>JASDDO010000019.1:162151519-162782141 GCA_030015575.1 Agapanthus africanus
CTGATAGGTGGCACCGGCGTTCTTTAAACCGAAGGGCATCACCTTGTAGCAGAATATACCCAAAGGAGTCCTGAAGGCGGTGTGCTTCTGGTCTTCGGGATGCATCTTTATTTGATTATACCCTGATGAGCCGTCCATAAAGGAGAAAACTTCATGAGTGGACGTGCTGTTTATCATCAGCTCGGTGACTGGCACTGGGAAATCGTCCTTCGGACAAGCTTTATTAAGATCCCGGAAGTCTACGCATATACGCACTGTCCCGTTTTTCTTCATCACCGGGACGATGTTGGCGATCCATTCAGGGTATTGAACCTCCTGGATGAAGCCAGAGTCGATCAGCTTCTTGACCTCGGCATTGATGCTCATCTCAAGCTCGAGTCGCATTCTCCTCGGCTCCTGTTTGACTGGCTTGACGTCCGGGGATATCGCCAATTTATGCACGGCAATTTCTGGATTTAGTCCCGGCATTTCGGAATAATTCCACGCGAAGCAATCTCTATGCTGTAGAAGCACGTCTTTTAACGCAACTACCCTTTCTTCAGATAGTAGCTCGCTGATGAATGTCGGTCGCGGATCGTCTGCTGATCCCAACTCAATTTTCTTAAGGTTATCTGCAGTGGTATGGATTCCATCTTCCAGTTCTTTCGGCGCTGGTGGGAAATCTGAGATTACCTCATCGTTGTTGTTTTTGAAGCACCAGGGAAGGTCATCCATGTTCTCGGGCTCTTCTTTTGATATCGTTATCACGTGACAAGTACGAATTCACTTCCAATCCCAATGCGGAACTGGCTCTTCTTTCGTGGCCTTGGGCTCGTGCTTCTGTGGCGGCGTTACCTTCCAGTTGTCAGACAGAGCGAACTTGCCGAGCTGGTACTGATCTTCGACCCAATTCTTAAAGGTGAAGCAGTCTTCGAGCGGGTGCCCTATTACTCGATGGTAAGAGCAATAGTTTGGGTCAGAGACTTCGCTTGCTTGTTCGGGGTGTTTGGACTCCGGCAGCGCGAGCATCTGATGTTTTAGAGCAAGCTCAAATATCCTCCTCGTCTTATCCCGAGGAAAAGAGTATGCTCGACTCATTTTCTTCATCAGGGATAGATCAATAACGCTCGCCTCCCGTTTGCGTGACTTCTTAGCCCTGCTTTGTTGCTGTTGAGCGCATTTTTGGCCTTTCGACTTATTTCTGCTTTTGCGCTGAGCCTTCTTTATAACAGGTTGACAAGGAGCGGCATTTTCATCCTTTACGGCCGGTTGGAGAAGGCGTTGCGTCTTGGCTTTCTCATAGTTGGCCGTCTCACGGTGGTGATCATATCGGAATTTTTGACCAGCTTTATTTATAAGTTTGTCCATTTGTTCTTCGAACGACGGACTGGGCTCTTTTGCATCTGGAACTTTCACTGGCTTAGGATTAGCGTCCTCCCATTGAGCATCCACTTCTTCGTCGAGGTCATACACGACGTAACAGCTGGGCAGTAACTCTCGCTTCTTTGACCGGATGTATCCAAGCCCTTTTGTTTCCATTCTCCCATTAGGCAGTTTGCGTTGAGTCCCGGGAACGTTCCAGACCCTGTCATAGAACTTGGCCTCTCTAACGGTCTGTTTGAAGGATATCCCCTGGCGTTTCAGCAGCTCCTTCAAACCCTCTGTATAATATTTGGGAAGACGGATAGGCTGAAGCCTGTCGAGCGCAGGATCCGCGCCATGCCAGATTTCTTTTTTCACCTTGGTTTCTTCAGAGCGGTAAAATAGAATTGCTTTTTCGCTTTCTCGTTTGGGAGGGATATAGAATGTCCGCAGCTCTTCTACACTGTAGATATTAAGTGCATCCAATTCTTTATGATGCTCAGGCGGCACCATGGCGACTTGTAGACTTTGCTCTTCGTCAGCGGACATTTGTATTAAAGGTCGAGCAGAGAATACGGCATGGACTTCATCTTCCGAGTCGCTGCCAAATATCAATGTAGGAGTCGATGGTCCCGGCTTGTTGTGTTGGGGCGGATTCGAATAAACCATCTCCTCTTCTTCTTCAGTATCACTGCCGAAGACAGGGATGGTAGCGTTAGTTTTATTCTCCGGCTTGTGACACTTCTCTGTGTCTTCGAAACTCGGTAAGAAGTATTTGGCATCTTCATATTTGCGGACCTCGTTCACAGAGAACGGGTTCAGTTCTCCCGTCACGGTATACTCGAAACCATCCTTAAAATACTTCATACACTGATGTTGTGTAGAAGGGATGATGTTGTACTCGTGTAACCATGGTCGACCGAGCAAAGCGTTGTAACATGACTTGGCGTCTATGACGTGGAACTTAATGTCCGTGACGAGTAGCCCGAAGCGTAGCGTCAGTATCACAGATCCAAGAGTCTTTGACGATTGGGAGTCGAACCCGGAGATGGTGATCTTGTCCCGAGCAAGGTGCTGGACGCTCATGCAGATTTCCTTCAACACCCGTATGTTGAGTAGGTTAACAGATGACCCGTTATCGATCAGGATTTTGCCTATCTTTATATCATGGCAGTATCCCGAGACATAGAGAGGGCGATTGTGTTCGCACGTCCCAAGTAGAAGGTCTTCATCGCCAAAAGTAACATCGGCCGTGTGCACTTCCTCCAATTCATCTTTCATCTTTTCCTCGGCCAGGCATGCTTGGAATTGTTCTGGGTCTTGGAGCGCCTTAATCAACGAATCTCTCGCCTCTTTTGATAGCAAAAGGGCGTCAAGAATGCTGAGCTGTGAGGGCAGCTTCCTCAGATGTGCTAAGACGTTGTAGTCCACCTTATTCCTCTTTGGTGGGGCTTTGGCATCTAGCTCTTCCACCACTTGGTCATCTAAGACGATATCTTCAGAGGCCTTTTCTTTCCCTTTATCTTTCCTGTTCGAGGGTCCGAGGTTCTTTTCGGGTAGCGTGCGATTACGTAGCCGGATATTTTCGCAAACCTTCGGTTCTTCTTCTTTTCTCGAATCGGACTCTTTAAAGAGGGGGGCAAGTTCTAGCTCTTCATCAGAATCACTCCCAAATGTAGGCACTTGCAGTTTACCGGTGTTAATCATGTAACAATCGCCAGCAGTTCTTTTAAGCCCTTCGGTTGTATTTCTTTGCTCCCGACGAGTTTTACGCTTTTCCCGCTTAAAGCGTTGTCGATGAGCAACATATCCTTGCCACCATCTATCGAAAGCTTTGCACTCTTGAGTGGGATGCGAAATATTTTGATGATACAAGCAATAGGAGGGGTGCGTTTCCCTTTCACCAGTGACGTTTCCTTCAGAGGATGGTAGCTTCATGCCCATTGATATGGCCTTAGCAAACTTCTTTCTCATCTTGAATTGGCTTTTGTCGGTAGCGGAGGTGTTTAGCTCCAACGGGATCGTTTCATCTCCTTCATCAAGTCGTTGGCATCTGGCCCTTTCGAATATAACCGCCTCGCGCTCCCGATCAGCTTTACTTTTCAACCGAGCTTCATTAAGGAATGCGTCAATTACTTCATCTGATGGCCCCAGAACTTTTGGTTCAGAATCTGCCCCCAGCGTTTCAGTACAAGGGGTCTCCTCATCGTTCGAATGGGAAATCATATGACAGCTCGCCACGCATTCTTCAGCTTCATCTGATGAACTTTCTCCCTCACCTTCTTCTTGAAAGACGTGGTTGAGGAACTCTTGGAGCGTAATGGAAGTCCGTGCCTTTTGGTTGTATTCATCCAGCGCGTCAATTTGCTTTTGTAAGTCCGTGCGCTTGTCGCCAGGCTTCACGGGCTTCTTAGATTTCTTCTTCTTTTTTTCCGAAGATTTTGACGGCTGGCTGCAAGTGCTTGAACCACCACCATCGGTCTTTGGAGTTGGACGTGGCTTCAACATCCCTTCAATGACCTGCGGTTCCAACGGGTTCTTCCACTCGATCGCTGGACATGTCTGAAGATCGTTTAGCATCCTCTTTGTCTTGGCTGATAATACAACCTCCCAAGGAGCTTCTTCAATGACAGAGCATGTTGCCCCCGGCGTATTCGTCTCCTTAGAGGTGTGTGGCTGTGGGGGATTCACCTTCCATTTGTCGGATAACGCGAACTTGTCCTGTCGGTACTGGTTTTCAAGCCAATTTTTGAAAACGTAGCAGTCTTCGATCGGATGGCCTAGTACTCGATGGTAAGGACAGTAGTTGGGTTCGTTGACGTCACTTGGTTGTAACGGACGTTTTGGATCCGGCAAATTTATGAGTCTGTTGCGCAACGCCAGCTCGAACAGCCTCTTCGTTTTATCGCGGGGAAAGGAATAAGGACGTCCCATCCTATCCTCAAGGGGCACGTACGGTCGCATATTATTTTGACGAGCAACCGGTTTCGAGTCGCTCGGTTGTTGTTGAGCATTAGCGACGACAATCGCTTTTCCCTTCCCTTTATCACTTCGGGAGTCCAGCTTTGGAAGAGGAGGTTTGTGGCCCATCTGATCCATCTGTGCTAGTTTGTCAATCAAGGCCTGGAAGGTAGTTGGCTTGAAAAACATCATAAACTGCGAGATGGTTGCTTGTGGATCGAGGGTTCCCATAAACATACCCACCGCGGGAGCTTCTTCAATGCGTTGCTCACACTTCGACCATAAGTTCCGCCATCGTATAGCGTACTGAACCCACGTCTCGCCGGGTTTTACCCTGGCGTTAATCAGTGCTGTCATCGGGGTACGCTCACTGGCGCTTGCAAAACGCTGAGTAAACAGTAGCTCCATCTCCGCGAAGGTTTTGATAGAATCGTTCGGGAGCTCAGAGTACCATTCGAACGCCGTATCCGATAAACTTCCAACCAACTGGCGAAGCAACAGCTTGTCATCACCGCCGGTGTTGCCGCAGAGGGCCCTGAACTGGGCAACATGCTGGTGAGGATTGCCCGTCCCCTTGGAGACATGGAACTTGGGAATTGTGTAACCAGGTGGGTACTTGATTTGATCGTACCAACTTGGATATGGCCGCCCCGTTTTTACGGCCTAGCCGGCCGCTTCGGTCGCATGATGAACCCGTATTTGCTAGGCGATGTACTCATCCAAATCAGCTTTGGAGATTGTATCCTCCTTAGCCATCGACAGAGCTGGTGGAGGATTTGATGTTTCTCCCCTATCGTCTCCAAGGACGATCGGGGGCTCTTCGGCCGGAGGATCTTGTTGTATCATCATCCCTATCATGTCTTGGAAGAGGAGGCCCATACGCTATATGTTGGCTGCTTGTTCAGCAGCCTCTTTGTCCTTCTTCTCCAATATCCGACGAAGGAATTCAGCGTCGGTTTCTTCCTCCTGGCGTTCATCCGAGGACGTTTCAAGGTTTTCTTTTGGCCCTGTAAGTGCGGCCATAGCGTTCATCATTTCTTGGAGCTTCTGCTGCTGCTCCTGAGCCTTGGTCACCGATCTCGTGTGCGGTCTATGACCTATTGATATGCGGCTATCCTCCTTTCCCGATGCTACATAAACTATATGAACTATCATGCCCCCGGACTTAGGGCGTTTAGGCTCACCACCTTTGGCATTTGCCGCGGGCGCGGGGGTTTTCTCCGGCCTTCTTCTTGTGTGGGCCGTTGAAGTTGAAGGGGCCGTTGCAGTGGGCATCTTGGTGATCGTTGTCCTCTGCTGTTTAATAGGACGGTCCTTTTCTTTTTGCACCTTCATCTTCTTTCATTGACGGGAGTGATCCGTGTCGATCACGGAGTCTTGAACCCTCCTCCAAACTTTATAAATTCTTGAGGACAGCTGTTGAGGGGGCTGTTCTTGCTTTGTTTCTGGGACTTTCTCCGCAGGCGGAGGAGATCTTTTCAGTGTAGCGGTTGGAGAATTCTTCCGTACCCTCCTCAACAGTTCAAAGCTGTTCCGAGTTGGAATAGCAGCGTTGACTTCCACCACTGGAGCCGGTGGAGTTAGCCCTGAGGGAAAGTTGCCCCCTGCCTTCCTCACTCGTTACCAATGGCGACGTCGAGCACGGCGAGCCGTTGGGATTGGCTCAGAGATTGAGATAGTTTCTTTTTGCCCCCTGTCTGAATGAGGCGCCGCCGGCGTTAACCTCTTAAAGACTGAGGTTGTGTTTCGAGGGGTGATATTCAACCTGCCGAAGACGGATCCTTGAGCAGGGGCAGGAGCAGGAATCGTCAGTCTTGAAAAGACTGACTCTTTGACAGGGGAAGCCGCCTTGACGACTTCTGGAGCAGCAGTTATTGCTTTCCTTGGGACAGCCAATTTAGAGTTCTGATTTAGCCTGGTAAAAACAGAGGCTGTCGGTTTGGTAGTGGGCGACCCGTTGACAGGGGTCGTCGTAGCAGTGAGCCGGTCAAAGACCGACTTCTTGTTCACTTCCGGTGCAGGCATAGGCGCAGAGAAGCTTGTAGGTGGGATCATGGTCCCGAAGAACAGACCAGTGGTGGCTTGGGTCACCTGGTCTACCGGCAAAGCGAGGAAGGAAGCCACTTGGGGTCCACATACTAAACCTCCTGGTGAGGTAGAGCGTCCGTTGCAGTGGCACTTCGAGCAGTTGGAGCAATTAGAGGCCATTGAATCTTGAGTTCTACGCCAGGCAAAAGACCAAATCTTAGTAACTTGAAATCCAAAGGCAACCGTTAACAAACCGCGATTGGTTCGCGAAGACGACACACGAAGTGTGGAGTGGAAAGAGGAAAAGGTCCCACCGGGCGTGCCAGAATCTGTTCCCCTCCGAATGGTGGCGCATAGGACCGCGATGTCCTGACGCTGAGATTCGGGGCAGATGCTATTTGGTTTTATCCGTCTACCTCTCCGAAGATGCCAAGTTGATTTATGGCACCGTGTATCGGAGGTTTAGACGGATGCGGCCGATGTAGCAGACTTCATCAGATTCCCCCTCGCTTGAGGGTTTTTTGATTGTGGGGACGCTCTTCCCTGCAGGCGCAACCCCCTGCAGTTAATTACGCTACCGCATCGCTGTAACAACTTTCTCCTTCTCCGGAATTTCACTTCGTGTCGTGTGCGTTTGTTTTTTTTGTGGTTGCCCGTGGATTGTATACGGAGACTGAATAATGCCGTCGCCCGTAGGACGTGGACTAGTCCAAATCCGTATTTACTTAGATTTGGGTTTGGTGTTTTTAGTTTAAGGATGCATTAGTCGCGTTGCGGTTAAGATCAACTTAAACGTTCGTTAAGGATACAATAGTCCTGTTTGAGACTAAGATCATCTTAACGTGATAATCCATTTAATATCTGGCCATCGGGACTCGTCACCTCTCTAACGTCGTTGAAGGATTACAACGGCAGATGTCAGAGGAGTTCAGAGATGTACCCTTGAACCAAAGTCGATTTGGAGTTTTATAGTCCATTTAAATGTTTAAGGATACGTTAGCCGTATTTGGGGCTAAAATCAACTTAAACGGGACCGTTTAGATCCGGCAAAAGAGCATTTGGGAGCTCTATTGTTCCAGTTTAAAGACGTAGTGGTCCATGTTCCAGTTTAGGGACGTGGTGGTCCACCATTAGTTTAAGGACGTTTCGGTCCAACATTAGTTTAGGGACGTTTCGGTCCAACATTAGTTTAGGGACGTTTCGGTCCACGAGTTTAAGGACCCCGCAGTCCGTATTGATGTGTGGTCGTTGGGACCCGTCACCTCTTTGACGTCGTTGAGGAATTACAACGATGGATGTCAAAGGAGTTCGGAGATGTGCCCTCGAACCGGATATAAATTGATTTGAGAGAGCATTTGTGCTCAGTTCAATTTAATTTAAGGACTTACGGTCAGAATTGGGCTAAGTCCAGTTGAAAATGTTCAACATTTTATTTATTTTTAGTCCATTAGACCTGTGCTAGGGCTTTGCCCACACTTAAATAATGCATTGCATTACTTCTATTTTCTTGTTTGGGCTCTGCCCATAAAAGATGCAGAGCATCGATTTATTTTGGGCTCTGCAAGGCATCTGCATAGCATTTTATTATTTTTGTTTGGGCTTTGCCCATTTATAAATGATGCAGAGTATCAATTTAATTAGGCCTGTTTGGTCTTTTAATTAGGCTTGGCCCTGCATTGCATTTGTTAGGCGCTTTGCGCCACTCACTGAGCGCAAGCGCTTGTGGTGAAGACACGTGTCATGCTCTGGTGAGCGCAAGCGCAATAGTGCAGTGCGCTGCGCTAGTGCGCTGCGCTGCTGACACGTGGCGCGCTCTGGTGAGCGCAAGCGCAACAGTGCAGTGCGCTGCGCTGTTGCGCTGCTGACACGTGGCGCGCTCTGGTGAGTTGCGCCAACTCCAGAGAGAAAAGCTCTTATTTCAAGAGCGCATAGCGCAAGTGGTTTAGATGCTGACACGTGGCGCTCTCCCAAGAGCGCAACAGCGCAGTTTGCAAGTGCAAAGCACCAAGAATCTTTTAGATTCAAGAACAGAAGTGCAAAGCACTATTTGATTTCTTGATCTAATTTAGGTCAAAGAAAAATAAGTTTTTTCTTGTTTTTCTTATCTCAGAGGACCAAAGGTTCATGAAAAGTGCAAAGCACTATTTTTATTTTTATTTTATTTTTATTAAAGATCATTGATCTTGTTTTTAGATCTATGATCTGTTCATAAGAGAACTTTCTCTTTTTTCTAAAGGTTTTTACCTTTTTTATTCTTAAGGAGTTTCTCAGAGTTCTCTTCTCTCATTTATTTTTTAAAAAGATGTTGATTCCCTTTTAATTGAGGCCTAGGGTCCTTTTTATTGTGCCCATAAATTAGTTAAATTTGTTAAAGAGATCTTTCTCTGAGTGATTTGGGGAATTTTCCCCACCGTTGGATCTTTGATCCAAGGGCTTCTGCTTTGCAGAAGAAAATCTTCTTGTTTTAACAAGAACAGAAAAGATTTCTTGGAAATTTAATTCTGTTTGGCGCAGATGCCCCAGCGCGTGACACGTGTCACGCAGCGCACAGCGCAGCGCAACTGCGCTAGCGCATCTGCGCTGACACGTGTCGCGCAGCTCAGTGCGCAGCGCAACTGCGCTAGCGCATCTACGCTGACACGTGTCGCACAGCGCAGTGCTTGCGCAACTGAAGCGTTGCTTCCTTTAATTTTTTTTTAAATAGAGCTTTGCTCTGATTGGGTGCGCTGCCTTGGGCGCTGCGCTGATGCATCCGCGCCTGACACGTGGCGTGTTGCGCAGCGCAAATAATCTGAAGCGTTGCTTCATTTATTAAATTTTTAAATTTTCAAAGCAGAGCTTTGCTCTGATTGGGGGAAGATGAAGCGTTGCTTTATCTCCCTCCTCGGAATTTGAACAGAGCTTTGCTCTGATTGGGGTAAATATTAGTGTTTAACATTATTTTCAAACCAGTCTTAGCCCAAAATCAGCTATGTTTTCCAGAGACAAGATCTCCCCTTTGATTGAACCCCAACTACATTCTTCCAAACTTGATCATTTCATATGACATTCAAAGTAAAGTCCAGAGCTATAATGAGTGGCTAGTGCTCAGCCAAAGACAAAATATTGTCAGAGCCCCAAACCCTGTTTAGCATTGTTAAACAATGGGGGGCTGAACCCAGACAAGTGTTCAACAGTACAAACAAAAGTCCAACATTTCAAACCTAATTGGATTTAGCCCAAGTTGGCCATAAGTTCTCAACTCAGATTTGACTGAGCACATGTGCTCGTAATCCAATTAATTGATCTTAGTCCCAAATTGGACTACAGATCTCCCAATCAACATTGGTTCAAGGGTACATCTCTTCACTCCTTTGATATTTGTCATTGTAATCCTTCAACGTCTTCAAAGAGGTGACGGGTCCCGATAACCAATCATTCCATGGACTGTGGGGTCCTTAAACTCATGGACTATAATTTCCTTAAACTTTATAGACTATGACGTCTTTAAACTACGGACTGTGGGGTCCTTAAGCCCATGGACTATGATGTCCTTAATCTCGGACTGTGGGGTCCTTAAGCCCATGGACTATGATATTCTTAACCTTTATAGACTATGATATCTTTAAACTGGACCGTAATGTCCTTAAATTAATGTTGGACCGTAATATCCTTAAACTAATGATGGACCGTAATGTCCTTAAACTAATGTTGGACCGTAATGTCCTTAAACTAATGATGGACCGTAATGTCCTTAAACTAACATTGGACCGTAATGTCCTTAAACTAACGATGGACCACAATATCTCTAAACTAAACAATAGAGCCCAAATGCTCTTTTGTTGGATTTAAACGATCCTGTTAAGTTGATCTTAGTTTGAAATTAGATTAATGTATCCTTAACATACATTTAAGTTGATCTTAGTCTCAAATGAGACTAACGTATCGTTAAACCCAACCCCCAAACCCAAATCTAAAAAAATACGGATTTGGACTAATTCACGTTCTACGGGCGACAACATAAATTAGTCCCCGTATACAATCCACGGGCAACCAAAAACAAAACAAATATACACGACACGAAGTGACCATCTGGAGAAGGAGAAAGTGGTTACCGTGATGCGATAGCGTAATTAATTGCAGAGGCTTGCGCCTGCAGGGAAGAGCGTCCCCACAATCAAAAACCCCTCAATGAGGGGGAATCTGACGAAGTCTGCTATATCGGCCGCATCCGTTTAAACCTTCGATACATGGTGTTATAAATCAACTTGGCATCTTAGGAGAGGTGGACGGATAGCACCAATTAGCTTCTGCCCCCAAATTCAGGCAAGACGGACCTACGCGGTCGCGTCTCTGTGTTTCGGAGGAGAACAGATTCTGGCATGCCCGGTGGGACCTCTTCCTCTTTCCACTCCACACTTCGTGTGTCGTGTTCACGAACGAATCACGGTTTGATATGGTTGCCCTTGGGTTCGAGGTACTAAGATTTGGTTTTTCTCTCATGCAGAAAAAAGAACATCAATGGCATCTAACTGCTCCAGCTGCAACTGCAACTCCCGTTCCGCCTCCTCTAGAGGTGTAACCTACGGGCCCCAAGCGGCCTCCATCTTCGCTATGCCAATGGAACAGATGACTCAAGCCACTACTGGGCCATTCTTCGGGACCACGATCCCACCAACGAGCTTCAGCGCTCCTATGCCATCTCAAGAAGCTAAGAAGAAGCCGGTCTTTGATCGACTTACTACTACCGCGGCCCCTCTCAATGGGTCGTCCAGCTCCAACACCTCAGTTTTTGACAGACTGGGCCAAAGCTCAGTTGGGTCCATGAAAAAGCCCGCGATACCAGAAAGGGTTATCCCTAAACGGATAGTCATTCCTGCTCAAGAAGTCGTCAAAGCGGCTTCTCCTGCCAAAGAGTCGGTCTTCACAAGACTGACTATTTCAACTCCCCTTTCAGGCGAAATCATCAAGGCTGCTTCCCTTGCTCAGAAGTCTGCCTTCGATAGGCTGGTTATTCCCACTCAGCGGACATCATTCTTCAATAGGATGACAACGACAACTTCTGATCAAGACCGGGGACATGAGGAAACCACCCCGGTAGCCAAGGTAATCCCAACTGCAAGACACGCTCGACGTCACCACTGACACCAAGTGAGGAAGGCTAGGGGCAATTCCCCTTCCGGATTGACTCCGCCGGCTCCAAAGGTGGAAGTTGATACTGCTGTTCCAACTGGGAACAGCTTTGAACCGCTAAGGAGGGTGCGCAAAAACTCTCCGACTGCTGTGCTGAAAAGATCTCCTCCACCTGTGGAGAATGCTACAGAAAAGAAGCCAGAGCAGCCCCCTCAGTAGTTGTCCTCCAAAATTTACAAAGTCTGGCGACAGGTCCAGGAATCGGTGATTGACCAGGACTACTCTCGCCGACCAAAGAAGATTAAAGCTCGGCAAGAAAAGAGCCATCCCATGGTACCACAGAAGATGTCATCCGTCTGGGTGTCCACTGCAATGGCTCCCTCAACTTCAACCGCTCACAAGAGAAGGAGGCCGGAGAAAGTCACTGTGACCGCAGCAAACCGCAAGGACGCCGAATCTAAACGCCCCAAGTCTGAGGGCATGGTAACACATACCGTTTATATGGTTTCCGGAAAAGAGGAAAGCCATGCTTTTACGGGTCACCGACCGCTTACCTGATCGATAACAAAGGCTCAGGAGCAACAACAGCAAAAATTCTAGGAGATGCTGACTGCAATGGCCGCACTCACTGGGCCGAAAGAAAATCCAGAGACCTCAGAGCAGCGTTAGGAACAAGAAAATGATGCTGAATTCCTTCGAAGAATGCTCGATAGGAAAGAAAAAGAGGCTGCGGAACAGGCGGCCAACATAAAACGAATGGCTCTTTTGTTCCAAGACATGGCC
Source organism: Agapanthus africanus (assembly GCA_030015575.1). Taxonomy (NCBI): domain Eukaryota; kingdom Viridiplantae; phylum Streptophyta; class Magnoliopsida; order Asparagales; family Amaryllidaceae; genus Agapanthus; species Agapanthus africanus. The sequence goes on from JASDDO010000019.1 coordinate 162,163,745, forward strand.
GGGATGATATTACAGCCGGAACCTCCAGCTGAAGATCCTCTAGTAATAATTGAAGATGATAGAGGAGAGACATTAAATCCTCTGCCGGCTCTGTCAACAGCCAAGGAGGAGACAATCTCCAAAGCTTCCCTAGATGATTACATCGCTCAGCAGATACGAGTTCACCAGGAGAATGAAGCGGCTGGGTAAATTGTTAAAACTGGACGACCCTATCCGGGTTGGTACGACCAAATAAAGTACCCGCCGGGATACAAGATCCCCAAATTCCACGTATATAAGGGGACGGGAAATCCACATCAGCACGTCGCTCAATTCAGAGCCTTGTGCGGCAACACTGGAGGTGATGATAAACTTCTGCTCCGCCAGTTTGTTGGCAGCTTGTCGGAGACGGCGTTCGAGTGGTATTCAGAACTCCCGAATGACTCTATCAAGACATTTGCAGAGATGGAGCTACTTTTCACCCAGTGTTTCGCGAGTGCTAGTGAACGCACCCCAATCACGGCATTAATCAATGCCAGGGTGAAGCCTGGAGAAACTTGGGTCCAGTACGCGATACGGTGGTGGAATTTATGGTCGAAATGCGAGCAACGCATAGAGGAAGCTCCTGCGGTGGGCATGTTTGTGGGAACTCTTGACCCTCAAGCGACCATCTCCTAATTCATGATGTTTTTCAAGCCGACCACTTTCTAGTCCTTGATTGATAAGCTGGCCCAAATGGACCAGATGGGCCACAGGCCTTCCTCTTCGAAGCCGAAGCCACGGAATGAAAAAGGGAAAGGGAAAGCGACCTTCGTCGCCAATGCTCAACAGCAGCCCAGTGGTCCAAAATTAACTGATCGCCTAAACGAGAGACGGCGATTCTATAATGAGAAAATAAAACGCCCTTATTCGTTTCCCCAGGACAAAACGAGGAGATTGTTCGAGCTGGCGGTGCGCAACATGCTCATTAATTTGCCGAATCCAAAATGCCCATTGCAACTGGTGAGGCTAATAATCCCAATTATTGCCCCTATCACCAAGTGATAGGCCATCCAATTGAGGATTGCTTCGTCTTTAAAGGTTGGATTGAAGATCAATACCAACAGGGCAAGTTCGCACTGTCTGAGAATTGGAAAGTAAACCCGTCCCAGCCGCACGCTCTCAAAAAGGCGGACACACCGGGGGCTTCGTGCTCTTTTGTCAAAGAAGCTCCATGGGAGGTCGCTCTTTCAACCAAGACGAAAAAATGCTGAAGGATCTCCAAACATGTCTGGCAATCAGGTGGAAAAATCCACTGGAACCCGAGATCATCAAGGGAATGCTGAAGCCGCGCCCAACTCTAAAAATTGGTGGTGATAGTCAGAGCGCCCACACCCAGACGTCGAAATCTTCGAAGAAGAAGAAGACCAAAAAGCCCATGAAAAATGGTGACAAGCGTACGGACCTACAAAAACATAGTGACGCACTGGAAGAATATAATCAAAAGGCGCGGACCCCAGTCACACTCCAAGAATTTCTCAGCCACCTCCTTGAGGACGGAGATGACGACAATGGAGAAGAATCATCAGATGAACCTGAGGATTATGTGGCAAGCTGCTATATGATCTCTCACTCATTAATAAACGATAGAGAAGCTCTGGATGCAGAGAAACCGGGGGCAGATTCTGAGCCGGAACTTTTAGGACCATCAGACGGAATGATTGATGCATTCCTAAATGAAGCTGTTTTAAAAAGCAAAGCTGATCGGGAGCGCGAGATGGCCATATTTGAAAAGGCCAAACGCCGATGACTGGACGAAAGGGTCGAAACACTCCCACCAGATAAAAGTACATCCGTCGTAAATAAAAGCAGGCTTAAGATGAGGAAAAGGTTCGCTAAAGCCATATCGATGGGAATGAAACTGCCACCCTCCGAAGGAAACACTCCTGATGAAGCAGATATATATCCTAGCTACTGCTTATATCATCGAAAAGTTACATACCCTACTGAAGAGTGCAACGCTTTTAAAAGATGGTGGCAGGGATATGTCGCTCACAGGAAACACTTCAAAAGGATGAAGCGTGAAGCTCATCGACAGCGGAAAAGCACGACAAATGAGCGCAAAAGAACTGCCGGAAACTGCCATATGGTTGACTACGGGGGATCGCAAGTTCTCACCTTAGGGAGCGACTCTGACGAAGAAATGATTCTCGGCCCTCTCTTCAAAGAATCCACCTCAGGAAAAGAGCAAGAACCGAAGAGCTGTGAGAACATTCAGCTGCGCAATCGCACATTACCTGAAAAGAATCTCGGACCCGTCAACAAGGGGTCGAACAAAAATGATAAGGGAAAAGAAAAGGTCTCTGAGGATATCATCCTCGATGACCAAGCTGTCGAAGAGCTGACAGCCAAGGATCCGCCCAAGAAAAGTAAGGTGTATTACAACGTTCTGGCACACCTGAGGAAGATACCCTCATAGCTAAGCATTCTTGATGCACTTCTGTTATCTAAAGAGGCGAGAGATTCTTTGATCAAGGCACTACAAGAGCCCGAGCAATTCCAAGCTTTCCTCGCCGAAGAAAAGATGAAGGACGAACTGGAAGAAGTGCACACAGCCGATATCACCTTCGGCGATGAAGATCTCCTCTTCGGGACGTGCGAGCATAACCGTCCCCTTTATGTCTCCGGATACTGTCATGATATCAAGATATGCAAAATCCTGGTTGATAATGGGTCTTCCGTCAACCTTCTCAATGTAAGAGTGTTGAAAGAAATCTGCATGAGCGTTCAGCACCTTGCTCGTGATAAAATCACCATCTCCGGGTTTGACTCCCAGTCATCACAGACGCTCGGGTCTGTGATACTGACGCTACGCTTTGGGCTGCTCGTCACGGGCATCAAATTTCACGTCATTGACGCTAAGACATGTTACAATGATTTGCTCGGCAGACCTTGGTTACACGAGTACAACATCATCCCTTCTACACAACATCAGTGTATGAAGTATTTCAAGGATGGTCTCGAGTATACTGTGACAGGGGAACTAAACCTATTCTCCATGAATGAAGTTCGAAAGTACGAAGATGCAAAATACTTCTTACCAGATTTCGAAGACACGGAAAGATGCTATAAACCGAAGAACAAATCTATCACCACTATTCCAGTCTTCGGGAGTGATACCGAGGAGGAAGAAGAAATAGTTTATTCAGGGCCGCCCCAATGCAACAAGCCGGGACCGTCCACCCCTATGCCGATCTTCGGCAGCGACTCAGAAGATGAGGTCAATGCCGTATTTTCTGTACGACCATCGATACAAGCCTTTGCTGGCGATGATTGGAGTTTGCAAATCGCTATGGTTCTGCGAGAACATTACAAAGAGCTCGACGCGCTTGGTACCTATAGTGTGCAAGAACTGTAGACATTCTACATCCCTCCCAGGCGAAGAGATGAAAAGGCGATCCTCTTTTATCGATCAACGGAGACCAAAGTGGAAAAAGAAATTTGGCATGGTGCCGATTCTACACTTGACAAGCTCCAGCCCATCCGTCCGCCCAGATACTACACAGAAAGATTAAAAAGGCTGTTGAAGCGCCAAGGCGTTCCCTTCAAACAGACTGCTCGACAAGCTCAGTTCTACAACATGATCTGGGACGTCCCCGGAACTGAGCAAAAACTGCCCAACGGGAGAATGTAAACGATCGGGCTTAGATATGTTCAATCCAAGAAACGGGAACGATTCCATGACTGCTACGTTATACATGACTTCGATGAAGAAGGAAAAGCTCTATTAGAAGACGCTAACCCTGAACCAAAACGAGGTCTCGCCATCAAAATGCCAAGTCCGTCGTTTGAGGAAAAGATGGACAAGCTAATAAGGGAAGCGGGTCAAAAGGTTCGGAATGACCATAGCCGCGAAATGGCCATTTATGAGAAAGCCAGGACTCAGCGCCTCTTTCAACAGGCCGCGGAGAATGACAATGCTCTTCGTCGCTAACCTGTCATACAAAAGACCCGGCGCAGAGGCAAAAATAAACCAAGGAACGGAAAAAAACGTTCAACAGCAGCGTAACGGGTCTAAGAAGCCACGCGATCAAGAATTGAACAGCCGGGACCCGTCTCTTATAAAGAAGATGAGTCGAGCATATTCTTTTTCCCAAGACAAGACAAAGAAGATATTCGATCTTTTCATAAAACATCAGATGATGACACTCCGGAGTCCAAGCACCCCGAGCAAGCAGACAAGGTCTCTCACCCAGACTATTGCTCCTATCACCGAGCAATATGACACCTTCTCGAAGACTGCTTCACCTTCAAGAACTGGATTGAAGACCAGTATCAACTCGGCAGATTCGCTCTATCCGACAGTTGGAGGGTAAGTCCGCCACGGAAACATGAATCAAAAGCCACTTATGCGATGAGAGTAGAACCAGATCAACATCGGTCTTAGAAACGATCTCATACCTGTCACGCGATAACGCTGTCAGAAGAAGAACCCAAAAATATGGATGACCTCTCTTGGTGCTTTGAAAACGATGATGATGAGTTGATCTCAAAATTTCCACCGGCGCTAAAAGAGCTGGAAGATGGGATACATACTACTGCAGACGACCTCAGAAAAATCGACTTGGGAACGGCAAACGACCCATGGCCGACGTTCGTCACTAAACAGTTGTCTGAAGAAAGGAGGCTATACTTAAAGACGTTCTCATGCAGTATAAAGATTGCTTCGCATGGAACTATTCAGAGATGCCGGGACTCGATCCAGAGATTGATGTCCACAAATTGGCGATTTCTCCAGACATCAAGCCGATCAAACAAGCACCAAGAAGAATGCGGCTCGAGCTTGAGATGAGCATCAACGCTGAGGTCAAGAAACTAATCGACTCCGGCTTCATCCAAGAGGTTCAATATCCTGACTGGATTGCTAACATCGTCCCGGTGATGAAGAAAAATGGGACGGTGCACATATGTGTGGACTTTCGGGATCTCAACAAAGCTTACCCAAAGGACGACTTTCCAGTACCGGTCATTGAGCTGATGATAGATAATACGTCCACTCACGAAGTTTTCTCCTTCATGGACGGCTCATCAGGATACAATCAGATAATGATGCATCCTGAGGACCAGAAGCATACCGCTTTCCGGACCCCTTTGGGCATATTCTGCTATAAGGTGATGCATTTTGGTCTAAAGAACGCCGGTGCCACCTATCATAGGGCCATGACGAAGATTTTTGATGACCTCATACATGAAATCGTCGAGTGCTATATCGACGACCTCGTAGTTAAAAGCAAATCATACGAGGAAAATTTAGAGCATCTGAAGATCATGTTTCAGCGCCTTCGGAAATACAACTTGAAGATGAACCCTCTCAAGTGCGCGTTCGGAGTTTCCTCGGGCAAGTTCCTAGGATTCGTTGTCCAACACTGAGGCATCAAGATAGACCCATCGAAGATCAAGACGATCATGGAAATGCCTCCGCCAAGGACTCTCAAGCAACTGCGGTCTCTCCAAGGAAAGCTCGCGAATATCTAGCGATTTATAACCAATCTCTCAGGCAAGTGCCATCCTTACAGTCACCTAATGAAGATGGGAACCCCGTTCGTCTGGGATCGCAAATGCCAAAGCGCACTGGACGAAATCAAGCCATACTTGCAGAATCCGCCAGTACTAGCCGCTCCCGTTAAAGGAAAACCTCTCGTCCTGTATACAACAGCCCTCGAAGGTTCCTTAGGCGCGCTGTGGGTATAAGAGAATGACCAAAGGAAGGAGAGAGCCCTCTACTATTTGAGTCGAGTTCTCCTGGGGGCAGAAAGCAATTACACTCCCATTGAAAAACATTGTATGGCGTTGATCTTCGTGATAACGAAGCTCAGACACTATGCGTTGGCACATGAGATCCATCTCATATCAAAGGTGGATCCTCTCAAATATTTGATGTCAAAGGCTATATTAACGGGACGACTCACTAAATGGGCCCTACTCTTGATGGAGTTTTCGATAACTTATCGTCCCCTCAAGGCAGTGAAAGGCCAAGCCATCGCCGACTTCCTCGCTGAGCATCCGATACCTGCTGACTCTCCTTGAATTGCGAATTGCCAGACGAACACGCGTTTGACACGATCGACGGGGAGAGAAGAGAGAATGATACCCAGTGGGAACTCTACTTCGATCGAGCATCTTCCATGAAGAAGCGCAAAGAAAGTACCCCCATAATCATGTCCGGGGTAGGCCTCATCTTCGTGACTCCACAAGGAGGGGTAATGCGCTTTGCCTTCTCCTTAACAGAGCCGAGGACGAATAATAAAGCCGAATATGAAGCTTTGATGGCAGGTCTTGAGATCGCCGTCTACATGGGAATTGAGAACCTCCTCATATACGGAAACTCCCAACTGATCGTTAGTCAAGTAAACGGCGACTATCAAACGTGCAAGCCTGAGTTGGTGAAGTACGGCGAGAGAGTGCATCAACTGCTGACTCAAATTCCTTCTTACACCCTGGAAAGCATACCACGTGCGGAAAATAGCAAAGCGGATGCATTGACCAAGCTCGCTAAAGAATTGGTCGAGGAGAACCTCGATGACGTGAGGATTGTTGTGCAAAGCCGTCAGGTTCTCGCACCGGCAAAAATATCTCCGGAATCTTCCGAAGAAAAGGGAGCGACCAAACAAATGGCCCTACAAATAAAAGACCAGGAAAAGGCTAAGGATTGAAGAGAAGTCTTTATAGACTACTTCAAATCCCGTCGAACGCCTGAAGATGCGTCCTCAAGGCATCAGCTCATGAAACGAGTTCTATCCTTTGCCTTCGTCTATGATACTCTGTATAAGAGATCATTTGATTCTCTGTGGTTAAGATGCTTAGGACCTGAAGAGGCAAGGAGGGTCGTCCAAGAAACTCACGACGGACTCTGCGGTTCTCACCAAGCCGGGCCGAAGATGAAACTAAAGATCAAAAGGATGGGCTACAATTGGCCCACGATGATCCAAAACTTCCTAGAATACGCGAAGCAGTGCCACTCGTGCCAGATTCACGGGGACTTTATCGACCAGCATCCGAATCCACTACATCCAACGGTGGCTAGCTGGCCGTTCGAAATGTGGGGAACCGACATAATCGGGCCCATCGAATGAGCATCTTCCAGACGGCATTGGTTCATACTGGCAACAACCGATTACTTCTCTAAGTGGGCAGAAATAGTACCATTAAGAGAAGTGAAGACGGAGAATATCCTCCATTTCTTCAAGACACACGTCATTTATCAGTTCGGCACTCCGCGACGGATTATCTCCGATAACGGGCCAGCCTATAGAAGCCATAAAATCAGCCGCTCTGCACAGCAACATAACATAGACTGGAGATATTCATCGGTCTATAATTCCCAAGCTAACAGTCTAGCTGAGGCTTTTAACAAGACCTTGACGAAGATCGTGAAAAAGACGGTGTCTCGAAATAAGAGGGACTGGCATGAGAGACTGCATGAAGCTCTCTGGGCATATCGAACTACGTTCAAAACAACCACGAACACAATGCTGTATGCATTGGTATTCGGCACAGAAGTGGTACTCCCCCTAGAGATATAGTTACCCTCTCTACGAGTGGCAGTTCACTACGAGCTAACAGACGAAAAAATGCTCACCTTCGGCTTGAGGAACTCGATGCCCTTGATGAAACCCGGCTCATGGCGTAACAAAATCTGGAGGCTTATAAAGCAAAGATGACGCGCTCATATGAAAGATTGACTAGGCCGAGAACATTCCGCCAAGACGAACTCGTGTTAGTGGTCAAAAGACCTATGATCCCCAATCGTACCAAGCAAAGGAAATTCGATCCAAGGCCCGTATATCATAGACAAAGTTTACCAGGGTGGAGCCTATCTACTCATGGACATGCATGGTGAAAGACCTTTCAGACCAATAAACGGTCGCTTCCTGAAAAAATACTACGCCTAACGAGTCACGGCCTAGGTCAACGATAGATGACGACGCCTATGTCCGCTCGCTATCTTCCTAAGCCCCAACTCTATAAGTAGTAGCCGGCTTTCGGACCGAAACGTCCTTAAACTAACGATGGACCATTATGTCCTAAAACTGGCTGTTGACCGAAACGTCGATAAACTACTACGGACCGCAGCATCCCAAGGCTGACACAAAAAAATATAATAAAAAAAGAAGAAAACGGTATGTCCATAAGCAAAATGGGCACGGATGAAAACCCGAAAGGGCTCCATGAGTAAAAACAGCAGGGCTACCGGCGAGTTTTGAGAAAACCCAAAAGGGCGCAATCTCGTTAAAAGACACTTGCAAGGTCCTCTCGACCTTGTGAGGAGAAACCACCTGCATGAGATCCTTACGACTCACAAGAGAGCAACACACTTAAGGATCCCCGCGATTCCTAAGGAGAAATTACACTTACGAGATCCTCACGACTCGTCAGGAGAACCCTCTTATAAGACCCTCACGGCTCATAAGATTCAAAAGCCTTAAGCTACAGGGATCTGAACCTGTTCTTAAGCCATCACAACCTCCAATGTTGCCCTACAAGCGGTTCAATGCTGACTCTTGTATACAATCCATGGGCATGAATAAACATTTCCCTAACAAGAGTCCTACCAGAGACTGGGGATATGCTCATATGGCAAAAGACACTTGTAAGTCCTCTCGACTTATAAGGAGAAAGCACTCTTGTAAGATTCTTACGACTTATAAGAGACCATACACTTAAGACTCCTCACGATTCTTAAGGAGAAAACGCACCTACGAGATCCTTACGACTCGTAGGAAGAAATACCTTTATTAGACCCTTACGGTTCGTATAGTTAAAAGCCTTAATCGACAGGATCCTAACCCTGTTTACTAAGCTACCTTTGTTCAACATCGACAAAGGAAAATGATGACCCGCTCCTGGCAATATCCCAGTTGTAGCGATACAGATGCCTAAATGGGTATCAAATCCCAAAATCGCAGCGAAAAATCAGCGAGCCACAAATGCATATGAAATAGCCGAAATGATTGGGCAACTTGCAAATCAGCAAGTAAAAATGTATGCATGCAAAATAGCACAGACAAAGAGGGAACTGTACCTTCCCCCCAGGCTCCATCCGAAAGAGAGCCAAGTATCGATGGTTCACAGACAGCCTAGATATCATCTCAATATTCGTCTCATTACAACAGACGCAATATCAGCAAATCAGAGCCGCGGCAAAGCTCCCAGTTTCATGACTCGACGATGCACAGACAACCGAGATTCAACCCATCCTGGTCCTTACGGAACACGGCTATTGTCAATCCTGACCCCGTGGGAAGCGTCCAGAGCGAATCTTGGTCCTCTGGAACACGGCTAATGTCAATCCTGACCCCGTGAAAAGCATCCAGAGCAAATCCTGGTCTCGTGGAATACGGCTAATGTCAATCCTGACCCCATGGGAAGCGTCCAGGGTGGATCCTGGTCCTTATAGAACATGGCTAATGTCAATCCTGACCCTGTGGGAAGCATCCAGAGTAAATCCTGGTCTCGTGGAACACGACTAATGTCAATTCTGACCCCGTGGGAAGCGTCCAGAGGAAATCCTGGTCTAGTGGAACACGGCTTATGTCAATCCTGATCCCATGGGAAGCGTCCAGAGCGGATCCTGGTCCTTGTGGAACACGGCTAATGTCAATCCTGACCCCGTGGGAAGCATCCAGAGCAAATCCTGGTCTCGTGAAACACGGCTTATGTCAATCGTGACCCCATGGGAAGCGTCCAGAGCGGATCCTGGTCGTTGCGGAACACGGCTAATGTCAATCCTGGCCCCGTGGGAAGCATCCAGAGCAAATTCTGGTCTAGTGGAACACGGCTAATGTCAATCCTGACACCGTGGGAAGCGTCCAGAGCGAATCCTGGTCCTGTGGAACACGGCTAATGTCAATCCTGACCCCGTGGGAAACATCCAGAGCGGATCCTGGTCCTGTAGAACTGTTAGTGTATATGCCCTAGAGGCCATTACTGTATCATACTAGATTGTATATTACTTGATGAAAGCTTGGGATATTCACCTTGTATTGACAATCTTGCTCAAAATAGTAGTATGCTACTTGGTTTATTTCTGCTTTAATGTGTGCATGTGTTTCTTTTAGCATATCGCCTTTACACATTAGTAGAGCCCTTAGGATCTTTGCTTGATTACCAGCGTTATGATGGCAGTCACGTGGGGGCTGGGTAATCCATAAGCACATCCTTATGCAGGTCCCTAGTCGCAGGACTATCGAGACAGGGCATCGATACTCCGGAGTAGACTAGCGTATGCACTTCTTATCCCAGCTTGGGAGACGGTCTATCCCACAGTCGTCAGTACGTCGTACTTGGGATAGTATGCGGGTGCCCGTTAGGTTACGGGTACACTGGACAGGACTTGTCGGGAACTGTTGGTTGGTATTATACCTATCGTCAGTTATCAGTTCCCAGGTGACATGAGTACAGCTTAGTCCATTGACTTGACACTGTCACTTCGCCTCGAGTGTGTTCCCACTGTACTTTGATTACTACCCTACCACGGCTCAAAGGAGTCGTGCAAACAGGTAGTTTTTGGGTGCAGTCCCGAAGCACTTGGAGGCAGTAACGGTTAGACAGGATTCGTCTCTCCCGGTATTGGGGGTTGATATCGCGCTGTGTCTAGGAGAGCCATTACACAAAGTCCCTGGCCAGGGCAAGCGAGATAGACTGGTAGGTTTCCAGTGTTATCTCAGGTGTTCTGGGCTACACTCCGACACGACTTGTACCGCTAGTAGGGGACTGACGTTTACCGCCCCCCTAGGCCCGCCATGCGATGTTCTTAGACGAACAGACCGGACTGTACGGAGACTGTCACATTCAGGCTCAGTAGGAGTTCAGATGGGTTTACCTCGTCAGTCTTCTTATCGGCATCTCCTGGGGACCGTTACGTACAGCTAGTGCCGCTTGCGGTCTGTGGTTAAACCCACTTCCAGCGTAGTGTCGAGTCTTTAGAGTCCCACACAGAGGGTTATTCGCCTTTAGGCAAAATGAGTAGAGGTCGCATGGTTTTGCGACAGGGTTCGTTTACATCCGCGCACTTGTGCACGTTTGGTGTCCGGACAGCTTATACTAGCGGGCTTTGGTTTAAGCCGGATCCTAGTATATGATTTGGGATTGGTTTTATCTCATTGTATTCGTGTTCCTCGAAACACGGATACGGGTGTGTATGCACAGTTGACTGAGACAGAGGCAGAGGACTTTCTTTAGGGTTGATGACCATTATCATTTTCTTAACCCTAATGTTTATGTGTGAATTATAATTTATTAATATTAGTTAATTATAATTGTGCATGGTTAGGGTTGATGACCATTTGACTATACTTGACTTGTTGACCTAGGTTGACAAGTTGACCATCATCATTCCATATGAAAGATGCTCTTTGATCCTTGCAAAAGCATTTAATGTGAAATGATAATGGTCATTTCTTGATTAACCATGACAATTATCTTTAGCTAATTATTTATTTTTCATAAATCACATATATGTGAGAAGGTTGCATTATTCTTCTCACTTGATCATTTTCATTTTCTCTCCTCCTCTTCCTCTCTCTCTAGCTCTCCCCTCTTATGAGTTGAGAACCATTTGAGCTTGAGATAATCCCTTCAAAAATACTCTCTACTCTTTCTAAGGTCCTAGGTTTAGCACACCAAGCACCTTAGTTACTTCTAGTTTGAAGTTGGAGCCAAAGGTAGAGGCCTTCGGGTGGATCTTTCTTCGGCAAGAGAAGGCAACGAGACGATCCGTTCTTTCACTCCAAGGAGCAAGAAGAGAAGGACTTGAAGACCTAGGTATAACCCCTTTTCCGAGTAGCTAAACTCTTTTAGCTTGTTGTTAGTTTTTGTTTAGCAAAGATCCCTCCTTTACATAGTCCATGTTGCCTAGTGTTGTAAAAATCAGATTTTTCATAACGTTTCCGCCTCCCCGCAAGCACCGGGGTGGGCAACGTGGACTTACAGGAACATGGCTAACGTCAATCCTGACCCCGTGGGAAATATCCAGAGCAAATCCTGGTCCCATAAAACACGGCTAAAGTCAATCTTGACCCCATAGGAAATGGCCAGAGCAACCCCTGACCCCGTGAAATACGGATAAAGTCAACCCTCGACTTCCCCGTCAGAGCAATTCTTTGATTCGGGAGCAAGTCAACTCATCAATCACTTACGGGTCCTCTCAACGCGTAAGGGAGAAAACTCTTTTATGATATCCTTACGACTCTCAAGAGAAAATGCACTTAGGAATCCTCACGATTCTGAAGGAGAAATTACACCCACGGGATCCTCTCGACCTGTATGGAGAAAATTCTTTATGAGACCCTCACGGCTCATAAAGTTGAAAAGTCTTAGGTGGCAGATCCTAACCCTGTCTCCCAAGCCATCGTTGCCTCGCAGAGAGGTCAAGGTAGATTTTCTACGGGCCACACTCTCCGACAAGAAAGGAAACAATCACTTTCGAGTCCTCTCGACTCGTAAACAAGGAAAACTCTCTTGTGAGACTCTTACAACTCTCAAGAGAAAATACACTTAGGAATCCTCATGATTCTTAAGGAGAAATTACACTTACGAGATCCTCACGACTTGTAAGGAGAAATCCCTTTATGAGACCCTCACGGCTCATAAAGTTGGAAAGCCTTAGGAGGCAGATCTGAACCCGACTCCTAAGCCATCGCTGTCCTACAAGGAGATCAAAATAGATTATCCAAAAATGCATTTATTAAAAGGGACACATCACCATGAAGCAAAATATTTCTTTTATTCATGAATCAAAATGAATACAAAGTACAATTTATGAAACAATAAAAAAATACCCTCATTCAGGAGTATATACAAAAGAAGAATAAAAAGAAAAATATACAATTCTTCAAGCCGGCGGACGATTCAATAGATTTGCCAATTCATCCTTTTTCCACTGGGCCTCGGCCTCACGATTCATTATCGCTAAGAGACGGGCCTCCACTTGAGACTGCTGAGCCTGGTATGAGGCAAGCCGACTTTCAAGCTCTTTTTCAGTAACTTTATGAGCCTCGACCATTTCGCGAGTGAAAATGACGGCTTTATCAATGGCTACCACCTCCCTGATAGCTTCCTAAAGCCCTCGCCAAAGTTCATACGCCCGAGTGGTCTTGGCCGTAAGGTTAGCTTAAAGTTCCCCCACCGCAGTTGAAGCCAGTTTCCTCTCTGAAAATTTTCGGCTGAGCCTCTTCTCGCATGACAGCATATTTGCGGCGCACCATTCGATTAGCCCCCGCAAACTCGCCTTTGCGGCCACAACCTCTGAAGGAAGGCGCGTACATTCAAGATATGCAAGCAAGCCTCCACCCGACGACAAAACTCAACCCAGACTTGTACCAATGTTTCGCTGTGGTAAGCAGCAAGAAAGGGGAGAGAACTGTTGGCTTCGGCGGCAAATTCTTCGGCCGCGATCAAACCACCAGCACGAAGGTCTTCGATCAGAGCTGACAAAGAATGAAGGCTTAGCTTTGCCATCCGTTCCGAGCCACGTAGAGCATAGGGGCCAGGCAGCATAACGATGCAAAATTCCAGCGTGGTAAGAACTGGCAAAGCTTTTAAGGTTCATAAAAAGAAATCAGCGAGACTTGCAAGCAAAGAGCAGGTGGAACAGCGTCGAAACTTTACTTACCCAATGTCATGCAAGAAGGGTCTGAAGGATCCCCAGGCCCGTCAAGAATCTTAACTTCGTCATCGAATTCCAGAACTGTAGGAGACATCAGTGTCATTATATGAAATAATAATAATGCCGTGAGAAAAGAGAAAATAACACTAACCCTGCCCGGAAGAGAGGACATGCGTTGAGGGGATATCGCCTGCGGAGCGGCCATCTCTAACAGACGCTGAAAAGACTTCTTGGGGGACAAGTCCACGATGGACGCCGCCAATCCTCGTAGCTCTAAAAAGACAGAAAGGTTCAGATAATGAAGAGATCATTAAAATAAAAGATAGAAGAATACCTTCGATACTCCTCCCACTCTGGACTGGAGGGATAGCAGCTTCGGCGGCCTCCTCCGTGCCCCCAGGCACATCATCGGGGACGTGGGCCGGTATAACAACTTCCAATTAAGGAGCAGTGGCCATCGCTGCAGGCTCCAATGAAAGGACGGTGGCCTCGACCACCTGTTCCATAGTCTCCGGGCCATCCCCAGAAAGATCCATTGAATCCGCATCCAATGAAGATGCCTCTTCCAGGGGAGCAAGCACCGGGGGAACGGGAGTCACCGAGGGAAGCTCCGTGGCAGGAACAACAGTTGTATCGACCCCCTCCACACTTACTAGTATCTCATCAGGGATATTTGCAGAGTCCATAGTCAAGACGCGACTCGAACTCAGATCCTCTGCCATTGGCGAAGTCTCTGCGAAGTTTTCGCGAAGATAAGGATATATATATATATATATATATATATATATATGAGCAGTGCAAAATATTACAAAAAGATATATGAGTATACCAATGCGTAAAGGAGCCTCTAGTATGGCCTTTTCAAGCCGCCGTTCCTTCTCAAGAATTCGTGCTCGCTGGGGTGCAAGGGTAGACTCGTGGCCACCAGTCCACAGCGACAGCGCGTCTTTGGCGTCGGCCGAGATAGGTTGCTTAAGGGCTATCTCGCTTCCCTCTTCCAGAGGACCTATAAATATCCGCCGTATCGATGGAGGATCTTCGTAGAAAATGATGGCAGGATAAGGCCTCTTCAGTACCCTTACATTCTCAGCTTCATCCTGAGAGCGTCTTATAGCCTCAGCCAATTGCGCGGCTTCCTGGGCAGATGAACAGGGAAAAAGAAGACCACCATCCAGCTCTTGCGTGGCTATTGGCTCGTCCTGAAGAATAGGCCCGGATTCCACTAAAAAGTCGAGCAGATTGGTAACTGTCTTCTTTCGTCTCTTGGACCCAGAACTAACACCAGAAGACGATCGCTTCTTTCCCCTTGGTGCTTTAGTGCGACGTTGACCCACTTCGCCTTCAATATCCTCACTCGGCGGTGCTACCGATGATACACTGCCATTGCTGACGCCGAAGCTGATGATACTGCTACTGGCGCTTTATTAGCCCTTGCTTAAGCTCTAGTTCGTAGCGGCATACCAGCTGTGGGAGTTAGATCCACTTCCGCCGTCTCAAGAATAAGCACAATACCAGTATCTTTCAGGGGAGGGCGAACCACTGCCCGCGGTCGCGGCGGGACTCCCGTAGCCTGGATTGGAGTTGGAACCTTATATCCAAGGAGTATCCTCCTCTCCTCAACAATAATAGGACTGACTCGGTGGAGGTACCAGCCCGTGAAAGCCCCCACACATCGAGGAATGTAGTCAGCCTCAGGAATCACGAAGCGAGAGCCGGTGTTCAGCCGCATGAAGTGATGAGCGGTGTCACGAACAACTTCCGACGACAGTCTGGGCTCCACTTTAAACGCCTCAAAGGGGACACCTTGGTCATATCCCAGTTGTCGAGCAAAGCGGTGTGGGTTGTACCGCATAAAAAGGGCTGCACTGTTTTGACGAAACACCAGATAACCCGGTCTGATCGAATATAAGTGCATGGCTTCCTTGGGCTTCAGGGAGGGTGCTCACTCTTTCGACGAGTCGAAAAGCTGTTGAATCGGTCCTGAAGGAGTAGATAGGACTCGATCATTAAATACCATCCTGCCCGCATTGGCATAAGGATTAAGCAGCACACGAATAGCTCCGGACTGAGTCAGATCAGGAGCCGAAGCGTGCACCAACCTCATGAGTCGTGGAAAAATGTAGGCATCATAAAAGCTGGGCCTCTAATGCGCGGCAAATGCCTCTAGCACGTGCATCTCAATCTATGACGTAAAGTAATGAAGAGAGAAACTCACTACGTTCATGCCTGGGTTGAGGTATTGGCTGCAACACTTAGCCCATGATACAGATGCGCTAGCCCCGCAATACCCGCGGCTAGTCGCGTCCCTCCAGCGATGCGATGAGCAGGGTAAATGACCGAAGCTCTCATGAATCGACGGTGCGTTGGAATAACGAACCAACTGAGCCAGACACTGATAAAACCCACGAAGAAAGTCTCTTCATCTATACCAAGAGCTGCGATTGACTCAAAGGGTACGGCCGACAGGATTGGAATGTAGAACTGCGACAAATCCTCTTCTCTAGCCGGTAGCTTATTTAATCTGAACCCGAAGGGTCATTAATATTCGCAAACTTCGGAGCCGTCTTTGATAGAATGTCTCCGCGAAGGAAGCAGGTGATAAAGTTTTTGAAAGTGACACCCTGTTTCTCTGACTCTGTGAACAGCTTCTCAAAAATGCCCAGAGTCTTTATTAGACTTGGGTGCTTGTGGAGGACGGCATTTTCAGTCGACAAGCCGTCAAGCATAGCAGGCTCAGCTTCAAAAACATATTCATCAGGAGGCAGCAGTTCTTCATGGAGCGTCCCCTTGATCGGCAACCCCGAGATCTTGCGAAACTTTTCCAGAGAAATTGAAACTTCGCGGTCCCCTAGTAAAAAGGTGTTGGTGGGAAAATTCCATTGATTTAGAAAAGCCTTAACCCACCAGATATGGGGGGACTGATAGTGGAAGAGAGACGCGTACACCATCTAATAGAGCCTGACCCTCTACAGTCGCGCACGATGGGCATACATGATGTAACGAGCCCAGAGAAGGTAGCCCGTGGGATGTCGAGGAGTAAGCCCTATTTTGTAAACTTATCCCCAGGGCTGGGCTTCACCTTGACAGATACGACGCCCTAAGATGTCTATAGTCGGCACGGGGTGGTTTGGAATCCCAGTTTTCGACGGCTCAAGCCATCCCGTAGGGGTCCAATTCAACATCTCCATAGCAAAGACGGTCCGTGGACGTTCTATCGGCAAAAATGGGTAGGCAGGCTCTGTCGGTATCTCGCAAAGAAAGCTGCGGCGACCCCGAATGATATGCCCATACCAGGTTTCCCATAAAAGCAAGTTGGTGCAATTAGGATTGTGAGCTTTAATCATCGCCATCACCTCTTCATCCGACGGTGATTGAGGAAAAGCCGCCTCCGAACGAATAAAGGGAAAGTATGGAAGAGAAGCCATTGTTCCTGAAATAAAGGAAGGGCAAACTGATAGTGAAGCCAACACGTGCATATATATATATGGACAGCGGAAGAAAGAGACAAAAATCTTATTTTATGGGACCATTGGTTACAAAACACAGGGCCCCCACAAAATCAAGACGGCGGCTCACTAATGATGAGGCAGGGTAATCATTATAAGAACAAAAGGAAGATTCTCAATAAATGAATAGTGGATTTCAAACAATTCTACACAATCCCCAAGAAGAAAACCTACAGCAGAACCCTATGCAAATCAAGAAGGATCTCTATGGAAACTTTCTTTTTTGCAAAGAACAACTCAGGGCAAGAAAATCCCAAGAAGTTCTCTGTGAAGAACTAAGTTCTTTAAAGGAATTAAATTCCCAGAAAATTGGCAGAGCTAAGCTCTTGGAAATGGAATTAAATTCCAGAGAAAAAAAGAGGCCGTCATCAAACCCCTAAAATCAGAAAAATGCCTAACAATGGGGTTTGCTACCCAGAGATTGTGCACTCCTAAAGATTAGAAAGATGGGTTCTTGTTAAAGGGAAAAACCCTTGGTGTGGATTTAAAATCCAAAGAAAATTTCTACAAAAAGTTCTTCGGCCGTTCAAGATCCTTACCTGAAAAAAGGAAATCTTTTGCTAACAGAGTTAAACTCTGGAAATTTTTAAAACAGAGAACTGAGCTCTAGGAAAGAGAATTAAATTCTCAGAGGAAAACGAGCAAGGAAGAAGATGGAAAAATTGGAGGCGCTTCTGAAGAGACCCCTGCATTTATAGGATGTGATGGGAAACTGTTCATCTACCCCCTTCCCTAGGCAGATCCAACGGCCACAAAAAATGACAGCGTTACACTCACGTGCAAACACGTGAGAACAACGCTGTGGGGGCATTTGCTCCCTCATAAAATATCAGGAAAAAACCCCAATGGGGCATCACGTGCCCACACGTGACCAGGGGTCGCGTGCTGACACGTGATGGTTTCCTGGGGATTCTGTTGAAATAGAATTAAATTCTAATCAAACAATCAATCAGTGGAGTCACGTGTCAACACGTGATGGGCCTTTAAACCCACTGGAAAAGGTATAATAAAACAATAGGGAAAAACCCCAATGGGGCATCACGTGCCCACACGTGACCAAGGGTCACATGTTGACACATAATGATTCCTGAGCTCTTTAAAAACAACAGAATCAAATTCTGGTTAAAATGCTTAATCAGGGGGTCATGTGTCAACACGTGATGGGATCCTAAGATCTCTGAAATAATAGAATTAAATTCTAATTAAATCATCAATCAGAAGGTCATGTGCTAACACGTGACAGCCTCTTAAGCCTTCTGAACTAATAGAATTAAATTCTAATTAAGAGGGAATCGAGAACCCTAACTGGAAAAATACTTCTCCAAATCTTTCCAAACAAAAGAATTGTGCTCTGTAAAGTGGAACACCGTTGGATTAAAAATCCAATGTTGATTAAAAATCACCAATTTATAGAAAGATTCTATACAAGGAAAGATTTCCCTGAAATTCAACAAGAATAACAAACAGAATATTTTTTGGATTAAAAATCCAATGGTGAATAAAATTCACTGAGTGATCTAAAAGATCATGTTGGTTACAAAATCAATTAAAATCTTTCAATGAAAGATTGACTAAACAAACTGATTCTTTTCTTTCTCCTATAAATAGGAACCAAGAAGAGAAGAGAGAGGATTTTCTTTTGGGGGGGGAGAGATACAACAACAGAGAGAAAAAAGAAGAGAATTTAATTCTCTAGAGAGAGAAGAAAATTTTCTCAGAAGAGAAAGAAACCTTAGGTGAGAAAGGGATAGAGATCATAAGCTCTACAAAACAAAAAGAAAATTTAATTCTCAAATTAAGAGTTTAATTTTTCTGAATAAGAACTTAATTTTTCCTTTGGTTGAAGATCTGCAGAAGCAGATCTCCCCACAAGTTGAGAATTTAATTCTCATCGGGGAGATTCTGCCCTGCAGATCCAAAACTTAGAGGGAGAATTAAGTTTAGGGAATTTAATTCCTCCAAATACTTAGTAATTTAATTCCTCCAAAAGAAACAAGGTTTAACCCTTAAAACAAGAACTTAGTTTTTCTTCATGGTTGAAGATCTGCAGAAGCAGATCTCCCCATAAGTTGAGAATTTAATTCTCATCGGGAAGATTCTGCCATGCAGATTCAAAACTCAGAGGGAGAGTTGGGTTTAAAGAATTTGATTCTTCCATACACAGGAATTTAATTCCTCTAAACAAAATTAGGGTTTAACCCTACCAAAGAATTTAATTCTCAATCAAAGGACTTAAACTCTCCATGAACGTAAACCTGATCACGTGGCAACACGTGACCCCCCTTCAATGATCAGAAAAGAATGAAAAAGACTAGGTCACGTGCCCCCACGTGACCCTTAAACAGACTCCTCAAAATGAGAAGGAACAAGCTTGGAGGCAACGCCTCACGTGCTCACACGTGACCCTTGACTAACACCTTTTTAAAAGGTCAAATAAGGGGAAACAGAGGAATTAATACCCAATACATTGGCACTATCACGTGTCCACATGTGATGATTACAGACGCTAAGTGTTTAACACTTATTTGCAGATTTTGAGAGTAAAATAAAGGAGGTTTGGCCCAATTCTTAGGCGCCTCATGTGACCCCACGTGACCACCTCATTTTTAGTGATTAACACTATTTTGAGCGTTTTGTCCCTAGTGTTTAACACTGTTTTAAGCACATCACGTGGAAACACATGATCGTCAAATATGTGTTAGTGTTTAACACTATTTTCAAACCAGTCTTAGCCCAAAATCAGCTAAGTTTTCCAGAGACAAGATCTTCCCTTTGATTGAACCCGAACTACATTCTTCCAAACTTGATCATTTCATATGACATTCAAAGTAAAGTCCAGAGCTATAATGAGTGGCTAGTGCTCAGCCAAAGTCAAAATATTGTCAGAGCCCCAAACCCCTGTTTAGCATTGCCAAATAATAAGGGGCTGAACCCAGACAAGTGTTCAACAGTACAAACAAAAGTCCAACATTTCAAACCTAATTGGAGTTAGCCCAAGTTGGCCATAAGTCCTCAACTCAAATTTGACTGAGCCCATGTGCTCATAATCCAATTAATTGATCTTAGTCCCAAATTGGACTACAGATCTCCCAATCAACATTGGTTCAAGGGTACATCTCTTCACTCCTTTGATATTTGTCGTTGTAATCCTTCAACGTCTTCAAAGAGGTGACGGGTCCCGATAACCAATCATTCCATGAACTGTGGGGTCCTTAAACTCATGGACTATGATGTCCTTAAACTTTATAGACTATGACGTTTTTAAACTACGAACTGTGGGGTCCTTAAGCCCATGGACTATGATGTCCTTAATCTCGGACTGTGGGGCCCTTAAGCCTATGGACTATGATGTCCTTAATCTTTACAGACTATGATTTCTTTAAACTAGACCGTAATGTCCTTAAACTAATGATGGACCGTAATGTTCTTAAACTAATGTTGGATCGTAATGTGCTTAAACTAATGATGGACCGTAATGTCCTTAAACTAATGATGGACCGTAATTTCTTTAAACTAACATTGGACCGTAATGTCCTTAAACTAACGACGGACCGTAATGTCCCTAAACTAAATAATAGAGCCCAAATGCTCTTTTGTTGGATTTAAACGATCCCGTTAAGTTGATCTTAGTCTGAAATTAGACTAACGTATTCTTAACATACGTTTAAGTTGATCCTAGTCTCAAATGAGACTAACGTATCCTTAAACCCAACTCCCAACCCCCAAACCCAAATCTAAGAAAATACGGATTTGGACTAATCCACGTCCTACGGGCGACATAAACTAGTCTCCGTATACAATCCACGGGCAACCAAAAACAAAACAAACACACACGGCACGAAGTGACCATCTAGAGAAGGAGAAAGTGGTTACCGCGATGCGGTAGCGTAAATAACTGCAGGGGCTTGCGCCTGCAGGGAAGAGCGACCCCACAATCAAAAACCCCTCAATGAGGGGGAATCTGACGAAATCTGCTAAATCGGCCGCATCCGTTTAAACCTTCGATACATGGTGTCATAAATCAACTTGGTATCTTCGGAGAGGTGGACGGATAGCATCAATTAGCATCTGCCCCCAAATTCAGGCAAGGCGAACCTTCACGGTCGCGTCTCTGTGTTTCGGAGGAGAACACTAATCTTAAACTAAAATTAGTTTTGATGCTAATTTAAACTATTAAGCTGATTTAGTGAAAACTTGGTGGTTAAACAAGGATATTTAGCACTAAAATACTCTTAACTAATCTAGTTTAGGTTATGGTTGCTTTAAACAATATCACAACCCAAAAATTACCAAAAACCTCACTTTAGTTCTTTAAAACATCACAAACCAGATCTTTAATTAAGATTATGAGTGTTTAAAGCAAAAGTTAGTGAAACATGTTTAAACTTGACTCACTACCTCAATATTGGCTTAAGCGTGATCCTAAACTTGTAAGGTGGCCCAAGATGAGGATCTTGCTTTCATCAAGAACTTGAAGAAACAAAACCTAAGATTTATGATAGTTTGTAGTGATTTTTGAGTGGGTGTGAGATTTATTTGTTGGATTTGTTTGAGAGGTAGAGGAGGTTTATGAAGAAGTAGAGAAGAAGAGGGAAGAAAGATGGAGAGAAAATAAAGAGAGAATGGCTAATATTAGCCATGCCATTCTCTCCCCTCATTTAAAGCACCATTCCCTCAATTCCTCCATTTATTATTTTTTATATTTTTCTTTTCTTTTCTAAAACCATCCAATTTGTTAAACATTTTTTAAAAATATAAATTGTGGGTTTAAGTTGTCATAGTTACAAAAACATGTCTTAACCTAAACTAACTTGTAGTTAATACTAGATTGATATATATATGTGTGTGTGTGTGTGTGTGTGTGTGTATTTAAAATAATTTAATAAATAAACAAATATATAAATAAAAAGAAATATATGTGAAAATAATTATTAAATAAGTTTTATTGAAAACGCATGTTATATCGCTCATTAAAATTATAATTAACTCTAATCACGTTTTAAGGCGTTACAATCTTCCCTCCTTATTTTAAATTCGGTCCCCGAATTTAAAATCTAACTACGCGTACCTTCGAAGAGATGGGGAAATTTCTTCCGCATCTCGCCCTCAGCTTCCCATGTGACCTCTTCGGTGTTCGGGCTACGCCATAGAAAGTTCACGAACAGTAATACTTTTGACCGTAGTTTCTTCACCTGCCGGTCCAGGATAACTACCGGCTGCCCGGTGAAAGAAAGATCGCGCTCCAGCTGGATCGTCTGATGCTGAATCGCGTGAGAAGGGTCATGAAGGTACTTGCGAAGTATAGATGCATAAAATACGGGGTGTACAACCGAAAAACTGGACGGAAGTACTAAACGATAGGCGACGATACCGACTAGCTCAAAAATCTCAAAAGGACCCACATATCTAAGACTAAGCTTCCCCTTCTTTCCGAACCTTATCACACCCTTCATCAGAAAGACCCGTAAGAAAACATGATTACCCACAGCGAACTCAAGTCTACGACGACGATGATCGGCATAAGACTTTTGCCTGCTCTGGGCTGCTTTCATCCTATCCTGGATCAACTGGATCTTCTCCGTAGTCTTCTGGACTAACCACGGTCCTAAAATCCTGCTCTCGCTGAGCTCGATCCAACATACTGGCGATCGACACTTTCTCCTATACAAAGCCTTGAAAGGTGTCATCTGAATTTTCTTCTGAAAACTGTTATTGTAGGAGAACTCTATCGAGAGAAAGTGACGATCCCAACTGCCACCAAAATCTAGTACGCATGCTCGGAGCATATCCTCGAGAGTCTGTATAGTCCGCTTTGACTGATTATTGGTCTGCGAGTGGAAAGCGGTACTGAAACTCAAGCGGGTATCCAAAGCATCCTGAAGTTTCTACCAAAGACGACTGGTAAACTGAGTGCCTCTGTCGGAAACAGTGCATGTCGGAAAGCCGTGCAGCAGCACAATTTCATCAATGTAGAGCTGAGCATACTGAGCAAACCCGAAAGTGGTCTTCACTGGAAGGAAGTGAGCCGCTTTCATCAATCGGTTTACAATCACCCAAATAGAGTCATACCCTCGACTGGATCTAGGTAGACCCACGATGAAGTTTATGAAGATCTGTTCTTATTTCCACTTCGGAATGGGCAAAGGCTGTAACTCTCCTACCGGCCTCTGATGCACGGCCTTGACTTGCTGGCAAGTCAGGAATCTCAAAATGAAATCTGAAATATCTCTCTTCATCCCTTCCCACCAGTAGATATCTCTCAAATCATGATACATCTTGGTGGAAT
The DNA here is from genome assembly GCA_030015575.1 of Agapanthus africanus. Classification (NCBI taxonomy): domain Eukaryota; kingdom Viridiplantae; phylum Streptophyta; class Magnoliopsida; order Asparagales; family Amaryllidaceae; genus Agapanthus; species Agapanthus africanus. The sequence continues at coordinate 162,187,161 of JASDDO010000019.1, forward strand.
TCGAATGAACGTTGTATGCTGACTAATGTGCCTCCTCTAAGATCTCACGTCTCAGCCACTCAAAATCAGGTACATATAAATGAGTCCCAAATCGTAGCACTCCCTGGCCATCAATCATGAACTCCGAATCTCTCCCCTACCGAACTTGCTCCATAATCTCAGACAAATGAGCATCGTCGGACTGTGCCTCCCGGATGCGATCAAGTAAAAGTGTACGGGCGCAGACATGAGCAAGCTGTCCTCCTGCGGAAGTGAACTCAAACTATACTCCGCTGTCGTATAAAATCTGCCAATCTGTAGAAGACTGTTTCTGAACTGCATTCAAATGGGACAAACTACCTCTGGGCCTCCGACTCAAAGTATCGGCTACAACATTTGCTTTGCTCAGATGATAAAGGATTTCATAACCATAGTCCTTTACGAGCACCATCCAACGGCACTGCCTCAAATTCAAATCCCGCTGCTAGAAGATATACTTCAGGCTTTTGTGGTCCGTAAAGATCTGACGTGACTCGCCGTACAAGTAATGCCTCCAAATCTTGAGTGCAAAGACCACCGCGGCCATCTTTAGATCGTGAGTGGGGTAGTTCTGCTCATGCTTCTTCAACTGCCGAGAAGCATAAGCGATGACTCGGTCGTGCTACATCAACACGCAACCTAGACCTACTCAAGAAGAATCATAATAAACAACATAACCGCCTGAGCCTGAAGGCAAAGATAGAACCAGTGCAGTCGTCAAACGAGTCTTCAACTGCTGAAAACTCTGCTCATATGCTTCGGTCCAAAGAAACGGAACTCCTTTCCGGGTTAGTCCGATCAGCGGTGCAGCGATATGAGAGAAATCATATATGAAAAGACGGCAATAACCGACTAAACCCAAGAAGCTGCGAACCTCTGTTACTGAAATGGGTCTGGGCCAATGCTGTACTGCCTTGATCTTTTTTTGGTCCACTCGTATACCATCTCTCATAACCACATGACCCAATAAGTCCATACTGTCAAGCCAGAAGGCGCATTTCGAGAATTTGGCAAACAGCTGGTGCTCTCTCAATGTCTGCAATGTAATCATCAAGTGTTGCTTGTGCTCCTCTCGGCTCTTAGAGTATATCAGAATGTCGTCTATGAAAACGATAATAAACTGATTGAGGAACAGCCTGAAGATCCGGTTCATTAAATCCATGGACGCTACTAGGGCATTGGTGAGCCCGAACGGCATCACTAAGAACTCGTAATGCCCGTAATGCATCCAAAAAGCAGTCTTCGGAATGTCATTATTCTGGACCCGCAACTGATGATAGCCTGACTGCAAATCAATCTTCGAAAAATATCCCGCACCCTAAAGATGATCGAACAAATCGTCAATGTGGGGTAGATGATACATATTCCGCACCATAACTAGGTTCAGCTGACGATAATCGATGCACAATCTCATACTGCCGTCCTTCTTCTTAACGAATAGAACATGAGCTCCCCAAGGCGACACACTAAGTCGAATAAGCCCCTTGTCAAGAAAATCTTGCAATTGATCTTTGTCCGCCGGGGCCATCCAATAAGGCGGTATAAAAATAGGTCCCGTGCCGGGGATCAAGTCGATGCAAAACTCAATATCGCGCTCTGGCGACAACCCAGGTAACTCATCAGGAAATACATCAGGGAACTCTCTCACAATCGGGACCTGGTCCAACGGGACCTCTGTGGCTCTAGCATCATGAATATATGCCAAAAATCTCCGACATCCTCTCCTCAAGAGCCAACTAGCACAAAGAGCAGAAATCAGACTGTGAAGAGCGGCACTGCGGTCCCCATTCATAACAAGAACTAGCTCTTCCGAAAAGCTAAATCTGACCACCTTCTCACAGCAGTCCACGGACGCATAATAAGTGGCTAACCAGTCCATGCCGAGTAGAACGTCGAAGTCTAACATGTCGAGAAGGATAAAATCAACAGAAAAAACACTATCCGTAATACGAATGGAACATGACTGAAACACATGTCGAGCGATAAAGGACTCTCCTACGGGAGTAATCACGACGAGTGGCTGATCTAACAAGGATGAATCTCAGCCCAATTTCGATATGAAGTATATAGATACATATGAGTGCATGGAACCAGGGTCGAACAAGATGCCCGCGTTGAAAGAACACACGGGAAGAGTGCCTTTCACAACAGCATTCGATGCCTGCACATCCTGTGGAGTCAAAGAAAAAACTCTGGCCTGTCCTCTACCGGTATCCTAATGTCCTCTGCCTCTACCGCCTCATCCCCTCTGAACAGGACCGTCACAACCACGACCTCTCTGAGCATCTGTCTGGCGTGGAGTAGCAACGGGTGTAGAAGGCAATGCTCTCGGAGGAGGAGGTGAAGGGGGTAAGGTGACCTGTAGAACTGCTACCCCCATCCCGACGTCTCACAGTACAATGCCTGATGTGGTGATGCGGACTCCCACACCGATAACATCCTAGAGACGGTTGTTGACCCTGTAAGTAAGAGCTAAATAACCATCCCCGTATCAATCCTTTGACGCCGCCACGGCCTAGAAAGAATCCGCCGCGGCCTCTGCCTGCCATACCTCTACCAGTCTGCCCGGAAACTGATATACCAGTGTGAACCCGCTTTGGTTCTGGAACGGTCATAGTCTCGGTAATACGCTCCTCCATTAGCATGGCTGCGTCCATCGCTGCTGCATAGGTATCAAAGTGCTGAGCACCAATAGAGAGGAACAATTATGTGTCAAGACCTCGCACAAATCTCTTGGCATGCTTCTCTTCGATGTCCAACAAATAAGGAGTATATCTGGATAGCTGAATGAACTAGATATCATGCTCGGCCACGGTCATACCAGGAGTCTTGCGCAAAGACTTAAAACTGCGAGCTCGAGCATCTCTGACGCTCTGCGGAAGGAAACGAGCAAGAAAGACCGTCAAAAACTCATCCCATGTCATAGGAGGAAGACCAGTAGCTCGGCCTCTCTCAATGGATTCACACCAAACCTGGGCAAGACCCTCCAGACGGAAACTAACAAGCTCAACTGATTTCGCATCAAAATACCTTAGGGAACGACAAATCCTGGCCATCCTGTCGAGGAACGACTGTGGATCCTCTTCTACGCTTGTGCTAGTGAATACCAGAGACTTCAGCCTCATAAACTCCGGTAGTGAGACCTTGATAGTCTCGGTAGCGGCAGGTACAGCTGTCTACGTAGTAGACGGACATCATTTGATCTCTGTGCTCGGCTGGCCTCGACCAAAGATCCAACCATCTAGTGCAAGTCCTGAATACTCACCTCCAGCCTAGAAATTCGTCCTGGAGAAGGAGGATCAACCTGCTCCTGAGGGGTAGGCATACCACCCTAGTCGGTCCTCGTCTCAGACAATCCCGCCCTAATCTCGTCTCTGGCGGCAGCCCTCTGGGCCCTCGTAGTCTTCGGCAGCATGGTGACTAGAACAAGAAACAGGATTTGGTGAGAACATAGCAACCGAAACAAAAGGATGCATGGAATCAAGGAAGGAATCACAAGACATATGTCCTAAGGTCACTTAGGCGGAGTATCGTATCGTGAATATGCCGTGGAACATACACAGGCTATATCACTCTGCTTAAGTAACCTACTCCATCATACCAAGGGTCATCCTATAATCAGAAAGGTAAAACCTAGCGCTCTAATACCAACTTTGTCATGACCCAAATATGAGACGTGACCGACACTTAAATCACGCAACGTCTAAAAGCGTAACATAATTCAAGTAAGCCAAAAACCCAGAATCTAAACCTTAATTAAAGGTAGAGTGGCAAAATCTTTGTTTAAAGTGTTAATTTAAGGAGCAAAAGAGTTATATCAAAACCTTTTTGAAGATCGAGTTATTGTTAAAATTTTCGGCAGCATCTCCTTTGTAAAAACTGATCCAAACCGATACATAAGCATAATATATATAAAAGCATCTCCACTTGGGAGCAATCTCAACGCCATCCGGTGAAACACAATCACATAGTAAGACATACGACGACATTGGTGATGAAATAAGGAAATAAGAAAAGAAAACAATATCCATAACAAAAACACAAAAGTCGGCTCACACGAGCATGACTCCCAGAGTCAAATATAATACCAATCTCTCGGTCTTGTTTCTAAGTCAAATATACATGTGGTAAATGGAGTATACTAGATACAAGGTACTTGTATAACAGATAGGGTACAAAAGAATACTCGCAACCTACCCAATAAAAGATCACGTCCAAAAGTGATGGTGGTAGTATGCCCCGCCGCGACTACACTGACAAATCGGCCCCCAAAACACTGTGGCACAATGAGGGTGAGTTGCCAGCTCATGAGTAGTAAATAACATCAAAAGTGGCAATCGCAAGTATGAACGTAACATCGACAGATCGTAAATATGAATTTATGATGCTGTATACTAGTATAGGTGCAACATGAATAAATGAGCGAATTTTGTATATGCAAATTTAGAATGATCCCAGAATTTTGTATATGCAAATTTAGAAGAAGTTGCATATACCAGAGGTCTAATTGGAATCCCAGAGAGCCCCCGACACAAACCTACACCTCACATCCTTATATGAGCCGCAAATTGGGGCCAAAAAGAGTTAGTTAGCGGCCGAAACTTGGAGGGGAGGGCTCAGGTTTCGAGGGTGCACTCAGGGTCTTATAACAAGCTCCTAGTAATTGCAACTTATCTCTGAAGTCTCTGATTTAATAGCAGATTTTGTTTGAACACCTAACCTTAAACTAAAACTAGTTTTGATACTAATTTAAAATATTAAGGTGGTTTAGTGAAAACTTGGTGGTTAAATAAGGATATTTAGCACTAAAATACTCTTAACTAATCTAGTTTAGGTTATGATTACTCTAAACATTATCACAACCCAAAAATTACCTCAAAACCTCACTTTAGTTCTTTAAAACATCACAAACCATATCTTTAAGATTAGGAGTGTTTAAGGCAAAAGTTAGTGAAATATGTTTAAACTTGGCTCATTATCTCAATATTGGCTTGAGGGTGATCCTAAGCTTGCAAGGTGGTCTAAGATGAGGATCTTGTTTTCACCAAGAACTTGAAAAAACAAAACCTAAGATTTGTGATAGTTTGTAGTGATTTTTGAGTGGGTGTGAAATTTATTTGTTGGATTTGTTTGAGAGGTAGAGGAGATTTATGAAGAAGGAGAGAAGAAGAAGGAAAAGAGATGGAGAGAAGAAGAAGGAGAGAATGGCTAATATTAGCCATGCCATCCTCTCCCCTCATTTAAAGCATCATTCCCTCTTGTCCTCCATTTATTATTTTTTTTCTTTTTCTTTTCTTTTGTAGAACCATCCAATTTGTTAAATATTTTTAAAAATATTTAAAAATTGTCGGTTTAACTTGTCATGGTTACAAAAACATATTTTAAGCTAAACTAACATATTGTTAATACTAGATTAGTATGTGTGTGTATTTAAAATAATTTAATTAATAAACAAATAAATAAATATATAAATAAATATATGTATAAATAAATAAAAAGAAATATATGTGAAAATAATTATTAACTAAGTTTTATTGAAAACACATGTTATATCGCTCATTAAAATTATAATTAACTCTAATCACGTTTTTAGACGTTACATTTTCAGTATTAGATTAATTTTGGGATTTGTGCTAGCAATTATGAATAAAAATTTCCATTTATCACCAAAAATAATATAATTGAATGCACACTTTCCAAACTTAATCTAATGGTGAAAAGGTGGGAAGAATTTATTTTCAAATCCTTCCGATAGAATCCTAGTCGAACTCTATATTAGTTCGACTAGGATCCTATCGGAAGGATTTCAAAACAAATTCTTCCCACTTTTTCAGTATTAAATTAACTTTGGGATGTCTGTTAACAATTATGAATAAAATCTTTCATTTATTATCAAAAATAACATAATTGAATGCACGCATCCCAAAGTTAATCTAATAGTGAAAAAATGGGAAGGATTTGTTTTCAAATCCTTCCGATAGGATCATAATCGATATATATATATATATATATATATATATATATATATCATCCATTAGGCTTTGGCCCACATAGATGAAAAAGGTCCAAATTTAAGCATAAGAAACTTAGTTGTTAACATAAAGCCGTGGCCTTATGTATGTTGGACTAAAGCCCAAGAATAAAAAATTGGATTTTCATCCAAAATTCCTTCCTAGAAGCCATTTTTTCTTTTTTAAAAGATAAAAAAAATACATAAAAATATAATATATAAAAATCCGGTATCTTATATTATGGATTCGACAATGGTAACTTTCTTCTTTGAACCTTTACTTAGTGACAGCTATTGCAACCTGAAGGGCCTAATGGAATAGACCTTGAATAAGGACCCTTAATCAGATATAAACAAAAGCAAACACAATATGCATCATTCTTGGATCAACAGGTTGGAGCGTTAATGGCCATGCTTACAATACCGTTTCATTTGAGTTTCTAAGGATTAGCCCCATGTCCCAGAATCGCGGCCTTCACGATTCCTCTCATATAGATAAGTCCTCAAAGAGTACCTGTAATCAGCAATAGTGCTCCCCACAATATATGTGTTTGACCTATTAAGAGTATATCACCCATCCTCATCTGATCACATCATACGAGCACTTTCATCCTAGGGTATGTGGTTGTAGCATACATAGTGCAACTAAATGCATCAAGTGCTACCAATGGGAGAGTATCTCCAAAAAGATCAATGCTCCACGAGTATCACCTATACAGCCAGTGACCTCATTTATGTGCTTAACCCCACCCCCTTGATGAATCTAGAACTGCCTTACTAGATAGACCTTTTGTTAAATGGTCTGCAAGATTTTTCTCTGATTTTACAAAGTCTAGAGTAACAACTTAGTACATTAGGCTCTTCACAAATTTAAATCTGATCTGTAAATGTCTGTTTAATTTTTTATTAACAGTTTCTTGTTTTAATAATTCAATAACAACTCTGGAGTCGGAATGAACGGGTATAAAAGGAACAAACATAGAAAAAGATAATTCGGATATAAGGTTTTTTAACCATTCGGCTTCTAAGCAAGTAGTATCTAGAGCTATAAGCTCAGACTTTATGGTGCTTCAAGCAATCACCGTTTGTTTGCTAGATGCCCAAGATACAACAACACCACCCAAAATAAATACATATCCAGAAGTGGACTTAACATCAGAAGAATCAATCATCCAGTTTGCATCACTAATATCCCTCAATCATATTTGGATATCCAGTATAATGCAAACTTTAGTCTAAAGTTCCTCTAAGATAGTTGAATGTCCTTTATAAAGCAGTCCAATGTGCATTATTAGGATTACTAGTATATCTACTCAATCTGCCTCTAGAGAAAGAAATATCAGGTCTAGTTCTATTGGACACATAAAGAAGAGATCCTATCATCTGAGAGTATCTACGTTGATCTACAGGTTCACCAGAATTTTTCGTCTGATGGAATGATGCATCATATGATTTACTCACGACTTTGCAGCTACAAAAACCAAATTTCTTTAACATCTTTTCAATAGAATGTGAGAGACTCAAAGTATAACCATTAGATGATTAGATACTTTCATGCCAAGGATAATATCAGCAACTCCTAAATCTTTCATATCAAAATTCCTTGATAAATGTCTCTTAACTTCATTAATTGTCTTAAGATTGGTTATAAATATCAATATGCCGTCCACAGAAAGGCATAAAATCATATACAAGTCATCAATCTTCTTTGAATATACACGTTTATCAAATTCATTACCTACAAATCCATAATCCATAATCACCTTATCAAATTTCCGATCCCTTGTTTAGATGCTTGTTTTAATCCATAAACAGATTTCACCAATTTATACACTTTATTTTCTTGACCTTTAACATTAAAACCTTTGGGTTGATTCATATAAATTTCTTTCTCGAGTTCATCATTCCAAAAAGTCATTTTAACATCCATTTGGTGAATAATTATTTTATGAACAAAAACTACAGCTAAAAGAACCCTAATGGTAGAGATCCCAGCAACAAGGAAATAAGTTTCAAAGTAATCAATTCCTTTCTTTTGAGTATATCCCTTTGCATCTAATGTAGTCTTATATTTTTCAATACTACCCCGAGGCCTTAATTTCTTCTTGAATACCCATCTACATCCAACAGGCTTACAATCAGGAAGCAAGTCGGTTAAAATCCAAGTTTTATTTTTCCATTATAGATTCAATTTCACTATTTATTGGCTCTTTCCAAAAAGGAGCATCTACTGAATCCATTACCTCTTTATAAGTGTTTGGATCAACTTCAATCAAATAGGTAAAGAAATCTTCACCAAAATTCTTCTCAATTCTTCTTCTCTTACTCCTTCTAGGTTCTGGTTTTATAAAGGTTTCTATTGAAAATTAAGAACCAGAAGGAACAGAATTTAACGGAATCCTGGTCTTGAAAGTAAAGATGTTCTCAAAGTATACTGCATCTCGGGGCTCAATAATAGTGTTAATGGATATCTCATTTATTTCAGAATTTATCACCAAAAATCTGCTTACATTGCGATCTAAAACAAATCCAATAAATATAGCATCAACGGTTTTAGGCCAATATTTCTTTTCTTTGGTTCAGGTATCCCAACTTTAGCCAAACATCCCCAAACTTTCAAATAGTCGATTCTGAGTTATCTATTCTTCCAAAGTTCATAAGGAGTTAAATCAGAGTCTCTATAAGGAATTGTATTAAGGATGAAACATGCGATTAAAAGAGCTTCACCCCATTGATTTTCAGGAGCTCCAAAATTGAGAAGCATAGCATTCACCATATCCATAAAGGTTATATTCTTCATTTTAGCAACCCCATTAGATTGTGGTGTATAAGGAGCAGTGACATCATGAATGATCCCATGTTCTTGACAATAAAGGGTCATATCATTAGAGGTATATTCCCTCCACGATCGGATCTAAGAATCTTAATTTTTTTTCTCAGTTTGGTTCTCAGCTTCAGCTTTATAAACCTTGAACCAGTTAAGAACTTCATCTTTAGTCCTTAAAAGATAGGTATGACAATACTTGGAATGATCATCAATGAAGATTACAAAGTATCTTCGACCACCTCTAATAGGCACTCGAGTTGAGTCACACACATCATTATGGATGAGCTCTAAAAGTTCAGAAGATCTAGATATGGAAGGAAACGGTTTTCGAACATGTTTAGCCTGAACACAGACTTCACACCTTGAAGAAGGACCTATCTTAGCTTTAGGGATAAGGTTCAAACCAGTCATTTTCCTAATAGATCTATAGTTTATATGACCAAGTCTATCATGCCACATATCACATGATTCTACATTCATAACAGAAGAAGGATTACATTCAACTTTATTAATAGACTTGGAAATTACATTTAACTTGAATAAACAATCGCAAATGTAACATTTTTCAATAAACAAATTATTCTTGGTTAATACAACTTTATTTGCTTCCAAAACAATTTTAAATCCAGCTTTAACCAAAATAGATCCGCTAATCAAATTCCTACGGTACATGAAATACATTATGAAGAGTTAGTTTTTCCAGAAGTCATCTTCAAATCTATACGTCCTTTTCCTTTTACTTGTGCCATTGAATCATTATCTATAGTCACGCTTCCTCCACATGATTCCTGATAAGTTGAGAAACTGGAGCGATCAAATTAAACATGAATATTAGTTCCCGAATCTAACCACCAGTCATCAGAATGAATAGAAAAATTAACTAAGGGTATAGAATGCACTAACCTTAAAGAGTCGGAAGTCTCCACAATCATATTTACTTTTTTTCTATAATTTTCTCCATTTCCAGCATTATTCTTGAGTTGGATAGCATGGTTCCGTCCTCTTATAGAAGTATTTATTCGTGAAGTTATTATTCCTTCCACATATATAGCAAAAGTTCTTCTCAGATTTATGGCTATGTGAGTTCTTAGAATGATACTGGGTTGGCTTAGGACGGCTATTGAATTTCTTGAAATATTTTCCCTTAGGTTTGAAGTTCTGATTTCTAGGATGTTTAGATTTGTTTTTCTCTTCAGCAAGATTAATTTTGGCTTTCATCTTATATTTTGGCTTCAAATTCTGCATATGTTGATCTTCTATCCTGATGGCCTTAAGAGCTTGAAGAAGAGAAAGATCGTCTTATTTATATCTAAGATCCCAAGCAAAATCAGATCAAGATGGAGGGAGTTTATCAATTAAGCTGGAAACCTTATAATCCTCAGTTAAAGTATTTTCTTTGGATTGAAGATGCCTAATAAAATCTTGAAACTCATGAATTTGCTCATTGTTGGATTTTGAGTCAACCATGACAAATTTATTGAAGGAAGAGGAATTAAACCGGTCTATATTGGTATCATCATAACCATATTTTGTTTCTAATACTTCTCACAATTCTTTCACACTCTTGAATTCATAATAGATGTCATACAACTTATTCAAAAGTGCGCTAAGGTTGCAGTGATAACAGTGATAATCTATGTTCCCGGGAGTTCTAGATTTACTGGATGGAGTAGACGAGGTGGAAACATGAGTAGAAGAATCTGCGGCTTTTGAAGGTGAGAAAGGTGTAGTAGTGGATCCATCTATGGTAGTGAAAAGACCTAAGCTTGTCAGCCAGTATTTCATCTGGTTTTCCCATCTTTTGAAGTTGACACCAGATAATTTTTCTGGCTTAATAGTTTTAGTGTCATCTATAAGAGCCATTAAGTCTAAGAAGAGTATACTTAGTCTGCAATTTAGAAACTAAGTTCTGCAGTAAATAAAATGCGTTTATTAATATTCCAGTTCAATTAGTCAATTTTTATATTGTTTAATTAACAAAAATATGAAAGGATAACACATATGTCAATACGAAAGTGTTTAACATGTACCACTTAAATATATGTGTAGTAAGACAAGTCTATGCAATAAATATTGAGCAAAACAGTGAGCAAATTTTCAGAACTATGAACAATTTCAATAATAATAAGTAAACGATTATTAAAATAAGCAGTGATATAAAACAAGTCTAACAGTGAACATGATTATAAAAAACCTGAGACAAATTCAGTGTAAGTGAATGATGTAGGATTAATGCATGATAAGAGGAAAAGTGTTAAATGTAGTCAATGGTAAACATGCAAGTGGGCAAGGTTTCAATAAATGATACAAACCTAATAATAGATGTAACTGTGAGCTAACATAATATATGATAGGAGATGTGATGTGAAACGATATGAAATAATCAATCTAAATATTTCGAAAAATATTTGAACTACAACTCAATCAACAATAACCATATATGTATCTTATGTCTTTTAGACTAAACAATGGGCCTATCAAAACTAATTTAAATTATGTGATTCATAAAAGGGAATTTTTTTTCAAGTTAATAATCAGAAAGGTCGGCTAATATTGAACTAGGGGAAAAAGTTACAATTAAACTAGTCTAATGAACAATTGATAATAACAACGAGATGTAAATGCATGAATTTTAACAGAGAGCAATTATTAACAACTTCAAAGTTATTAAAATATGAATATGACTATAAATTTCTCTCTGTAAAAAATTCTAAAGTAGTAAATCTCCAAGTTCTGATAAAGATGATAATCCAAAGATCAAAGTCTTAGATTATTGTATAAAAAATAATGATTAAACTAAAATATCATATTCGCATGAAGATAAATTCGAAATAAGTAAAGTTTATCTGTCCTGGGATTAGGCTAGAGTTTTCTGCCCTAAGGTTTTGATCTCGCCTCTCGTGCAGACGACCAAGAGATCAAAATTCCCAGCGGTACAAAATCCCCTCTCCAGATATCACGACGGTGAACGAAACAATCAAGGAATGATACCCGAATGATACTTCAGAATCAGCGATATTAATAAATTTAAACAAAAAGAAAATTTCTCAAAAGAATACGCTGCTATGCAGAAGAGAGAAGAGAAGATAGAGGGTTTTTTTTTGTTGTGTTTTTCTATAAAGAAGAAGAAGGATATAAATAGAGAGAATGAGCAGAAATTTTTTTCACCGTTCCTTGAGAGATTTCAGCAGAGGAAATCCGGAGTCCATTGCAACGTGCATCCACGATTTCTTCTTCGCGTCCTCTTCTTGCACTGTAAAATCAGGCGAAAAACGGTTCAAATATGAGAATCCAAACTCGGACCATATATACGCCATTCATTGGGCATTGGCCCACATGCATGAAAAGGTCTAAATTTAAGCAGCATAAGAAAATGAGTTGTTAACATAAAACCTTGGACTTATGTATGTTGGACTAAAGCCTGAGAATAAAAAAAATAGATTTTCATCCAATCGGTTGAAGCTATAAAAGAGATTTACAATTACTGATTCCAAGTAATATTAAGTTAGAGCTGTTTTTAACTCTCTTTTTTCTTTGGTGGGGAGCGGGGCGGGGTTTAAAGAAGAAGGATATAATTACATAATATCTATGATTAAATTTGCAATAAAATTACCAAAAAGTTTATGTATCAATTGAATTATTACCGGTTATAACAACCACCCAGTCGTGGAGTACGATTTGGGGCACAATCAAGGACTTCAGTTTTAATAATAAAAATAAAGAAAACCGTAGCCTTCTTCCTTGCATCATTTTTATATTTTCCAAAACCTCCCGTTCCTTCTGGCGTCAACAACCACATCTTTCACAAAAATTTCAGGATGCTTTGATTCGTGATCAGCATCAAGTGGAAAACAAATTATTTAAATAAGACTAGGTTGGGTTGTGAGGTACTAAGGTTTCTCATTAAAGAGTTGGCAAGATAATTGGAGAAGAATGGAGAGAGGGCTGGTTTGGAGAAGAGGTTGGTGATTTTATAGGAGAGAAGATTAATTGGGTTTGATGTGCGAGAAAGTATCTAGATGTGGTTTCATAACCGTTGAATTGGGGTTTCCATGAGAAGAGGACGGGCTGGCTCGGGCTGGCTCATGAAATTGAAAGGACTGCTGCTGGAATGTTTGGGTCTCTTTACTATTGTTTTCTCACCATGCGATGCACGCATGAGCTTATTTTTTTTTATATAAAACAAATTAATGGTTTTCAAATGACTTATTTCATAGAAACCATCTTTATGGTTTGCTCAAGTTTTATAAACCATTTAAATTCTTCCTGAAATTAAACCTCCTCGTTACTCAAAAACCCTAAGGTTATTTATTACGCAAATTGATTTAGGAACGAACGGAACGACATAGTTCACTACTCTGGACCGGCATGTTGGTAATGTGATCTGCAATTGGGCAACGTCGGATTAGCGTCGCAAACTGAGTGTTTCTAAGCAAAACTTAGCTAGCTCTGTTCAAGACTTGAATGCCTTGAACTTTCATTGTTGTTGAAATAACTGCTATATAATCTATTTACTATAGATAAATTAATATCATGACCTTTACATGCCTAATGTATGTATATATCATTGGTTATTTTTTCTTCCACGGCTTTCTGTTGGGTTTTTTGATATGTATTTTGTATTTATAGGGTTTTGGGTTTGGGTTTTGGTTGGTACTTGGTTTGGATCCATATATATATATATGCTTGCTTTGATTAGGGTAGTTTGGTAATTTTGTGTAGCAAGATCTTGGACTCGTATAAATATTGTTGTAGGGTTTAGTGATGTGATTGAGAGAAGTTTTTTTCAATTTTTGTGTGGTGGATAATTGTGAGTGTTTTAGAAGAGAAAAGGTTGCAACTTTTTGTGAGAAATGAGAAGAAACTATTTCTCCCTCAATTTATTTGTGATTCTTGTGCTTCTCTTTTGATTTCATTTCTTATATTTGTGTTGTTGAAATCCATTTATCTGGTATCAGAGCGAGGCTCGATCGAGTTGATTTATGGATATTTTTTTAGGAAGGATCGAGCTTGTGTGTTTCAATGGCGAGTACCGTGGGTACACGTACGGCAGAATCGAAGGGCTTGAGTTTCTCCGTAGAACTATTTAACCGCATCAATGATTTTACTCTATGACAACAACGGGTGAAAAATATTTTGACTCGAGAAGGATTGGTAAAGATGTTGAAACCAAAATCAAACAAGCCGGAGAAGATGATAGATAAAGTATGGAAAGAATTACGACACATGGCAAATAGTAGGATCCAGATGTACTTGTCGAATAACACTCAAATGGGTTATTTTAAAGTGGTCCTAATTATATATCCGTCAGTGCACGGTAGCGTTGTAGCACATGTGCAAAAGTATATCGAATGGCAATCTAGACGAATTAAAAGAAAGATTATAAATTTCAATTATTACTAAAGAAAGATTATAAATTTCAATTATTACTAAAGAATTAAATAAAGCAAATTGAATTAAGACTTTTTGAAAATAAATTATAAAAAGTAATATGTCTGGATATTGAATCCCCTGGATCTAATCATGAATCAATCAAACTATCTATACTCTCAAAATTTTACCATCTCCTATAGCATTTATAGATCTATGGTTATAAGCATAAAATATTCATTCATCGCAAAGGTTTATCAAACCCTAGAGAAGCATAAACTATACGATCTTCGATTTACTCTATCAAACCAACCAATCTCTACAATTATTATAGGATATAGCTCTACTTAGTCTAGCATTAACCTAGTCCGAATCTTCCCCTAAATAGATCTCATACTTATCATCATATAGATCTACCCGAGTTTATCGATTAGTAAGTATTAACCCTATAAACTAAATAGATCAAACCTAATATATGTTAATCATCTTATTCCTCTATCTTCCTTAAGATTAAATATATGATCCCTAATTTATCAGTAGGGATTTTATTAAGATTAAATTAACATATCAAAATATGTATTACCACATAGAGAAAACACAAAATAATAATATCAACTTATGAATAACGTAGGTGCATCAACTTATGTATATTTAAAATTAGCTATGCATAATAAAGAGTGTAACGCCTCCACGCCCGAGCACGCTTAACTACGTAGTTCTCAAGCTCCTGTAGTGCCGATTCACTTAAAATACGCATCTGTAATTGAAGGTGGTATCATTACATTTATAATGCAGTTCGATCCTCTTTCGGAATGTGTTCCGAAGATTCCCCATTATTGTACAGTGAGTCCCATGGGCTCAATAGGTGGCCCCCGCCTCTTGGCATGACACTTAGCGTGGCACTTTGTTCCTTGTGACACTTTGTTCTGTGAGCAAGAACCGAGTCCTGACATTCTCTCCACTTTTGAACAATGGTTCGTGCTTGAACCGCAGACCCACTACTGAGGGACCTGCATGGGCCACCAACAAAATCTGACACGCTCCGCTTCCCAGTGTACGGAATCGGTAACGTGACAGGATACAACGTATTTACTAAGAAATAAATACGTTAAGCGTAGTTAAGCAATATATATAAAATGCACAAGAATGACAAGTGATATAAAAATATAAATAACAACTTTTATTTATATTCACTTTACATACAACTGTTTGAAAATGAAAAGATACAATGATATAAACAGTGCCTAAACAGTGGCATACGAACTGAAAGTAAATACAAGGAGAGCTAGAAGTCCAGCTTGGCAGTGAGCTGGTCCAAGTCCTCCTGGCTAGGCTCGATCTCCTGAGAGTCCGGTCCTCCTGACGAACATTCCAAAAAAAGAAAAGACAAGAATGTCGTCAGCGAACTAGCATTCGGTAAGTCCCAAAATAAAGAATAGAATATAACAAGTAATGTGAAATGAAACTGGTAAGTTGTACAGATATATGCTTGTTATTCTAACGTAGTTGTTTGTAGTTTGGTACAGAAGGTATTTGTGTATACGAGAGGAGTCCGTCTTACCCCATGGACTATGGTAATATGTAGTACAAGGCCCCGTTAAAACCCACGGGACAACGGCACGAGAGTTCATGTAGGTGTCTTTTAAGTGACCATCTCGTGCCACATTAATACGATCCGTACCAATCTATCCCGTTATCCCCACGTAATGTATTGTATAGATTGTGTTTACAAGCCTTGCCGAGACCATGGATATAAATTGTTCAAGTAATCTGGTCCAGGATGTAATCATGTATTCAAGTAATCATGTCAAGTTATAACCAAGGTTTGGTCAGGTCAAGTCAAGTATTAATGTTTGATATTGGTGTTTGAATTCAAGTATTCAGGTTCATATTCAAGTATTCATATTTGATTTTGGATTCAGGATTGAAAATGGACTCTGACTAAGTCAGACACTTGTAACTGATTTAGATCTTGAATTAGGTTCGGGAGTCATCGGTAACTGCTGCACATGGACGGCGGGATTTGTATCTTTTTCTAAGACAATTACCATTGATAACTCCGTTATATTGTCTACCTTAAATAAGCAAGCACTCAATTTCTCCAGCTCCCTGGTGCTCAAGAGAATTGATCCCGCTTAAACCTATTGTAACAACCCTAAACTTTCTGTACAATTTTTTTTTCAAAAATACAGAAAGGGGTACTTTTGCCTTAGCACAAGTTATAAGTTTGTTTTGCTTTTTAATACAAAGAAGGAGCTTGTAGCTCATTGGTAAGACCTTACGCTGCTGAACCAAAGCACCAGAGTTCAAATCACATTAGCCACATTATTTTTATTTAATTTTCTTTTAAATTTTTAGAAGCCCAATAGCCTACACGTGCATAACTCGTAAAAACCAAAAGTCACATATAAAACAAACTGGCCCAGGGGGGTAGACAAATTGCCAAGAGACACGTGGATCCTTGACCCAGCCAGACTCGGCCGACTCGGGCCGGCGGCGCCGGTCAGACCGAGTCGGATCGCCGAGTTCTCTTCTGAACTCCTGTGCCTCTTTGCCTTCTTGAAACCTTGTACACTTTAAAAACCCTGCATTATTACAGAGGATTAAAAATCCAATTAGAACTCTTTTTAATACAAAATTTAATACAATTTTCCCACACCCTTTCATTTAACCCCAACCCTAATCTTTTCCTATAAATACTACTCCATTCCACACACCTCTCACTTCCAAAACTTTGTCCAAACTCTCAAGAAAAATCTCTAGACTTTGTGTGTGCAAGTGGAGTTAGCAAAGGGCGAAGCTCCGGCGATTTTCCGACGACGACCCTAGGAGCTCTCGGCGACGAAACGACGCACCGGCACCTCCTACCACTCTCTCTTCCTCTTCTCTTAGCTTCAATCCAGTAATTCTCATTCTTCCTTTCCATCTTGATATCTAAAAAGTTCTCTTTTTAAAACCCGACGGAAGCGGAGTTAATCCGACTTCCTATTCGGTTCTTCTTAAAAACTCTATCTTTTCTTAAATACAAACATACCAAACCCTCACATATTGACTATTAAACATTAACAAAATATCATGAACAAGTTTCATAGCAAAATATTTTATATTGTAATTTTTAACATACTTTTTAGTAAAATACCATGTAGTTTAGTTTCGACATTAAAACATCATATTTTCTTGCTATACCTTTAGATAGATCACGAGATAATGACCTACCTCTTCACAACACTCATATGCAATATAGCACGATGCCTTTCGGGAACATAGAATACGGGAATACGAATTTACAATTAAATACCTTTAACTTATGAAAACCATTTTCTACAAGATTACGTATTTTTAAACAAATCTTTGCAAAGTGCCGCTACAACCCATTTTGAGGAACCCATTCGGGATGGTGCGGATTATCGCACATCCTCAGGCTTAGTAATGCGAGATGCAAACCTCCGCAAGGAGATTCAGTCTCGAAAGATTTAAAAATACAAATATCTTAAGAAAATGAGATTTCTAGAAATATAATAAATTAAAATTATTTTTATATAAATATATATATATATATATGTATCATCAAAATATCTATTTTTTGTGATAATATAAATATTCCAACTTTTCTAAATCACAAGAATCAATTTGCATGAAAACACCATGCAATTCCATACAAGTTCAATACTTTACAATTAAATACCATATATTATAAAATTGTGTTTTATTCACTAGAAATGTCACATATATAAAATCTACATATATGAAAACTCTAAAGACGATAATTAAATACTTGAGGTGTATTTTGAAAATTATACAAAATTATGTTTACATAAAACCCCCTCAATTTTTATAAATTACAATAAGGACCCTAGTAAATATAGGTTTAAGCGGGACCAATCTCTTGAGCCTCAGGGAGCCGGAGAAGTGGATGCTTGTCTATTTAAGGTAGACAACTTAATAAACGGTGTTATCAACACGGTAATCGTTTTTGAAAAAGACACAAATCTTACCGCCCATGTGCAGCGGTTACCGATAACACCAAAACCTAATTCAGGACTTCAATTTCTTTTCTAATTGTTCTGACTCAGACTGAGTCTCATTATAAATAATCTGACTTGAATATGATTCAAGTACAAACTATAATTCAATATGAAACCATGAATCCATATAATCAATCTATTCAATCTGTATCGACTGAACCGAATCATGGATATACTTCTATTTACATGATTCTCCAGTTACATTCATTTACTGATATCATGGTTTCGGCAAGTTATCCATCTATACAAGATAATACAATTTACAACAGAATACAACAATACAATCAAGATATCGCGGGGTTTTAAGGGGTAGATTGGTACGAAAGGAGTTAGAAGTGGCACGAGACTGAAACCATAAGACACCTAACCTATATTCCATTGTTTTTGTACCGTGGCATAAACGGTTCCTTGTGTTCCTGATATCTTAGTCTCCGGGGCAAGTGAGGCTCCTCTCGTATACGCTGGCCTCTTCTGTACCAAGCTACAAACAACAGCGTTAACAATATAATACAACTTTAAAAGTTACACTCTCTCTGTCTATTCTATATATCCCTCATCTTTGGGACTTACCGGGCGATTTGTTCGCTGACGACATTCTCTTTCTTCTTTTTCTTTGGAATGTCGTCAGGTGATCCATACTTTCTGGAGATCGAGCCCACCAGCGAGAATTTGGACCAGCTAACTTTCGACCCGGAGCTCTAATTGTTGTACACATTTACATTCTGTATTTTCCATTTCTGTTATACCACTATTTAGGCATTTGCTTTCCATTCCATGTATTTACTTTTCAAATGTATTGTACAAAATAATGTTAATAAAAAAAGAAGTTGTTCATTATATTTGTCTCTTGTGTATATTTCTTTTATATTACTTAGTTACGCTTAGCGTATTTACTTCTGAGTAAATATATAGCGGCCTCGTCGCGTCCCCTTCACCGTATACCGGGAAGCGGGGTGTGACGCCTATATTTATTAAAGTCCTTAAATATTGTTTTATATAACTCGAGTGGGTTTTATGAAAAATATTTTTAATAAAATTTCAAAATAAATCTCGAGAATTTATTTATATTATTTAGGATTTTCATGGATATGAATTTTAAGGATTTGAGGTATTTTAGTGATAATTTCTTAGTTTGGAAAGTTCATGATATTTTATTGTAAAACTTGTCTTTTGTTGGTATCTTGATGGTATTTTAGTGAAACTTGTAATTCTTTCATTTTTTAAAATGTAAGTTTATTGTATTTTGAAAACATATGGATTTGTAATTTTTATATAATTATTAAAAATTAAATTTTATTTAATTAGAAAAATGCGTTTTTTCTTAAAAACCGTATTTAAAACCTTTCGAGACCGAATGCTCCGTGAGGAGGTCTGCATCTCACTTTACTAGCCTAAGGATATGCGATAATCTGCACCATCCAATAGCGGGTCCCCTAACAAGGGTTGTAGAGGCACAATCGCAAAGGAATTTAAAACACCGTTTAAAATAAATCTGGTTTTTATAGTAAGTGGTATTTTCTTATAATAATGTCTTCGTAACAAAAATTCACGTATATGGAACCATGTGTGCGTGTGGGGTAAGTCATTACCCCGTGAAGTTTTCCTAAAGGTATTGTTATAACCAAACTAAAAAAATGATATTTAAAGTTCATGGTATTTAAATGAAAAAAACTTAAATTTAAGTTATTTTCCATGGAATTCTTGGTTAAAAATTTATTCTAGACATTTATAATTAAGATTACAAGTATTGTGTAAGAATTTGGATGAACAATATATAGGAAAAAGGTAAATTTCAAGAGTTTAGAAATAGATATCGGTATTAACTCCACTTACCGATATAATTTTTGAAATGAGGTTTCAATGAAGAAGAAAAAAGATCGAGAGGGACTTACTACTTGGTTATGTTAAGAAGAGATAGAAGAAGGAGAGTTGATCTTCGTAGCGTTGCGGGAGCTCCGGAATAGCTTCGATTCTTCGCCGAAAGTTAACCGCTTGCTAACTCCTCTTTACTCCACTTGTATTTAGAAATTTTTTGAGAGTTTTGGCTCGAAATTTCAGAATGATGCTGAGCCAAAGTGTTGGGTGGTATTTATAGTGTAGAATTAAGGTTTTGGAATTAAAAATGTGAATTAAAAAGTATTAAAATTTGGTTTAATGGTGAAATGAAAGGTCTCTGTTTGATTGCAGGGAAATCAAACAGTGCAGGGGTGTTAGGGGTAGGTGAAGGGGAGTGCAAAGCCTGGGCCTCATTGGGCTCGGTTTAACCGTCGGTGCCAGCCAACTTGCGCATTCCGCCGGTCGATCTAGGGCATAGGGGCTCTGGATTTGTGCCATGTGTACCTCTCAGTGTTTACTCAATTTTCCACATGTTTGATTTTTCTGACTTTTCATTTTTCTGTATATTGTACGCGTAAACTTTTGGGCTTCCAAAAAGTTAAAAAGAAAAATCAGAAAAAATAATGTGTCTGACAGGGATCGAAGACAAGGGTTATGTTACAGCAATGCAAAGGCTTTACCAGTGAGCTATAAGTGGCTTCTTGCTGTTATTTAACAAAATTTACTTATAACTCAAATTCAGGCTGTATAACTCATTTTTTGTATATTAAACTGGAAAATTTCGTACAGTAAATTCAGAGTCGTTACAAAGAGAAATCAAAGAAATAATTAAAAAGCATTAAAATAAATATAAAAAACCTAAGAATTATTTGATCTCCTCCTACAAATAATCTAGGAAAACCCTACATAGAAAAAGAAGGCCGAGATGAGATGAAACCCTAAAATAATTATACATCGGTATATATAGGACTCTCAGCCGATTACAATAGATAAAATAGAATATTTCTTCTTCCATGAGACTAAAATCCCAAACCCTAGTTCAAATATTGGGCCGCATTTTTGCTTGTACTCGGTGTAATTTTTAACCTTGACTTGGCTCCGATTGGGTCCAGTCTTGGGCTGATGACTTGGTCTCTGGTCTTGGCCACTTTGAACTCTTGTTTGGTCTTTTAACTCGCCCTTTTGCATCAGCTCTTTTATTGATTTGATTACGTTGAAAGCACATAAGTTCATCTCTTCCGTCATTTACCAATTGAGACCCTATAACCTGCATTTATTTATAAAACACATCTCGGGTAGCATTAAATGGATAAGAATAAGGTAAGTAAGGATATAAAAATATGCAATAAATTACACCTATCACACTCTCCGTGAGATTATTAGGTTAACGGATCCAGCCAAGGTTTGGGCTAAATTATAAAGTGGATACAAATATAAATCTTTAACAAATCGATTACTTTTAAAGAAAAAATTGTATGGTCTCAAGTTGGAGGAGGTCTTTCTTAGATATTAAGATTGATGAAGAGGATATGGCATTCGTTTTGTTAGCATCATTAACTTTCTTCTTTGATCACATTGTGACTTTTATGTTTGGAAAAGATACTTTACGTATTGTCGAGGTGATCTTTGTTTTGTTGATTAATGAGTCTCGAAGGAAAAATTGCAATGATGGATTGTTGAGAGAGAGTAGTGTCTTTGTTACTACTGATGGGCATCAGAGTCAATATGTTAGAGGGCAAGAGCGTGTTGAGCATAAAGGGTGTGCTTTTAGCCGAGCGAACGCAAGCTATCTACATGCTGAATTGGAATAAGATAGGTCACATATGGAGATTTTGTCCTAATATAATGCAGAGGCAGAAGAAAGAGAAGCAAAATGCATCATCAGAGACAGCGATATTCGAAGAGTCATACGACATTTTATTGGCTATATCTTGCGCCAAGGGAAAATTAGATTGGGTCTTAGATTTTGAGTGTTCTTTTTACATGTGCTCGGTGAGAGAGCAGTTTAACACCCATCAAACATGTGATGAAGATACGGTCAAAATGGAAAATGATGTTGAGAGTAGAATTATTGAGATCAGATCAATTCATGTGCGCATGTTTGAAGAAGTCGTGTGAACTGTTACTGGGAGTAGGTTTGTACCGGATCTTAGGAAGAATCTTATCTCTCAAAGGGCGTTTGACTCGAAAAGTTATAGATGTTCAATTCAAGATGGACCTATCAGGATGTCCAAAGGGGAAGGGGTTGTGTTGCATGGAAAGATGGTGCCTAGGTTGTACCAGCTTGTAGGTAGTGTTGTGACAAGTGGAGATGAATTTCTTGATAGTGATGAACCCACATTCAATTATGCGACGATGAATTTTCTTTCATTTTTTGGGTTTTTTGGGTTTTTTGGATGGGGAACGAGTTATAGTGGAGTTTTATTCAAAATTGAAGTCAAGGTGGAGATTATTGGATTTTTTGACTTGTATTTTGTATTTATCGGGTTACGGATTTGGGTTTGGGTTTGGTTTGGTATTTGTTTTGGATCCATATGTGTATAGTTGTTTTGATTAGTAATTTTATGTTTAGCAAGATCTTGGACTCATATAAATATTGTTTTACAGTGCAGTGATGAGATTGAGAGAGATTATTTTTCAATTTGTGTGTTGTGGCTAATTGGAAGAGGGTTTTGGGAGAGAAAAAGTTAAGTCTTTGTGAGGAGTGAGAAGAAACTATTTCTCCCTCGATTTCTTTGTGCTTCTTGTACTTCTCTTTTGATTTCATTTCTTGTATTTATGTTGTTGAAATATGGTCTTGTGCTTCTCTTTTGATTTCATTGCTTGTATTTATGCTGTTGAAATATGTTTATCAATTTCTGCCTTGATCATGTGGCTTTCACAAGTCTAATCTATTCCCAAAATGCATATGTTCCTTCTTTTCCCCTATTTTGATAACACAAATGAACCTTGTTGGGGGCCTTATTTAGTTCCATACTCCCCTTCCATATCTTGATTTGTGAGGAATCGAACGAGTGAAGAAAATAATTAAAGAGGTTAGCATAACTAGGGTCCAAGTGCTGGGGGTGTGAAAATGTCACTATATGTTTGATTTAGTTCACTTGCTTTCCCAACCTCTGTTCCAAAGACTCCTTCTAGACTTCTCCAATGTCCTTATCTCTTATTGAATCAAATATTGATAATACCGGCCAATATCTCGGCCGATATCCTATTATCGGTAGCTCATCGTATTGATATGTATCATTACCGATAATTCTCATTTGAGTCCAATATTTTAAATATCGGTCGATATATCAGATCATATGTATCGGTTCAATACGAAACCTATCGGATTATTTTTAAATTAAAATAATTGTGTATTTTTTATTTAATAAATTAGGTTAGGTATTGAATGATAGGCAAAAACTATTATAAATTAGCCCTCTCAAAACCAAATACATCAAACAAAATATAAAAAAAAACTAAACAAAACCAAAAACAATATCCTTATAATTATATACATCTATGATAAAGGTATGATAGAGGGTAGTTTAAGATTTATCATAACTATATATTTATAAAATTTATAAAATAAATTTACAGAGTGTTCGATGTAGGCTGGATTAATATTTTTTATATGTATGTATAAATATCCTATATTATGCTAGATATCGATATCCGATATGCCTAATATTGATATCCGATATGATCATCCGATATGAACTCATATCGTCGTGATATCTGCGTCTCCTTCAATCGGTGCCAGGCCAGGATGTTTTTCAGGAGCCAAAATTTAAACCACAAATTATCAATATAATTATCAATTTAAACAATTAAAATTATATATAAAAAAAAATTAAGGATAAAAAATAATTGAAGGCATATAGCAAATGACATGCCATTGGTCAATAGCAAAAATCCGTGTTTGGCCAACATGAATATTGATTGTTGGTTCTTACTTGTAAGAAGAACCAAGAAACAAAAAAGAATTACTAATTTTATAGCATCTAGAATCGATTGTTCGTTGTAAATGGTTGAATTATTACTAAATAAATATGTAATATTAATGCAAAGCTAATAAATAAAATCCAATCGTTTGGTATTGAATTTTTTGTTGCGAAAATTTATAATGACTATAATGACTAATTTTATAGCATCTAGCATTATTTCAGGGTACCTCTGTTTTTTTCCAAAGCCACCCATTCCAAAGACAATATCATTCACATTAATCTTGATAACTACCCCCATATGGGCCATATATATCAAGCAGAGCAGCTCAGTAAAGGATGCTTTGATTGATGATCATATTGAGTAAACAGCCAACATATGTTGGGATGAGTTGGAGTAAACAACTAAAAAGCTTTGATTAGGTTGAAAAAGGAGTTCATGAAGGCTAGTGATTTTGATAGGATCGATGGGAGATGGGTTTGATCCGCGAGAATGTCTCTAGACGTGTTTATGGCCGTTGATTGGATTGTTTTGGACGGTTGGATATGATTTCTGCCTATGGCAAAGCAATTGATTCGTTCATTGGAGAAGAGGACTGCTGCTTTAAAGTTTGGGATTTTTTACTATTATTTTTTCAGCCCGCGATACATGCGGTTAAGTTTTTAATAGAATTTTTACACGCACGTGTATATACATGATTAGGGTTAAAAAAAATACCAAGCCCTAAGCAAGCGCAATGCATGCGAAAAGAGAGATGACATAATAGTTATATGAGAAACAATAAGTTGTTATAGTGAGAGAAGAAGTGAACAACATGATGTGGAATTTTTTACGGCTTATTTCATGGAAACCTTCACTAGTTTGGGGCAATATACAGAAACCCCCATGTAGCTTTTTCGTTAGACGAAAACCCTCTAAAGTTGATAATCGTTATCCAGCATTCCTGGCCGTTAAATTCCACTTCTAAGTGGCCATGTGACCTCACATGACCAATCAAATTTTTTTAAATCCCTATTTTACCCTTTCTTCTTCATTTTAAGAGCAACCAGTCTCAATTCATCTCGCATCTTCTCACACGAAACCGACCAGATCTGATCGGTGCCCCGCCTCTATGGCCTCCGAATCTGCAACGATGAAGGAGAAGGAGGAGGATTATTGGTCTTCGACGACAAAGAAGCCCCCTCTCGATTGCTCTTGCAAAGTACACTACAGATCTCTCCTGTAAGTTCACTGCCAAGAGAGGCGTCTTCACTGTTGTGATCTCCAGTGGATCTCTCGTCAAAAGGCCTAAGGTCCGTGGAAAATCTCTTTCTTTTCGATCGAAAGATTGAATTTTGTGACGAATTTGTTATGTTGTGAATGAGATCATTGGAAAGTTGAATTTTTTATTTGGTTAGTTTTGCTTGGGGTGTAGGAAGTTGGTGGAGGCGCCGTATGCTGATTCGATTGAGTGGGGGAAATGGTATTTGTTTTGGATCGACGAGAGAGTTGTGCTGAAAGATCATCCTGATAGCAATTATAAGCTGGCTTATGATGGATTTCTTTTCCAAGTACCAAAAGCTTGCTCTTTTCTTTTGTTTCTGTAATTCAATAGATTTGGTGTAAATAGTAATGAGCAAATTTTCTATTGAGATAGGCAGCAAGTAGATATGTAAAATTCTATTTTATGTTGTAAGGCTTGGTTCAATCAGTAAAGTGGTTAGTTTGGATATAAATGGTAATTGGTAAGAGCTTGAGATGTAGTTGGTAAGGAACCGATCATTTGAGTTTTCTTCTTCTTCTTCTTCTTTTTCCAATTTGAAATCACAAAAATGTATGCATTCATTTTGATTCCCCTTATGTTTTCCCCTTTGTAATTGATTGTATCATCTTCTTCGATCTCATCTATTATGCAGCCATGGCGAGGCAGCTTGGATGCTGCAGCTACTAGGGTTTATGGGATGTGGAAATAACTAAGGACTTAGGGGTTTTGCTCCTAAATTGTTCGGTGAAATGCCAAAGAAAAGCATTTTGTCGTGGAACTGCTTGATGCATGGGTTTGTGAAAAAGGGACGATTTGGATTCGGCTGTGAAATGTGAGAATATTATTATGGGAGACACTTACGAAAGATATATGTTGTTTTGATCAAAATATATGAATTTGTTGTAAATTTTGTATAAACTTGCGACACAACAATAATAGAATGTGTACAATTTATTTTTGTATAGAGATATGTAATAAATAATGTTGTGTTGGTTCATAAAGTTTTTGTTGGTCTATCTAATTATGATATATGCGCATACTACTCATTTATGAAAATGTGCATCAAGCTTGTAAAATCCTCAAGCAATTTATATCACTTTCTATTGATCAAACTTAGATAAATGACCTGAGATCATAACTAAATGGAAGTCAAACAAACAAAATCCAACTTTGAACTCTTTATTGTTTTTCTATGATCCTACTCTGCATTATCTACTTTCACCAAGTTCATATTTTCTTGGAATTTTACATCGACCCTCCTTGCGTATCCCATAAGTTTCTCGATCACCTCTTATGCATTGGGTTCTTCATCTTCATGTTTCTTGAGCAGATCGTTGAAGTTCTCACGGAAGCGTTGAGCCTGCAAAATGAAATTGTTGAGTACTACTCAGCGTTGATGATGTAATCTACTTCACATTTTAAGTTTCAAGCTTCAAATCTATCCATTTTTTATTTTTAACTTAAGTAAAATTCAGACTAAAGAATTTGCAACAACATGTGCATTGATATATATGCAAAAATCTTATTCCAATGAAATACTTAAAATTCCCTGTGACCAGTTCTACGTCGCCTTGCAGGGCGTTGAGCTGTGGATCACTGGAAGTACTTGCAGTAGCCGGAAAGAGAAAGGGAAGGAGGGAGTGGTGGTGGAGGGGAGAGAGATGGAGGGGTGTAGGAGAGAGAGGAAATGGAGTTATAAGAAATAGTTATTGTAATTTGAGAAAGATAAAAGAGGTATTGCAGTCATTTCTCGTAAAATTTAATGCCGGGGGTGCTAGGTAACAATTATTAACTTAATTGGGTTTTCTTCTAGCAGCAGAGCTACTGGGGGTTTCTGGATATTTTCCCAAACTTAAAGGGGGTTTCCGTGAAATAAGCCATTTTTTATTTGTAAAATAGAAGAGAAAAAAGGAGTGGCTTACAATAGAGGAAATTTCTAATTATTTTGCATTTTTCTCCCAAATAGAGATCCAAAGTGCCAGCACCCCCACCTTTTTGCAATCTAATGTCGCAGTTATCCTTAAAATTTGTCCTTGATTTGAGCAAGTATCTTTAGCTTTTTTATGAAGTTAGGGAATATTCTTTTTTATGTAGGCATGCAAAGAGCTAGATTGAACGTAAAACCTCCTTTATTAAGTTATTAAAGATAGAATGATATATGAAAAAAAGAGTTGAGCATAATTTTTTCAGTATCAAAATGCATGCGCAATTGTCTCTCTTTTTGTCTTTTTCAGTTTTTGATGAGTGATAATCGAATGTGAATGTGTGTGAGTGAGAGAGAGATGTCTCGACATATGTCATCCTAGAATTAAGAGAAAACTGCAGAATTTTTTTTTCAGTTTTTTTTTTATACTGAAAAATGACAAATTGCCACCAGACAACTTAAGTTTTGGATCTTATGATTAGAATAGTAGAGATTTTTTTTTATTTTTTTTTATGTCTATTGTTATAATCCAAGCTCAAGGATGTTGTTGCAAAATTGGGGTTGAAATCAATGAAAAGAAAAAATACAAACACTATAGATTGGGTTGAGGCACGTAATCGCCATCTTTAAAACAATATTCGCTCCCCTACAATGCAACGGGGATTGATGTGATTTACTTCCAAGATACAACCCAACCTTATGTTTACAATCTCCCGCGTTGTACCCGCATGGAATTGTCCCGAAGAACTTGATATTTATGAGTACCAAAAGAAAAATAAAGAAGGGAAGATAATGTGTTGTTTTGCTTTTTTTCTTGTTTGTGAACAAAAAAAACAAGTTAGTTTAAATAGGAGTAAAGGGACACGAATGGAATTCTTTCGCCATTTGAATTCAAAATCAAACTCCCCATAACTCCCATAACTACTTTCTCCAACAAAATGCGATGGAGTTTTGAATTCAAATGAAACTCCATATCATTAAATATTTATAAATCCAAAAAAATATATATACATTTTAATTTATTGAAATTACTTATATTATAAATAATATAACATTCTCTACCATTTTCAAAAAAATTCCAAAAACAAACAAAAATTGGTACTAAATGTACATACATACCATGAAGATATCTTCTGGATTTGAATATTCACTTAGTGCATTCACATCAAAGTTTAATCAAGGTGCACGGTAACCGAAGTTTTGAACCGAGGACCCATGTCACGCCCCGCATCCCAAAATACGAAATACGATGGGTGACTAGGCCAGCCATGCTCCTACGGTCAGGGAATAATCCCGCCGTAGTCACATTTCGGCGTCTAGTATTACATGGTCGTCAGTAAACAGTACTAGAGTAAAGGAAAATCACAATTCACAACTTTATTACATTACAATAAAAGAGTTCGAAATACACTTATTTTGCAGAATAAAACTAACCAACGAAATACAAAGTGCTGAAAGTAAAAGAGATGGCGCTGATAAAGCAGTCTGGATCTCCGCGATCTCGAATGGCAGGTCCTGCTCCTGGGCTGGATCCACTTCGTCCTCTAAGCATGCACACTCAAATCGTTAGGACGACACATATAGTAATAAATATATATATGATGGGTATGCAATATTATTAAACATGAGAAGTGCAACAAAATGCAGAACTTGAGTATAATAAACATCAACTGAATATGAATGGTGCAATATAGGTATCATGTCAGTAAACTAGGCAATGTGTATATCACTATTTATCGGTCACTAAGTCAATGATATTAAATAGTGGAAGGGATGCCCATGTTTAATAAGGGTCCCGTATGTTAGTGTATATGCCCTAGGGGCCATTATTGTATCATACTAGCTGATATATTATTTAATGGAAGCTTGGGGTATTCACAGTTATATTAACAGTCTTGCTAAACATGGTAGTATGCTACTTGGTTATATCTATCTTAATATGTGTGTACGTATTGATAGAGCCCTTAGGATCTTGCTTAACTACCAGCGTTGTGATGGCAGTCACACTAGTGGGGGCTGGGTAGTCTACAAGCACATCCTTTTTCAGATCCCTAGTCGTAGGATTATCGAGACAGGGCATCGATACTCCGGAGTAAACTAGTGTGTACGCTTCTCATCCCAGTTGGGGAGATGATCTGTCCCCCAACCATCAGTACGTCGTACTGGAGATAGTATACAGGTGTTCGTTGGATTACGGGTACACCGGACATGACTCGCGGGGAACTGTTGGTTGGTATTATACCCGTCGTCAGTTAACAGTTCCCAGGTGATATGAGTACAGCATAGTCCACAGACTTGACACTGCTACTTCGCTTCGAGTGTGTCCCACTGCTCTTAGATTGCTACCCTACCACGGCTCAAAGGAGTCGTGCAAACAGGTAGCAATTGGGTGCAGTCCCGAGAACTTGGAGGCAGTGGCGGTTAGACAGGATTCGTCTCTCCCGGTATTGGGAGTTGATATCGCGCTGTGTCAGAGAGCCATTACGCAAAGTCCCTGGCCAGGGCAAGCGAGATTTACCGGTAGGTTTTCCAGTAGTTTCTCAATGTGTAATGGGCTGTGCTCCGACACGACTTATACCGCTTTTAGGGGACTGACGCTTGCCGCCCCCCTAGGCTCGATATGCGATAGTCCTAGACGAACAGACCGGACTGTACGGAGATTGTCACATCAGGCTCGGTAGGAGTTCGGATGGGTTTCCTCATCGACCTTCTTATCGACATCTACCTGGGAACCGTTACGTACAGCTAGTGCCGCTTGCGGTCTGTGGTTAAACCCACTGCCAGCGTAGTAGTCGAGTTTTTAGAGTCCCGCACAGAGAGTTTCCCTGCTCCGGGCGAAACGATATAGAGGTCGTATGGTTTTACGACAGGGGTTCGGACGCATATGTGTTTTTACGCACGTACGATGTTCGGACAGTTTTTACTAGCCGGCTTTGGTTTAAGCCAGATTCTAGTATCGGATTATTGGATTTATACAATCTAAAGTTTTTCCGTGTTTTCATGGATAGGAGGGGCATTCTCGTAATTTGGCGAGAAGCTTCTAGAAGGATGATGACTTGGGGGCTAAGGTGGCATTTGCATTTATTGATTTAGTGACTCATTTGTGTGATTCATTCATGTAGTTAATGGTGCATTAAATGACTCATGAGATGAATCACTCATAATGAATAAATGAAGCATGGTTGATAAATCATTTGATTATTCATTTAATAAATGATTATGCTTCATATATTCAAATGATATCATTATTTTATTTCATTCTCACTCTCACCTTCTCTCTCCTCAAGCTCTCTCTCTCTCTTCAAACCCTAATCCTAATCTCTCATGTGTTGAGATAAAGGATTAGTAAGACTTGTTAATCCCTAATCACACTCTATATTACCTAGGTGACTTTGATTAGCAATTGGAGTAACCTAGTTTCCTCAAGTTAGAGGCAAAGCTTGGAATAGTAGCTTTCGGGTGGATCGTCTATTACAAATAGGAGGCCGACGAGGAGGTGGTTAACGAGAAGAAGAAGGACTTGGTTCATTAGGTATAATCTTCTTTCATAGTAGCTAATTCCTCCTATGATAGTGTTAGTTATAGTTTAGCAAAGATCCTTTCGGTTAGTCGATGTTAGTTTAAAGAAAAAGATTGTTTTTCATATTTCCGCCTCCCCGCAACTCGTGGGGTGTACAACGTCGACTTACAGTGGTATCAGAGACTCGCTAAACCATAACTAACTTGTTAGCAAAGTCGTTAGAAATTCGATCGCAATACGAACCGGAAAAAACATCAAATTCATAAAGTTTCTGTCGATTTTAAAACGGGGTCTAAAAATTTTTCAGGGACCCTTAAAATTACAAGCAGGGAACCTTAAGAATACTGGAGAAATTTGGGTTCCTGAATCGGCCAAAGCGCCGCGGAACCACGGCCGATCCAAGCGATCGGCCGCGGATCCGCTGCCGAGTTGGGGCCGAGTCAGCCCAAAATTCCCCAGAACTCTTCTGTGATAATTTTGTTCTTTCTGGAATGTTTTGTTTCTGCTCAAGTCTCAGGTTCACAGAGAAGTTTTTAGAGTAGAATCAATTGTGTTTGCTCGATCGAAATTCTACGATGTTTGGCTAATTAGATTATATCTTTGATTTGTATAATGTGTTCGTAAACCTCCCCTAACTGCTAGTATGTCGATTGGCAGGGGGTTGCATATTTCTGTAATGATTTTACTGTTTGTGTTTATGAACTTGATTGGATCGTTGTGATGATTAGCCGGGGTTTGAGATGGGTTTTTATATTCATTCATTCGATGTAAATTATAATATGTTGTAATATTCTTTTGCGGGGCACATCCAGGTTGCGGTTGTAGCCACCGTTGTATTATTTCATTTACTGATTTTTGCTCCTAGGATAGACCCAAGGTGGGGTGCACAAACTACCGGGTACTTTGAAGTGTTTAGTGGCCTACTCACGTTGTTGAGAGAGACCGCTTCACTTCGGGTACTTGGAGGGTAGTTTGCCGTACCCGTAGGGGTCTAGGGTGGGGTAATGGCTATTCATCACAACTGTGTAATCCGTCTTTCGCTGCAGGCTCAAAGGAAACGCGGATTGTTTGTATATCCAATAATGTTCATCTGTGATCTGGAATGCCTATTATTGCGTCTGACGAATGTACAATATCTATATATGATAGCTATTTAGACGTCACTTATGTTTTACACCCGCGCTAGCCCATCCCCCGCTCTGTCGTTAGTTAAGTAACCTAACGGGTGATGACGGGACCCAGTGGCGAATGCAGATGGCATACGAGGACATTGTATTTTCGTTGTTTTCTGTAATGATAGGATAATTGATGGGACGCATTATATTAATGCAAAGAAAATAAACCAAAGTTGAATCGTTGGAACAGTTTAAAAGAAACCACTCGGTTATTTTTAAAACGGAAGATATTTTTAATTGCGGAGCTTTAACCACTCCTTTTAAAAGCTATCGGATTCCTTCGGTCATATCAAGTTCACTACGTTCACGGTTTCGCCAAAACCATTCGTAGCCCTCCGTCATTTCATTTGGGTATTCAGCAGTATTCAAGTTATGTATTTTGGCCAAAGTCAAGGCATAGTGTTTGGTAGCTGCTGGGTATTCATTTGTTGCATAGATAGATGAGTTAGTTTGGGACAGTCGTATTATCATTTGACCAAAGTCAGGGGTATGTACGGATGGGTTCAAATTAACAAGATAATGATGGGTAGAACTTGACATGTGACTTATAACATTTTGACCAAAGCCAAGGTCATAAGAGCATGGGGCAAAAATTTATATCGGGAATTTCTAAAGAAACTGAAATTTGCAAAGAGATGCATACCATTTGGAGTTTGATGAATGTTGGTAAGATTCCTTCAGTATTATCACACGATGATATTTGGATCCCGATTCTACTGTGAGAATATGCTACTCATCAGGAGATTCGTCACTTAACGATCAATGCTATAAACCAAGTAGGTGTCGAGAAAGGTGTCAGCGGGGCTACGCCCCCAGAAAAAAGAGGTTATTTAATTAAGGAACTTCGCAAAAGCGTTGGAAAACCTCCCTCGAAGTATCGACACTGGCCTGGTTGAACGGTTAAGCAAGTATTGTACGGTGAGAATAGTCCTGGCTAGTTCTTCCTTTTTGGTTTGAGGAGGGATTCGAGAAACAGTGAGAGCCATCCAGTTTAGATAAACTAAAAACCACTCTAAATTTGCAAGAGCATCATGCTAAAGTGTTCCCTCTCTCTCTCATTGCAGCGATCCAAAACATGACAGGACTTACGTTACTACTAGAAAAAAATATATTGACAGGGCCAAACTATAAAGATTGGCTGCGGAATGTCAAGATGGCTTTGACTTATGACAAATTGGGGCATGTCCTTACCGCTAAGGCACCTGCTGTCCCTGGTCCCAAATCCAGTAATGCAGATAAGGAAATCCGCAAGACCTGGGAGTTAGATTGCGCGAGGGCCAAGTGCATCGTGCTTGCCTCGATGAATAATGAACATCAGAGGAGGCACGAGGATATGGATCTTGATGCCATATTTCTTCATACAAAGGAACTTTATGGAGAGCAATCTCATATAGTAAGATACGAGACCTCAAAGAACTTGTTTCAGGCGAGGTTGGCTGTCGGATCATCGGTAGGAGAACATGTCCTAAAGATGGTTGGCTATATAGAAGAGCTCGCAGACCTTGGGACGACTTTGGAGAACGAGCTCTATACAGACTTGATTCTCCAATCCCTTCCTTCCACCTACGCCCAGTTTATTCTGAATTTCAACATTCAAAGAAAAGAAGTTGAACTTCCAGAACTCCTTAACATATTGAGGAGTGCAGAGGGCACCTTGCAGAAGGCAAGGGATACACCCGCTATGTTTGTTCGCAGTGCTTCTTCTTCCAGGTCCAAAGCTAGGGCCAAAGGAAGGAAGAATAAGGCCGCCACCAAACCTAGAGGAGGTGTTAGTAAGGTGGGAACGAAGGGAAAGAAAAAGATTGCGATGCCAGTAGTGGCAAAGGATGAGTGCTTCCACTGTCATAGGAAAGGGCACTGGAAGAAAGATTGCAAGGCTTGGAACGCCAAGAACCAGGAACCGAAGCAAGCTGTGGCTTCGACTTCAGGTGTGTTTGCAATTGAGAATTGTCTGTCAATCAACTCTACTTCCTGGGTATTGTATATCGGATCAGGATCTTATATATGCAATTCATTGTAGCCACTGAGAAACCGTAGAGTGCTGAAGGTTGGTGATATGACCCTGAAGGTTGCTAACGGAGCTAGCGTGGGAGCTGTGTCCGTAGGGGATTATCACCTTGGATTGACGAGTGGACATATTTTGGTTTTGCATAACTATTTTTGTGTACCTAGTATAACATGTAATATCATATCAGTTTTCTTGTTATCAAAAGAAGGTTATGATTTCACGTTTGTAAGCGATGTTGTTAACATCCACCTAAATCATGGTTTGATTTGGTCCGGTACGCTGGATAACGGTATATATGTCTTAAACCAATTACAGATTTTCAATGTTCAGAACACACTAAAAAGAAAGTCTCCAGATTTAAATAAAGCTTTCTTATGGCATTGTAGACTAGGTCACATCAATGAGAAAAGGTTAACTAAATTACATAGAGAAGGATATTTGGATTCATTCGAATATCAATCTTATGCCACTTGTCAATCATGTCTCAAAGGAAAGATGACAAAGACTCCATTCACTGGACATGGAGTAAGAGCGAGCGAGCTCTTAGGACTCATACACAGCGATGCATGTGGTCCAATGTCTACACATGCAAGAGGTGGTTTTTCCTATTTCATTACTTTTACGGATGATTACTCTAGGTACGGATTCATTTTCTTGATGAAACATAAATCCGAGGTTTTTGAGAAATTCCAAAAGTATAAGAATGAAGTAGAAAACCAAACCGGAAAAAGTATCAAGACACTAAGATCTGATCGAGGTGGTGAATACTTAAGTGCCGAGTTCCTAGGTTACCTAAAAGAGAAAGGAATTCTCTCTTAACTTACTCCTCCATACACTCCACAGCATAACGGTATATCGGAGAGACAGAATCTAACCCTATTGGATATGGTACGTTCCATGATGAGTAATGCTGAGTTACCGCGATCTTTCTGGGGTTATGCGCTAGAATCAGCAGCATATCTTCTGAACAGGGCTCCTACCAAGACTGTGCCTACCACGCCATATCAGATATGGAGTGGAAAGAAACCCCATCTTCAGCATATAAAGATATGGGGATGTCCAGTTTTTGTTAAAAAGCAGCATGCGGACAAACTCGAGGCACGATCAGTACAGTGTAAGTTTGTGGGATATCCAAAGAACTCCAAGGGGTATTATTTCTATTACGCAGAGGAACAAAAGGTTTTTGTTTCTCGTAATGCCCATTTTCTAGAACAGCAGTTTTTAGAAAAGGAAACAAGTGGGAGCGAAATAGAACTGGAAGAAATTCCAGAACCACAAACTACTACTGAAAGTTTGGTAGAACCAGTAGTTCAAAAAGAACAGGACATTCCCGCACCCCTCCGCAGGAGTAGTAGGCCGGCTCATCCGCCTGAGAGATACTACGGTTTTCTCATAGATGGGGATAGCGAGGATTGCGTCATTGATGATGATGAACCTACTAGCTTCCAGCAGGCCATCCAGAGCGGCGACTCGGTACGATGGCTAGATGCAATGCGGACCGAAATGGAGTCCATGTACACCAACAAAGTATGGACTTTGGACTTTGCTCCAGATGGGGTAAAACCCATAGGATGCAAATGGATCTTCAAGAAAAAGATTGGTGTAGATGGACAGGTGGAAACCTATAAGGCTAGACTTGTTGCAAAGGGTTTTCGTCAAAGACCTGGTTTGGACTATGACGAAACTTTTTCTCCGGTGGCTATGCTCAAATCCATTCGGGTCCTTCTTGCTATTGCCGCCTTCCATGATTATGAGATCTGGCAGATGGACGTAAAGACGGCTTTTCTAAATAGTAATTTAGAAGAATGCGTCTATATGGATCAGCCAGAAGGCTTCAATCAGAGTGGGAGCAGCGGGAAAGTGTGCAAGTTGCTTAATTCCATTTATGGACTGAAGCAGGCATCGCGGAGTTGGAACATCTGTTTTGATAAAACGGTCAAAGAATATGACTTTATCAAAAATCCAGATGAACCATGTATATATAGTAAAATTGTAGCACGGACTGTCGTATTCCTCATCTTGTACGTGGATGACATTCTATTGATAGGAAATGACATTCCTATGCTACAATCTATCAAAGGATTCTTGTCACACAGGTTCTCCATGAAAGACCTGGGAGATGCCTCTTACATTCTGGGGATCCGGATCTATCATGATAGATCCAAGGGGATGTTGGGACTTTCGCAGTCCAGGTATTTCAACACTATACTGAAAAGATTCAGTATGGAAGATTCTAAGCGCGGTAATCTACCGGCTTGTCACGGAATCACCCTATCCAAAGAGATGTCTCCCAAGACTGATTTGGAAAGGGAACGCATGTCTATTATACCCTACGCTTCTGCGGTAGGCTCTATAATGTATGCGATGTTGTGCACCAGACCAGATGTAGCTTACGCACTGAGCGTGGTAAGCCGGTATCAGTCAGACCCAGGGAAGAAGCACTGGATAGCAGTAAAGAACATTCTCAAGTACCTGAGAAGAAATAAGGAGATGTTCTTGGTTTATGGCGAAAAAGACCTCAAGATCGGGGCCTTTGCTGATTCCGGCTTCCAGAGTGACAAGGATGACTCCAAGTCCATGTCAGGTTATGTATTTACCCTCAATAGAGGGGCGATGTGCTGGAAGAGTTCCAAGCAGGACACCGTTGCTGACTCGATGATGGAAGCGGAGTATATTGCTGCTTGCGATGCCGCAAAAGAAGCGGTCTGGATGAAGAAGTTCCTAACAGAACTTCAGGTGGTTCCTACCATTGTTGATCCAATACCGCTGTATTGCGACAACAACGGAGCTATAGCTTTAGCAAAGGAACCCAGGTCCCATCAGAAGTCCAGACACATCTTAAGGCGGTATCACCTGATCAGGGAGATCATAGATCGCCGGGAGATCGAGGTCCGGAGAGTTGCTACAGAGGAGAACACTGCTGATCCATTCACAAAGGCCTTACCTCAGATTCAGTTCGAGAGGCTACTCGAGATGATCGATCTTCGATACGCCGGTATATGGCCCTAGTGCAAGTGGGAGATTGTTAGTGTATATGCCCTAGGGTCCATTATTGTATCATACTAGCTTGAATATTACTTAATGGAAGCTTGCGATATTCACAGTTATATTAACAGTCTTGCTAAACATGGTAGTATGCTACTTGGTTATATCTATCTTAATATGTGTGTACGTATTGATAGAGCCCTTAGGATCTTGCTTGACTACCAGCGTTGTGATGGCAGTCACACTAGTGGGGGCTGGGTAGTCTACAAGCACATCCTTTTTCAGGTCCCTAGTCATAGGATTATCGAGACAGGGCATCGATACTCCGGAGTAGACTAGTGTGTACACTTCTCATCCTAGTTGGGGAGATGGTCTGTCCCACAGCCATCAGTACGTCGTACTGGAGATAGTAAACAGGTGCTTATTGGGTTACGGGTATACCGGACAGGACTCGCGGGGAACTGTTGGTTGGTATTATACCCGTCGTCAGTTAACAGTTCCCAGGTGACATGAGTACAGCATAGTCCGCAG
The DNA here is from genome assembly GCA_030015575.1 of Agapanthus africanus. NCBI lineage: Eukaryota > Viridiplantae > Streptophyta > Magnoliopsida > Asparagales > Amaryllidaceae > Agapanthus > Agapanthus africanus. Next base: position 162,224,560 of record JASDDO010000019.1, read on the forward strand.
ACTTGACACTGCTACTTCACCTCGAGTGTGTCCTACTGTTCTTAGATTGCTACCCTACCATGGCTCAAAGGAGTCGTGCAAACAGGTAGCAGTTGAGTGCAGTCCCGAGCACTTGGAGGCAGTGGCGGTTAGACAGGATTCGTCTCTCCCGGTATTGGAAGTTGATATCGCGCTGTGTCAGAGAGCCATTACGCAAAGTCCCTGGCCAGGGCAAGCGAGATTTACTGGTAGGTTTTTCAGTAGTTTCTCAAGATGTAATGGGCTTCGCTCCGACACGACTTATACCGCTTTTAGGGGACTGATGCTTGCCGCCCCCTAGGCCCGATATGCGATAGTTCTAGACGAACAGACCGGACTGTACGGAGATTGTCACATCAGGCTTAGTAGGAGTTCGGATGGGTTTCCTCATCGACCTTCTTATCGACATCTACCTGGGGACCATTACGTACAGCTAGTGCCACTTGCGGTCTGTGGTTAAACCCACTGCCAGCGTAGTAGTCGAGTCTTTAGAGTCCCACACAGAGAGTTTCCCTGCTCCGGGCGAAATGATATAGAGGTCATATGGTTTTACGACAAGGGTTCGGACGCATACGTGTGTTTACGCACGTACGATATTCGGACAGTTTTTACTAGCCGGCTTTGGTTTAAGCCAGATTCTAGTATCGGATTATTAGATTTATACAGTCTAAACTTTTTCCGTGTTTTCACGGATAGGAGGGACGTTCTCATAATTTGGCGAGAACCTTCTAGAAGGATGATGACTTGGGGACTAAGGTGGCATTTGCATTTATTGATTTAGTGACTCATTTGTGTGATTCATTCATGTAGTTAATGGTGCATTAAATGACTAATGACTCATGAGATGAATCACTCATAATGAATAAATGAAGCATGGTTGATAAATTATTTGATTATTCATTTAATAAATGATTATGCTTCATATATTCAAATGATATCATTATTTCATTTCATTCTCACTCTCACCTTCTCTCTCCTCAAGCTCTCTCTCTTCAAACCCTAATCCTAACCTCTCATGTGTTGAGATAAAGGATTAGTAAGACTTGTTAATCCCTAATCACACTCTATATTACCTAGGTGACTTTGATTAGCAATTGGAGTAACCCAGTTTCCTCAAGTTAGAGGCAAAGCTTGGAGTAGTAGCTTTCGGGTGGATCGTCTATTACAAAGAGGAGGCCGACGAGAAGGTGGTTAACGAGAAGAAGAAGGACTTGGTTCATTAGGTATAATCATCTTTCATATTAGCTAATTCCTCCTATGATAGTGTTAGTTATAGTTTAGCAAAAATCCTTTCGGTTAGTCGATGTTAGTTTAAAGAAAAAGATTGTTTTTTATATTTCCGCCTCCCCGCAACTCGTGGGGTGTACAACGTCGACTTACATCGTGCATGCCCGAGACTACGGTCCGCTGTGCCCGGGACATAACCCTGTCAGCCATGCCGCTAGGCCCACGACCTAATGTATGTATGTATGTGTGTATGTGTGTGTCACTAATAGCGAATGGTCATCCTCTAATCACCGTACCTCGCTAAATACGAGTTCCATTCCATCTTGATTTTCCCATTCCCCAGGTTATAGTATGAATTTAGGTATTCGATAGGTTGTGAACAAATACGCATCACTTTCACTTTCAATCACTTTTCCACTTATCAATATCACTTTCGTACTTATCACAATCCCATCACTAACACTTATATCGACAATGCAAAACAGTTGCTAGGTATCAATAGGAACGATCACTATGCAGCAAGTATAAAGCAAGCACGAAAATAGGCAGAATTGCACTAAACAGATATTCACTACTTCATAACGACCAATGCCATATAACTTGAAAAATTTACGATAAATCACACGCATAGAATCGACCAAAATAATATAAAATACGTACAAAGCACACTTGATCATATAAACAATAAAATTAATTTCATGTCAATCGGAATTCAGATTAAGGAATTATCATCATTTTAAGGTAGCGATCGATTGCTGGAATTCCAGTTTCAGAACTGGAAGCCCAACTTCACGCGCGTTTTACCAGTGATTATGTTCAGATTCGGGTGTTACCCCAGTTGAATAAAATATAGTTCTATCTGTTAAGTTTCCAACGCATCAAACGGATTATCATTAGCATTTTTTTATTAGAAGTTATGTTGGGTTTAATGTGATGGTGTAAGGAACATTACTGCAGAAACTGCAGAACACAACGACACTCTAAAATACAAATTTAATATCAAACGACGGTGAAACAACACGGGAATAGATTCATGTGTTATCTAACTAAATTATCTACTCGACCATATGGGGATCCGTGCATTTTCAGTTTAAATCAAGGGAGTACAGGTGTTCAAATTCAGGTTTCCAAGCGAAATGCTGCCCCGGACCGCAGTCCAGTGCCGCATTCGCAGCCAAATACCATCACAGACATCTATAAACGTAGAGAATTAAACTATAGATGGTTTTAGGTTATCGATTCATCTTATATATGAGCCGTAGAACGTTACGTTCCAAGCTCTATTTAATTTGCTACAATTTTAACGAGGTAACCTGTGCGGTAAAATTCAGATTTAGTGTCGCCTTTAGGGGCGACAATACATGCTTATAAACACGATATTCCTACCCGGTATTCGTAATCAATAAAGGGATCTGATTATCGCAGGTTCCGCCATAACAAGATATGTTTTGGGTTAGGAATTTGTGTCGAGCATTTAACTAGTGTACGGTTATTAAACGATGTAGATACGTATGCAATAATATACTTATGATTAAAACCTATCGATCCATTTAATAATACTAGCATGTAAAGCAAATGATCGGGTTTTCACTTGCCTTCGGTTGCTGATATAGAAACGACACCACTTGCGGACTTCGTCTCAACACACGAGACGATGCGATGCTGGACACGGTGCGTGGCGCGAGCGCGATACGTGGAGATCCAGTACTGGACACGGTGACGATGTAGGTGTGACACGGTAGTGGGTGTGGTCCTGGCTCGATGAGTGACATGGTGTGACACGGTACCAAATGCGATGCTGATACAGGAGTAGGCATGATGCGTGCACTGGATCGGGATACGGAGTGACATGGGGGCTTGGTACGGTGTAGCACGAGGCTTGGCACGGCGTGGCGCGGGAACGGGCATGGCGTGGCACGACAACCGCTTGGGCTCGGCTACACACTGCGGAGCTTGGCTTGGAGATGAGAGGTTGGGGAAGTTGCTGGTGACGAGTCAGTGATGAGGTCATAGCGATGATGGTCCCGGCGATGGGACAGCGGCTACGGCGTCGAAGTGAACGATGACGGTCGTTGCAGGGATCTTGGGGCCTGGAACTTGGAGATGGTGTGCAAGGGAGAAGCTCAGTCGTTGAGGAGGAGGCTGAGGTCAGGCTCGTCGACAAGGTAGATCTGGTAGTGGCTGCGGCGATGGGTGCAGGGCTCGGCGGGTCGTCGGTGGGTTCGTGGTGACGGTGCGCTCGAGTTGAAGGAGGAGGAACTGGGGGGTTGTCGGCTGCGAAGGGGGAGCTCTGAGGATAGAGTGGGGTTGGCTGAGGTGGTCGTCGGCGATGTGGAGCTCGGGCTTGGAGTTGAGGATGGTGGAGTGAACGGGAGAGTGGGAACGAGAAAGAAGTAGAGAGAGACGATAGAGAAAGAGCGGGATGGAAAAAGAAAGGGAAGGGCTCGGTAGAGTCATGGGTGAGGCGAGGTCGTGGGGGAGCGAGTCTCGCGGTGACGATGAAAGAGGGGGGAGCCGTTGGAGTCGAAGGGATTCGATGGAGGGTATCGCGGCAGTTCGTTGGCATATGGGGCACGGTTGTCGCGGCGTGGATGCGGGTCTCGTAGACGTGGGCGCGAGGGGCGGGGAGACATTGGAAGGAGGGAAAAAGAAGCGGGAAAAAGAGAAGCAAGGAAGAAGAAGAGGAGGGAAGTAGGTCGGGTTCGGTTGAGTTCGGATCAAATTCGGGTAGAGTTAGGTAAAGGGGTAGGCTTAGGATTTAGGTAATTAATTAAAATATAATATAAAATATAATAAAATATATATAAAAATGAAATAAAATTTGAAATAAAATCGGGAAAAATGCGGAAAAATTGTATACGGAAACTGGGGATTTACATCATACCCTCCTTAAAAAAAATTTGTCCTCGAAATTAAAGAACGAAAACAACGGAACAACAACACTACACAAATAGATGCGGAAAACGTGCACGGATGTCCTCCTCGCGTTCCCAGGTAGACTGTCACGCCCCGCTTCCCAGTGTACGGCGAAGGGGACCCGACGGGGTCCGCTACATATTTACTGTGAAGTAAATACGCTAAGCGTATCTAAGCAATATAAAAGTAAATACACAAGAGACAAGAGATATAAACCGAACAACAACTTTATTTATTAACATTCTTTTGTACAAAAGCGATGCCTAAACAATGGCATAACAGGAAATGAAAAGTACTGAATGGAAAATGTACAATATCTAGAGCTCGGGGTCTTCACTGGGCTGGTCCAAGTCTTCAGTAGTGGGCTTGTTCTCTGACGGGTCCAAAACACCTGATGACATTCAAAGAAGAAAGAAATAGAATGTCATCAGCGAACAGGTCGCTCGGTAAGTCCCAAAGATAAGGGAGGAATAGACAGAGAGTAAGAGAGAGAGAAAGAGTAGCTTTTAATGTTGTATTATATTGTTGTAGTATTGTGTTAACGCTGTTGTTTGTAGCTTGGTACAGAAGGATGCCAGTGTATACGAAAGGGGTCTCTAGGGCAAAGGGAATATAAGTACAAGGCTCCGTTAGAAGGTCCGGAACAACGGCAATTGGATTCATGTTAGGTGTCTTAAGTCTTACCGTCTCGTGCCACTTCTAACACCTTCCGTACCAATCTACCCCTTAAACCCCGTAGTGTATTGTTGTATTGTATTGTATAGATTGTATAGTTGGATGACTGATTGAAACCGTGATATCAGTAAACGGATGTAACTGCATAATCATGTAAATGGATTAACTGGATAATGGATGTATATTTGTATAGATTGATAACTGGATTCATGGATTCATGTTGAATTGGAATATTGTAAATTGTACATTGTAAATTGTAGTTTGTACTTGAATCATATTCAAGTCAGATTATAATGAGACTCAAACCCGAGTCAGACAATTAGAAATGTAAATCGAAGTCTTGATTATTTCTTAAACCTATATTTACTAGGGTCCTTAGGGTAATTTATAAACCTTAAGGGGGTTTTATGCAAAAATACTTTTATATACTTTTCAAAATACACCTCAAGTATTTATTATTCGTCTTTAGAGTTGTAATGAAGGTAGATTTTATATTTGTGATATTTTTAGTGAAAATATCCTAATTTCATAATAAGTAGTATTTATTTGTAATATTGGTTTTGTAGGGAATTCAAGGTATTTTAGTGTAAAATTGATTCTTGTGATTTTTTTAGAAAAAGATAGAATATTTATAATAATTCAAATTAGATATTTTTGAATTACATATACATATATTTATATGAAAATAAATTTTAATATATTTATTATATTCTAGAAATCTCGTTTTTCTTAAGATGTCGTATTTAAATCTTTCGAGACCGAATGCTCCTTGTGGAGATCTCAATCTCGCACTACTAAGCCCGAGAATGTGCGATAATCCGCACCATCCCGAACGGGTTCCCAAAAATAGGTTGTAGCGGCGCTTTACAAAGATTTGTATAAATACTAAATACTTTAGAAAATGGTTTTATGAAATAAATGGTATTTATTTGTAAAAATGTCAATTTTCCGTATTCTATATTTTAGGGTCTCCTAAGTCAACTAGACTATTCCTAACTGGTCCAAAACGACAAATTGTGAGATACCTCAAATCGCCTCTTCACCGCCAATTGTGGCCAGGTAAGTACAAGTGAAGAAAGGAGGGATCCGCTCACGAATCATCGTGAGACGAACCTTTTAAAGTTATCTTTCTCACTTGCCTAGCCTAGATATCACAAAGTCAGGTTTAGATAAACGAATGATATCCACAATCTTATCATATTTTCATAATAAGTGGTATTTATTTAAAAAGTGTATCAATACTAAATCATTTAGAAATGACTTTATTTAATAAAGGGTATTTAAATGAAAATGTTCGTTTTCCCGTATTCTGAGTTCTCGAGGGTATCGTGTTAGGTTGTATATGAATGTGTGAGGAGGTAAGTCGTTACCTCGTGATCTATTTTAAAGATATAGCAAGTTTAATGGAGTTAAATGTAGAATTGAAACAGTGTGGTATTTAAGTGAAAAATACGATAAATTGAAATAGCCATCATTTTATGAAATGAAACTTGATCAATTTGGTTGATTAGTGTTTAATAGTCAACATGAGAAAGTTTAAGTATGATTGTATTAGTGAGAAGTGAAATTTTATAGGAAACCGAATTGGAAATCGGATTTGTTCCGATTCGGTCGGGTTTTGTAAATCCGTATTTTTAGATAGAAGAGATAGGTAGAAATTAGGACATACGGGTTTTAGGTGACACAAGAGAGTGAAATAGAAGTAGGGGAAACGTCGATGTGTTGCATCGTCGCCGGTAGTTCCTAAAACGATCGCCGGAAGTTCCGCCGGGAATTCGTCGGAGTTTCGCCTCGAGCTCGTTTTCAAAGTGCACAAGATTCTTGAAATTTGAGAGAGTGGGCTTAGAATTTTTGGGATGAGAGGGTAGAAGGTAGGGTGTATTTATAGGGTTAGGCTAGGGTCAGGATAGGTGTAGGGTTTTTAAATAAAAAATATAAAAAGATATGTAAAAATCATTAAAATTGTAGTAATTAGGGTGTAATGAGCTCTCTGGAAGTGGTCCAAATAAATGGAGTGTGCAGAGGAGTAGGGGAGGCCAAGAGGCAGCACTTTGCTGTTAGCGACTCGGCGGTCCGGCCGAGTCCGGCCGGCGGCGCCGGCCAACTCGGCCGAGTCAGGCCGCCGGGGTGTGTGTCGTCGTTCCACCTTCTCACTGGTACATTTAACTTTTTCATGTGTAGTGGGAAAATCTGGAGTTATCTCGTATGGACTGTTGGGCTTCTATAAAATTTAAAACAAATAAATATTAAAAATAATGTGGGGCATGGGATTTGAACTCTGGTGGCTTGGTTCAGCAGTGCAAGGTATTACCAATGAGCTGCAAGCTATTTCTTGTAATTAAATTTCTAATTAATTACTTAAGTCTTGTGCTCAGGCAATAAATACCCCTTTATGGATTTTGAAAAAATATATTTGAAAAAATTTGTATAGGAAAATTAGGGTTGTTACATTCTACCCCCTTATAAAAAATTTCGTCCTCGAAATTTATAAAAGGAAAGTGTAACAGTTTGGTGATAGAACTAAAGATTGTAAAAAAATTTGGTCAAACTTGTGAGGGAGTTACTTGGATTACCTTGGTTCACAATTTCAGGTTCTATAGCTGCTAAGGTGAATGTCTGTCGCCGTGGTACATTCCTTCTAGCTGGGGGCACATTCTGTCCTTGAGGCCTGTTTGTCTGCCCTCGAGGCATGTCCCTCATTGCTTGTTGGAATTGGCGAGTAGGATGTGCAGGAGTTCTATGTGGAGGTGGTGCTGGGAGTGCAAGACGAGTTGCAGGAGCTTAGATAGCCGGCCGCTGCGGGTAGTTGGTGGGTGTGTGAGCTGAGTTGCTATTATAAGGACAGTTCCCAATTCCGTGGTTGGGTGCGCCATAAATTAGACATAGGCCTTTTGCGCGCCTACATTCCTTCCACAAGTGTCCATTTCTTCTGCAGTAGTAGCAAAAATCTGGACTCGACTGGTTATTGGTTTCTTCTGGTCTCCTGGGTTCAAATGATGGCCTGGAAGAGGCTCCTTCTGCTATTTGAGTGGCAGAGCGTTTCAAACCGGCAGATTGGGGTCTGCCCCTCGCCTTTATCACTGCCTCATAACTGCGGGCAGCTTCCAGAGCATCTTCATGAGTCGAAAATTTCCCTGTGGCTAGTGCAGCCTAGATTTCCATGTCCAAACCTTGTTAAAATCGACGGGCTCTGATCTCATCCATCGGTATCAGGTGTGCCGCAAATCGACTGAGCATGGTGAACTCAGCGTCATACTCATCTACTGACTTGTCCCACATCGAACCTTATTGTAGATGAATGAACTGCTGTTCCATGGCAAACCTGGCAGTCACAGGGAAGTACTTCGCGTCGAACTTATCGCGAAAAGTCTTCCATTCAATGGGCTGATCAAGACGGCTTTCTTCGGCCTTCCACCAGTTCCGTGCATTGTCCGTGAGTTGCAGCTTTGCAACTCGGACCCAAGCTATTTCTGGCACTTGTGCTGCTGCCAGATCATCCTCGATACTTTGAGCCCATTCCTCAGCTTCCAGTGGGCTTCCCTTTCCTGAGAACTGTTTGGGATGTAAAGCTCTGAATCGCATCACCCCAAGAGTTTTAGCCTCGGGACGGTTCAAGAGCTGTTGCTGTCCCTCTAGGAGGCTGCGGATTGCCTCAAGCAGAATCGTTTGCTCATTGAGTGGAGCTGGAACGGCAGGTGTGAGTGGTAGTGGTGGAGGTGTGTTGTTGACATTGGTGCTGGTGTTGTTTGGTGAGTCCATAAGCTTGAATGAAAAATTTTAGGTTAGCACAGATTCAAAGTATATGATTCAAAGAATAAGAAATGATGGGATTCAAGGAACATGATTGTAAAGAATGTTTTAGTTGCTGGTTCTTGTGTTATATTGCTTAGGTTGTTCACGCAAAACAGAATTGCATGGCAGTGTTCCATACAACTCCGACCTGCATGGGCCACCAACAAAACCTGTCACGCCCCGCTTCCCAGTGTACGGTGAAGGGGACGCGACGAGGTCCGCTACGTATTTACTGTGAAGTAAATACGCTAAGCGTATCTAAGCAATATAAAAGTAAATACACAAGGGACAAGAGATATAAACTGAACAGCAACTTTATTTATTAACATTCTTTTGTACAATGCATGAAAAATAAATACAACTGAAACAAAAGCGATGCCTAAACAATGGCATAACAGGAAATGAAAAGTACTGAATGGAAAATGTACAATGTCTAAAGCTCGGGGTCTTCACTGGGCTAGTCCAAGTCTTCAGCAGTGGGCTTGTTCTCTGACAGGTCCAAAATACCTGACGACATTCAAAGAAGAAAGAAATAGAATGTCATCAGCGAACAGGTCGCTCGGTAACTCCCAAAGATAAGGGAGGAATAGACAGAGAGTAAGAGAGAGAGAGTAGCTTTTAATGTTGTATTATATTGTTGTAGTATTGTGTTAACGCTGTTGTTTGTAGCTTGGTACAGAAGGATGCCAGTGTATACGAAAGGGGTCTCTATATGCTAGAGACCAGGGCAAACGGAATATAGAGTACAAGGCTCTGTTAGAAGGCCCGGAACAACAGCAATTGGATTCATGTTAGGTTTCTTAAGTCTTACCGTCTCGTGCCACTTCTAACACCTTCCGTACCAGTCTACCCCTTAAACCCCTAGTGTATTGTTGTATTGTATTGTATAGATTGTATAGTTGGATGACCGATCGAAACCATGATATCAGTAAACGGATGTAACTGCATAATCATGTAAATGGATTAACTGGATAATGGATGTATATCCATGGTGTAACAACCGAGTTCAATTATACCATTTTCTGTTGCCATAGGTGTTGTTTGTGGTGTATATTTCATTTACCCTGCTGGATGTAAATGGTAGGTTACTTTATATTCGACCCGCTTACCTGAGCTTGTTGTTTCCTAGTTATAGATTATCCCAACATTACATATTTTGCATATAACATTTTAGGTCACTTAAAAAATAATTTAAAAATACATGACATGGCCTGCTAGATACCCCTAACCCTGTGGTAGCGTCCTTGCATCGTATTCTCGTCCCGTTCAGTGAAACGAACGTGTTTGGACGGCTACGCGCACGTACGTGCATCCGTTCTTGAGGGTATGCCTTTTTGTTACAAAATCCTTCATTTTAATTTTTGGAACTTGCTAAAAATTTTCATATTTCAAATCCAAAATTTTGGACCCAACCCGGGCGCATTTCTGAATTATTTTACATCCTGCCAAATTCTAATTATTTAAATATTTTTAAATTTCCTTTAACCTATCAGCTAAAGGTTTATAGTTAGCTAACAGAAGGGAATATTTTTTTTTAAACAATGGAAATCTTTTTTCTAGCCAATGAAATCATGCTTTAAAATATTAAAATCTTTTATAAATTTTATTAAATTTTTTACCAGAGCCAATCAGGGCTCTCTTTTCTTGCTCTGGGCCCCACCCCCAAATCTCTCTCCCTCTCTTCTATCTTTCTCTTATATTTTCAATCCAATCAGAGATTCTCCCTTTAAACCACCGGGCCCCACGACTCCCTCTCTCTCTTTCCCTTTCTCTTTCTCTCTCTCTCTCTGTTACGCACGTTTCTCTTTCTCTCTTCTTTTTCTCTCTCCTCTCGCTCTCTCTCTCTCAGATCTCGCGATCACTGTGCATTCCTCGATTCTCGTCACCCCCGCGTGGATCTCGTCACCTCCCTCTGCATCTCTTTCTTCTTCTCTTTCTTTTAACCGAGCTCGCCCACGAGAACCCATGAAAACACATAAACCCTAGCACCTCAATCCCCAATCCACCGGCGTCAACCCTCGTCGACACCCTCTGCATCCCCTCGTTACACCACGTGACCCCTGTAAAGATCCATAGAGAAGAACTTTGAAGCAACGCCTCACGTGCTCCACGCGACCCCCGAAGCTCACAAAGAAAAAGCAAAAGAAAAGAAGCTCCGGGGCGCCCTCACGTGTCACCACGTGACCCCTAATGAACATTCTAACAGATCAAAGCGTGAGCCCCCATCACGTGCCCACACGTGATGGCCTTCAGAATTAAAAGTGTTAAACACTTATCTGTAGAACAAAATGAAGGGGATCTGGCCCCACCTTTTGGATGCCATCACGTGCTCCCACGTGATCTCTTCTCTAACAGTATTTAACATCAAACTGATGATTTGCTCCCAGTGTTTAACACTGATTTCCTTAGTGTTTAACACTAGTTTGAAAACTCCATTTCCAGTGTTTAACACTGATTTTCTTAGTGTTAAACGCTGATTTGAAATCTCTATTCCCAGTGTTTAACACTGATTTGCTTTAGTGTTTAGCACTAATTTGAAAGCCCTGTTGCTAGTGTTTAACATTGATTATCTTTTAGTGTTTAACACTAACTTGTTAATCACATTCCCAGTGTTCAACACTGTTGGTCTCTAGTGTTTAACACTAGCTTTAGCCCAATTGGCTAAGTTCCCAGAGGCAAAGCCTCTCCTTCGATGGACCAAAAGAGGGTCAATATCCCAAACATGATTGGACTTAGCCCAAGCTGGCCATAAGTCCTCAATTCAAACTTAACTGGGCCAATGGGCTCATAATATAATAATTGATCTTAGTTTCTAAATTGGACTACAGATCACTTGATCTATCTTGTTTTAAGGGTACATCTCTTCACTTCTTTGACACTTGGCGTTGTAATTCCTCAACGTCTTCAGAGAGGTGACGGGTCCCGATGACCACACATTGATACGGACTGTGGGGTCCTTAAACTCATGGACTATGAGGTCCTTAACCTTGACCGTGACGTCTTAAAACCAATGTCGGACTGTGGGGTCCTTAAACCTATGGACTATGAGGTCCTTAATCTTGACCGGAATGTCTTAAAACTAACAACGGACTATGACGTCCTTAACCTTGACCGTGATGTCTTAAAACTAATGCCGGACTGTGGGGTCCTTAAACCCATGGACTATGAGGTCCTTAACCTTGACCGGAATGTCTTAAAACTAACAACGGACTATGGCGTCCTTAACCTTGACCGTGATGTCTTAAAACTAATGCCGGACTGTGGAGTCCTTAAATCCACGGACTATGAGGTCCTTAACCTTGACCGGAATGTCTTAAAACTAACATTGGACCGCAATGTCCTTAAACTACCTATTGACCGCAATGTCACTAAACTAAACAACAGGGCTCCCCTAATCGCTCTCTTGTCGGATCTAAACGATCCCGTTAAGTCGATCTTAGTCTAAAACTAGACTAACGTATCCTTAACAAACGTTTAAGTCGATCTTAGTCTCAAACGAGACTAACGTATCCTTAAACCCAAACCCCCAAACCCAAATCTAAGATAATACGGATTTGGACTAGTCCACGCCCTATGGGCGACGACATAACTCAGTCTCCGTATACAATCCACGGGCAACCAAATACAAATCAGACACACACGACACGAAGTGACCATCTGGAGAAGGAGAAAGTTGTTACCGCAACGCGGGTAGCATAATTAACTGCAGGGGCTTGCGCCTACAGGGAAGAGCGTCCCCATAATCAAAAACCCCTTAAGCGAGGGGGAATCTGACGAAGTCTGCTATATCGGACGCATCCGTTTAAACCTTTGATACATGGTGCCATAAATCAACTTGTCATCTTCGGAGAGGTAGACGGATAGCACCAATTAGCATCTGTCCCGAATTTCAGGCAAGACGTCATGTCGCGCCGTCTTTCGGAGGGGAACAGATTCTAGCATGCCCGGTGGGACCTTTTCCTCTTTCCACTCCACACCTCGTGTGTCGTGATTCGTGGACCAATCGCGGTTCGCTAATGGTTGCCCTTGAGTTTCGAAGTACTAAGACTAGGTGTTTCGTTTGCCTTAGAAAGTAAAAGGATCAATGGCTGGCAATTGCTCGAGCTGCTCCAACTGCAAATGCAACCGACGCTCCGCCTCACCTGGAGGTGTAGCATATGGACCGCAAGCTGCTTCCCTATTCACTATGCCTGTGGAGCAAGTGACTCAAGCTACCACCGGTCTATTCTTTAGGACCATGCTCCCGCCGGTGAACGTTAACACCCCAATGCCCATACCGGAAGCGTCAAAGAAGTCGGTCTTTGATCGACTTGCTACTCCTACGGCCCCTCTCAACGGGTCGTCCAACTCCTCGGTCTTCACCAGACTGAGCCTGAACTCCAAAGGGCCCGCCAAGAAGCCCATGATACCTGAGGTGGCCATCCCAAAGAAGACAACTGCTCTCGAAGTCGTCAAGGCGGCTTCTCCTCCCAGAGGGTCGGTCTTCGCGAGACTGACTACCCCCATTCCCGCTCCCGCTCAGAAATCCGTTTTTGACCGGATGGACGCAGCTTCTCAACGAACGTCAGTCTTCAAGTGGCTAACACCGGCAGCTGCCCCTCCCCAGAACAGAGGGCAAGACGAAGCCGTCGCTGAATCAATCCCAACAACCCGTCATGCCCGACGTCGCCACTGGCGCCGGATAAAGAAAACTGGGGGCAACTCCCCCTCTGGGCTAACTCCACCAGCTCCAACGATGGAAATTGAGGCTGCTGTTCCAACCGGAAACAACTTCGAGCTGCTAAACAGGGTACGCAGAAATTCGCCAACTGCGGTTCTCAAAAGATCCCCTCCACCTGCGGAGAATATTATAGAAACAAAGCCGGAGCAGCCCCCTCAACGGCTATCCTCCAAAATTTATAAGGTCTGGCGACGGGTTCAGGACTCGGTAACCATTCAAGATCACTCTCGCCGGCAGAAGAGGGTGAAGGTTCAGGAAGAAAAGAACCGTCATGTCAAACAACAAAGGGCGACAACCGCTTGGGTGCCCGCTGCGACGGCTCCCTCCACGTCGACCACTCAAAAGAGAAGAAGGCCGAATAGAGTCCCCACTCCTGCAGCAAATGTCAAGGACAATAAGCCTAAACGCCCTAAGTCTGGGGGCATGATGGTGCATACGGTATACATGGCGTTGGGAAAAGAGTACAGCCGTGCATCATAGACCGCTTACACGGTCAGTGACCAAAGCTCAGGAGCAACAGCAGAAGCTCCAGAAAATGATGAACGCGATGGTCGCACTCACTGGGCCGAAAGAAAGCCCCTAGGCGCCATCTGATCAACGCCAGGAGCAAGAAACTGACGCTGAATTCCTTCGCAGGATATTGGAGAAGAAGGATAATGAGTCTGCCGAACAAGCAGCCAATATACAGCGAATGGCCCACCTGTTCCAGGACATGGTGGGAATGATGATCCAATAAGATCCTCCTGCCGAAGATCCTCCGATCGTCCTTGAAGACGACAGGGGAGAAACGTCAAATCCTCCGCCGGCTCTGTCAACAGCCAAGGAGGAGACAATCTCCAAAGCTGACCTAGACGAATATATAGCTCAGCAGATACGGGTTCACCAGGCGACTGAGGCAGCTGGTCAAGTTGTCAGAATAGGACGACCATATCCGAGCAGGTATGACCAAATCAAGTACCCGTTGGACTATACAATACCGAAATTTCATGTCTATAAGGGGACAGGCAATCCCCATCAACATATGGCCCAGTTCAGGGCGCTTTGCGGCAACACCGGTGGTGACGATAAATTATTGCTTTGCCAGTTCGTCGGTAGCTTGTCAGAAATGGCGTTCGAGTGGTACTCTGAGCTCCCAAATGACTCCGTCAAAACATTTACGGAGATGGAGTTGCTATTCACTCAGCGATTCGCGAGCACCAGTGAACGCACTCCAATAACGGCGTTGATTAATGCTAGGGTGAAACCAGGCGAGACGTGGGTCCAGTACTCTATACGCTGGCAAAACTTGTGGTCGAAATGCGAACAACGCATTGAGGAAGCGCCCGCGGTGGGCATGTTCGTGGGTACACTAGATCCTCATGCAACTATCTCACAGTTCATGATGTTCTTTAAACCAACCACGTTCCAGGCTCTAATCGACAAGTTGGCCTAGATGGACCAGATGGGTCACAGACCGCTTCCCCCGAAGCCGGAACCTCGCAGTGACAAGGGTAAAGGGAAGGCAACCTTCGTTGCGAACGCTCAGCAGCAACCCAGTGCCCCAAAGCTGGCGGATCAACTGGAAGAAAGACGACGGTATTACAATGAGAAAATGAAGCGCCCCTACTCATTCCCGCGGGATAAGATGAAGAGGCTATTCGAGCTGGCAGTACGCAACATGCTTATCAACTTGCCAAACCCAAGGCGACCGCCGCAACCCAGTGAGGTGAATAACCCCAACTACTGCCCTTACCATCAAACGGTAAGCCACCCGATTGAAGATTGCTTCGTCTTCAAAGGATGGATTGAAGATCAATACCTACAGGGAAGGTTTGCGCTGCCCGAGAAGTGGAAGGTGAACCCGCCACAACCTCACACTCCCAAGAAGACGGACATACCGGGGGCAACTTGTTCCTTCATTGAAGAAGCTCCATGGGAAATCGAGCTTTCAGCAAAAACCAAAAGAATGCTGAATGAGCTCCAGACATGTCCGGCGGTCAGATGGAAGAACTCGCTTGAGCCTCAGATCATTGAAGGGATGCTGAAGCCGCGCCCAACTCCGAAGATCAGTGGTGATGGCCCGAGCACTCACAACCAGCCGTCGAAATCTTCAAAGAAAAAGAAGAAGAAAGCTAAGAAGCCCGTGAAGCCTGGCAACAAGCGCACGGACTTACAAAAGCAGATTGACGCGTTGGAGGAATATAACCAAAAGGCGCGGACTCCCATCACACTCCAAGAGTTCCTCAACCACGTCTTTCAGGAGGAAGATAATGGAGAAAGCTCGTCGGATGAATCCGAGGGATATGTGGCGAGTTGTCATGTGATCTCCCACTCGTTTATAGACAATGAAACAACCCCGGGCACTGAGAAACTGGGGTAACCGGAGCTTGTGTGGCCAACAGACGAAATGATCGACGCCTTTCTAGACGAGATTCATTTGAAAAGTAAAGCCGACCAGGAACATGAGATGGCCGCATCAGAAAGAGCCAAACGCAGGCGATTAAACGAAAGAGTTGAAGTACTCCCGCCAGATCGAAAGACACCCGGCGCGGATAAAAACATATTCAATACGAGGAAAAGGTTTGCCAAAGCCATGTCGATGGGAATGAAACTACCACCCTCGAAAGAAAACACGCTCGATGGGGCGAAGAGGCACCCTAATTACTGCTCATATCATCGGAAGATTTCATACCCCACTGAGGAGTGCGACGCTTTTAAGACATGGTAGCAGGGATATGTTGATCATCGGCAACATTTTAAGCGAATGAAACACAGAACTCGTCGGGAGCAGAGAAGTGCGACCGAAGGACACAAAAGAACTACCGGTAATTGTTACACGGTCAACGCCGGGGGATCGCAAGTGCTCACATTCGGGAGCGATTCTGACGAGGAAATGGCTCTTAGCCCCCTCTTTAAAGAGTCCACCTCGGAAAAAGAGGAAGAACCAGAAGCCTGCGAAAACATTCAGCTGCGCAATCGCACTCTTCCGGAAAAGAATCTCGGACCCGCAACTAGAAAAGATAAGGGAAAGGAAAAGGCCGCTGAGGATATCACCTTAGACGACCAAGTTACGAAAGAGCTGACTGCCAAGGACCCGCCCAAGAAGAGTAAGGTGGACTACAACATCCTAGCGCACCTGAGGAAGCTACCCTCGCAGCTCAGCATTCTCGACGCCCTCCTGTTATCAAAGGAAGCGAGAGATTCATTAATTAAGGCGGTACAAGAGCCCGAACAATTCCAAGCCTTCCTCACCGAAGAAAGGATGAAGGATGAACTGGAAGAAGTGCACACGGCCGATATCATGTTCGGTGATGAAGACCTTCTCCTTGGGACGTGCGACTACAACCACCCCCTATACGTCTCTGGATATTGCCACGATATCAAGATAGGCAAAATCCTGGTTGATAATGGATCCTCCGTCAATCTCCTTAATGTTCGGGTGTTGAAGGAAATCTGCATGAGCGTACAGCACCTCGCTCGTGATAAAATTACCATCTCCGGTTTCGACTCCCAGTAATCACGAACTCTAGGATCTGTGATATTGACGCTACACTTTGGGCTACTCGTCACGGACATTAAGTTTCACGTCATATATACCAAGACATGTTACAATGCTCTGCTCGGCCGTCCTTGGTTACACGAGTACAACATCATCCCTTCTACGCAACATCAGTGTATGAAGTATTTCAAGGATGGTCTTAAGTATACCGTAATAGGTGAACTAAACCCATTCTCCGTGAACGAAGTCCGCAAATACGAAGATGCAAAGTACTTTTTGCCAGATTTCGAGGATACAGAGAGATGTCGCAAATCGGAGAACAAAGCCGCCGCCACCATTCCTGTTTTCGGGAGTGATATTGAAGAAGACGAAGAGATAGTTTACGCTGGGCCATCTCGACGCAACAACCCGGGACCGTCCGCCCCCATTTTGATCTTCGGAAGTGACTCGGAAGATGAGGTTAATGCTGTGTTCTCCAGTCGGTCGTCAATACAAGCATCCCCTGGCGATGATCAGAGTTTGCAAATCACCATGGTTCCGCGGGAGCACTACAAAGACCTTGACGCGCTTGAAGCTCACAACGTGCAAGACCTGCAGACGTTTTACGTCCCTCCCAAGCGAAAAGGTGAAAAGGCAATCTTATTCTATCGATCCTCGGAAACAAGAGTGGAGAAAGAGATCTGGCATGGCGCGAATTCCACACTTGACAAGCTTCAACCCATCCGTTTGCCCAGATATTACACAAACGGATTAAAAAGGCGCAAAGGGGTACCCTTAAAACGGACTATTCGACAAGCTCGATTCTATAACAGGATTTGGGATGTCCCTGGGACTCAGCACAAATTGCCCAATGGGAGAATGGAAACACTTAGGCTTGGATACGTGAGAGCCGGGAAACAGGAACGGGTCCACGGTAGTTACGCCATATTTAACTTCGATGAAGAAGAGGACGCCCTGTCAGGAAATGCCAACCCCGCATCAAAACTAGATCCCGCAATCAAAGTGCCGAGTCCGTCATTTGAAGAGCGAATGGACAAGCTTATCAGGAAAGCGGGTCAAAAAGCTCGGGATGACCATAACCGCGAAATGGCCATCTACGAGAAAACCAGGACGCAACGTCTTTGTCAACAGGCTGCTAAAGATGAAAATACTCCTCCCTGTCAACCTCTTGTGCAAAAAGCCCGACGCAAAGATAGAAACAAGTCAAAAAGCAGAAAAGGCGGTCGACAACGAAAACGCAGGATCAAAGAGTCATGTGATCGGAAATCGAACGGTCCAGATTTGTCCCTTATGAAAAAGATGGGTCAGGCATATTCTTTTCCTCGGAATAAAACACGGAAAATACTTGACCTCGCTTTAAAACATCAAATGATTACACTTCCTAAGTATAAATACCTTGAGCAAGCTAATGAGGTCTCTCATCCGGGCTATTGCTCTTATCACCGAGCCATAGGACACCCTATCGAAGACTGCTTCAGTTTCAAGAACTGGGTCGAAGACCAGTACCAGCAAGGCAGGTTTGCTCTATCAAATAGCTGGAGGGTAACGCCGCCACAAAAGCACGAACCCAAAGCCACAAGAGCAGAACCAGATCCACATCGGCCTTGGAAGCGAGCTTGTACCTGTCATATGATAACGGTATCAAAAGAAGAGCCCGAGAGTATGGATAACTTTCCCTGGTGCTTCGAAAACAGCAATGACGAGGTAATCTCGGAATTTCCGCCAGCGCCGAAAGAACTGGAAGATGGCATACATACTACTGCAGATAACCTCAGGAAAATTGAGCTGGGAACGACGAACGACTCGCGACCGACATTCGTCAGCGAGTTGCTATCTGAAGAAAGGGTGGCCGCGTTTAAAGACGTGCTTATGCAGCATAAAGATTGCTTCGCATGGAACTATTCCGAAATGCCGGGACTAGATCCAGAAATTGCTGTGCATAAATTAGCGATATCCCCGGACGTTAAGCCAGTCAAACAGGCACCGAGAAGAATGCGGCTCGAGCTTGAGATGAGCATCAACGCCGAAGTCAAGAAGCTAATTGATTCTGGGTTTATCCAGGAAGTTCGGTATCCTGACTGGATCGCCAACATCGTCCCGGTAATGAAGAAAAATGGGACAGTGCGCATATGCGTGGATTTCCGAGATCTCAATAAAGCTTGCCCGAAGGACGATTTCCCAATACCGGTAACCGAGTTGATGATAGATAACACGTCCACTCACGAGGTTTTCTCTTTCATGGACGGCTCATCAGGGTATAATCAGATAAAGATGCATCCTGAAGACCAGAGGCATACCGCTTTTCGGACCCCTCTGGGAATATTCTGCTACAAGGTGATGCCCTTCGGTCTAAAGAACGCCGGTGCCACCTATCAAAGGGCCATGACGAAGATCTTCAATGACCTCATACATGAAATCGTCGAATGTTATATCGACGACCTCGTCGTGAAAAGCAAATCATACGAGGAACATCTCGAGCATCTGAAGACTGTATTTCAACGCCTTCGGCAATACAACTTGAAGATGAACCCTCTCAAATGCGCGTTCGGGGTGTCCTCAGGCAAATTCCTAGGATTCATTGTCCGGCACCGAGGCATCGAGATAGATCCGTCAAAGATCAAGGCGATCATGGAAATGACACCGCCAAGGACTCTCAAACAATTGCGGTCTCTCCAGGGGAAGCTCGCGTACATCCGGCGATTTATAGCCAACCTTTCAAGCAAATGCCGCTCTTACAGTCACCTGATGAAGAAGGGAATCCCGTTCGTCTGGGATCACAAATGCCAAGGCGCGCTGGACGAAATTAAACAGTACCTGTAGAACCCGCCAGTGCTAGCTGCTCCGGTCAAGGGAAAACCCCTCATTCTTTATACAACCGCCCTCGAAGGTTCCTTAGGCGCATTATGGGCACAAAAGAACGATCAAGGGAAAGAAAGAGCACTCTAATATTTAAGTCGAGTTCTGCTGAGGGAAGAAAGCAACTACTCCCCTATCGAAAAACATTGCCTCGTGTTAATCTTTGCGATAACAAAGCTCAGGCACTATGCGTTGGCGCATGAAATCCGTCTCATTTCGTAGGTGGACCCCATTAAATATTTAATGTCGAAGGCCATATTGACAGGTCGGCTCGCTAAATGGGCCCTGCTCTTGATGGAGTTCTCGATAACCTATCGACCTCTCGAGGCAGTGAAAGGTCAGGCCATCGCCGACTTCCTCGCTGAGCATCCGATACCTGCTGATTCCCCTTTGAATTGTGAGCTGCCAGACGAATACGCGTTTGATGCGATCGACGGTGGTGATACCCTATGGGAGCTTTATTCGATGGAGCGTCTTCCATGAAGAAGCGCAAACAAAGCACCCCCATAATCAAATCAGGAGTGGGTCTCATCTTCGTAACTCCACATAGAGGGATAATGCGCTTTGCTTTCTCCTTAACAGAGCCGAGGACGAACAACGAGGCCGAATACGAAGCTTTGATAGCAGGCCTCGAAATCGCCATCGACATGGGAATTGAAAACCTCCTTTTATACGGAGATTCCCAATTGGTCATCAGTCAAGTAAACGGCGATTACCAAACATGCAAGCTAGAACTGGTAAAGTATGGCGAGAGAGTACAGCGACTGCTGACTCAAATCCCCTCCTACACTTTGGAAAACATACCGCGCGCAGAAAATAGCAAAGCGGATGCATTAGCCAAACTTGCTAAAGAACTAGCCGACGAGAACCTCGATGACGTAAGAATCGTAGCATAAAGCCGTCGGGTTCTTGCTCCAGCAGAGATATCTCCGAAATCATCCGAGGAAAAGGAAGCGACCGAGCAGACGGCCATGCAAATAAAAGACTAAGAAACGGTTGAGGATTGGAGAGAAGTCTTTATAGACTACTTTAAATCCCGTCGAACGCCTGAAGATGCGTCCTCAAGACATCAGCTCATGAAACGAGCTCTGTCCTTCGCTTTCATCAACGATATTTTGTATAAGAGGTCATTCGATTCTCTGTGGTTAAGATTCCTGGGACCTGACGAAGAGAAAAGAGTCGTTCAAGAAGTCCACGACAGACTCTGCGGTTCTCACCAAGCAGGCCCGAAGATGAAGTTGAAGATTAAACGGATAGGCTACTATTGGCCCACGATGATCCAGGACTGGCTCGAATATGCGAAGCAGTGCCACTCGTGCCAGATCCATGGAGACTTCATCCACCAGCATCCAAATCCTCTACATCCAACGGTGGCCAGCTGGCCGTTCGAAATGTGGGGAACTGACATAGTCGGCCCTATCGAACCAGCATCGTCCAGGGGACATCGTTTCATCCTGGCGACGACTGATTACTTCTCCAAATGGGCAGAAGCAATACCGCAGAGGGAAGTGAAGACGGAGAATATCCTCTATTTCTTAAAGACACACGTCATTTATTGGTTCGAAACCCCGCGATGGATCATCTCCGATAATGGGCCAGCCTACAGAAGCCATAAGATCAGTCGCTTCGCGCAACAACATAATATAGACTGGAGATATTCCTTAGTTTATAATCCCCGGGCCAACGGTCTGGCCGAGGCTTTCAACAAAACCTTGACGAAGATCGTAAAGAAGACGGTGTCCCGAAACAAAAAGGACTGGCACGAGAGACTGCAAGAAGCTCTTTGGGCGTATCGGACTACGTTCAAAACAGCTACGAACACAACGCCATATGCGTTGGTATTCGGTACGGAAGCGGTACTCCCCCTCGAGATAGAGTTACCCTCTCTACGAGTAGCAGTCCACTACGAGCTGACGGACGAAGAAAATGCCCACCTTCGGCTTGAGGAGCTCGATGCCCTTGATGAGACCCGGCTCATAGCGCGACAAAATCTGGAGGCTTACAAAGCAAAGATGACGCGCTTATACGAAAGATTGACCAGGCCAAGGACGTTCCGCCAAGGCGAACTCGTGCTAATGGTCAAAAGACCTATGATCCCTAATCGCGCCAAACGGGGAAAATTCGAGCCGAACTATGAAGGCCCGTACATAATAGACAAGGTCTACCAGGGTGGAGCGTATCTGCTCATAGATATGCATGGTGAAAGACCTTTCAGACCAATAAACGGTCGATTCCTGAAGAAATACTACGCTTGACGGGTTAAGGCCTAGGTCAATGATAGATGACGACGACTATGTCCGCTCGCTATCTTCCTAAGCCCGAACTCTAAGTAGTAACCGGCCTTCTTCAACGACGGACCGAAACGTCCTTAAACTAACAACGGACCGAAATGTCCTTAAACTAACAACGGACCGAAACGTCCTTAAACTAACAATGGACCACTATGTCCTAAAACCGGCTGTTGACCGAGAGATCGATAAACTATGGTGGATTGCAGTATCTCAAAGCCGATATAAAAAAAAATAATAAAAAAAAATTAAAAAAATATAAACGGTATGTCCATAAGCAAAATGGGCACGGATGAAAACCCGGAAGGGCTCCGTGAGTAAAACCAGCAGGACTACCGGCGAGTGTTTGTGAAAACCCGAAAGGGTGCAACCTCGTTAAAGGACACTTGCAGGGTCCTCACGATCTTGTAAGGAGAAACCACTCGCGTGAGATCCTTACGACTCACAAAGGAGCAACACACTTAGGAGTCCTCACGATTCCTAAGGAGAAATTACACTTGCGAGATCCTCACGACTCGTAAGGAGAACTCTCTTATGGGACCCTCACGGCTCATAGGATTTGAAAGTCTTAAGTCACAGAAACCTAAACCTGTGCTTAAGCAACCCCCACAACCTTCAATTTATGCCTTACAAGTGGCACAATACTGACCCTTGTATACAATCCACGGGCGCGAATAAACGTTTCCCTAACCAAGTCCCATCCGTGACTAGGGATATGTTCATATGGCAAACAACCCTTGTAAGCCCTCTCGACTTATAAGGAGAAGACCCTTTTGTAAGATCCTTACGACTTGCAAGAGGACATGCACTTAGGAATCCTCACGATTCCCAAGAAGAAAACACACCTGCAAGATCCTCACGACTTGTAGGGAGAAATACCTTTGTGAGACCTTTACGGCTCATGAAGTCAAAAGCCTTAGTCGACAGGATCCTAACCCTGTTCGCTAAGCCACCTTTGTTCGATATCGACAGAGGCAAATGATGATTCGCTCCTGGCAATATTCCAGTAGTAGCGGTGCTGATGCCGAAATCGGTATCCAATCCCAAGCTTGCGGCAAAAAAGCTAGCAAGCCATACATGCATACGAAATAGCCGAAATGATGGGGCAACTTGCAAAAAAATCAGCAAGTAAAAATGTATGCATGAAAAATAGCCGAAATGATTGGGCAACTCGTAATAAAAAGCAGCGAGTAAAAATAAAATAAATAGCCGAAATGATTGGGCAATCGCGACCTTCGCGATATAAAGCTGAAATGATAGAGCATTGCAGAAAAAGAAATAAAATAAAAATGAAATTTACGCCCTACAGGTGATGTTAAATCTATCCCTGTACACAATCTAGGGGCGCAAACAAAGAAGGGATCATACTCCTCCTCCAGGTTTCATCATAAGAAGAAGCCAAATCTCGACGGGCCGCAAGTGATCTAGAGATCGTCTCAACGCTCGTCTTGTAACAGCGGACACAATATCAAGCAAAGCGGAACAGCGACAACTCCCAGTTCCATGACTCGGCGATCTATTCCCACTGAGAGTCAAATCTCAACCCCGTGAAATGCGGATATAATCAACAAAATTCCTGGTTACGTGGAACGCGGATAACGTCACTCTTTGACCCTGTGGAAAACGTCCAGAGCGGAGCCTGGTCCTCGCAGAACACGGTAATGAACCCATGGGAAGCATCCAGAGCAAAATTCCTGGTTACGTGGAACGCGGATAACGCCACTCTTTGACCTTATGTAAAACGTCCAGAGCGGAGCCTAGTCCTCGCCGAGCACGGAAGTGAACCCGTGTGAAGCATCTAGAGCAAAATTCCTGGTCACATAGAACGCGGATAACGTCATTTTTTGATCCCGTGGAAAACACCCAGAGCGGAGCCTGGTCCTCGCAGAACACGGCAATGAACCCGTGGGAAGCATCCAGAGCAAAAATTCCTGGTTACGTGGAACGCGGATAACGTCACTCTTTGACCCCGTAGAAAACGTCCAGAGCGGAGCCTGGTCCTCGCAGAACACGACAGTGAACCCGTGGGAAGCATCCAGAGCAAAATTCCTGGTTACGTGGAACGTGGATAACGTCACTCTTTGACCCCGTGGAAAACGTCCAGAGCGGAGCCTGGTCCTCACAGAACACGGCAGTGAACCCATGGTAAGCACCCAGAGTAAAATTCCTGGTTACGTGGAACGCGGATAACGTCACTCTTTGACCCCATGGAAAACGTCCAGAGCGGAGCCTGGTCCTCGCAGAACACGGCAGTGAACCCGTGGGAAGCACACAGAGCAAAATTCCTGGTTACGTAGAACGCGGATAACGTCACTCTTTGACCCCGTGGAAAACGTCCAGAGCGGATCCTGGTCCTTGTAAAGCACGGCAGTGAACCCGTGTGAAGCATCCAGAGCGGAGCCTAGTCTTCGCCGAACACGGCAGTGAACCCGTGTGAAGCATCTAGCGCAAAATTTCTGGTTACGTGGAACGCGGATAACGTCACTCTTTGACCCTGCGGAAAACACCCAGAGTGGAGCCTGGTCCTCGCCAAGCACGGCAGCGAACCCGTGTAAAGCATCCAGAGCAAACACCGGACTGTGGAGTCCTTAAAATCCACGGACTATGATGTCCTTAACCTCGACCGTAATGTCTTAAAACTAACGATCAACCACCATGATTCTAGACTGATTTTACCTTGGTTAAAGGGTACATCTTTTCACTCCTTTGATATTTGGCGTTGTAATTCCTCAACGTCTTCAAAGAGGTGACGGGTCCCAGTAACCACGCATTTCATGGACTGTGAAGTCCTTAAATCCACGGACTATGAGGTCCTTAACCTTGACCGTGATGTCTTAAAACTAACAACGGACTGTGGAGTCCTTAAATCCATGGACTATGAGGTCCTTAACCTTGACCGTGATGTCTTAAAACTAACATCGGACTGTGGAGTCCTTAAATCCACGGGCTATGAGGTCCTTAACCTTGACCGTGATGTCTTAAAACTAACATCGGACTGTGGAGTCCTTAAATCCACGGACAATGAGGTCCTTAACCTTGACCGTGATGTCTTAAAACTAACATCGGACTGTGGAGTCCTTAAATCCACGGACTATGAAGTCCTTAACCTTGATCGCGATGTCTTTAAAATACGGTACCCTGGAAAACATCCCAAAGCAACCCCTGACCCCGTGAAATACGGATAAGGGCGACCGCACCCAGCACTTGCGGGTCCTTACGACCTGTAAGGAAGAAAAACTCTCTTGTGAGATCCTTACGACTCCCAAGGGAAAACCCGCTTAAGAATCCTCACGATTCTTAAGGAGAACGTACACCTATGGGATCCTCTCGACCTGTAGGGAGAAAAACTCTTTATGAGACCCACACGGCTTATAAAGCTCAAAAGTCTTGGGAGGCAGATCTTAACCCTGAATCCTAAGCCATCGCTACCCTGCAAGCAGGCCAAGATAAATTATCCGCAGAACACATTCAATAAAAAGGGGACACACCAGTGAGAAGAAAAATATTTCTTTATTCATAAACCAAAATGGGTACAAGGTACAATGCATGAAAGAACAAAAAGAAAGTACTCTCGCTCAGCAGCATGTACAAAAAGAAAGGAAAAGATACAAGTTTTTCAAGACGGTGGGCGATTTAGCAATTTCGCTAGCTCATCCTGCTTTTGCTGGACCACGGCTTCATGATTCAGGATCACCAGAAGACGGGACTCCGCATGAGCCTGCTGGGCCTGATACGAGGCGAGCCGGCCTTCGAGCTCCTTCTCAGTGGCCTTGTGAGCCTCGACCCTTTCACGAGTGAACACGGCAGCTTTATTAAGAGCCACCACCTCTTTGATAGACTCTTGAAGCACCCGCCAGAGTTCATACGCTTTGTTGGCCTTGGCGGTAAGATTAGCTTGAAGCTCGCTCAGTGCCTTAGAGGCCAGCTCCCTTTCCGAGAATTTGCGGCCGAGCCTCTTCTCGCACAACAATATGTTCGCCACGCGTCGCTCTATCAGACCACGCAAGCCCGCTTTCACGACCGCAACCTTTGAAACATGACATATACGCTCAAGACCGTATAAACAAGCCTCCAGTCGATAGCAATAGTCGATCTAAAACGCGCGCACATCATCTGGTATGGGAAGCAACAAAAAATTCTCGATGTATATCCTATCAAGCATGCATTCGCAACTACATGAATATCCGAAAAGAAATAATACCCGAAGCTCTGATGTGCATGCAACATAGTGATAGTGTTCGCAATTAAAGAAAGTTCTCATGTGAAGAACACGCAGTTCATTTATGCAAGCAAAAACATACATACGAGTACCCAGCATACACGAAAGTTCAACATAAAGCATGCGAAAACTAATTTGAATATACTACGCTAGCGGGAAAAGGTCACCAAACAAAGTATCGGTAGCACAAGGGTTAACAAAACAAAGAACAAAATTCTCCATCTCTCCTTCTGCTTTCTCCAACATATCAAAGCGACGGTTTTCGCGAAGAGTCGCTCCCCACCGATTGGCGCCATGTTCGTCCGCAAAAGCAGACATAACAACCCGCCGAGCCCTTATTTCGCTCAAGAGGTGAACTGAGCGATCTTTCAAAGCCTGAGTAATTAGGCACGCTTCGTAAAAGCCCTCGAGCTTTTCTTCAGCCACGTCAAGCATCGCCAGGGTCATCTCCGCCGGGTGAGGAGGGATGTCGGCAAGTACGGCAGCAAGAATCATCCGGAGCCAGAAGGAGCCCATTGGGAGGGGGACCCCCTACGGATCGAGAGCTCATATGTCGCTGAGTCGCATTCGTCGTCGGTGAGGAGAGGGTCCACCAATCGGGCAGCAAAACGAGGAATTATCTCCTCGATAGGCACTTCCCATGGCTGTCGACGAGCGTGTGGACGGTTGCAGGCCATGGCACTCAGTTGTTTCTCAAATTAAATCACGTCAAAATGGGAAAAAATTTCTCTTTGAAGAGGAAATAGGCTATGGCCTCAAGACTATAAAGGGGAGCATTAAATGCTGCGCACGAAAAAAATTGCATGATGGAACCCATTCCAAAGCCCAAAAAAGTGAAGACATTGGAAATCAGGAAAAGGAGCGATTTCCAAGGCGCCTTCTTTGCATCTAATGCCATGCACAGAAATATGGCATGAAAAATTGAATAGCCCCATAAAAGGCCCCTCACGTGTGGAGCACGTGAGCACCATGCTTGGTGTGTACTAGAAAGTGAAATAATGCCTTGCACGCTAAACACATCAGCAGCAACAATAGCAAAGAAAATAAGAAATGACAAAATCCCACAAAAAAGGGGGCATGCAAACACAGAAGGACACGATAAAACTTATCATTCATACTTTAAAAAGTTCATACAAAATAAAAGAAAAAAGGGGAAAAAATGATCACAACGGCAAGACCTCGGACGCGGGGCACGGATTGAGAAACTCAAACTTGGCTTTGTCCAAGATCCTCCAAGCATTTCGAACCATTCGAGTATGTTTTCTCTCGCGGTCACAAGCGTCGGGGTCCTCACGAATGTCTTCTACCCTCCGATAGGCAGCAAGTATGGCCGACTGCTGAAAAGCCTGGTGCAAGAGATCAATGAGGTTGCCTCGCCTTCTCTTCAAGATTAGGCTCATCAGATACACCGAATGTATCTTATCCTCAGCAGCGTCCAATGCCCTGAGTGGTACCCCAGTGCAGAAGAGAGGAAGCGCCTCCCAGATCGCCAGCACGATGAGTCTCAGAAGAGAAGAGCGGCGGGGGAGTAGCCGATGATTGTACTCATCGAAGAGGCTCATGATCTCAGCACAATGAGCGTTGTTGAACTCCTAGTTATGGCTACGGCCCAGCGCACGAATATTCCCATAAGAAATGATTTCGTCAAGATCGTACATATGAGCATCCATGATACCTGAAATAAAGATCATGAGAATCTATTACAAACCCTTTTCTTCTGAATTGTGATGAGGACAACCTAGGGCAAGAAAACCCATGAAGTTCCCATGAGAACGACTTAGTTCTTCGTAGGAATTAAATTCCTTTTTGAAAAAGGGAATTAAATTCCCATAAAAGTTCTGTCCCAGAGCCGAAGCTTCTCAGGGATGGAATTAAATTCTATAAAAAGGCAACCAACATCATCATCTCCCTAAAGGATCAGATGAACCCTAAGGAGATTTACTGGTGAAGATTAAATGATTTCATATTTCGGCGGTTGAAAAACTTGAGGGAAAAATGGGTTCATGCTAAAATGTGAAACCCTTGCTATGGATTTAAAATCTAGAAGGACATGAGAGTTCATCGTTCGTTCAAGAGCATTACCTGAAGAAAAGAGTTCTTTTTGAACAGAGTTAAACTCTGAAAATTTTTCAAGGCAGAGAACTAAGCTCTGGAAAGGAGAATTAAATTCTCATAAAGAAAAGTATGCAAAGAGGAAGATGAGCAAAGTGGAGGCTCTTCTGAAAAGACATGGGCATTTATAGGATGGGATGGAAAACGTTTCATCTACCTTACTCCCAAAGCAGATCCGACGGTCACAAAAGTGACAGCGTTGCACTCACGTGCAGACACGTGAGAACAACGTTGTGGGGGCATTTGTTCCCTGATTAAAAATCAGGAGAAGCTTCAGAAAAGGCATCACGTGCTCACACGTGACCAGTTGTCACGTGTTGGCACGTGACGCTTAAAGCAGCGGCAAAAAGCACATTCATCTCATGATTAAAAATCAAGAAAAAGCTCCAGAAGAGGCATCACGTGCTCACACGTGACCAGTGGTCACGTGTTGGTACGTGATGGTTAAGCAGCGGCCAGAGAACAGAGCGCAGAAGAAGAGAAGCCTATTCCAGGGGTCACGTGCCTACACGTGACCAGGGGTCACGTGGCCACACGTGACCGGCTTTAAGAGCCTTATTTTTTAACAGAATTAAATTCTGAGGATAAATCTTTCAGATCTTTCCAAAATGAAGAAGGATTGTCTAAAACCGTTGGATTAAAAATCTAAAGGTGATTAAATATCACCAATTTATGGAAAAATCTTGGACTTGGAAAGATTTCCCCCTAAATCTAACCGAAAAAACAAAGGGATATCTTTGGATTTAAAATCCAACGGTGAATAAAATTCACCTAACAATCTAAAGGCCCGGATTACTGATAAATGTAAATCAAATCTCTCAATGAACAAATCAAATCACTCAATGAGAGATTTACTAAACAGATTGATTCTCTTCCTTCTCCTATAAATAGGAGCCAAGAAAAGAAGAGGAAAGACTTTTTCTGGATTCTGGACTTTGGACCTTTTTCTTTTGATACACAAGGAGAAAGAGATATAGAGCTTTGATTCTCCGCAAAAGGAAAACCTTAGGTAAGAAAAGAAAAGGGAGGTTTCAGAAGAGAATTTAATTCTCAAAAGAGTTTAACTCTTATATAAAGAAAAAAACTTAGTTCTTTCTCTGGTGGAGGATCTGCAAAGTGCACATCTCCCCATGAATTGAGAATTTAATTCCCATTGGGTTGAGATCCTGCCGTGCAAATCTAAAACACAGAGGAGGAACTGATTTTTGAGAATTTAATTCTCACAGAATTATAGGAATTTAATTCGTTTGAGATAAAATTAGGGTTTAACCCTATATTATAGGAATTTAATTCCTTCAAAATGGGCAGAACCAGGGTTTAACCCTAATTGAGAACTTAATTCTCTCAAAATCACGGGAATTTAATTCCCTTAAAAAAGAAGAAATTAGGGTTTCACCCTATTCCAGAGTTTAATAGTTTAATTCTTCACATATATGGGAATTTAATTCCTACAGAATGTAAATCAGGGTTTAACCCTATCTAAGAATATAATTCTTCAGAAGAAAACAGGAATTTAATTCCTCTAAAGTTTATTGCTAGGGTTTAACCCTATGAAGAATTTAATTCTTAAAAAGATAAACACATCTTCAAACAGGCAAAGAAACAGGGTCATGTGCTACCACGTGACCCCTGTAAAGATCCATAGAAAAGAACTTTGAGGCAACGCCTCACGTGCTCCACGTGACCCCCGAAGCGCACAAAGAAAAAGCAAAAGAAAAGAAGCTCTGGGGCGCCCTCACGTATCACCACGTGACCCCTAATGAACATTCTAACAGATCAAAGCGTGAGCCCCCATCACGTGCCCACACGTGATGGCCTTCAGAATTAAAAGTGTTAAACACTTATCTGTAGAACAAAATGAAGGGGATCTGGCCCCACCTTTTGGATGCCATCACGTGCTCCCACGTGATCTCTTCTCTGACAGTATTTAACATCAAACTGATGATTTGCCCCCAGTGTTTAACATTGATTTCCTTAGTGTTTAACACTAGTTTGAAAACTCCATTTCCAGTGTTTAACACAGATTTTCTTAGTGTTAAACACTGATTTGAAATCTCTATTTCCAGTATTTAACACTGATTTGTTTTAGTGGTTAGCACTAATTTGAAAGCCCTGTTGCTAGTGTTTAACACTAACTTGTTAATCTCATTCTCAGTGTTCAACACTGTTGGTCTCTAGTGTTTAACACTAGCTTTAGCCCAATTGGCTAAGTTCCCAGAGGCAAAGCCTCTCCTTCGATGGACCAAAAGAGAGTCAATATCCCAAACATGATTGGACTTAGCCCAAGCTGGCCATAAGTCCTTAATTCAAACTTAACAGGGCCAATGGGCTCATAATATAATAATTGATCTTAGTTTCTAAATTCGACTACAGATCACTTAATCTATCTTGGTTTAAGGGTACATCTCTTCACTCCTTTGATACTTGGCATTGTAATTCCTCAACGTCTTCAGAGAGGTGACGGGTCCCGATGACCATACATTGATACGGACTGTGGGGTCCTTAAACTCATGGACTATGAGGTTCTTAACCTTGACCGTGACGTCTTAAAACTAACGTCGGACTGTGGGGTCCTTAAACCTATGGACTATGAGGTCCTTAACCTTGACCGAAATGTCTTAAAACTAACAACGGACTATGACGTCCTTAACCTTGACCGTGATGTCTTAAAACTAATGCCGGACTGTGGGGTCCTTAAACCCATGGACTATGAGGTCCTTAACCTTGATCGGAATGTCTTAAAACTAACAACGGACTATGACGTCCTTAACCTTGACCGTGATGTCTTAAAACTAATGCCGGACTGTGGAGTCCTTAAATCCAAGGACTATGAGGTCCTTAACCTTGACCGGAATGTCTTAAAACTAACATTGGACCGTAATGTCCTTAAACTACCTATTGACCGCAATATCACTAAACTAAAGAACAAGGCTCCCCTAATCGCTTTCTTGTCGAATCTAAACGATCCCGTTAAGTCGATCTTAGTCTAAAACTAGACTAACGTATCCTTAACAAATGTTTAAGTCGATCTTAGTCTCAAACGAGACTAACGTATCCTTAAACCTAAACCCCCAAACCCAAATCTAAGATAATACGGATTTGGACTAGTCCATGCCCTACGGGCGACGACATAACTCAGTCTCCGTATACAATCCACGGGCAACCAAACACAAATCAGACACACACGACACGAAGTGACCATCTGGAGAAGGAGAAAGTTGTTACCGCAACGCGGTAGCGTAATTAACTGCAGGGGCTTGCGCCTGCAGGGAAGAGTGTCCCCACAAAAACCCCTCAAGCGAGGGGGAATCTGACGAAGTCTGCTATATCGGACGCATCCGTTTAAACCTTCGATACATGGTGCCATAAATCAACTTGGCATCTTCGGAGAGGTAGACGGATAGCACCAATTAGCATCTGTCCCAATTTCAGGCAAGACGTCATGTCGCGCCGTCTTTCGGAGGGGAACAGTATGCATCGAGACAGTTGAAGACCCATGAGAAGAATTACCCAACTCATGACTTGGAGCTTGCGGCTGTGATCTTCGCTTTGAAGATTTGGAGACATTACCTTTTGGGCGAAAGGGTCGAGGTTTTTACCGATTATAAAAGTTTGAAGTATGTGTTCACGCAGAAGGAGCTTAATATGAGGCAACGTAGATGGTTGGAGCTGATGGCTGACTATGATCTTGATCTTAAGTACCATCCGGGGAAGGTTAATGTCGTGCCGGACGCGCTCAGTCGGTTACTGTTAGTTATATGTATGCCCTAGGGGCCATTACTGTACATTGGATGTATATTGTAGTGGATGCTGGGACATATATAGGTAGGACTTTCTTGCTCGACATGATAGTACGCTATCTGGTTGCTCTTTATCTTAACGTGTATACTTTCTGTCTCTCTGTTATATGTTGATAAAGCCCTTAGGATGTGTACTCGACTTCCAGGACTGTGATGCAGATCATACTAGTGGGGCCTGGATAGTCCATGAGTACATCCTTGAAATGTTCCTAGTCGAGGGAATATCGAGACGGGGTATCGATATTCCAGAGTAGACTAGCGTATATCTTCTCGACCCATGCGATGGGCGATGGATGATCCCATATCCATTGGTGTTTGACATCGAAGATGGTATGCGGGTGCTCAGTGGAGACTGGGTACACTGAACGGACTCGCCGAGAACTCCCAGATGGTATTATACCTCACGTCAGATGGCAGTTCTCTGGTGACACTGGTACAGCTTAGTCTGATGACCCGAGATCGTCATAGAGTCTTGTGTGTCTCCCACTGTGCTTTGATTTCCACCCTACCACGGCTCTACTGAGTTGTGCAAACAGATGGTTTTTGGGTACAGTCCCGATTCACATAGAGGCAATGAGCGATAGGAGGGGATTCGTCTCTCCCGGTATTGGGGGTTGATATTGTGCTATGCTCGACTGGCCATAACAGGAAATCTCTGGCCAGGGTTGCAGTGATATACTGGTAAGAGTTATCAGTAGTTTCACACATGTTATGGACCTCACGTCGGCATGACTTATCAAGCTACTGGGGTCTGACGTTTACCACCCCTGGGCGAGATATGCGACATATCAGACGAACAGACCGGACTGTACGGTAAGTGTTACTGGTTGGATTCACAGGAGTGTGAGCGGGCTTGCTCGTCGATCTTCTGATCGCTCAATACCCGGGTGGCCGTTACGTTTAGCAGACCGCTTGCGGCTTGTGGGTGTTTGATATGATCATCATCTGCTGCCAGCGTATTGACGAGTCTTTAGAGTCCTACACAGAGGTTTCCTAGCTCAAGCGAAACGAAATAGGAGCGCATATGAGATATGTGCGAGACCGAGAATAATGCGTGTATGTGATACCGTATTTCATTCTTGCGATGAATGTGTCGAATGGTTGTATGCGATATAACCTAGTTATCGAATCAAGGATTGACTCGATAAGCCGATACATTGGATACTAGCCGGTTATATGCGACATGACCGGATCATTGAATCAAGTGTTGATTTAATGATTTAATGTATAATTATATATTTGATATATTACTTTGCATTAACTAGTATTGGTTCACTTTAAATGGATTTTCTCACTTGAAATGTGCAAGTTGTATATGTGATATACTTTTTTGCACAAGATTGTATCATGTTTGATGATACATGCAAGCTAAGGTTAATGTAAAGAATCAAACCATGGTTAAACTAATGGTTAGGGTTTTGTTTTTTCATTTACTTATTTATCTATTTATTTATTTATTTATTTATTTTTGAAAAAGATGAGAAAAGAATGGTTGCTATTTTTGTTTTTAGTTGAACATTCATGAAACTTTGACTAAGTCACCATTCTTGTCTCATGCTTAACCCTAACCATATGAACTAACCATGGTACATTCTCTACACTTAACCAAGGGTTAGTAAATGATAAGTATTGATATATTTTATCTAATTTACATAACTTATCATATCATCATCTTCATCTTCATCTTCTTCTTCTATGAAGAAAGCTTACTACATCAATGGTGATTGATGAAAAAGTGTGAGAAATCCAAATCTAAAGTCTACCCACTTCCTATTTCTTCATCCTCTACCTCTTGCCAAGTAGTATAGGGTGTTTTCTTCACAAGTTTTCTTGACTTGGTGAAGTTGGAGCTTGATCTAGCGATGCCTCGACGTAGATCATCTTCGGCATCGTCGTCGATGACCTAGCCCGCTTTTTCTCCGATGAAGCCGACGCTAGAGCCATGGTTCGATTTGGACAGCGGAGAGGACTTCATCACGGAGCCTAGGAGGTGGAGGACCGGATCTACAAAGGTTGTAGCCCCTTCTCTTTAGCTATATTTCCGTTTACTTGCTTGCTTCGCCTATACTTCTAGCCAACGATCCGTTCTAGGGTTTCTCGGCACCGTAATTTTTAGAAATTGGCATGGATGATCACTTGTGAGACCTCACTAGGGTGCCTAGGAACCTTTCATTGGTATCAGAGCCTAGCTAGAGCCTTAGGCGAAGTCCAAACGGAATTAGAACTCCGATCGAATCAAAACCTAAACCCTAATATTGCTCTCTGTACTTTTTCTGAAATTGAGGAATTTTTAGAATTAAAAATATGCAGAGAAATGTGCAGGAAATTCTAAGAAAAACTGCAGAAAACGACAGCCTAATTCTACAGTACGGCCGCGGAACAGCGGCGTTGACCCCTCTTTTACGGCGGTTCCGCGGCCGTCTGTGATGATCAGGCTGTGAGTTTTCTTCAGTTGTTTCTGTTGGTGTTTCTTGTGTGTTCTGGATGTTTTTAATATTTTTTCAAGAGTTGAATTTTCTGGGTTGTATTGGGGGCTCGGTGTATCGATCGGATTGTCTAATTTTGTCTGTGTGTTTTTCCGGATAAATTTTAGAATATGTTAAAAAGTTCGACCGGATATAAATACCCAATTTTTCCCCTGTCGGGAAATTTCCAAGTGTTGGATTTTTCCATAGTTTAACGACGTTCTAAATAGTGCAAGTAACGCGATGGACCCTCTAGAATACAACAAACCTTAACTCGATTATGTGACCGTCTTGAACTGCCTTTTGAACCTTCGGGTTTGGGACAGTACGGCGTACCACATGTGAGGCGTTGGCTTGACCCTTCTACGGCTGGACCGTTGGTACTGAGGCACGAACTGAATACTGTTAGACTTATTTCATGTGTTGAGCTGTATCGGGAAAAATTGGGTGTTCGATTGTTCGATCGAAAAGTTTGGCGTTTTCTATTTATCCGGAATGTGATACAATAATTGGAATTCACAAGTAGTTATGAGATAACGGAATGAATGTTATAAACATAGCAGTTTAGTCTCACTTGATCGGTTGCCACGGAATTTTGATGTGATCAAAAGTCCGTCGCAATCACGTAGCGTACGCGGATACTCGCCGGGTAAACTTAATAGACAGCCTCACTTCATAGCCCCGACCAAGTGACTGTAGGAGAACCCCGTCGCCGAAAGCATCCGTTCGGGTGCTCCCGGTAGCGGTGTTCCGTCTTGGTGGACTTCGTCGACGGCGTCGGGGGTGCGGCCGCCTACTAAAGTTTGCGACGAGCATTCGATCAGAATGTCGGGAATCCTGTTGAATTGCCCGACTTGATATTGAAAAGAGTTTTCGATAATGAGACTAAAATGCGGGGTTTATAAATGTTAGGCATGCGATGTCTAAGGAATTCATTTGATTAGGCATGCGATGTTTAGAGAGATTGCGGATTCCAACTGTTGTAGTTTTACACTTTCTTTTCTGTGACCGTAAGTGTAATATGTGATATCGCCGGTTTCGTTGCTATATGTCAACGACAATTGGGATGCGCATATTTACTTACGTTGATGGCATGTGATGTTATGTGTTGCTGGATATGTTATATTGGATCGTCGTGTTTGAATAGCCGGGGGGGTTTATGTGAGATGAGTGTTTTTCATTTTCATTCATGTAAAAACTTGTATGTAATATTCTTTTATTTGGGCACTTCCAGGTTGCGGAAGATGTCACCGTTGATGTATATTATTTACTTTTCTGCACTAGGATAGACCCAAGGAGGGGAGCACAAGTAACCGGGTTCTGGGGTCCAGTGGGAGACCAACTCGAGGAGTCGAGTCCGGGTCTCCTAACCCTAGAATTGGTAGGGTTGCTTGCCGCTCTCGTAGGGGTCTAGGGGTGTGGGATTGGCTATTCATCACGACCGTGGAATCCGTGTTTTATACTGGCTCGTATTGAAAACACGGACGTCCTAGTATATCCAATATTTCATATGATATTTTCTGCTGCGTTATCTGTGATATGATCATGCGATGTTCTGTGCTCTGTTCAGATAGATGTAGTATATAGTATATATGATATATTATGTAGACGTTGCTTATGTTTTACACCCGCGCTAGCCCTGCCTCGCTCTGCCGTTAGTTACCTAACCTAACGGTGCAGACGGGACATCGAGGCGAATGCGGATGGCATAAGCGTACGTTATATTTATCTGTGATGTTTAGGTGGACTTAAATGATGGGATATTCATTAATGAGATTAATGAAAGAAAATAAACCTAATTGATGTTGTGAAATCGAATTTCAAAATAAAAACAGGTAGCTACAGTTCTTGCTTTGCATCGCGGTGTTCATTATAGAACATCCTGCACCTTATTCGATGAGGAAAGGACCGAGATCCCTTCACCGGGAGTGACTCCTTTAGCAATAACTGGCAGATGCTACAACCCTCGGTTTGTTTTTGATCGCTTCTATAGTTTCCGCTTTGCACAGTGATATATATGATATATCCCGCACCTCATTCGACGAGGAAAGGGCCGACGATCCCTTCACCGGGAGTGACCCCTTTAGCAAAACTAGAAAAGCTTCAAAAACATTCCATTTAAAAACCATTTGATTCCGCAACGAGATCAAGTTCAAAGCGTTAAAGGTTTTCATAAAAACCAGTCGCAACCCTCCGTCATTTTAGGAAGTAGAGTACTTAGTATTCGTGCTGTGTTTGTTGACCATAGTCAAGGCACAGTGTACGGTAGCTAAGTGATGTCTTCCTACACCGCATATGATGCGATTAGTTAGGACAGTCGCGTGACTTTGTTGACCTTAGTTAAGGGTCATGTGGGTGGGTCTAATTAATCACGAAATGACGGGTAGAACTTGACTAGTACTTATGATTTGTTGACCATAGTTAAGGTCATAGGTGCTAGGGGTAAAAACCTTTATCGGGAGTTTCAAGTGTTGAAATTTGCAATGAGATTGCATACCTTCTATATGATAGTTAGATCCCGATACCCACTGCGAGTAATTGTTACTCCTGGGAGAGTTTTGCACTTTGCAATTAGCTGATCAAGTAGGTGTCTAGAAAGGTGTCAACGGGGTTACGCCTCTGGGAAAACGAGGTTTACAGTAATTAGGTCCGTGCGATAGCACGGGGAACCTCCCTCAAAGTACCGACACTGGCCTGGCTGAAAGATTGGCGAACTTGTAGAGTGTAATTAATCCCGGCTAGTCTTTCCTTTTAGGGTTTGAAGGAAGATTTGATAAAAACAGTGGGAGCCATCCTGATTAGATAAAATATATAACCAATCTGATCTTGCAAGAGCGCACGCTGAGTGTTTTCTTCTCTCTCTCTCCAGATAGCGACCATATCACGCCTTAATCAAGATAATAATATGGATGTATTGACCGAACCCGCTTGTTATACTGAGCTGGGGAACGTTGGTCCCGCTCCAACTTATAATTGTTATAAGACAGAGCAGGAAATAGGGGAATGCCAGGATTCCCATGCCGCCCAAATGAAGAAAGTGCATGAGATGCATCTCCTTCGGGTGTGTTCATTACAAAGAACTGTTTCTCAGTATCCTCTGCATCCTGGGTATATGATACCGGATCAGGATCCCAGATATGTAATATGTTACATAGGGCTACAAAAAGGTAGAAAAACTGAGAACGGGTGATAAGTTTCATGAGGCAGAAAACGGGGCAAGTGTTGCAGCCAAGTCTGTTGGTCACTGTCACCCTGTATTACCAATACATTGATTCTGAAAAAATGCTATTAGATACCGAACCTGATATACAAAATCATATCAGTCTCTTTATTAGTAAAGAAATGATATAATTTTGTATTGTTGGATAATGTTTTGAACATTTCCTATATCAAAAGTTGATCGGTTCAGGCACGTTATCTAAAAGCATTGACGTTCTAAATCAAACTACAGTTCTTTGTATACTGAACACACACAAGAGGAAGATTTCAGAAATGAACGAATCATTATTGAGGCATTGTAGACTAGGTCATATCAATGCGACCCGACTGGCTGAAGTTACATTTTAGATGCATATTTAAATCAGTTTGAATTTACATCTTATGAAACTTGTCAGTCATGTCACAAAGATTAGATGACCATAGCTCCGTTTACTGGAAACAGAGAAAGAGTTAGTAAACTCTTGGGACTGATACATTATGATGTATGTAAGGTCTCCTGTCTACACATGCCAGGACTGGTTCTTTATACTTCATTATATTCTCTGATAATCTCTCAAGATTCAGTCATATGTTCCTGTTGAAACATAAGTCTAAAGCTTTTGAGGTATTCACAGAATATAAGTTGGAAGTAGAGAACCAAAATACGGGTATAAGTATTATGTCCTTTGATGAGATCAAGGAGGAGAATACTTGTGCATGGAATTCCTGGATTATTCTAAAGGAGAATGAGATTCTCTCTCAGCATTACTCCTCCGAATAACCATAGCACATTGGTGTATCGGGGCAGAGCAATCACACCCTATATGATAAGGTGTGCTCTATGATGAGTACTACTGAGTTACCTGTTTCCTTTTTGGGAGTTATGCGCTTGAGAAGCTGCATACCTATTGAATAGGGTTCCAATCAAATCAGTTGCCTACCGCTTCATATGTGATATGGAAAGGGAAGAGCTCATGTCTTAAGCTAGTTAAGATTTGGGGTTGACCGGCCTATGTCTAAAAGCAAAATCCGGACAAGCTCGAGGCAAGGTCTGTAATGTAGAACTGGAAAGGTTCCAGCTATACAAACTACAGCAGATAATTTGGTAGAACCAAAGGATTCAGTAGATTCCAACGAACCTCAGCCTCTCCGCCGATCTAGTAGGGTTCCTCACCCACCTGAGAGATACTTCGGTTTCTCGATGACAGTGGGAGCGAGGATTGCATCATGAGATGATGACCCAACTAGTTTCGAGCTGGCCATCGGGGGTAGAACTCTGTAAGAATGGCTGGATGCTTAGTGATCTGAGATGGAATCCTTATACACCAACAAAGAATGGACTTTGGTTGCTATTTCTGAAGGGTTAAATCCCCATCAAGAGCAAGTATATCTTGAGAAGATTACTTGGTGTAGATTGAAAAGTTGAGACTTTCAAAGCTAGACTTGTTAAAGGTTTTCGTCATCAACCAGGCGTGGATAATGATGAAACCTTTTCCAGTACCTATGCTTAAGTCCATCCAGATCCTACTTGTCACGGCTACATACCATGACTACGATATCTGGTGGTTGGGTGTCATGACTGCTTTTCTAAATGATGTTTTAGAAGAGTGCGTCTATAAGTACACAGCCAGAGGGCCTCGTAGACAGTGGGAGCAGCGGAAACGTGTGCAAGATGCTTTATAGGATAAAGCAGGCATCGCAGAGTTGGAATATCTGTTTTGATGGATTAGTCAAAGAAGTTGACATCATCAAAATGGTAGATGAACCTTGTACATACAAAACGGTAGTAGAGAGTAAGGTGGTCATCCTCGTATTGTACGTGGACAACATACTCTTGATAGGAAAAGAGTTTCCTATACTACGATCGGTCGATCTCTTCTTATCACATGGATTCTCCATATAGGATCAAAGTGATACCTCCTAAATCCTGAGTCTTCATCTATGAGATAGATGTAATTGGATGCTATGATTCTCACTAGATGTAGTGAGATGGTATCAATCGATCCTGGGGAGAATCACTGGAAGAGTTCCAGGGTGATAAAGACGACTGAATGTCAGTCACAGGCATTGTCTTTACCCTCAGTAAAGGGACGGTATGTTGGATGATTTCCAAGCTAGATACCGTGACAAACTAGACGATAAAGGCTGGTAACATCGCTATTGAAGATACTACCAAAGAGGAAGTTTGGGTGTATATTGGTTCATAAGATGAACTAGGTTCCTGCCATTGTATGACAATGGAAGTGTGGCTTCGGCCCTGGAACCCTGGTCCCATCAGTGACCCAGACAAATTCTGAGGCAGCGTCACCTGATCATGGAGATAGTTGATCTCCAGGTTGATCGAGGTTAGGAGAGTAGATTCAGAGGACAACACGGCGGATCCACTCACGAAGGCCTTTTCCCAAAGAGAGACTTTTAGGGGATGGTTGAGTATGTGATACTGCAACCACTGCTACAGATGGCCCTAGTGCAAGTGGGAGATTGTTAGTTATATGTATGCCCTAGGGGCCATTACTGTACATTGGATGTATATTGTAGTGGATGCTGGGACATATATAGGTAGGACTTTCTTGCTCAACATGATAGTACGCTATCTGGTTGCTCTTTATCTTAACGTGTATACTTTCTGTCTCTTTGTTACATGTTGATAAAGCCCTTAGGATGTGTACTCGACTTCCAGGACTGTGATGCAGATCATACTAGTGGGGCCTGGATAGTCCATGAGTACATCCTTGAAATGTTCCTAGTCGAGGGAATATCGAGACGGGGCATCGATATTCCAGAGTAGACTAGCGTATATCTTCTCGACCCATGCGATGGGCGATGGATGATCCCATATCCATTGGTGTTTGACATCGAAGATGGTATGCGGGTGCTCAGTGGAGACTGGGTACACTGAACGGACTCGCCGAGAACTCCCAGATGGTATTATACCTCACGTCAGATGGCAGTTCTCTGGTGACACTGGTACAGCTTAGTCTGATGACCCGAGATCGTCATAGAGTCTTGTGTGTCTCCCACTGTGCTTTGATTTCCACCCTACCACGGCTCTACTGAGTTGTGCAAACAGATGGTTTTTGGGTACAGTCCCGATTCACATGGAGGCAATGAGCGATAGGAGGGGATTCATCTCTCCCGGTATTGGGGGTTGATGTTGTGCTATGCTCGACTGGCCATAATAGGAAATCCCTGGC
This sequence comes from Agapanthus africanus, assembly GCA_030015575.1. Taxonomy (NCBI): domain Eukaryota; kingdom Viridiplantae; phylum Streptophyta; class Magnoliopsida; order Asparagales; family Amaryllidaceae; genus Agapanthus; species Agapanthus africanus. Next base: position 162,265,518 of record JASDDO010000019.1, read on the forward strand.
CAGGGTTGCAGTGATATACTGGTAAAAGTTATCAGTAGTTTCACACATGTCATGGACCTCACGTCGGCATGACTTATCAAGCTACTGGGGTCTGACGTTTACCACCCCTAGGCGAGATATGCGACATATCAGACGAACAGACCGGACTGTACGGTAAGTGTTACTGGTTAGATTCACAGGAGTGTGAGCGGGCTTGCTCGTCGATCTTCTGATCGCTCAATACCCGGATGGCCGTTACGTTTAGCAGACCGCTTGCGGCTTGTGAGTGTTTGATATGATCATCATCTGCTGCCGGCGTATTGACGAGTCTTTAGAGTCCTACACAGAGGTTTCCTAGCTCAAGCGAAACGAAATAGGAGCGCATATGAGATATGTGCGGGACCGAGAATAATGCGTGTATGTGATACCGTATTTCATTCTCACAATGAATGTGTCGAATGGTTGTATGCGATATAACCTAGTTATCGAATCAAGGATTGACTCGATAAGCCGATACATTGGATACTAGCCGGTTATATGCGACATGACCGGATCATTGAATCAAGTGTTGATTTAATGATTTAATGTATAATTATATATTTGATATATTACTTTGCATTAACTAGTATTGGTTCATTTTAAATGGATTTTCTCACTTAAAATGTGCAAGTTGTATATGTGATATACTTTTTTGCACAAGATTGTATCATGTTTGATGATACATGCAAGCTAGGGTTAGTGTAAAGAATTAAACCATGGTTAAACTAATGGTTAAGGTTTTGTTTTTTCATTTACTTATTTATCTATTTATTTATTTATTTATTTTTGAAAAAGATGAGAAAAGAATGGTTGCTATTTTTGTTTTTAGTTGAACATTCATGAAACTTTGACTAAGTCACCATTCTTGTCTCATGCTTAACCCTAACCATATGAACTAACCATAGTACATTCTCTACACTTAACCAAGGGTTAGTAAATGATAAGTATTGATTTATTTATCTAATTTACATAACTTATCATATCATCATCTTCATCTTCATCTTCTTCTTCCATGAAGAAAGCTTACTACATCAATGGTGATTGATGAAAAAGTGTGAGAAATCCAAATCTAAAGTCTACCCACTTCCTATTTCTTCATTCTCTACCTCTTACCAAGTAGTATAGGGTGTTTCCTTCACAAGTTTTCTTGACTTGGTGAAGTTGGAGCTTGATCTAGCGATGCCTCGACGTAGATCATCTTCGGCATCGTCGTCGATGACCTAACCCGCTTTTTCTCCGATGAAGCCGACGCTAGAGCCATGGTTCGATTTGGACAGCGGAGAGGACTTCATCACGGAGCCTAGGAGGTGGAGGACTGGATCTACAAAGGTTGTAGCCCCTTCCCTTTAGCTATATTTCCGTTTGCTTGCTTGCTTCGCCTATACTTCTAGCCAACGATCCGTTCTAGGGTTTCTCGGCACCGTAATTTTTAGAAATTGGCATGGATGATCACTTGTGAGACCTCACTAGGGTGCCTAAGAACCTTTCAGTTACCAGCAATTCAGACGTTAACTGCTCAGAAGGAACTCATTGAAGACTTTCGGAGATTTGATTTGGAGGTTGTGCTACCGTATTCTTCGGGACAGTTGATGCAGCTGCAGGTACATTCGTCGTTGATCGAGAATATTAAAGCAGCGCAATCGCAGGACCCTAGATTGCAAAAGTTTCGAGAACAAGTTGAAACTGGACTTCGAACAGATTTATTGATCCACGATGATGATTCGTTGAGATATGGTAGCCGTTTGTGTATGCCAAAGGGAGATATTCGCGAAGAACTTATGAAGGAGGCACACAGTTCGGCATATTCCGTACATCCAGGAGGCACGAAGATATACCGAGATATACGACAGCAGTTCTGGTGGGAAGGTATGAAACGGGAGATTGCCCGCTTCGTGGCAAAATGTTTGGTATGTCAGCAAGTTAAGGCTGAACATCAAAGGGTTGCTGGTTTATTGCAACCACTTCCGATTCCTCAGTGGAAGTGGGAACATATAACCATGGATTTCGTAACAGCTCTACAGCGGAGTCCAAAGGGCAACAATGCAGTTTGGGTGATTGTTGATCGTTTGACCAAGGCATCTCATTTCATTCCTTTTCGGGTTGGTCAATCAACAGAAACTTTGGCAGAACGGTACATGCAGGAGATTGTAAGATTGCATGGAGTACCAGTGAGCATCGTGTCCGATCGTGACACACGGTTCTTATCACACTTCTGGAGGAGCTTACAGGAAAGTTTGGGGACTCGATTGAAGTTTAGCACAGCTTATCATCCTCAAACAGATGGACAATCGGAGAGGACGATTCAAACTCTTGAAGATATGTTGAGAGCTTGCATGTTGGACTTTAAGGGTTCATGGAAGGATCATCTACATTTAGTGGAGTTTTCTTACAACAGCAGTTTCCAGGCGACTATACAGATGGCTCCGTTCGAAGCTTTATATGGTCGCAAGTGTCGTTCACCTGTTTGTTGGGACGATGTCGGTGAACGAAGATTGTTGGGACCGGATTTGGTTGTGCAGACAGTTGAGAAAGTTAATGCTATCCGGAATCATATGAAAGCAGCACAAGACCGACAGAAGAGTTGGGCAGATACGTCGAGAAGACCTCTAGAGTTTACCATGGGTGATTTGGTATTCTTGAAGATATCACCGACTAGAGGGGTGATTCGTTTCGGAAGTCAAGGAAAGCTCAGTCCTCGGTTCGTCGGGCCTTTCGAGATCTTGGAGCGTGTTGGTGAGGTAGCGTACCGTTTGGCGTTACCGCAATCCTTGGCGAATGTGCATGACGTGTTTCACGTATTTCAACTCCGTAAGTATGTTCGAGATGAAACACATGTGTTGGATCATTCGGAGCTGACTGTACGAGAAGACTTGACTTTTGAGGAGCGACCGATTACGATTGTGGATCGAAGGGATAAGGTTCTTAAGAACAAGGTTATTCCCCTTGTACTTGTTTCTTGGGGTAATCGCTCACATGGAGAGTCAAGTTGGGAACGAGAAGATGAAATCCGGCAGAAGTTTCCCCATCTTTTCTTGTAGTTTGTTGGTCGTTTATCATTTTGTGTTCTTGGAATTTCGAAGACGAAATTCTTTTTGTAGTTGGGTATAATGTAACTGTCACGACCCAAAAGAGCACGTGACTGGCCCTTGAACCATATGAAGTCTATAGGACTCCATCTGATCCAAGTAAGCCAAAAGCCCAGAAATCTAAAACCATTTTAAGGGTAAATAAAGAAAACTGGTTTAAAGAAGTGAAGAAAAACATGTTTGAAGTCAAGGTTTTTAAATAACTAAGCCGAATATGTATTTTTAAAATGTAAAGTCTTTTCTAAAAATTTCGGCAGAGTTTCTTTTGTAAATACTGGCCCCGAACGGGGTACAACAAGAACAATATATATGCAATGATAAAAGGCATCCCCAAGCGGGAGCTAGCTCTTCGTCAATCGACGGTCACAACCACACAAACAATAATAATATACAACGCCGAATGGCGAGGGTCAAACCAAAAGAAACTCAATAAGCATGAAAACCGCAATACTACTAAGCGCGACTCTAAGGTCGAATAATACATCACTAGTGTCTGAGTCTGAAACAATATACAAGTTTTGGTTGATGGAAATTCTAGATACAATGAATAATACAAGTACAATGGTGGTTCTTGATGCAAAAGAATCCATCTACCAAATGCAATTCACCCGTAAGGAAGCAGTGTACCAGAAATGCCGCAATGGAACCTGTACGGCAAAACCTGCAAGAACTGTGGCACAACGGGGGTGAGTTGCCAACTCGTGAATAGAGAATATCTACAAGCAGAAATCGAATGTACGACATAATCGTATGTCAATACGATCAAATATGTATAAACCTCAAAGAATAAGCCTGAAGCATGAAAAGGTGGCAATGTAACATCTAATCGTGTATGTAGTACCAAGTACCCGTGCCAGTACATCAGGTAATAACATGTCATCAGTATAAGGTATGTCTGCATGAAGTAAATATGAAGAAGTATCAAATGGATGTCAATACACATATATTAGCGTCCCATTCCACTAATATTGGTGTAAGGGTATATATAACAGCGCCCTCATACCCTGTTATATATACAAATGAAGTATGATCAATGTAAATCTAATCTGTATGTGATCAAGTCTGTATAAACGTGGAACCCGTCCACCCGTCACCCAATGACAATAAACATCATGTATGTAAATATGAGGATATAATAAAAGCCATGGAAATCATCATGAAACCTGTGCCTAGCATCGGCACGTAAATCCTCATCCATATGGGGCTCCGTCTGCGGTATCGGCCCTCGGCCCCCGGCAGTACGGGTCAGCCCATGTCTATCTCTCAACTCTGGTCGGTATCCTCCAGATATCCGCCGAGCTCAAATACAATCACCGGTAGGTAGTAGTCCCTCTGCCAGGCTCACCGTCTACTACACAGCGAAACCGTTCTCGCCCCGGGATACCATACCGGGTCCACCATGTACCCGCAATCGGCCTCATCCGCCTCCTCGAATCAGGTTTCACATGTCGCTCTCAGCACCGAGAAAACACATGGTGGACGCACTGAAATATCATATCAAGGGTAACCGGGTTTTTAACACAATTATATATTCTCTTTTGAAATACCCACGGTTCTCAAATCCAGAAATATCATGGAAACAACATATCTCAATGCGTATAATCAAAACATAATGTATGCAACATGTAAAGAAAGGTAAGCATATCAGAAGTCATGCAACATGGAATAGTAATGTGCACATGTCAAAGGAAACCGCTATTTTAAAACGAATCAGTTTTGAAGAACATCATACGGTTCCCAAATCTCTAATTAAGTCAGAATCATCTATGTTTGTGTACAGGTATAAGTGTACAATATGCCATGCAAGAATCATATCATGAATGCAACAGTACTACAGTGTAGTGGCATGGCAATTATCGATGATGAAGTGTGTGAGCCGGCAAATAGTGTACGTGGAACATACGCATCATCGATAATGGTGCTGGTGTCCTAACAGCATGATAATAATATAGCAATAAACATATGCAAGCAATGCGAATAGCATGAATATGTGGAAATCAAATAATCAACACCACAGTGAAGAATCTACTATGCAGACTACAGATCTAAGTATCAAGTCAATCAGGAGAGGTATAGAAACCACCTAAATCTGAGTCGATACATATAGATATAATAGTCGGTGATCCCACCTCAATAATATCGCGAGCGATACAGTATATCGTAAGACATCCTCGAGTCATGAATGCGGATCTATCATCAATATAGGCTCGTACGGTAAATCGTCGTACAGCATCCCAATAACTGGGTACGGGTCAATATCACACTATCTCATCACATCTCAGGTATCACTATCATCATATCACATAATCTGGGGTACTGATCTAAGTCTAGTACAACTGATACCATCAATATACTGCGTGTGCAAGCACACGTCCCAAGGCCCGCTAGAGATCACGTATCGTATCCCAAATACGAATCACATCAAATCACCGATCTCGCGGCACAATGCCCTACATCATCGACTCATCTCCAATGTCATCCAATATCATCAACACAGTACAAGTATAATGAATATGCAAGGGTGTGCGTGTAGGTGTAAATCTATTCTAGGGTTCACGACTATGAACTACACTAGTCACTTCTAACTCTACACTATCCATAATACACCTAACTATCATATATATAATATAACAACTACGGACTGCGGGGGTGCTATACGCCATCCACCCGACTTCCCCCTGTAGAAATAATATACTCACCTTGCGTCTTCATTTGTCGACGTCGCCACGCGCTTGCTTGTCGTCCTGAAGTCTTCATGGGGTACCTACACATCAAAGTATCGTATATGCGCATTAAAACCAAACCAAAGCTAAAACGGCATACGAATCTCAAAACGATACGATAAGGGGCCTATAGGTTAGAACCCATGGGCACGCCTTCAAAACCATCAATCAATCCTCAATATCGTCGTATAAACGCCAAATAGTCGAGGTAAAACATAATACGTGAATTCAGAATTAAAATACGGAATACGGAAACACGAATCCCAAAACAGCAACAAAGGAAATAGGCTCCAGATTTCACCCTAGGTTAAATTAGACAAATCTATATATACCAGGGGTCTAATCTATGCATGTAGGGGCTACAGAACCAAAACGAGAAGGTTTGGTGCAGGTATGGCCGCAAATTGCGGCCAATTGGAATAAATCTGCGGCCGGCTTGAGGAGTTAGGGGTTGGGGTCTTGGTGGTAGCTTCCTGGGTGCCTGCACATGTCACTGTCCAATCAATTTTAATTTAGGATGTCTCGGATGATAGCAGATTCAATAAAACCTTCACAGATTTCACAAATTCTCCGATATCGGTTTCTAAATCCGTATTTCGTGTTTCAATTCACAGGTTAGGGTCTCAATTCATACACTAGGGTGATAGTATAACCTCTACTGAGCTTAGTTTCACAATACAACACAAAATTCTTCACAACCTTAACTAGGTTTTTCCTCAAGTCACCAAAATCACACAATATCGGTTCAATCATAACATGGGGGTAAAGGAAATGCTAAAACTAAGTTAATGATTCAGAAAATACCTCATTTGGCAACTCAAGAAAATTCTTGAGTTGCCCCTAGTGGCCAAAATACTTGCTTCTTTAGTCCAATGTGTAGATCTAGAGCTTGTGCACACTTTTAATGAAATGAGAGTGGGGTTTTGGAGTTGTTTTAGAGGTGTTTTGAGGAGTTGAAGAGGGGAAGGAGGTGAGGAGCAGGAGTAGCAGCAGCAGCAAGAGGGAGAGGGAGAAAAATGAGTGAAAGTTGAAGGGGAAACGGCTAAGTCTTTAGTCAATGAAGCCCATACCCTCTCTCTCACCAACTACCAGTTTCTTTATTCCTTTCTCTTTTCTTTTCCTTTTCTTTTTCTTATTCTCTCAAAATCCTTCTCCCAAAAATAGTAAACCCAAAGTGAACCATGGCAAGAAAATGCACAAGTGTGAAAAAGTGATATGTGCATGTTTTGCACAAAATGCTAAAAAACCGATTAGCGATTTTTGATCGCGATTAACACTAAATTAGCATATAACTAATTATAAAAACTTAAAAAATGATATAATTCTATAAAATAACCTATTTTTGAATTTTCCATAATTTTCCCAAATTTTTCTGTATTTAATTATACCTAAATATTAAAATATTCATTAAAATAATATTGAATTATAAAAAAATTCCCAAAAATAATATTTTATTATTTTGGAAACGTTACAGTAACAACCGAGTTCAATTATACCATTTTCTGTTGCCATAGGTGTTGTTTGTGGTGTTTATTTCATTTACTCTGCTGGTTGCATATGGTAGGTTACTTTATATTCGACCCGCTTACCTGAGCTTGTTGTTTCCTAGTTATAGATTACCCCGATATTACATATTTTGCATATAACATTTTAGGTCACTTAAAATAATTTAAAAATACATGACATGGCCAGCTTGATACCCCTAACCCTGTGGTAGCGTCCTTGCATCGTATTCTCGTCCCGTTCAGTGAAACGGACGTGTTTGGACGACTACGCGCACGTACGTGCGTCCGTTCTTGGAGGTATGCCTTTTTGTTACAAAATCCTTCATTTTAATTTTGGGACTTGCTAAAAAATTTCATATTTAAAATCCAAAATTTTGGACCCAACCCGGTCGCATTTCTGAATTATTTTACATCCCGCCAAATTCTAATTATTTAAATATTTTTAAATTTCCTTTAACCTATCAGCTAAAGGTTTATAGTTAGCTAACAGAAGGGAATATTTTTTTTTAAACAATGGAAATCTTTTTTCCAGCCAATGAAATCATGCTTTAAAATATTAAAATCTTTTATAAATTTTATTAAATTTCTTACCCGAGCCAATCAGGGCTCTCTTTTCTTGCTCTGGGCCCCACCCCCAAATCTCTCTCCCTTTCTTATATCTTTCTCTTATATTTTCCAGCCAATCAGAGATTCTCCCTTTAAACCACCGGGCCCCACGACTCCCTCTCTCTCTTTCCCTTTCTCTTTCTCTCTCTCTGTTACGCACGTCTCTCTCTATCTTCTTTTTCTCTCTCCTCTCGCGCGCTCTCTCTCTCTCAGAGATCTCGCGATCACTGTGCATTCCTCGATTCTCGTCACCCCCGCGTGGATCTCGTCACCTCCCTCTGCATCTCTTTCTTCTTCTCTTTCTTTTAACCGAGCTCGCCAACGAGAACCCATGAAAACACATAAACCCTAGCTCCTCAATCCTCAATCCACCGACGTCAACCCTCGTCGACACCCGCTGCATCCTCTCATCACCCTCTTCTCCAGCACCTCCTTCTCCTTCGTTCTCCTTCGAACGAACCCACTGCAACTTCTAACCTGAGCACCTCTATCCACCATCACCACCTCGTCGCCACCGACTCCCTCATCTCGTCGTCATCGTCTTCCTCTCCTCTGCTCTTTCCGGAGCGCCTGACCCTGCACGTACACTGCAACACAACCCCGATCGACTCCAAACCCTAGCGCCAAGAACCTGCACCCTTGCACGTTCCCTGGCCGGAGCTCCGTCGATCTCACTGCCACCATCTCGTCTCCTCGTGTGTCACCCGTCCAACCCAGTAAGCCTCCTCTCCCTCTTGCACCTCCTCTCTTCTTCTCTGTGTCTTTCTCTTCTTCTGTGCATGTCTTTTCTTCTCTGAATAATCTTTCACCACTGTAGATCGCTGATATTCTGACGACGGCGACAATCCCGACGACCCGGCAAGGACATCTGACCCGTGTGTTTCCATCGTGCGTTGTTTGGACACTTTCCGTGTACCGTGCGTACGTCGCGACTTTTCTCGCCGACGTGAGACGTTCCGTATACCGCTTTCCGATCCGTCGAGGCAAGTGAAACTTGCTACATGCTATCTATATGTTTATTGACTATTTATCTGAATATTAAATGTATAGATCAAATCTAAAGGCACGTGTTCCAAGTTAACAGTTTGATGTTCCATTTACATATTGCAGATTCAAAACTTGAAACTTACTCGTTGCATTTTAGTTCACTATACCTGGTGACCACATTTATATTTTAATCACATAATAACTATTTACATAATATATGGTACCCCTCTCTATAGTTTCCTCTATTGGACACCCGTGTACATCTTTAATCTGTTTTAGTTATAATTGCATCTATTGAACCTATTATACATATCATTGCATCTCTAGATTACTTAATACGTATTAATATGATTTTAGCATCCATATTGGTATTCTGTAGTTGAGTAATGTTGAAACTATCCCTTAAACGCAAATGATAACCGTGCATCGATATAGTTTAATCTGTATCTAATTGCATATCATATTACTTGTTTCAGTTTATTGTTCTGGTAGTACCCGTGCTTGTTTATTTATGACCATGTTTATGTTAGTTTGATTTATGAGCACCCACATAACATTTTATGCTTCCTGACATGACCTGTTGCACTTCCTACTTGATATGACATGGTACCGTATACTCTTGACATGACATGACACCTATATATATTACATGGCTTGACCTGATGTACCATGGTCTTACCTGCTACCTGATCTTGTGTCTAATGCCAACAAACCTGACCTGTTGTCCTTACGGACCGTTCCTGTTGTCTATCCAGACAAACATGTACCTGCCTGATCCTGTGTTGGCATTAGCTCTAGATTATTTAATACATGACTTGAACACATATAACTTGGGTGTATGGGGAAATCAATGATGAAACCTGACTTGTAACTCGACAGTTGCTCGCTTATACTGATCAGTTTTAGAGGCTAGGCCAGCCTCGGGATGATGCTGCTGACATCGTTCGTCTTTACATATTTCCTGTTTTAGTGCCTAGCGGCATGTCTCGGTTTCAGCCCGAGAGTCTTAGACCGTGGTCCCAAGTATGCACGGGATACTATTGAGTTACATCGATGATTCATCAAATTGATTTCAAAGACTCGAGATTATTCAACCCAATATACCAGTTTAGATTACTCACTGTACACTACCTTTCACTACCCTGATTTATATTGCTGTTACACCTGCTTTACCATTTATGATTATATTTGCATGTCTTGCTACATTATTATTGCTTGATGTTATGACGCGCTGACGTCTGGGTTTTGCATGGCCCAGATTCCTTACCCTTGCTGCAGTCAGAGCAGGAGTACTTCAGTCAGCAGGCTGAGCAGTGAGGACTCCTTAGTAATTAGTTCTTTTACTTTTCAGTATTTTATTCATGATGTGAGCCCGCATTATGGGACATACATTCCAGTTATTCTTGTATTGGATCTCTTGCTTCCGCATTGTTATTCTTGATTCATTTTATTTTGGCTTATGGACATGTACTAGATAGTTTTATTTTTGTTCTTGATATCTCTACAGCCGTAATGTGACTGTGGAAGGATAATTCCTATCCACAGGTAGCATGGTTGGCTATGTCACGTGTCTACCTTAGCGTACTTTGGGAAGCTGGGCGTGACACATGGTTTGATTCAGTCAAGTTGTATAGATTGATAACTGGATTCATGGATTCATGTTGAATTGGAATATTGTAAATTATAGATTGTAGATTGTAGTTTGTACTTGAATCATATTCAAGTCAGATTATAATGAGACTCAAACCTGAGTCAGACAATTAGAAATGTAAATCGAAGTCTTGATTATTTCTTAAACCTATATTTACTAGGGTCCTTAGGGTAATTTATAAACCTTGAGGGGGTTTTATGTAAAAATACTTTTATATACTTTTCAAAATACACCTTAAGTATTTATTATTCGTCTTTAGAATTGTAATGAAGGTAGATTTTATATTTGTGATATTTCTAGTGAAAATATCCTAATTTCATAATAAGTAGTATTTATTTGTAATATTGGTTTTGTAGGGAATTCAAGGTATTTTAGTGTAAAATTGATTCTTGTGATTTTTTTAGAAAAAGATAGAATATTTATAATAATTCAAATTAGATATTTTTGAATTACATATACATATATTTATATGAAAATAAATTTTAATATATTTATTATATTCTAGAAATCTCGTTTTTCTTACGATGTCGTATTTAAATCTTTCGAGACCGAATGCTCCTTGCGGAGGTCTCAATCTCGCACTACTAAGCCCGAGGATATGCGATAATCCGTACCATCCCGAACAGGTTCGCCAAAATGGGTTGTGGCGGCGCTTTGCAAAGATTTGTATAAATACTAAATTCTTTAGAAAACGGTTTTATGAAGTAAATGGTATTTATTTGTAAAGATGTCAATTTTCCGTATTCTATGTCTTAGGGTCTCCTAAGTCAACTAGACTATTCCTAACTGGTCCAAAACGACAAGTTGTGAGATACCTCAAATCGCCTCTTCACCGCCAATTGTGGCCAGGTAAGTACAATTGAAGAAAGGAGGGATCCGCTCACGAATCATCGTGAGATGGGCCTTTTAATGTTACCTTTCTCACCTGCCTAGCCTATACACCACAAAGTCCGGTTTAGATAAATGACTGATGTCCACAATCTTATCCTATTTTCATAATAAGTGGTATTTATTTAAAAAGTGTATCAATACTAAATCTTTTAGAAATGGCTTTATTTAGTAAAGGGTATTTAAATGAAAATGTTCGTTTTCCCGTATTCTGAGTTCTCGAGGGTATCGTGTTAGGTTGTATATGAGTGTGTGAGGACGTAGGTCGTTACCTCGTGATCTATTTTAAAGATATAGCAAGTTTAATGGAGTTAAATGTAGAATTGAAACAGTGTGGTATTTAAGTGAAAAATACGATAAATTGAAATAGCCATCATTTTATGAAATGAAACTTGATCAATTTGGTTGATTAGTGTTTAATAGTCAACATGAGGAAGTTTATGTATGATTGTATTAATGAGAAGTGGAATTTTATAGGAAACTGAATCGGAAATTGGATTTGTTCTGATTCGATCGGGTTTTGTAAATCCGTATTTTTAGATAGAAGAGATAAGTAGAAATTGGGACTTACGGGTTTTAGGTCACACAAGAGAGTGAAATAGAAGTAGGGGAAACGCCGATGTGTTGCGTCGTCACCGGTAGTTCCTAAAACGATCGCCAGAAGTTCCGCCGGGAATTCGTCGGAGCTTCGCCTCGAGCTTGTTTTCAAAGTGCACAAGATTCTTGAAAGTTTGAGAGAGTGGGCTCAGAATTTTTGGGATGAGAGGGTAAAGGGTAGGGATGTATTTATAAGGCTAGGCTAGGGTTAGGGTAGGTGTAGGGGTTTTAAATAAAAAATGTAAAAAGATATGTAAAAATCATTAAAATTGTAGTAATTAGGGTGTAATGAGCTCTCTGGAAGTGGTCCAAATAAATGGAGTGTGCAGGGAAGTAGGGAAGGCCAAGAGGTAGCACTTTGCTGTTGGGGATTCGGCGGTCCGGCCGAGTCCGGCCGGCGGCGCCGGCCCGAGTCGGCCGGTCCGCCGGCCGACTCAGGCCGCCGGGGTGTGTGTCGTCGTTCCACCTTCTCACTGGTACATTTAACTTTTTCATGTGTAGTGGGAAAATCTGGAGTTATCTCGTGTGGGCTGTTGGGCTTCTATAAAATTTAAAACAAATAAATATTAAAAATAATGTGGGGCATAGGATTTGAACTCTGGTGGCTTGGTTCAGCAGTGCAAGGTATTACCAAAGTGCTACAAGCTCTTTCCTATAATTAAATTGCTAATTAATTACTTAAGTCTTGTGCTCAGGTAATAAATACCCCTTTATGGATTCTGAAAAAAATATTTGAAAAAATTTGTATAGGAAAATTAGGGTTGTTACATAGACTCCCCTGGAGAACGACCACCCCATGAAACTCGAACTAAGGGAATGACTTTTTTCTTCAGCACTTTTTCCCGACGATCGAGAATGATGGTAGGCTGCTCCTCGTAAGACAGATCAGCGCCCAAATTAACTCCGAATGGTCCAGGATATTGCTGTCATCCTGAACGTAGCGCCTTAACTGAGAAACATGGAAAGTATTGTGCACACCAGCTAGCGATGGAGGCAAGGCTAGTCGATAAGCCACCCCTCCTACTCGCTCTAGCATCTCAAAAGGTCCGATGATCGGGGACTGAGTTTCCCGCGACTACCAAACCTGATCACTCCCCGAGTGGGTGATATCTTCAAAAACACATGGTCACCAATACCAAACTCCAACGGTCTTCTGCCGGCATCTGCCCAACTCTTCTGTCGGCATCTGCCCAACTCTTCTGTCGGTCCTGAGCCGTCTTGATCCGTTGCCTGATCATCTGAACTTTGCTCTCTGTCTGCACTACCAGCTCAGAGCCCAACAACCTTCGTTCACCCACGTCGTCCCAACATACTGGGGATTGACACTTCCGTCCATACAGAGACTCGAACGGTGCCATCTGGACGCTGTCCTGGTAGCTGTTGTTATACAAAAACTCTACCAGATGGAGGTGATCCTCCCAAGAACCCTGAAAATCAATCATGCATGCCCTCATCATATCCTCGAGCGTTTGGATAGTACGCTCGGATTTCCCGTCCGTCTATGGATGATAGGCCGTGCTGAACTTGAGACGCATGCACAAACTCTCCTACAGGATCTTCCAGAAATGGGAGATGAACCTAGTGTCTCGATACACGATACTAACGGGCACCTCGTGCAATCTCACAATCTCCTGCATATATTTTTCCGCAAGCGACTCCGTCGATTGTTCGACTCGGAAGGGTAAGAAATGCAATGCCTTCGTAAGACGATCAACAATAACCCAGACGACATTGTTGCCCCTTAGACTTCGAGGTAGTGCCGTCATAAAACCCATGGTGATGTGCTTCCATTTCCACTCCGGTACTGGAAGCGGCTGTAACAACCCTGCTATTCTCTGATGTTTGGCTTTCACCTGTTGGCATACCAGACATTTGGAGACAAAGCGAGCAATCTCCCTCTTTATTCCGTTCCACCAGAAGTGATGCCTCAAGTCTCTGTACATCTTGGTGCCACCTACGTGCACCGAGTAAGCGAAACTATGTGCTTCGGCTTGGACTTCATCTCGAATACCCCCCTTGGAACACACAGCCGGCTGCCAAATCTCAGGGAACCATCTTCGTGAATCTGCAAATATGTCCTTAAACCAGCCTCGACTAATCTTTTGAATTTCTGCAACTGAGGGTCTCCCGCTTGTGCAGCTTTGATGCGACCTATAAAAGATGATTGAACTTGCAGCTGCCAGAGTTGTCCGGGCATACCTGGAGTAACTATCTCCAACTCGAGTCTCTAAAGGTCATCGAGAATCCCCTTCTGACAAGTCAGCAACGCAGCTGACGGCCTGCAACTGAGAGCACCCGGAACGACGTTCACCTTCCCCAGATGATACTGCAGATCAATGTCTTAGTCTGCCATCAACTCCAACCATCTGCGTTGCCTCATATTCAGCTCCTTCTGGGTGAACACGTATTTCAAACTCTTGTGATCCGTGTACACCTCCACTCTTTCGCCTAGCAAGTAATGCCTCCAAATCTTTAAGGAGAACACAAGGGCCGCTAACTCCAGGTCATGTGTAGGGTAGTTCTTCTCGTGAGTTCTCAACTGACGAGAGGCGTAAGCCACCACTCGACCATGCTGCATCAATACGCGACCCAGACCTTTTCCTGACGCATTACTGTGAACAACCAAGCCACCTGAGCTATCTGGCACGGTCAGGATTGGGGACAAGGTCAACTTCAGTTTCAACAGCTTGAACGCCTGGGTGCATTCCTCCGACCAAACATACAGCACCTCCTTCCGTATGAGCTTCGTCAAAGGTTCCGCTACTCTGGCGAAATCTTGGACAAATCGTCGATAATACCCAGCCAATCCTAAGAAGCTTCTTATTTCAGCAACTGATTTCGGTGTCGGTCGGTCCTTGATAGATTCGATCTTCGTCGGATCCACTGAAATGTCATCACTCGAAACGACATGCCCCAGAAATTGTACCTTGTCGAGCCAAAACTCGCACTTGCTTAGCTTAGCATAGAGCTTCTCCTCCCGTAGAACCTGCAATACAATATGTAGATGCTCGGCGTGCTCCTCTCGACTTCCGGAATAGACTAGAATGTCATCGATGAATACAACGACAAACTGATCAAAGTACTTGGAGAAAACCCTGTTCATCAAGTCCATAAATATGGCCTGTGCATTGGTAACACCGAACGACATCACAAGAAACTCATAGTGGCCATACCAGGTTCGGAAAGCCGTCTTGCATACATCCTATGCCTTGACCCTGATTTGGTGGTACCCTGACCGAAGGTCTAATTTAGAAAATACTCGAGCACCACCAAGCTGGTCAAACAAGTCGTCGATGCGGAGAATGGGATACTTGTTCTTCACGGTCACTCGGTTCAACTCCCGGTAGTCGATGCACATGCACAAGGAACCGTCTTTCTTCTTCACCAATAGCAAAGAAGCATCCCACGGGGAAACACTTGAACGGATAAATCCCTTGCTCAAAAGATCTTCTATCTGCTTCTTTAGTTCTGCCAATTCAACTGGCGCCATCCTGTAAGGAGCTTTGGAAACTGGCACCATCCCTGGAATCAGGTCAATAAAGAATCCCAAGAAGCGGAGGGTGGTAGACCTGATAAATTTTCAGGGAACACATCAAGAAAATCCCGAACGATCTCTGAAGCTGGACTCTCATCAATCTCCATAGCCTTCAACGCTTTCGGCTTGGCTCTAAACTTGGCTGGCTCCAAAGACTCGCTTCCTCCTTCGAAAACATACTCAGAGTGATTCGGAATGCGGAAAGTCACCTTCCTAGCTCGGCAATCGATGATCGCATGGAAGGTACTCATCCAATCCATCCCGAGAATTGCGTCATAGCTGCCCGTCCCGATTAAAAGGAAATTCATATAGAATTCCCTGCCGCAAACAACCACCGGACATAACCTACACTCTTGGTTGGACACAATAATACCGTTACCCTATGTATCTCCCAACCCTTGGTCAACGGCTCGTGAGGTATAGAGTGTGTGTCAACAAACCGCGTAGAAATGAAACAATGCGAAGCACCCGAATAAAAAAGAACTCTATCTGGTACAGAATAAATAAGGATGGTACCTATAACCACTTCTCTAGAAGCCTCTGCCTGCTCGGCGAACAGGGTGAAAGCCCGTCCCTGATTCCGACCCGTACCAGTCTGCCTCTGATCGAAAGACCGCTGCTGGGATACCCGAGGTGGACCCCTCTGAGCTGAAGTGCCTTACGACGGTTGTTGTTGCTCGAACCTTCCCTATAGCTCAAATCTTTGGGGCACCCGCTGACCCTGTGCTCGTTGGATCCGCAAATCAGACACTGCCCCTTAGCTCGGTGACAATCTCTCTACATGTGTCATGGCTTCTGGAAATAATCGCAAAACAGGGCCCTCCGCTGTGGCTGCTGAGGTGAGAAAGTGCGCTTCATCTGTGTGATACCCGGCCTGTGAACTGGGATCGCTCCACGATGGGAGATGGTAGGCCGTGCTGGGACCACGTTGGTCTCCTGTCCATCGATCGTTGGCCCTTGACCTTCTCCAGTAATCTATCCTGTACTCGGGCCGCGTTCAACACTTGGGCAAAGGTTGGTAGATCGAGTGACGCGATAAATTGCTGCAGTTCAATATCGAGCCCCTGCTGGAACCGTCTTGCCCTGGCAGCTTAGGTGGCTACCTTGTACGGTACGAAACGACTCAGCCGATTGAACTCTGTGGCGTAGACATCCACTGAGCGTCCATTCTGCTTCAACATAATGAATTTCTCCTCCATCTCGACCTTGGCAGTAGCCGAAAAATAGTGATCCAGGAAACATGCGGAGAACGTGTTCCATCCAATAGGTTTCTCGAGCCGGCTTTCCTCCACGGACCACCACGTGCAGGCCTCGTCTTCCAGCTGGATCTTCACTACGTTCACTCTATCGTCGTCAGGAACTCGAGTGGCTATCAATAGGTTCTCTACGTTGATGAGCCATTACTCGGCTTCAAGTGGACTTGCTGATCCCGTGAACACTGCTGGATGAAGCCTCCTGAAGTCCGAAACAGTACCAACTCTAACATGTGTAGTCAGTACGAGGGTACCCTCGAGAGCGGCGGGAACAGCCGTAGATCTCTCCAGGGCGGTAATTGCGATCTCCTGTAGCGCCTTCAATCCCTCGGCCAGGAAATCGATCTTCCTCTCTTGAGCCTGGGCCAGGGTCGTCAGTGTGTTGAGGATCTTCTCGGTACAATCATGGGAACCGGCACCAGAGGAGTTGCCCGAGAAGTCCATATCTCTGAAAATATCAAAAGAAATTAGATTCAAACAAGGCTACACAATGATTCAACGAGGATTAGAAAGTGAACAAAATGTAGTAAGTCACACGTCAAGGGTGTAACTTAATCTAGGGATCCCTCGACGGAACTGTAATTTCATCTGAAAACCTGGCGCTCTGATACCAACAAAACCGTGTCACGTCCCGCATCCCAAAATACAAAATACGAGGGGTGACTAGGCCAGCTATGCTCCTACGGTCAAGGAATAATCTCGCCGTAGTCACACTTCGGCTTTTAGAATTACATGGTCGTCAATAAACAGTACTAGAGTAAAGGAAAATCACAGTTCACAACTTTATTACATTGCAATGAAAGAGTTCGAAATAAACTTATTTTGCAGAATAAAACTAACCAACGAAATACAAAGTGCTGAAAGCAAAAGAGATAGCGATGATGAAGCAATCTAGATCTCCGAGATCTCAAATGGCAGGTCCTGCTCCTGGGTTAGATCCACTTCATTCTCTGAGCATGCACACTCAGGTCGTCAGGATGACACATATAGCAATAAATATATATATGATGGGTATGCAATATTATTAAACATGAGAAGTGCAACAAAATGCAGAACATGAGTATAATTAACATCAACTGAATATGAATAGTGCAATATTGGTTTCATGTCTGCAAACTGGGCAATGTGTATGTCACTACTTAACGGTCACTAAGTCAATGAAATCAAATAGTGGAAGGGAAGCTCATGTTTAACAAGGGACTTGTGCATGCCCGAGACGACGATCCGCTGTGCCCGGGACATAACCCTGTCAGCCGTGCCACTAGGCCCACGACCTAATGTATGTATGTGTGTGTGTGTGTGTGTCACTAATAGCGAATGATGATCCTCTAAATCACTGTACCTCGCTAAATACGGGTTCAATTCCACCTTGATTTTCCCATTCCCCGTGTTATAGTATGAATTTAGGTATTCGATAGGTTGTGAACAAATACGCATCACTTTCACTTTCAATCATTTTTCCACTTATCAATATCACTTTCCTATTTATCACACCCCCATCACTAACACTTATATCGATAATGCAAAATAGTCGCTAGGTCTCAATGGGAATGATCACTATGCAGCAGGTATAAAGCAAGCACGAAAATAGGCAGAATTGCACTAAACAGATATTCACTACTTCATGACGACCAATGCCATATAACTTGCAAAATTTACGATAAATCACGCACATAGAATCGACCAAAATAATATAAAATACGTACGAAGCACACTTGATCATCTAAACAATAAAATTAATTTCATATCAATCGGAATTCAGGTTAGGGAATTATCATCATTTTAAGATAGGAATCGATTGCTGGAATTCTAGTTTCAGAACTGGAAGCCCAACTTCACGCGCGTTTTACCAGTGATTGTGTTCAAATTCGGGTGTTTCTCCAGTGAATAAAATCTAGTTCTATCTGTTAAGTTTCCAACGCATCAAACGGATTATCATTAGAATTTTTTATTAGAAGTTATATGTTGGGTTTAATGTGACGATATAAGGAACATTACTGCAGAACACAGCGACACTCTAAAATACAAATTTAATATCAAATGACGGTGAAACAACACGGGAACAGATTCATGCGTTAGCTAACTAAATTATCTACGTGACCATATGTGGCTCCGCGCATTTTTAGTTTAAAGCAGGGGCGTACATGTGTTCAAAGTCAGGTTTCCAAGAGAAATGCTGCCCCGAACTTCAGTCCAGTGCCGCATTCGTAGCCAAATACCATTACAGAAATCTATAAATGTCGATAATTAAACTATAGAAGGTTTTAGGTTATTGAGTCGTCTTCGATATGATCCTGTTTCCCCCAATCAGAGCAAAACTCTGTTTGAATTTCAAAAATTCAAAAATTGAAGCAACGCTTCAGATTCCTTGCGCTGCGCGCAATGCGCCACGTGTCAAAGCAGACACGCCAGCGCTGCGCCCAAGACAACGCACCCAATCAGAGCAAGGCTCTGTTTTAAAATAAAAAGAAAGGAAGCGACGCTTCAGATAACATGCGCTCTGCGCTGCGCGACACGTGTTAGCGCAGTTGCGCTGCGCTCTGCGCTGCGCGACACGTGTCAAGCGCAGGTGCGCTTGCGCCAACTGTGCCAGAATTTAAACAATAAAATTTTGGAAAGATCTTTCTAATCTTGTTAAAAGAAGAAGATTATCTTCTGTAAAACAGAAGCCCTAGGATCAAAGATCCAGCGGTGGGGAAACATCCCTAAATTAATCAGAGAAATATCTTTTTAACTGATTTAACAAATCAATTGGTACTATATAAAGGCCCCTAGACTCCAAGTCTAAAAGACAGAGAGATAGAGATACAGATAGCTCTTCGAAAAAACTTGGAGAAGAATTCAAAGAGAGAGAAAAGGTAAATCTTTGAATAAAAGAAGAATTTCTTCTAAAAAGATCAATGATCTAAGAACAAGATCAAGATCTTGGATAAAAAAAAGGGAAAAAAGATCAAAAGAAGATCTAATTGAAAAAAGATAAAACAGAAGTAATTTACTTCATTGATTAGATCTTTTGATCTATATAAAGGCATTGCCTTTTGATGAACCATCAGTTCTTGAATCTCGAGGTAGAACCTCTAAAAAGATCCTTTTCTTTGATCTAAATTAGATCAAGATGCGCTCTGCGCTATTATACAGTGCCCTGCACTCCTAATTTGTGTTGTTGCACTCTTGGATTGGCGCAAGTCACCAGAGCGCGCCACGTGTCAGTAGCGCACCGGCGCAGCGCACCGCGTTAACAGACTTGCGCTCAGCAGAGCGCGCCACGTGTCAGCAGCGCACTGCGCTAACAGACTTGCGCTCAGCAGAGCGCGCTATGTGTCAGCAGCGCACTAGCACAGCGCACTGGCGCAGTGCACTGCGCTAACAGACTTACGCTCAGCAGAGCGTGCCACGTGTCTGGCGCAACGTACTGGCGCAGCGCACTGCGCTAACAGACTTGCGCTCACCAGAGTGTGACACGTGTCACCTCCACATCAGTTTGCGCCTTGCGCTCCTCAATCAACGCAAAGCGCCTGACAGGCCATATGGCGCGCTGTCAGACAATTGAATGCTCTGCATTATTAAAGAAAAGTGACAGAGCCCAATTAAAAAGGCCTAACAGGCCAAAATAAATGCTATGCATTTAATTAAAAAGCCCAATGCTGTGCATTATTTTAAAAAGGGGACATAGCCCAAGCAAAGGCCTAAACAGGCCAATCATGAACAAAATGTTAAAACATTTTCAAATGGACTTAACCCAATTCTGGCCGTAAGTCCTCAAATTAAATTGAACTGAGCACGACTGCTCTTTCAAATCAATTTACACCCGGTTCAAGGGTACATCTCTGAACTCCTCTGATATTCGTCGTTATAATCCCTCAACGTCGTCAGAAAGGTGACGGGTCCCGACAACCATACATTGATACGGACTATGGGGTCCTTAAACTCATGGACTAATGCGTCCTTAAACTAATATTCGTCCCCAAAATGGGAATGCTGGACCACCATGTCCCTAAACTGGCAATGGACCACCATGTCCCTAAACTGGAAATGGACCACTATGTCCCTAAACTAGAACAATAGAGCCCCCAAATGCTCTTTTGTCGGATCTAAACGATCCCGTTAAGTTGATCTTAGTCTCAAATTAGACTAACGTATCCTTAACAAACGTTTAAGTTGATCTTAGCCTCAAATATGGCTAATGTATCCTTAAACCAAAACCCCAAACCCAAATCTAAGAAAATACGGATTTGGACTAATCCACGTCCTACGGGCGACAACACAAATTAGTCTCCGTATACAATCCACGGGCAACCACAAACAAAACAAACACCCACGACACGAAGTGACCATCTGGAGAAGGAGAAAATTGTTACCGCGATGCGGTAGCGTAATTAACTGCAGGGGCTTGCGCCTGCAGGGCAGAGCGTCCCCACAATCAAAAACCCCTCAGACGAGGGGGAATCTGACGAAGTCTGCTACATCGGACGCATCCGTTTAAACCTTCGATACATGGTGCCATAAATCAACTTGGCATCTTCGGAGAGGTGGACGGATAGCACCAATTAGCATCTGCCCCGAATCTCAGGAAAGACGTCTCTACGCCGCGCCGTCATTCGAAGGGGAACAGATTCTGGTACGCCCGGTGGGACCTTTTCCTCTTTCCACTCTACACTTCGTGTGTCGTGTTTGCGAACGAATCACGGTTTGCTGTGGTTGCATGTGGATTCGAGGTACTAAGATTTGGTGTCTTGCTCCGTGCAGAAAACAGAAGATCAATGGCTTCAAACTGCACTAACTGCAACTGCAACTCTCACTCCGTCCCGTCCGGAGGAGTGACTTATGGGCCTCAAGCGGCCTCCATCTTCGCTATGCCGGTGGAACAAGTGACTCAGGCTACCACCGGTCTGTTCTTCGGGACCATGCTCCCACCAGTGAACATTAATATCCCGCTGCCTCAGGAAGCACAAAAGAAGTCGGTCTTTGATCGACTCACTACTACCGTGGCCCCTCTCGACGGGTCGCTCAACTCCACTGCCTCGGTTTTTAACAGACTAGGCCAGAGCTCCAACGGGCCCATGAAGAAGCCTGCAATACCGGAAGGCGTTATCCCGAAGCGGATAGCCATACCTACTCCCGTTCCAGGTAAAATCACCAAGGTTGCTTCCCCTACTCGGAAGTCTGCTTTTGATAGGTTGACCGTCCCCATTCAACGGACGTCGGTCTTTAAAAGGCTGATACCAGCAAATTCTGACCAACACAGGGGGCATGAGGAGGTCGCCCCTACGGCTGAACCAACACCATCCACGCGACATGCTCGCCGACTTCACTGGCGCCGAGTACGGAAGGCTGGGGGCAGCTCTCCCTCTGGATTTACTCCACCAGTTCCAACGGTGGGGATCGATGCTGCTGTTCCAACCGAGAACAACTTTGAACTGCTCAACAAGGTGCGCAGAAACTCTCCTACTGTAGTGCTGAAGAGAACTCCCTCACCTGTGGAGAACGCTCCAGAGAAGAAGCTGGAGCAGCCCCCTCAGCGGCTGTCCTCTAAGATTTACAAAGTCTGGCGTCAAGTCCAAGACTCGGTTGTTGATCAAGACTATCTCCGCCGACAGAAAAAGATGAAGGTTCATCAGGAGAAGGACTACTCTGTCAAGCCAGAAAAAGCAACAGCTGGCTGGGTGCCCACTGCAGCGGCTTCCTCAACGTCAATCACTCAAAAGAAAAGGAGGCCGCAAAAAGCCCCTGTGAACATGGAGAACCGTAAAAGCGCTGAGCACAAACGCCCCAAGTCTGGGGGCATGGTGGTCCATACTGTTTATATGGCTTCCGGAAAGGAGAAAGGCCGTGCTTCGACGGGTCACCGACCGCTCACTCGATCCGTGACCAAAACCTAGGAGCAACAACAGAAGCTTCAGGAAATGATGACTGCAATGGCCGCACTTACCGGGCCAAAAGAAAGCCCGGAGGCATCATCAGAGCAGCGTCACAAACAAGAAACCGATGCTGACTTCTTACGCAGAGTCCTCGAAAAAAAGGATAAAGAAGCCGCAGAGCAAGCGGCTAACATAAAACAAATTGCGCTTCTCTTCCAAGACATAGTAGGAATGATGTTACAGCCGGACCCTCCAGCTGAAAACCCTCCGATCATTATGGAAGACGACGGAGGGGAGACATTTAATCCTCCTCCGGCTCATTCAGCAGCCAAGGAGGAAACCATTTCCAAAGCTGCACTAGACGACTATATAGCTCAGCAGATATGAGTTCATCAGGCGAATGAAGCGGCTGGGCAAATTGTTAGAACCGGACGACCCTATCCGGGCTGGTATGACCAAATCAGTTACCCGCCGGGATATACGATCCCTAAGTTTCATGTATATAAAAGGACGGGGAATCCACATCAGCATGTCGCTCAATTCAGAGCCTTATGTGGCAACACTGGAGGCGATGATAAATTGTTGCTTCACCAATTCGTCGGCAGCTTAGCGGAAACGGCCTTCGAATGGTATTCGGAGCTACCTAACGACTCTATCAAAACATTTGCGGAGATGGAGCTACTGTTTACACAAAGATTCGCGAGTGCTACTGAACGCACTCCGATAACAGCACTGATTAATGCCAGGGTAAGGCCAGGCGAAACGTGGGTTCAATACGCAATACGGTGGCGAAACTTATGGTCGAAGTGCAAACAACGCATCGAAGAAGCACCTGCGGTAGGCATGTTCGTGGGCACTCTTGATCCGCAAGCGACCATCTCACAGTTCATGATGTTCTTTAAACAGACCACGTTCCAGGCTTTAATTGATAAGCTAGCCCAGATGGATCAAATGGGTCACAGACCGTCTCCTCCGAAGCCGGAACCCCGAAACGACAAGGGTAAAGGGAAGTTGGCCTTCGTTGCGAACACCCGACAGCAGCCCAGTGCCCCAAAACTAGCAGATCAACTGGAAGAGAGACGGTGGTATTATAATAAGAAAATGAAGCGCCTTTACTCATTTCCGCGGGATAAAACGAAGAGGCTGTTTGAGCTGGCGATGTGCGATAAGCTTATCAATCTCCCGAATCCAAGGAGACCATCGCAACCCAGCGAGGTGAATAATCCCAATTATTGCCCTTACCACCAAACGGTAAGTCACCCGATCGAGGATTTCTTCGTCTTTAAGGGATGGATCGAGGATCAGTACCTACAAGGCAAGTTTGCGCTGTCTGAAAAGTGGAAAGTAAACCCACCACAGCCGCACACTCCAAAGAAGACAGACATGCCGGGGGCAACTTGTTCTTCTGTTGAAGAAGTTCCATGGGAGGTGGCCCTTCCGGCCAAAACCAAAAAGATGCTGAAAGATCTCCAGACATGCCCGGCAATCAGGTGGAAAAATCCACTGGAACCCGAGGTCATCGAAGGGATGCTAAAGCCGTGCCTAACTCCAAAGATAAGTGGTGATAGCCAAAGCTCGCACACCCAGCCGTCAAAATCTTCGAAAAAGAAGAAGAGATCCAAAAAGCCCGTGAAGCCTGGCGACAAGTGCAAGGACCTGCAAAAACAAATCGACGCGCTGGAAGAGTATAACCAGAAGGCGCGGACTCCAATCACGCTCCAAGAATTCCTTGGCCACGTCCTTGAAGACGGAGATGATGGAGAAGAATCGTCGGACAAATCTGAGGATTACGTAGCGGGTTGCCATGTGATCTATCACTCTTCGATAGACAATAAAGAAACTCCTGATGCAGGGAAACCGGGGGCAAATCCTGAGCCTGAACTTTTAGAACCATCAGACGAAATGATTGATGCATTCCTAAATGAAGCCCGTCAGGAAAGCAAAGCCAATCGAGAGCGTGAACTGGCTATATTTGAAAAGGCCAAACGCCAACGATTGGAGGAAAAGGTCGAGACGCCCCGAATGGAGCAAAGCGTCTCTATCGCCAGCAAAAGCAAGCTTAAAGTAAGGAATCAATTCGCTAGGGCCCTGGCAATAGGAATGAAGTTGCCCTCCCTCAAAGGAAATTCCCCTGGCAATATACGTCTTGACGAAGCAGACATACATCCTAACTTCTGCCTATACCATCAGAGGATTGCACACCCCACCGAGGAATGCTTAGCCTTTAAAAAATGGTGGCAGGGATATGTTGCTCATCGACGACACGTTCAACAAGTGAAGCGCAAGGCTCGTCGGGAACGGAAAAGCACAACATATGAGCGTGAAAGAGCTGCTGGCAGTTGTCACATAGCCGACACCAAGGGATCGTAAGTTATCACCTTTGGAAGCGACTCTGACGAAGAAGTCGCCTTCAGCCCTCTCTTCAAGGAATCCACCTCCGGCACAAAACATGTGAAGATTTGCGGCAAAATTTAGCTGCGTAATCGTACGTTGACCGATGATCGAAACGTCGTTAAACTACTACCAACCCGCGGCATCCCCAGGCTGACGTGGTAAAAAAAACGGTATATCCATAAGCAAAATGGGCATGGATGAAAACCCGAAAGGGCTCCGTGAGTAAAAACAGCAGGGCTACCGGCGAGTCTTGTGAAAACCTGAAAGGGCACAACCTCGTTTAAAAAAATAATAATAAAAAGAAAGAAACCGGTATGTCCATAAGCAAAATGGGCATGGATGAAAACCCGAAAGGGCTCCGTGAGTAAAAACAGTAGGGCTACCGGCGAGTGTTTGTGAAAACCCGAAAGGGCGCAACCTCGTTAAAAGACACTTACAGGGTCCTCTTGACCTTGTAAAGAGAAACCACCTGCGTGAGATCCTTACGACTCACAAGGGAGTAACACACTTAGGAATCCTCACGATTCCTAAGGAGAAATTACACTTGCGAGATCCTCACGACTCGTAAGGAGAATCCTCTTATGGGACCCTCACGGCTCATAAGATTTGAAAGTCTTAAGTTACAGAGACCTGAACCTGTTGTTAAGCAACCCCCACAACCTTCGATATTGCCCTACAAGTGGCTCAATACTGACCCTTGTATATAATCCACGGGCGCGAATAAACATTTCCCCAGCAAAGTCCCACCCGTGACTGGGGATATGTTCATATGGTGAACAACCCTTGTAAGTCCTCTCGACTTATAAGGAGAACCCTTTTATAAGATCCTTACGACTTACAGGAGAATATACACTTAGAAATCCTCACGATTCCTAAGGAGAAAACACACCTACGAGATCCTCACGACTCGCAGGGAGAAATACCTTTGTGAGACCCTTACGGATCATGAAGTCAAAAGCCTTAGTCGATGGGATCCTAACCCTGTTTGCTAAGCCACCTTTGTTCAACATCGACAGAAGCAAATGATGATTCGCTTCTAGCAATATCCCAGTTGTAGCGATGCTGATGCCTAAATCGGTATCAAATTCCAAGTCCCTTTATGGCAAATGATGATTCGCTCCTGGCAACATCCCAGTTGTAGCGGTGCTGATGCCGAAATAGGTGTCTAATCCCAAGCTTGCGGCGAAAAGACAGCAAGCCACACATGCATGCAAAATAGCCGAAATGATGGGGCGACTTGCAACAAATCAGCAAGTAAAAATATATGCATGCAAAATAGCCAAAATGATTGGGCAACTCGCAATAAAAAGCAGCGAGTAAAAAATAAAATAAATAGCCGAAATGATTGGGCACTGCAAAAAATAGCCGAAATGATTGGGCAATCGCGACCTTCGCAATATAAAAGCTGAAATGATAGAGCGTCGCGGAAATAAAATAATAATATTAAAAAAATGAATGAATGAAACTTTTGCCCTACAGGTGAGATCACATCGATCCCTGTATACAATCCAGGGGCACAAACAAAGAGGGAACCATATCTTCCCAACAGGCTCCACCAGAAAGCGAAGCCAAATCTCGACGGTTCATAGACAACCTAGAGACAACCTCGACATTTGTCGCAATATTGCAGATACATTGTCAACAAACGAAGCGAAAGAAGATCCCTAAGCTTCAGGGTCTCAACGTCGATATCGACAACTTAGAGATCACCAACGGCGTTCCTTCGCAGTCCAGCAGGATACGGATACAACGCCAACAAAAGACCTCACGGTCGAAATAAAGCGAAGAGACGGCAAAATCCCAGCTTCACCTCAACATTCATCTCGATACAGCAAACGAGATGTCAACAACGGCATTCCTTCGCAGTCCAGCAGGATGCAGATACAACGCCAACAAAAGACCTCACGGTCGAAACAAAGCGGAGTGACGGCAAAATCCCAGCTCCACCTCAGCATTCGTCTCGATACAACAGACGAGATGTCACGACAGCATTCTTCCTCCAGCAGGATTCGGACACGCCAGTAAATGAAGCAAAGGCCAAATTCCTAGCTTCAAGGTCTTGACGGCAACTCATATAAAGCCTGAAAGACAATCGAAGATCATCTCACACCAACATGAAGTGATCACCACCTCGACGTTCGTCTCTACACAACAGACGAAATGTCACGACAGCGTTCTTCCTCCAACAGGATTTGGACGTGACAAAGCAAACGAAGCGAAGGCCAAATTCCTAGCTTCAGGGTCTTAACGACAAGTCATATAAAGCCTAAAAGACAATCGGAGATCATCTCGCACCAGTGCGGAGTGGTCACCACCTCGACGTTCGTCTCGACACAGTAGACGCAACATCACCAAGAGGAGCCACGGCAAAATCCCTAGTTCCAAACCTCGACGGTTCACCAGCAACCTAGAGACAACCGCGACATTCGTCTCAATACAGCAGACGCAATGCCGGCAAACGAAGCGAAGGCCAAATTCCTAGCTTCAGGATCTTAACGTCAAGTCATATAAAGCCTGAAAGACAATCGGAGATCATCTCGCACCAGTGCGGAGTGGTCACCATCTCGACGTTCGTCTTGATACAGCAGACGCAATGCTAGCAAATGAAGCGAAGGCTAAATTCTTAGCTTCAGGGTCTTAACGGCAAGTCATATAAAGCCTGAAAGACAATCAGAGATCATCTCGCACCAGTGCGGAGTGGTCACCACCTCGACATTCGTCTCGACACAGCAGACGCAATTCCAGCAAACGAAGCGAAGGCCAAATTCCTAGCTTCCGGGTCTTAACGGCAAGTTATATAAAGCCTGAAAGACAATCGGAGATCATCTCGCACCAATGCAGAGTGGTCACCACCTCGACGTTCGTCTCGACACAGCAGACGCAACATCACCAAGAGGAGCCACGGCAAAATCCCTAGTTCCAAACCTCGACGGTTCACCAGCAACCTAGACACAATCGTGACATTCGTCTCGATATAGAGGATGCAATGCCAGCAAACGAAGTAAAGGCCAAATTCCTAGCTTCAGGGTCTTAACGGCAAGTCACATAAAGCCTGAAAGACTATCGGAGATCATCCCACACCAGCGCAGAGTGGTTATGACTCATCGGGGCTCTCCAAAATGAGCCTAAGCTCAAGTAAAAAGCGGCATGGCAAAATTCCTAACGCTTGCTCTTCCGACGGTCAAACTGCCTAGGAGGATTGCTTGAAGACGTCTTGTCCAGCCCCCGAAGGGATCAGAGACACGATAATCGCAAGGCTACTCGAACAGCAAGATTGCCTATCGAGGAATACATCAGCCAATGCGACGGTACGACGGACAAAACACTAAGTACCACAGACCCTAACGGACCTCTGTCGTAAAGAGCAGAGGTTAACTGTGACGTTAAGATATTCTTACGAGAACTGCTCGATTCGTCTCGACTCATGAGGAAATTAGTGTCTTTGCGAGAACTTCTCAATTCGTCTCGACTTATGAGATAAAGCCTTAGGCAGCGGGGATTAAAAAACCTATTTCCTAAGCACTGGGACCCTGCGAGTCTATCCAAAATGGACTCTTGCACACCATTCACGGGTCACACTCTCCAAAGTCGAATCTCGACAAGGAGGGAAACAACCGCTTACGGGTCCTCTCGACTCGTAAAAGAGAAAATTCTCTTATAAGATCCTTACGACTTATAAGAGAAAACGCACTTATGAATCCTTACGATTCCTAAGGAGAAAATACACCTACGAGATCCTCTCGATCCGTAGGGAGAAAAGTCTTTATGAGACCCTCACGGCTCATAGAGTTGAAAAGTCTTAGGCAGCATATCTGAACCTGCGGCCTAAGCCATCACTACCTCCTGAAGAAGCCAATACAAGATGCTCGCTATATCATCTATCAACCATGTTTACTAAGGTAACATGCTGATAATAAAAGAAGGGAGAAAGCACAGAGACGACATGAGACATTGCAAAAGAAAATGTGTGTATCTTTATTCATGAATTCAATTAAGTACAAGGTGAATCGTATAAAAGAATAAAGAATGTATACATGTTATTCAAAGATTACAAGTGTATAATTGATACAAAAGCAGCTACTGAGAAGGAAGCGTCTTAAATAGCCCCATCAATTGCTCGCGCACTTCCTTCAATGCCTTCTCCTGATCGGCTGCCACCGCCAATTCTGCTTCCACCTGAGCCCGCTGCAGCAGGAAGGATGAAAGCCGCTCCTCAACTGCCTGCTGGGCTGCCTCCTGATTTGGTGCATCCCGCTCGACGACGTCAAGCTGCTGCCTCAGTGTTAATCCATCAGAGATGCATCGCAAAAGGCCTTCAAAGATAACCTTCAACTGTGCAGCATTTGCATCCACCTGAGCATGCAGTCAGGAGATTTGCTCGAAGTCTCTCCGCGCTCCTTACGCCTCAAAGCAACTTCTTGTTCAAGATGGTGGAAGTATGAAGCGCTCTGCTCGATCCATGCCGTCCGTTGAGTGCTCGCGACCAAGATCTCGGGGGCAGGACGCATAAGCTCTAGCTGATGCAGGCGGGCCTCGATCTCTCTGCAGTGATTAACCCAAGACTCGACGACGCCTTCATTATGAAAATTTGCAAGCGTCGCCAGCATCGGATTAACTTCCGCAATGAAATCTGCGGCAGATGGGGGAGATTCTGCGTCAAGCTCTTCGATGCATCCGCTCAGCATACTCAAACTCATCGCAGCACCCTTTAAGGATGGACGCCTGGAGAATGGGCCTGCCGGCATCGTGATGCGAGACTCGAAGGGGGCCAAAATCGGAATGACAGCTGCAGAACAAAACACAATCAAATGACGATTCAAAGAAATATAAGAAAGTCATCAAAGATGGAGTCTACTATACCAGCCGCAGGAGGAGGCAAAGCCGGGAGGACCGGTGGCACGGCTGATCTTACATCTCCTCCTTCGATCTGTAGCACTGCAATCAGGGCAAGGAAGAATCAGAAAAAAGTTCATTATTGGAAAAAGAAAGAGTATTAATTGAAAACTATACTCACCAGCGCCACTGGAGGAAGCAAGCTCCGACGGGAAGGAGAAGTGCAGGTGCAGCACCTGGTAAAGGTGATCAAAAAGTACTCCTGCAAGGACACAATAGTACAACATCGGTACATGAATTATACGGCCGAAAGATAAGACTGATGGGTCACAAGTCCATACCTTCCAGCATTTGCGACGGTGCGAGAGAAGGTAGAGAGGTGGCCACAGTCAAGGCAGTAGCTTATGGCGCTCCCTCGAGCAATAGGGCATCGACACTGGTCGTGCCTGCGTTAGAAACAAGATAAGCACTGTCAGAAAAGTTACAGAATAAAGAAAAGGACGATAACCCAAAATTTACCTGATGAGTCACCAGCCGAAATGGCGGCATCTCCCTCCTCCATTGACACGGGTCCACCTCCCGTTGCCTCATCGCCAGACTCTACAGGAGCCGTCGTCGTGCTCGCGAGGCCGGGAGACGGTGAGGGACCGAAGGCTGGGAGAGCAATGATCGGAGCGGTGCCCGACTCTTGAGAAAGAGCGACCGTCTCGTCCTCAGCGATCATGCCCGTCTCACCCGCTACCCCCTCGGGCTCAGCGGTCGCGACCATCTCGTCCACCGCTGCCATAGGTTCATCGGTCGCAACCGCTCCATCCGCTACTGCCCCAGGCTCGGTCGTAACAGCCGTCTCACCTACCGCCCCTTCGGGCTCGGCATCAGCAACCTTCTCGGGCATAGTAGGCATGACTGTCTCATCAGCCACTAGCCCGGGCCCGGCAACTACGACTGCACCGCCTACCGTCGCCTCGGTTTCGGCTGCTGCCTTCTCTACCGTCCCCTCAGGCTCAACGGTCGCCGCCGCTCCTTCAGTTGGACTCGGCCCTGCAGGACAAGATGTGTAAGAACCAATAGTTTTACAACTGTTGCAACAAAGTCTCGAAAAACAAATTACCTGAGGTGGATTGGTCGTTGGCCTCCCGAGCTGCACGCGCCGCCTGTCTATGAGCAGTAGACAAGGAGACTAGGGGCTCCTTGGAAGGAGAACCAACGGGAATAACGGCGCTTGGGCCCGCTCCTACAGCCAAAGCAGCGTTGCGCTCTTTCGCTGCACGCCTCAAGCGCTTCCTCTCTTCCCGGGCCGTCACGACGGACCTCTTGGAAGCCACCTTCAACAAGGCGGCGGCGTCCGCGTTTAGAGTTTCCTCCAAAGCCTTCAAGGCATCCATCATCGGCTTTTTGAGTCGGGTCTCTTGCGGCAATTCCGAAGAGGCCGGAACATCGGTAGCTGGCCCGGGGAGAGTCCCCGCATCGGCTTGCGCAGTAGATCCCGCGGCCCCTGCAAAGAGACAAAGAAAAGATTAGATTGGCCATAAAAGCAGAATAAAGACTCAGTAAGCCGAGACATACCAACACCCGATAGAGTGCGTTTCATCTCTTCCTCCTGGAAGGTTTTCAGGGAAGCAACGATGGCTTTTTCGGTAGAAATGCCTGTTTAAAAAGAAAAGCATTAGTCAAAGACAATGATAAAAGTACGAAGAAATGACGAAGAATGCAAATAATGATTACCTAATTAAGCAAGTTTATCCAACCACGCTTCGAGCCTTGCCGATCGCTCAAAAGCCGCGATGGCGGCCGCCAGATCTGTGTCTTTTGGCTCTACCAAGAAACCCTCGTTGCTTCCATACTCGCTTAGGCCTTCGGTGAGAGGGGCCTGAGGCTCTAAGCCGAGGACAGCATCGAGAGAAAGAACCGACTTCTTCTTCCTCTTCTGCGCGCAGACCCCGGTCGCACCCAAAATCAACTTGCGCTTTGTGGGCACCTTAGGACGGCGGGTCCCGATGTCTGAGCCCACGCCAGACTCAGGCGAAACTACATTCACCGTCTCCACTGGAGCACGGGGCGCTGGGGGCACGTCCGCGGTAGCATGGGGTAATCCATGAGGAGGGCTCAGCACGCGCGGTGGTTCAGCTCCAGCATCTCTTAGCGGAGGAACGACAGGGATCCTTGGCCTCAGGGGAGCTTTGCGGTCGCTGCCAGGGGGCGCACCGTTGCGGTCAACCAACAACCGCTTCTCTTCTCGGATGACAGCACACATCGCGTGCGCATACCAAGCCACGTACACGTGGAGGGCCCGGGGGACGCAGCTCGGCTTGCTGATAAAGAAGTGGGAGCCCATGTTCAGTCATATAAAATGGTGCAGCGCGCTCCGTATCCCCTCCCTGGTTGCCGCGGGCTCTTCCAAAAACGCCTCCAGTAGGACCCCCTGGTTATAGCTTGATTGTTGGGCGAACCGATGAGGGTTGTACCTCATGAAGAGCGCCATGTCGTTTTGCCTGAACACCAGGATGCCCGGCCGGATAGAGTATAAGTGAAGAATCTCCCGGGCTTTCAATACGGAGGCCCCGTCCTTGAAACCATCATGCAGCGCCAACACCGCCTTGGAGGTCTCCGGGCCGATGGTCATGACTTTGTCCATGAAAGAAATCTTCGCTCCGACCATGTGCGGACGAAGAAGCAACCCCCTAGCCTCCCACGGAGACGGATTCACAATCGAGGCGCCAATCAACCGCATAACTCTTGGGAGTCTGCACTTCTCGAAAAACGAGGGCTCTTATGAATGCCGAATAACCCGAGCACATACATTTCCATCCACGAAGTGAAGTAGTGCATCGGGAAATTGGCAGGTTGCACCCCGGGCTCATTTGCGTCTGCCGCCATGCTGAGTCTATGGTATAGGTGAGCCAGCCCGGCGATCCCGATCGACAACTGTATACCAGCCACCATCCGATGCGCTGGGTAGAAGACCGACGGCCTCATGTAACGCGGGTACATGGGGAGCGCGAACCAGCACAACCATAATCCCAGAAACCCTAGAAAGATGGTCTCCTCATCAATGCCCG
Organism: Agapanthus africanus; assembly: GCA_030015575.1. NCBI lineage: Eukaryota > Viridiplantae > Streptophyta > Magnoliopsida > Asparagales > Amaryllidaceae > Agapanthus > Agapanthus africanus. The sequence goes on from JASDDO010000019.1 coordinate 162,298,511, forward strand.
GGGCGGCGATTTCTGATAAGGGAATGATGGCGGCATCGGGAAGGTAGAAACTTTTTTGGTCGTCCTCTAATACTGGTCGACGATCTAAGCCGAAGCCGAAGGGGTTGTCGAGCTTGGCGAACTTTTCACTCCGCTGCGATAGAATCTCCGGTCGAAGGAAGCGAGCGATAAAATCTGCAAAACTAACTCCCCGGACTCCCGATTCCAAATAAGGACCTTCATATATATTCAGCACCTTCACCAGGCTCAGAAACTGGTGTTGAATAGCATTCTATGGTGTTAGGCCCATTACCAGTGGCTTGGTGGCGAAGACATACTCGTCAGGAGGAAGTAACTCTTCATAATGCTCTCCCCTCGCCGGCAGGCCGGAAATCTAAGCGAATTCTTCCAAGGGGATGGAGACTTCCCTGTCCGTCAGAAGAAAAGTATGGGTGGGGGTGTTCCATTGTTCCACGAATGCCTTAACCCACCACGTCGGAGGAGCAGGGTACTCAAAGAGCAAAGCGTAGACTGCGGGGTACAGACCAATCTTCATCAGATGCGTCTTCTTTGCTGACAAGATATACCTAGCCCACGGCAAATACCCGGCCGATTGTCGAGGGGTCAATCCGAGGTTATAAGCTTGTCCCCAAGGACGCGCCTCACCCTGGCATATGCGCCGCCCCAAAATGTCCACGGCTGCCGGCGGCTGCACGGGAATGGCGGCGATCGAAAGCTGAAGAAGATCCTCCGAATTCCAATTTATGACATCCACGGCATAGTTCATCGGGGGTGCATCCGCATATGGGATCGACGAGATTGGCTCTGACGGCGTTGCACAACAGAAGCTTCGGCGACCCTTGATGATTTCACTATACCATCTGCCCCATAGATGAAGGTTCTTATGCTCCGGGTCGTGATCCTTAATCAGAGCGAGAACCTCCCGGTCTACTGGCGCCTCAGGGAAACCTCCCTCTGAGCGGAAGAACGGGAATGACAGATCAGCAGACATGTTGACTGCAAAGAAAAACGAAATTCAGTTGTCAGTGTCATAATTTAATTTTAAAAGCCTGACGCTTGATACTTTAAAAATTTGTACCACACTGCAATGCAGTGGAAAGGGGACCAAAGGGGGACCCACAAAATCCAGATGACAATGCATCAGTTAATAAGACAGCCCCATCATTGGATGAAACTGTCAATTAATGAGGAGATCCCCAAAAGAATATTCTCATTAAATGAGAAATCCCTTGAGATAAGGAGAAAATCTTCCTTTTTAGAGCAAAGCTCTGTCACAGAGTAACACTTGTCAAACTCTGGTCACAAGGGAATAAAATTCCTTAAAAGAGCCTAGCTCTGTAATAATGATGGAAAAATCCATCAAAGGAAAATTAACTCCTAAAAATGAAAGTGTGGGATCTTAAAGGTCCATGAAAAACTCTTGAGAGTTCTTCATCAAAATATCAAAAAGATCTATATTTTGTCCAAGAGCAAAGCTCTGTTCATGGGTTAAGAAACCCTGAAACTAGATCTCTTTAGATCCATGGATTCTTGAGAGCAAAGCTCTGTATATGAAACCCTAAAGGGGTTTTCTTTAGATCAGAAGATCTATGAGAGCAAGGCTCTGTTGGTTAAAATTAATTTAATCTAAATTTTTACCTAAAAGTTTTTAGAGTTTAACTCTTGGAGTTCTTAAAAACGAGAGCAAGGCTCTGAAAAATCAAATTCTTGAAGATGATAGTCATCTGCTGAGGACCAAGGGTCCTATTTATAGGCGCTTAAGCGCCCCTTCAACTCCTAAGTTGATCTAACGGTTGGGATCTTGCCACCGCTGCACTCACGTGTGCGCCACGTGAGCGCAACGGTGGGGGGGAATTTGTTTCCCCCAATCAGAGCAAAACTCTGTTTGAATTTCAAAAATTCAAAAATTGAAGCAACGCTTCAGATTCCTTGCGCTGCGCGCAATGCGCCACATGTCAAAGCAAACACACCAGCGCTGCGCCCAAGACAGCGCACCCAATCAGAGCAAGGCTCTGTTTTAAAATAAAAAGAAAGGAAGCAACGCTTCAGATAACTTGCGCTCTGCACTGCGCGACACGTGTCAGCGCAGTTGTGCTAGCGCAGTTGCGCTGCGCTCTGCACTGCGCGACACGTGTCAGCGCAGTTGCGCTGCGCTCGGTGCTGCGCGACACGTGTCAAGCGCAGATGCGCTTGCGCCAACTGTGCCAGAATTTAAACAATAAAATTTTGGAAAGATCTTTCTAATCTTGTTAAAACAAGAAGATTATCTTTTGTAAAACAGAAGCCCTAGGATCAAAGATCCAGCGGTGGGGAAACATCCCTAAATCAATCAGAGAAAGATCTCTTTAACTGATTTAACAAATCAATTGGCACTATATAAAGGCCCCTAGACTCCAAGTCTAAAAGACAGAGAGATAGAGATACAGAGAGCTCTTCTAAAAAACTTGGAGAAGAATTCAAAGAGAAAGAAAAAAGGTAAACCTTTGAATAAAAGAAGAATTTCTTCTAAAAAGATCGATGATCTAAGAACAAGATCAAGATCTTGGATAAAAAAAAGGGAAAAAATATCAAAAGAAGATCTAATTGAAAAAAGATAAAACAGAAGTAATTTACTTCATTGATTAGATCTTTTGATCTATATAAAGGCATTGCCTTTTGATGAACCATCGGTTCTTGAATCTCGAGGTAGAATCTCTAAAAAGATCCTTTTCTTTGATCTAAATTAGATCAAGATGCGCTCTACGCTACTGTACAGTGCCATGCACTCCTAATTTGCGTTGTTGCACTCTTGGATTGGCGCAAGTCATCAGAGTGTGCCACGTGTCAGCAGCACACTAGCGCAGCGCACTGGCGCAGCGCACTGCACTAACAGACTTGCGCTCAGCAGAGCGCGCCACGTGTCAGCAGCGCACTAGCGCAGCGCACTGGCACAGCGCACTGCGCTAACAGACTTGCGCTCACTAGAGTGTGACACGTGTCACCTCCACATCAGTTTGCGCCTTGCGCTCCTTAATCAGCGCAAAGCACCTGACAGGCCACGTGGCGCGCTGTCAAACCATTGAATGCTATGCATTATTAAAGAAAAGGGACAGGGCCCAATTAAAAAGGCCTAACATGCCAAAATAAATTCTATGCATTTAATTAAAAAGCCCAATGCTGTGCATTATTTTAAAAAGGGGCAGAGTCCAAGCAAAGGCCTAAACAGGCCAATCATGAACAAAATGTTAAACATTTTCATATGGACTTAACCCAATTCTGGCCGTAAGTCCTCAAATTAAATTGAACTGAGCACGACTGCTCTTTCAAATCAATTTACACCCGGTTCAAGGGTACATCTCTGAACTCCTCTGATATTCGTCGTTGTAATCCCTCAACGTCGTCAGAAAGGTGACGGGTCCCGACAACCATACATTGATACGGACTATAGGGTCCTTAAACTCGTGGACTAATGCGTCCTTAAACCAATATTCGTCCCCAAAATGGGAATGCTGGACCACCATGTCCCTAAACTGGCAATGGACCACCATGTCCCTAAACTGGAAATGGACCACCATGTCCCTAAACTAGAAAAATAGAGCCCCTAAATGCTCTTTTGTCGGATCTAAACGATCCCGTTAAGTTGATCTTAGTCTCAAATTAGACTAACGTATCATTAACAAATGTTTAAGTTGATCTTAGCCTCAAATATGGCTAACGTATCCTTAAACCAAAACCCCAAACCCAAATCTAAGAAAATACGGATTTGGACTAATCCACGTCCTACGGACAACAACACAAATTAGTCTCCGTATACAATCCACGGGCAACCACAAACAAAACAAACACCCACGACACGAAATGACCATCTAGAAAAGGAGAAAGTTGTTACCGCGATGCGGTAGCGTAATTAACTGCAGGGGCTTGCGCCTGCAGGGAAGAGCGTCCCCACAATCAAAAACCCCTCAGACGAGGGGGAATCTGACGAAGTCTGCTACATCGGACGCGTCCGTTTAAACCTTCGATACATGGTGCCAAAAATCAACTTGGCATCTTCGGAGAGGTGGACGGATAGCACCAACTAGCATCTTCCCCGAATCTCAGGCAAGACGTCTCTACGTCACGCCGTCATTCAGAGGGGAACAGAGCCGTAGAACGTTACGTTCCAAGCTGTATTTAATTTGCAACAATTTTAACGAGGTAACCTGCGCGATAAAATTCAGATTTAGTGTCGCTTTTAGGGGGGCGATACATGCTTATAAACACGGTATTCCTACCCGGTATTCGTAATCAATAAAGGGATTTAATTATCGTAGGTTCCGCCATAACAAGATATGTTTTGGTTTAGGAATTTGTGTCGAGCATTTAACTAGTGTACGGTTATTAAACAATATAGATACGTATGCAATAATATCCTTACGAATAAAACCTATCAATCCATTTAATAATAGTAGCATGTAAAGCAAGTGATCGGGTTTTCACTTGTCTTTGGTCGCTGATATAAAAGCGACACCACTTGCGGAATTCGTCTCAACACACGAGACGATGCGATGCTGGACACGGTGCGCGGCGCGAGCGCGATGCGTGGAGATCTAGTACTGGGCACGGTGACGATGCGGGTGTGATACGGTAGTAGGCATGGTCCTGGCTCGGTACATGACACGGCGCGACACGGTACCGAACGCGATACTGGTACGGGAGTGGGCACGGTGCATGAACTGAATCGGGGTACGGAGTGACATGGGGGCTTGGCACGGCATGGCACGAGGCTTAGCACGGCGTGGCGCGGGAATGGGTACAGCGTGGCACGACAACCGCTTGAGCTCGGCTACACGCTGCGGAGCTTGGGTTGGAGATGAGGGGTCGGGGAAGTTGCTGGTGACGGGTCGAAGGCGATGAGGTCATGGCGACAATGGTCCCGGCGATGGGACAGCGGCTGCGACGTCTAAGTGAGCGATGAGGGTCGCTGCAGGGATCTCGAAGCCTGGAGCTTGGAGATGGTATGCAAGGGAGGAGCTCGGTCGTTGAGGAGGGGGAGGAAAAGAGGAGACGTAGGTCGGGCTCGTCGGCGAGGTGGAGCTGATGGTAGCTGCGGTGATGGGCGCAGGGCTCAGTGGGTCGTCGGTGGGTTCGTGGTGGCGGTGCGCTCGAGTTGAAGGAGGAGGAGCTGGGGGGTTGTCGCTGCGAAGGGGGAGCTCCAAGGATGGAGTGGGGTCGGCTGAGGTGGTCGGCGGCGATGTGGAGCTCGGGCTTGGAGTTGGGGATGGTGGAGTGAACAGGAGAGTGGGAACGGGAGAGAAGTAGAGAGAGACGAGGAAGAGAGAGCGGGATGGAAAAAGAAGGGGAAGGGCTCGGTCGAGTCGTGGGTGAGGCAAGGTCGTAGGGGAGTGAGTCTCGCGATGACGACAAGAGAGGGGGGAGCCATTGGAGTCAAGGGGATTCGGTGGAGGGTATCGCGGCAGTTCGTTGGCATGAGGGGCGCGGTCGTCGCGGCGTTGGTGCGGGTCTCGTGGGCGTGGGCGTGAGGAGCGGAGTGACGTTGGAGGGAGGGAAAAAGAAGCGGGAAAAAGAAGCGGGAAAAAGAGAAGCGGGGAAGAAGAAGAGGAAAGCGGGTCGGGTTCGGTTGAGTTCTGGTCAGGTTCGAGTAGAGGTAGGCTTAGGATTTAAGTAATTAATTAAAATATAATATAAAATATTTATATATATATATATATATAATGAAATAAAATCGGGAAAAATTGTATACGGAAACTTGGGATTTACAACCCATTTGCGACCGGATATAAGGCACATACATACATTTCGAAGATCAGGTAATACATAAGTTTGCACTATTATGGCCATGTGCATATCCTGGTTTCATGAACGCTTCTGAGAAAACCTTTTAATCTCATAGAACGCGGTCGCACCCTCACATCCATATAGGTAGGCAATCTAGTACATCTTCTAATCATATTTTATCACTTATTAAGAAATATTCATCCTTGTCCTTTATCAATTAGATCCAAATATGATCATTTCAGAGATAAGAATTAATTTTCATGTTTTTACAATTAATCGTAACATCTACTCTTCCTTTGAACTCACGGTACTTGGAGCACAAGTATCGAGTTGGATTTCAATGATAGTTGATCTATGTGTAAAGTTTTCACCTTATCCCCAATGATATCTTCTGTTGCAAATCTTCTGACAAACCTTTGATAAAAAGATCAACAGGATTTCGATTTGTACGCATATAGTTTATCTCAATTACTCGTTGAGTAATTGTTAGATACAACAATGTCTTAAACTCAAGTGTGTAGTGTTTCCACGCTATTAATTGAGCATCATCATTGTCGCAGTTAATAGCAATCGATGAATTAGACTTAGGCCACAAAGGATACAAAGAAGATTCCTTGACCACTCTGCTTTCTTTCCGTAATTGGACGGAGCAATAAATTTTGTCTAGGCTCTGGAAACCTAACAAAAGCATGACATCGCTATGCATAAAATTGACCTAGATATATTTTCTTTTCTTTTCCAAAGTTTATACGATATCATAATTTTCCACTTAAATCTGAATATATGTCACATGCAGGAGTAAGACCTAAATTAATCATGCCATTCATGCGACGATAATATACATGTCCTAATCTATCATACCATAAAGGAAACGAATCAACAATATAAACAGAAGTAGCATATTTATTAATAAGACTCAATTTGAATATCTCATTACTTGTATAACCCTTTCCCACAAATATTCCACCCTTGGTAATTACAATTTTATCGGACTCGAATACAACTTTAAAACCATGTTTACTTAATAAACTTACTGACATTAAATTCTTATTAATTTTTGGAACATACAACACTTCAGTCAATTTCATTAACTTATACGAAGTAAATTTTAAATTAACGTTCCAATGCGTTTAACCGTTGCAGTCGATTCATTACCCATGAAAAGTTGATGGCTATCACTTTCTCTCTTGAAAGTTGCAAACATATATCAATTGTTCGTTACTCGTCTAGTGACATCCGAATCAAGATATAAATCTATGTCACTTCCAACCATATTGATTTCAGAAATCATTGTGGTGGATCCATTCTCCGTTTCCGATTTCTTCTCAATTTTGAGAAATCGATAATCTTTCCAAAAGTTAGAGAATTTATGAAAAATTGCATGCATATAAAATGCATTAATAAAAACAAAGTTTAGATACTTGTTCCTTAAAAATTTCCTCTCTTCCAAATCTACATTTTTGTGTTTTGAGTATGCTTTCCAATAATTCTCTTCATATTTGAGCGCAAAATCAAAGCAGTGAGTACGTAGTCCGGTTTGACAAGTTTAAGACTCATCATTTTCATCGTTGATGTTTTTGATGCCATTGATGAACACGAAATATTACTTTAAAATATGTTGTTAAATTAAGGTTGAAATCAATGACAAGAAAAAATACAAACACAATAAATTGAGTTGAGACACGTATTCTTTCTTTAAAGCAATATTCGCTCTCCTACAATACAACGAGAATTGATGCGATTTGCTTTCAGGATACAACTCAACTCTGTGTTTACAATCTCCCGCGTTGCACCCGCAGGGAATTGTTCTGAAGAACTTGATTTTTATGAGTACCAAAAGAAAAATAGACAAGTGAAGAGAAGTGAATGGGTTGTTATGCTTTTTTTGTGTGTATGAATCAAAGAAAACAATTTGGTTTAAATAGAAGGGAATGGATGCCAATGAAATTCTTTCACCATTTGAATTCAAAATCAAACTTCACATAACTACCATAACTCCCATAAATACCCTAATTCGGAAGATTTGCCTCCAACAAAATGGAAGGAAGTTTTGAATTCAAATTAAACTTTATTCCATTAAATAATTATAAATCCAAAAATTTAATTTTTTGAAATTACTAATATCATAAATAATATACTTTTTGATTTCATATGTTCTCTTCACCACCGCCTTTCGCACGCCTCCTCCACCTCGATCGAACTCCAACTCCGCCCTCGGCCTGAAGAAGCTCAACTGGCAGGGCCGGATGCTACCCCCCCCCCCCCCCCCCCCTCCTCAACCCGCTCTTCGTCTACCCCTCCACCATCCTCCATGAGAGGGCCATCGTCGTCAATCTCAAGCAGATCCGCTGGGGTCATCACCGCGGACAACATCCTTATATCTCTAGATATAATGCAAACACCCTTGGTTAGAAGTCCACCCTTCTTCTTTTTTCTAGAAAAAATGAGAAAAATCCTTATCTCTCAAGCCCTTCACATCATCTCTCTCATCTTTCAAGCCCTCCATCTCATACTTCATTTTTTTTAAATAAATAAATAAATAAGACTCTAGAACCCTCCACATTTCTCTCTTCCCTTATCAAATTTTTTTAAACACGTGCAATGCTCATAAATTCTAGTTAATGGTTTAATGAGAACATATGTCAATGGTTTAAAGCGACCACATAGGATAATAATGTGGTAGATTGAACGTCCGTATGGCATACTTTTTCCAAAAACACAACTTTGGGACAAAAACAGAACTTCTTTACCACTTTTTAAGCCAATGAACAGCTCCTCGGGGCTTGTGTGAAATCTACCCGTTTGATCATGAAAAGTATTTTTCTAATGTTTGGGTTTCTCTCTTTTTATTAGTTTTTTTTTTATCTCAGCACCCGTGGCTTATGGATATGAATAATTTGACATAACACCTTTATCAGTATTCGATTTTTTTTCAAGATAATGATTTTTATTTCCTGGGAGTATCTGTATTCTATTCGGCTTTTCCAATAGGCATGGTTTTTCCAATATTCATTTCATATCTGTATTTTTTTGACATTTACCAAATAAGGATTGTAAATTTTGTTACGTACAACTAACAACTATATGTGTACAGAACCCCGTCCATTATTACTAGATTTGGTAACACCTATTTTCAATCCATTTACATTCTTAGACAATGGACACGTTTATTTTTTTCAGAAAATTAATTGTTTCAAACTAACTAAGAGTTTGGATTGCTCTTTTAAAATAGGGGGTCATATGGTGCGCGTTTTATGAGTGTCATTTTGACATTAAAGTGGGACGAAATTCGTATATGCATGGTAAATAAGCAGCTACTTATGGGCCTTTTGATTAAAGGCAATGCACTAAAATCCGAAATCAGATATTCTGCTTATAAGCAGGTGTGTGTGTATTTTTTTTTCTTTTCTTTCTCAACCTCTTGAGGGTTGAACTTACAACCTCTCATATTTGAGAGAAAATTGGTACCACGTGAACTAAGCCTAGTTACAAATGGAGCAATAATTAGAATTAGAAAACATGTTAAAACTATATTTGTATGGAACATTTTTTCTAATAGGGTTGTTGGAACTCATATGATAAACAGAAAGCAGTTATTGCTCCAACTTTATGAAACCAAACACAGATAATCTCTCACATTGAAAAGAAAATTGATACCACCTGAACTAAGCCCAGTTACAAATGGAGCAACAAGTGGAATTAGAAAACATGCTAAAACTATATTTGCATGGAACATTTTTTCAAATAGGGTTGTTGGAACTACGAGTAAGATAAACAGAAAGCAGTTATTGCTCCCCAAGCACAGATCTTGCACCTAACGGAACCCAGTGGAACTTTATTTCAGCCAAACAATTGAATGGTGTCATAGCTGTGCTAGTTGGATCTGCAGTGTATTGGCTTTCTAACTGCATACCCTTAAACACAACATACAAATATAATAATTGTAAAATCAAATTTACAGTTAAATAGCTATAGTATAGTAATAGTTTCGCAATTTTATATTTTTATTTTTTTGAAATCAACCCCTCGAAGGGGATCAAACTTGCAACAACTCACATAGAAAAGAAAATTGATATCAACTGAGATGAGCCCAGTTTCATACAACTGCATGAAGTTGCTTGAAATTCTCCGTAAGCACTCTTGTAATTCTAAAATATATATTGCTGTCCATTTTCTAGTTAATTTTATATAAACTTCAAGCAAGTTTGGGATATACTAAATTAAATTGAATATTTGTTACTCAAAGATCATAACTAGCATATTTGATTCCAATCCAACGTCCAAATTACTGTTACCTTCTTCAATTCAATTATATCATAAACATAAGAATGAAAATAAATAAAAATGTTTCAACCGATAAAAAATATATATCACCAATGTTTACCTCAATGATATATTGTGCAACATTTAAACAAAGGCTGATACAACCTCACAACAATATGAACTTTTTATCCATACGGCTGTATACATGTCCAACAAATTATAGTTGGTGTTGACAATATTTAAAACAATGTTCAATTATGCATAACTGATCACAACCTGCTAGGTTTTACAAAAAGTCCGCTAACTTCGGTTCTCATCCCAAACTCATATAAGTTGAAGTTTAAACATCATATATGAACAAAAAAAGCAAGCTACTAAACAAGAAGTTGGCATCGGTCATGTTGTCTCCTTGTTCTAGCCATCGAGCCCATAGTCCTCTCCAAAGTATTTATCTACCAATCCATTTGCCATGTTTCTCATCTCCTCGTTCTCATGGAATTGAAACCTTTCCATCGCATCGATTCCGTCCTCCCTCTCGACAAGTTTTGGCCCTTCCCCGTTGGGCATCCCCCTCATTACCTGCAATTGAATAGCATCCTCTTTTAACTTGGAATCTTCAAAAGAAGCAAGGTTTTAAGCTTCATTGCCGAATAGAGTTTATCAATTTTTTAATAAGAATCCATGACCACAAGGTAGAGCAAAATATCAAAATCAGAGGCATATTTTATGATGTGGACAACGCTGATCAAAATGGATAGCTGATGGTTGTGTGCTAACTCCTTTTACTGTTGTCATAACGTTGGTGAGTGTTGCATGCAAGGGACCTATTTTGAGTTTGTGAGGCATTGTTCGTTTCAATTTGTGTGGTGGGCTTGAATTGGTTCCTATTGTTACGTTCAGGGAAAGGTATGGACAGATGCATTCATGTAGCAACTGTATTGTTTGAACTTTACAAGTTTTGGCGGTTGTGGTGGTTTCCTGCTATTCGAACAAACACAAGATAGGTTTCCTGCAATTTAGCCTCTAAAATTTATCAGTACACAGTTATATCAACCACAAAACAGGATTCACAAAAATCTATGGAGGCAAATTCCTACCGCAACAAAAGTAATTTGATTACCACTTCCAGGAACTGAAGTCCCAATTTTGCAGCCTCAATATCCGCAGATCTGACCAAATTTATAAACCCTGGAAGGCATCCATGGCCAACAAGAGGAATTAAATGATCGAGAATTATGCTCGGCTGCCCACCCTTCTCTGCTGGGGCAACACACAGGTTGCCTAAAGCATATGCCGCTTCCTTTCTTATGTCAAACGGTGCAGTTGAGAGTAAATGTACCAACAACGAAGTGGCCTCACTAGAAAATATCAGTTTCTTGTGCTCGATGAACCCCGCTGCTATGTTAGATAGAACCCATGCAGCCTCCTAACAACATTGCATATTTTAAGATATAATGAGCAGGAAAAAATACCATAAGCTTCTTTAGTGAAAAGAGCATGAGGTTCTTTTTTTCCCGCCGAGGGGGAGGGTACACCAAAATACCCTTGACTATCACTATTTCTCATAAAAAGTCTTTTGTTCCATTAAGCTCCCTTGACCTTTGGTTTTAAAAGATGATTTTCCACTTAAATACCCTTAAATGTAGCACTTAAGGAAGCTTACTGTAATAAAAGAAATTTAAGTTATCTAGGAAAAATAAATAAGTTTAATGTTTTTTAGTGATAATTAAGGGTATTTTGGTGTAATTTAACCCCCCAAAAATTACCATGTACCTTCTTCAAGACTCGATGCTCAGCTTTCAGGCACTTTGCTAAAGCTGAAATGGCTTGATCTGGACATCATGATGTCTATTACAACACAGCAAAATGTATACATAATTTTAACAAAGTTGGGCAAGTAGGACTAACCTGTAATACTGTGCCCAACAGTAAAAACAGACGTAATCATGTAAGTATCAGCAGCTACAAGATTACCTAAACTACGAAGCACCTGCATGAAAGAAAATTATCAGTTCAACATCTATCAAACAAAAAGATAAGCCAAACATTATCTTAGGCGCTATAAGGTCCATAATTAATTGAACAAATACTATTACATTCTACAAGATAAACCTCTACCTCGTCCACCTCTTATTCCCCTTGTTACCATTATCCTCACTTGCATAGATAATAACTTAATTGTTAACAGAAAGGATCTAAAATGTATTGGCCGTTAATCATTTGTAGAAAAGGCTTAAAATCCAAAAAAGATATTAAAAAAACATCTATTCTCTTCTTTATCAGCATCTTAATTCATCGTGTTCCCATTGAAATTGAAAGAGACTAATCATATGAGCATCTACTTCTCAGTGATGCCCAGCAATAAACATGTCTCCTACTTATTTACATGATGATTTGAGACGATGATATGAAAATTAAAGTGTGAAGCAATTCTAAGGAGAGATGGGTAAATTATCAGTTTGATGTTATGGTCATTACCGGAATGAGCAATTGCAAACTCTCCGATGCTGCTAGTCTTCCAACAAGAAGTTGACCAATATCAGTTTTCACCAGCGAAGTAACAGCAGTTGCTGAGAGTGCTGAAAGATAGACAACTGCCCATGCCACTTCAGTAGCCAGCTCATCATCTCTGAAAACAATCCAGCAAACAAGTGTTTCACCCACCACTGTATTAATTGCTTATAATTAAGAAAATGCATGGAAGGATCAGAAGGAACCGATGCTAAATAGCCCACCAAAAAACCATCAACAGATGCATCTATTTACAAGAATCATTTCCTTATTAATATGTACAATTTTTAAAATTGTTATCTATAAAAGAAGTTTAAAACAAGCGAGTGATTTAAGAACATATTGCATTTATGGGAACATGAATGATAGACGGAAAGCATTAAGTGGAAACGCCACAAAAATTCTTGACCGCTACAAACATGTCTCATAATCTAGATTGTAGCTAAGTTCCAAAAACACCAACCATTGCAACTGAAGAAAATAGAAGACAGACTAAAGCTGCATTTTATACAAATCAAATAGCAGTTGCAATCATGTGACAAAAATATCGGCTATGTATATTTACAGGATGGACTCTTCTGAGGAAAACAGCACGCATGGCAATGTATTCGCTAATTTCTTTTCGGGTTATTTTTGGTTACATCCTTAAAATTAAAGGTTAGACCGCTAAAGTACATCCTTTTGAGCATGATCATCGCTCCAATTGCCATCTTCCAATTTGTTAGAATTTCAGACTTTACTGTTCTGCAGGCCTAGAACTGACTGGATTCTGTGATCTATTATTGAAGCTGAAAGTCCTATATCTTTGGACTCTTCAAATAATCATGCATTTACATGCATACGCGTCATGTTGCATTTCTGTCTGTGGGAATCTGTTCTGATTCGCACTTGGCAGTATTTGTGCCTAGAGTTTAACATAATTCCTGATAGCAAACCCAACATCTTCTTTTTCTAAACTTTATCCTTGATATAGAAAAATTTGGAAGATCAACTAACTTGTCATTTAGGATTATCACAAGCCCCTCCCTTGTCAAAAAAAATTTCCAGCTAGAAAACATGCACTAACAAAGAGAGCGTTGATCTCAGGCCGACATTCAGCTCCATTATTGACTCCATTTCAAAAGGACAAGACTTGGATGATGATGATGATGATTATTCGGCATATCATCTACTCATAATGGCACCCACAAAGAAGGTGCGCATTTTCTGGATGTTTGTTATGCCAGACACTTTGTTGAATAATGTGTGGAGAGAGAGAGAGAGAGAGAGAGAGCACTACACTCGTATCATTCACTTCACAAAGTACAGGATAGAAAATTCTCCACCATAAATCCTCCTATCCCTACTATTTTTCCCTCTCCATTTGAATTTCGGCTCCACATATGGTGAAGTATGGTGGCAGAATTGTTAGTGCATGTGTCATCTCAAACACAACCTTGCACATATATGGATGATGATAAAATGACCATGGCAATTCACTCCCACATATCATTGATTTTCCTCAGAATATGCAACTCATTAGCCATATAACTTCAATCATGAAACAATTACTGCATGTTGATCCACTTAAATGTTACTGTATGATAGATAGTAGATAGACATTGGGTATTTTCATTTAACTTTCAGGCCAAAGCTAAAGTTGGTATGAAATTTCTATAACATTTTCCTTTTTTTATTCATAATTTTTTTTTTTGGGAGTGGTGGCAGGGGGTTGGTTGTATTCATCACATTCAAGACCAATTGAAAGTTTTCAATCTGGCAAATTTGTGCCTTTTGTAGGATGCTAAGAGAGAAGGGCACGAAGTTAAATTTTAGACCTACAAGAACGGAAGAAACTCATGTAGGCCTTGTGCATGTCCCAATGTGCACACATCCCTATTTTATAGTATAAATTACGTCAACGAATATCACTTTTGTTTGGAAGCCTAATCTCTTCTTTCCAGAATAGAAGCATTCAACTCTATATCTTTAAATTTAAATATTGATTGTGTTGTCACGGTATAAAGTTAGAAACAGCAAGCTTCTCCCTTTAATTTACTACAAGATTACCCATAAAGAACAAGAGGTTCACGATATATAAAGAGCACTAACAATGAGCTAATAATAGTAAACAAAAAAAAAAATCACGTACGATTTTCTAAGGTGTCCTATAATTGCATCAAGCACCCCATCAATCCGTATAAGTTCTGTTGAAGCCTTAGAATCAGGGCCCTGCATATACACGACCATTTATAGCATTAAAAAACAGAGCAAATATTTAGTCTTCCAGGACACAATATGATGCAAGAATAGGATCATGAAGTACAAAAAAGTATGATTGTTCAACAAATTTAGTGCCGACAAAAGATTCATAGAATCTGAAGAGTATACGAATTATAACTTGTAGGAAACTTCAAAGAGGAATAATGTCGACTTAAATGATATTGCAAAATTAAAACTAATATAGACTTCCACGGCTGCTTTATCTGGGAATGTTTCAAGTTACAGGTCAAGACTATTAAGCACAATGCATCGCCATATCCATATCAATCTTGTCACTCTGCCTAGTGAAATTCATTTCATGGAACTTCAAATTTTATTATCGATTAAGCATGCAAAACATCAGAAAGCAGTATAATGTGTAAATGTGTGAAATGTATCATGCACGCATAAGAAAATGCACTATGGCATATTCTGATGGCTATACCGAAAATTCTAAATGCCCCAGTGTTCTATATCCCAATAATTATTTTTACAACATTTAATTATAGAGAACAGACAAATCTGGAATTTTTAAGTGATATTTTCACTGAAAAAACAAATTATATGAACAAGAAAGTATACGTTCACCTGTTTAATAGTCGATAACTGCTGCAAAACTAATATCATTTTCTAACAAGCCTTTCCCCAACAAAATGGAGGTAATGGAAGAACTCTATTTGAGTCATAAATGCTTCACAGAAGGAATAGTTTTCCGGATTAGCTGTCAAATTTACAGAGTTTATGGCACTGTCTAGATAGGCATAATGATTGGGTGGTTTAGTTTGCTGCACACAGAAATGTGCATCAAAGAGTCAAATTCTAAGCAAAGTATTGAACAAGCATGATAGCTACTATTTATAAATGTGACATACAAGTGCATATTTAAAAGGAGGATTCGGGGCAACCCTGCAGGCCCGACCTGCAGTGCCCAGACCCATGGGCACTGCGGGCCCAGGGGCCTATTTGAAAGAAGAAGAAAAAACTGGGCCCGCAGTGCCCTTGGGTCCGGGCACTGCAGGGTCCCTACATGCTCCTTATAGCCGTTAAAAAGAGCATGATGAAATTTCATTTAAGTAAAAAAGAGTTGCTCAGGTAATAAAGAGCACGATGAAATCCGTCAACTTATCAAACTTTTCGGGGAGAGGAGAAAGGATTTGCATATGGTTTTTATTGACTTAGAAAAATCTTACGACAAGGTAGAGCTATTATGGCGGACGATGATGAAGAAGAAAACATTGACATAATCAAGAACATGTATGATGAAGTAGCGGCAAATATAAGCACTTGTGGCAGCCTAACGAGAGATTTTCCGACCACAAATGACTTGCATCAAGGATCAACATTAAGTCCATTCTTGTTTACCGTAGTAATGGATGAGCTTACTAGAATTATCCAGGATGAGGTATCTTGGTGTATGTTATTCGCTGATGATATTATTCTGGTAAATGAAACAGAATCGAGGGTTAATGCCAAATTGGAGTTATGTACGCAAATGTTGGAATCTCGGGGGTTTAGATTGAGTAGGTCCAAGACAACATACAACAACCGAGCCTTTTATCTCAAACATATAGGATAGGCTACATAAACCAACATGAGAATCACATCGGGTCCAGCACATGAATCCTCCGCCTCTACTCACTCCTATCAAACAATATCTTTTATTGAGGCCTTTGGCAACCATATCTTTTCGTAACACCTCCATCCATGTTTTTTTTTGTCTTCCTTTCGCCCTTTTAACATTGCCTATATTGAGAATATCCATTCGTCGAACCGGTACTTCCATAGGTCTGCGTCGCACATGACCAAATCATCTTAGCCGGTTTTCCCACATCTTCTCCTCCATAGGTGCTACACCAACTTTTGCACGAATATTCTCATTTCGCACCTTATCTTTTCTAATATTACCACACATCCAATGAAGCATGCGCATCTCCGCTACATGTATCTTCTGTGTATGATACTTCTTCAAAGCCCATCATTCTGTACCATCTAATAAGACAGGCTGAATAGCACTCCAATAAAACTTCTCTTTCAACCTTAACGAAAAGTTATGATCGTACAAAATCCCCGTTGAGCTCCTCCATTTGAACCAACCAGTTTGGATCATTTTGTTGACATCGCTATCAATCTCCCCATCCTTTTAGATGATGGAACCTAGATATCTAAACTGATCGTCCGGTGATATCTCTTACCCATCCAAGTGTTATACCACTGTGGTCTCGACTTCTCTGTTTGCTAAATTTGCATTGCATATATGTTGTCTTGGACCTGCTCAATCTGAACGCCTGAGATTCCAATGTTTGCCTTCATAACTCTAATTTGGTATTAACCACAGATTTCGTCTCATTTACCAGAACAATATCATTAGCGAATAATATACACAAGGTACCTCATCCTGAATAGTTCTAGTAAGCCCATCCATCACGATGGCAGACAGGAATGGACTTAATGCAGATTCTTGATGCAAGCCAACTGTAATCGAAAAATCACTCATTAGGCCGCCGCAAGCTCCGACATTTGCCACTACTCCATCATATATGTCATTGATTATGTCAATATACTTGACTGAGACTCGCTTCTTCATCATCATCTCTCATAATAACTCTCTAGGCACCTTATCGTACGCTTTCTCTAAATCAATAAATATCATAAGCAAATTTCTTCTCCTCTCTCGAAAACGTTCGACAAGTTGAAGCAAATGAATAGGCTCTGGCGTCGATTGTCCAGGCATGAACCTAAACCGGTTATCTGTTATCTCAACATCCTTCCTTAGCCTGTGTTCACTCTCCCAAAGCATCATGATGTGGCACATAAGTTTTATTCTACGGTAGTTTGAGCAACTTTGAATGTCATCCTTGTTCTTATAGATAGGTACACGGGTACTTTTTCTCCACTCATTTAGCATCTTTTTTCTGCCAAATTTTATTAAACAGATCTGTCGGCCATCTGACGCCCATCTCTCCTAAACATCTCCAAATCTCGATAGGAATTTCGTCTGGATCAACCTTCTTGATTTCATTCTCTTCAAAGTCTATTTAACATCAAGTATTCTTATTTTGCGCATGAAATCACGGTTCATATCTTGAAATTGAATAACAAGTCCATCCAAATCCTTAGTAAAGCTCTCATTGAACAATTTGTCAAAATAATCTCTCCACTTTTCCTTGATATCCTCATCTCGAATTAAAACCTTCTGATTTTCATTTTCGATATACTTCACCGCACATAAGTCTCTAGGCTTCCTTTCCCGCATCCAAGCAATCTTATATATATCATTTTCAGCCTTCTTAGTGTCAACTTCTCGTACACCTGCTTGTACACCTTATCTTTAACTTCCGAACAGCTTTCTTGATTTCCTTTTTAACCATTTTATACTTCTCAAATCTCTCTGCATCTCTGTTTTTTTCAAATCTTTATAAGAATGCATCTTGATTTTAATAGCAGCGTTTACTTCTTCGTTCCACCATGATGTGTCCTCAGATGGTGGAGCACCACTCATCGACTCACCAAGTAGATCTCTAACTACCCTCTTACTACAAATAGCCAGTGTTCCATGTTGTGTCTGAACCATTTTCAGACTGTCAATCCATCTCTTGAACTACACGATCAACAAAGGCTTTTTGGTTACCTTCTTTCAGTCACCATCACTTAATTCTAGGTTCTACCTTACGTCTAATTTTCTTAGATCCTCTTCTAAATCGAGCATCTAGAACTAAAAATCTATGTTGAGTGGTTACACTCTCACCTGGTATTACCTTACAATCGATACAACAAATTCTATCTATCCTTCTGGTCAAAAAAAGTCTATTTGACTTGCACTCAATCCGCTCCTGAAGGTGATAAGATGAGACACTTTTCCTAAACCAAGTGTTTGCTAAAATCAAGTCATAAGACAAGGCAAAATCTAGAATCGAAGCTACCTGTATCATTTCTCTGTCTAAAACCAAAACCTCCATGGATAGTATCAAACCCACTACGACTAATACCTACATATCCATTAAGATCACTGCCAATAAATAACTTCTCTCCACTAGATATCCTTGGTATCATCTCGTCTAAATCCTCCCAAAATATACGCTTACTAGCGTCATCAAGACCTATTTGCGGTGTATAAGCACTAATAATATTAAGGATCTTCCTACCTAAAATAATCTTAACTAGGAAAATCCTATTTTTTCTTCTAATCTCAACAATATCCTCAAACAACCGTCTATCTATGATTACGCCTACCATATTACGAATTTTATCTTTACTCATATACCAAAGCTTATAACCCTAAGGCTCTATGACTCTACCCTTTTCATCTACCCACTTAGTTTCGTGCAAAAACATAATACTAACCCTGCTCCTGATCATCACCTCCGCTAATTCTATTAGTCTACCCGTAAGGGGACCTATGTTCCAAAAAACTGGACGGATCCTACGAAACCCTTACTTATTTGTCACTACATCCGGGGTCCGATGTAGCGCGTTGTTTCTGGACGACGATCTAAAAGCCCTGGCATACTTAACACTACACCCGGGATCCGATATAGCGCGTCGCTGAGTAGGGGACGCCCCAACTATTCTTATTATGGTTTATGTCATAGAATATGATAAAGTTTTACGCTGGTTGTCACAAGCCTACCACAACCCTCACCCTTTCTTATCCGAACTTGGGACCGGTAACGGTGGGTTTGTCCAAGACAACATACATGCAATGCAAATTTAGGAAACAGAGAAGCCGAGATTACAATGGTATAATACTGGATAAGCAAGAGATATCACCGAGCGGTCAGTTTAGATATCTAAGTTCCATCATCCAAAAGGATGGGGAGATCGATAGCGATGTCAACCAGAGAATTCAAGCTAGTTGGTTGAAATGGAGGAGTGCAACGAGAATTTTGTGCGATCGTAGATTTCCGTTAAGGTTGAAAGGAAAGTTTTATCGAAACGCTATTCGGCCTGTCTTATTATATGGTACGGAATGCAGGACTCCTAAGAAACATCATGTGCAGAAAATGCACATAGCGGAGATGAGCATACTTCATTGGATGTATGGTAACGCTAGAAAGAATAAGGTGCGAAATGAGAATATTCGTGCAAAAGTGAGTGTAACACCCGTGGCGGAGAAAATGCGGGAAAACCATCTAAGATAATTTTGTCATGTGCGACGCAGACCAACAGAAGCACGGTTTCGACGAATGGATATTCTCGATTGAGGCCAAGTCAAAAGAGCAACAGGGAGAGCGAAGAAAACGTAGATGAAGACGATACGAAAAGATATGGATGCCAAAGGTCTTATGAAAGCATATTGTTCAATAGGAGTGACTGGAGGCCAAGGATTCATGTGCTCGAACCGGCGTGATTCTCATGTTGGTTCATGTAGCCTACGCCATGAGCTTGGGACAAAAGGCTCGGTTGTTGTTATAATAAAGAGTTGCTGGCTTTCTATTACAATTTACACAGATCAGTGAAGCCAACCGATGGGACTATCTTTTTCCTTCAAAAATTTTGTTCCGTTTCTGAAGTGATTGTCTACCACACAGCTAAGACACTGAAACAGGAAATGTTTCAGGAAATATCTAACTTCTACCTCCAGAGAATAGGGCAGGCAACGTAAACAAAGAACGCCATAAGCCAAAAAAACATGATTATAAGATGATTATAAGATAACGAAGTAATGAACAAGGTATTCCAAATGGATGTATGAGTATACTTTTTATAAGAGTTAGCATAATAAAGGCCCTTTTGTAGTCCCAAACGATATATATCCAGCATTCTTTTTGTAGGTATTTCTAGCTAATGAAGCTGCTACAGAAAATTAAAAGAGAACTAGATGCCCGATTTTGTGTTGTAATCTACACTGAGCACACCATTCATCTGAAAGCAATATGTACCAACTAGCAAAATAGAAGGAAGAAAGATGGATTCTGCTGTGATACAAAACTTATGTAAGAAAAAATGTTAATAATGTTTTCGAAGAAATCACGACCTTGATGAGATTTGACAGCGCCCAGGCAGCTGTCCTAGCTGTTGATCCCTTATTAGACATCATTAAACGTGCCAGAGGTAACAAAGCTCCTTGAGCCAGTAAAATGTTTCTCATGTCCTCTCCTTCACCAGCAACATTTCCCAGTGCCCATGCACATTGCTCAGCAACAGGCATAGAACTCTTATCTACCAAAATGTAGAAAAAATTAACAAGCAATTATAAGACACTAGTGCTTTGCATGCTTGACGTATATATTAGAATTATGTATAAAATTTACCATATGCAAGTAAAATTTCATTGCTCGATTTTTTTAGGCAATAATCAATTTTGTAAGATAATACATTGAGAATATGTAATATATGCATAAATTATAAAAGTTGAGGGGTTATTTGTATCTTTCCATATTAAGTGGTTTTTTTCGATTTTTTATTTTTGGTGAATGATGAAAAGAAAGATCCATGGGTTATATATATATATATATATATATATATATATATATATATATATATAGAGAGAGAGAGAGAGAGAGAGAGAGAGAGTAATGATACAGTGAGACGCAATTCTTACGTGAGACAATGAAACAGCGGCGCGGCTGTGGTTCATTGGATTGAAAAGAAATTGATAAATGGTCACGATTGATCAATATTAAATCTAATTTAGTTAAATCACTTCCATATTTGTAGGGATATAATTGATTACATTTTCGTATATACATTTTATCTTTCCTTTCCGCTGTCTTCTTTCCTATTCTTCCTCAATTAACCCACCCAAAAAAGCATCTCACATATGAACGAAACCCATTATTAATCTTTTCTTCAAAACATGCCCCGTTGTTAATGATTCCAGGATTAACATTATGTTGCTAAGCTTTGCTTTCAAGCTTGAAACCCAAAAGCAACTCAAATAATACAAATCCATTGGT
The DNA here is from genome assembly GCA_030015575.1 of Agapanthus africanus. Taxonomy (NCBI): domain Eukaryota; kingdom Viridiplantae; phylum Streptophyta; class Magnoliopsida; order Asparagales; family Amaryllidaceae; genus Agapanthus; species Agapanthus africanus. The sequence goes on from JASDDO010000019.1 coordinate 162,320,179, forward strand.
CTAGATCCAAAAATCATTTCAATTGAGAGTAAAGAAGTGGCCTTGTTTTTCAAGATTAACAATATTTTGGTGATGAAAACTTATTCTCTTTTTGGTTGATCTTAAGGGTTAATATTACCAAATTTAAATATTTTTATCCTTTGTTATTTTTTATTTAGATAGAACATGATTTAATCTGAGAATCAGATTGTTATGATTAGATTCATATCCTCTGTCACTTACAAACCCATTGTATAAATCATAACTTGAGATACATGAATAATCTCATAAATGAAAATTGTATAAATTGAAGATGTCATATCATTTGTTAGAAATGAGATGAGTCAAAAAATGGAGAATAATTAGTGGCAGTAATTTAAGGATTCAGAAATTAATAATTATTAAATTGAAATTACTTACCTAAATTATCTAGCAATCAGGACTGTCAATTTCTCTATTCAAATCCAACGGACCACAGCCGCTGCCTCACATAAGAATTGCATCTCACTGGATCATATATATATATATATATATATATAGGGGGAGTGATCTATTACAAACCGGTCCACGTTTTTTAAAACAGAAACTCTCGATCCATGACATATTTGAACGATCCAAACCGTTCAAATTGATCACCCTACCATCAAATGTATGCGTATGAAAAATCAAAAGATTTAAAGACTTCTAACCCATGCATCGAATGAGTGCAAAATGAACGTCTTTCAACATAGCAACATAAACTCCATCTAATACATTCGTTAGAGGTTTTCAAATCCTTTAATTTTTCATATACATCGACTTGAAGGTAGAGTGATCAACTTGAACGGTTCGGATCGTTCAAATATATCATGGATCGAGAGTTCCCGATTTTAAAAAATGTAGACCGGTTTGCAATAGAGTGCTCATATATATATATATATATAGAGAGAGAGAGGAGAATGAGCATGCGGCCCTTTTTTAAAAATGAGCCGTCGCCGCCCCCCCCCCCCCCCCCGCCGCCCAAAAACACATGTCCCAATGTTTCTCACCGATCCAAACCGGCCATCGTGAGCTACGTATCATGAAAACTCTATGTACAAAAAATCTCGGGATTTAAAGATCTCTAACGCGTTCATCAGGCAAATAGAAAAATTAAAAGCTTATCAGTATAGGAAAAGTATGGTCGCTTGATGAACGCGTTAGAGGTGTTTCAATCCCGAGATTTTTTATATATAACGATTTCATGATACGTTGATCAATATGGCCGGTTTGGATCGGTGAAATACACGGAATGTATGTGTGTTTTGGGGGACGGCTCATTTTTTAAAAAGGGCCGCCCGCTCATACCCCTCTCTCTCTCACCCTCTCTCTCTCTCTCTATATATATATATAAGGTGAGAGGAGAGAGAAAAGTGGCTAACTTCATGAATTTTTCTTGGAAAATGCAATCCATACCCCTTGAGTTCGAGTTATAATAGTAATGATACATACAATTCTTTATCTAGCAAGTTAGAAAATAAAAAAGAATCAATGTAGCTGAACACACATTAATGCCATAGTTCATTTATTTTAGGGTAACACCTTCGAACTTTCAAAGTTTTTGAGATAGCACCATTAAACTTTACAAATCCCATGAACCCCCGGCAAAAAAAAGAAAAAGGAAAACTGATAATGTCGTGCAAAAATGGTAGTTTCGTATTCATCAACTAGTTTAAGACACAAATGGATTGAATAGACCTAAAGTGAACTGAGTAGTGTCATTTTAAACACATAATTTTTTTGACAAAAACACCCATCAAGTGGGGTTAATAGCATTTTTAATGTTCAATGGTGTTATCTCAAAAATCCTGAAAGTTCAATAGTGTTTTATAAAATGTACCCTTTGAATAATTTTAAAGATAAGGATCCTAATGCAACTAAAAAGTCTAAAAGTTCAAATAATGGAAAGCAAATTGGGTACTTGTGCAATTTAAGAATACTGTACTCATCAATATAACTATATTGATTCCCATTCATGATAATAAGCATAAAAGTAATTCTGATAATTGTCACATCAGATTCAGGCAAGGCCAAGTATATATTATCGGACCCTCAACGCAATATTATACTGAAAAGTAAAGTAAAATGTCAGAAAAATGTCAACTCAGGTCCAATTACGTGAGACACTATTATAATTTGTAACAGCCAACAGTAACCAGCCAGACTTGGTAACTTAACATCAAACTCTAAGCTGTCTGGTAAAACATCTAACCCAACTTGTGTGGCTTATGATCTATGCAGATGTACAGGTCAGGATTGCCACCATATGTTCTAATTGATAGGATAGTCAATTACAAATTTGCCGTATGTGTTTCACTTATTTGTCATCTGCACAATAGCAGACATGAGCTTAAATGCTTATCGTGATGCAGGACAGGAATGATACGCCTATACTAAATGTTTAGATGCAAGATGATAAACAAACAAATAAATGATGACTGCAAACTCTAATTAATAGTGCAAGACAAAGACGTACAATATGCATCACTTATCTGCATGCGCACATGCAAATACCAGATTCAAATCTTAATAACCGCAGACAAACAATAGCGGAGGCAGCAGCAGCAGCAGCAAGACTTTATCCCAAACTTTCATGGTCGTTTTTCGTCTATTACTCTATGTTAAGTGTTGTCTTCTCGCTTAAATTATTAGCTAACATATATGTTTGTGTAGGTCTACCTCTAGCCCTCGTTGCACTACTGAATTTAAATCTAATTGGTGCATATATAGACCTCTGTTGCACATATCTAAACCATCTCTAAGGTTAATTCTCTAAATATACTATGATTTTTTTATGATTAAATGAGGACCTGTAAGGTTACTTATACACAAGTGCGCATATTCAAGTGTCCAAGTATAATGACAATTTATTATGTGACAACTATGCTGCCAAATACATCATCACACATGTTTCTCATTTCACACATCAAATGAACATGACTGAAGGAAAGCAACTATGAGATATATCCCTGCATGCATTAGTAATACGTATTATACGGATCTTGCTTCCATCGAACAGAGGGATATCTCATTCCGAGAATTTAAAGTAGAAAAGCATTTATGTAACATGTAGGGAGTAAATAAGTCCTAATTTGAATAGAGAAAGCTCTTGACATCATTCTCAATATGGAAAAATAAGGTTTCAATATGAGAATAAGTTAAATAACAGCATTGCTGGAGCAGTTTCAACTTCAATTGCTCATGACAATTTTGGCGAAAAACCATAATTAAACATCAGGGTTTATGTGTGGGAATTTATTTATTTTTATTTTCCCAGGGGTCGAGGTTTTTTTTTTTTTTTTTTTGGGGGGGGGGGGGGTGGGGGGTTCTATTTGACCAAAATGACGAAATGTTAGAACTTTCACTATGGGAAAAGATGACCAACCTCCAAGGTGTGCTATTAACAAAGGTAGAGCAGGCAATAATGCCTTGGTTTCCTCTGGTTCCCCAGCAGCTATGTTGGTAAGGCACCATGCTGCCTCAAGCAACTGTTTAATTCAGAAAAGTATCAGTAAACTATGAGAATAAACGCGTCACAGGGATTAAACAGAACACATGATCAGAAGATTTAGTTGATACCATAGCAAGAGGCTTCATGGTATAATTAAAATTTTATTTTATGAAATTAAATTTAAATAAACTATTGACAGTATTATAATTTCTATATAGGTGACTAGTTCAAAGTAACTTTTAGAATACCATTCAATATGATTGGACCTGTTCATCTGGTGATCCAAAAGAAAGGCACTGTGCAAGTGCAGGAACAGCTCCAGCTTGGATGGCAGCGTCAACAGGCGGTATTTCTGACCTGGACAACAAGCGTCGCAAAGCACGAAGAATATCCACTTTCTTCTCAGCTGCCCCTTTTCCTCTAAAAATTTTGGGAAATAAAATAAGTCATTGAAATTGGCAAGGATAATACAAAGGACAAAATAAGACACAAGATAACATGATTGAAACTATGATATGGGTTTGATATCGTCTGAAGATATAGAATCAGGTCCATCCTAGTTTTTTATAGGCATTTGTGCAATTTTGTACTAGAAGTAACTGACCAAGTATGTCCCGGTTGTATTGTTAATGGGGCATCCATTATTATTTTATGGTTGATCTGTTCTCTTAACTGCAGACTACAGGTCTGAGACTTATCTCATTATGCTCATCCTCTAATAGGGTATGAAGATTAACAATGAAAAGCATAAGTGGTCGATGCTATGAAGTCATTCAGTAGTCTATGCAGCCGAGCAATAATAGGGTCTACTGTCTACAACTTGGGAGAAGGGGCATTCTTGATTCCTGTATGATAGTGTGCTTTGGAGAATGCCCCTTCAAGCAAGTCTAACCACCAATCTTTCATAATACTGAGAAAGAATCCAAACTTCAAGGTAATGGCATGTTTGGTCGGAAAGAAGTGCAACAGTTTCCAATACATGCAACAAAGGTTGTAAGAAACACTACGTGGTGCTAGGCGGTCAGGGTACTGCCTAGAGCCTAGCCGGGTGCTTAGGAACCACCTAGGGGGTTTTAGTATTTTTAGTTAAATATGTTTAGGGAGGGAGGGAGAAGGTTCTTGAGATTTGGGATGTAATTGGTCTTGGGTATGCAGTTTTTTGTCAAGAGGGGCCAAAAACATACCAATTCATTTCTGACCATTTACAATAAAAAGGCCGCTCTTCAGCGGCCGCCTAGGCGGTCCGACCCATTTAAATGCAAAACCCGCTCAATTCGACCGCTTAGTGAAAACCGAAGCAGTCTTTTGCTTCTCCCACTTAAGCAACCGCCTAGACCGCTTTTTACAACACTATGTGCAACTGCTAGTCTTCTTTGGATTTGTAAATAAGAAGTAAAAAAATGTCCAAGCCCCTCCATGTCAACAAAATCTGCCCAAGACCAGCATTCATAACTCAGTCATAGAGAAACTCTCCTAAACCTTTAATCTCAGGAGATTCATGATAAATAAGTTTTTGCAGTGTGAGTGAGGGAACTGGGGAAGAAAGAGGTATACCCGGAATGGATTAGATAAGGTCCTGGATTAATGAAACTCAGGATGGGATAGCCAAAAGCAACATAAAAACATTGTTGAAAAAGGGCATGATGTGCATCTTCAAAGGAAACGAGATGAACGAAAGTGAGAAGGTTCTAACTACAGCTGGCCATATTCTCCTCCACATTAGCATGATGTGAAAGCTTTCTGCTTATTATACAAAATAATCCTGATTCAAACTCTGGAAAAATAGTACGACAAGTGACAACATGTGGTCAAATATTTTATGACCAGAATGTAGAAACTTAAAAATAGCAGCTTCAGTTAATGTATGTGGCTGTTCTATCTATGCAAAGCTATATTAATAACATCATAAGCCAAATTAGTTGATTTCGACAATCATCATTTTCTTATGATGTATATAGAAAATGAAGATATTTATAAATTATATATACTATGGTGACAAGTTTAAAACCCATGGATGAAGCAACAAGATATTCCTTCAAGTAAATGTCCATGCAGTCAATAACTGGGATTTGAAAAATAACTCAAAATACAAAATCTAGCAGGTTAAAAAGCTGGGAAATGGCATAGGAAAAGTAGTAAGCACGGTCACAAAAATGATGATGCTGAGGTGGATACCTACAAATAGGATTTTGCCAGGCCAAGAATGAGAAGATAACAGCAGCTGTGAAATATGTAGCCGTGTTCAACGATAAAATGGCGGTGAACAGGTTGAAATTTAATGTACCTAAGATAACGCTTAATAAGGTATAGATATTGGCAGAATGGTCACAAAAGAGGCTAGTTCAAGAATTGCATGAATGCATTTGTAGAGCAGGACCTTCCAGAGATTGTAACAATAGCATATTAGCCTCTCTTTTTTCCTTTGGAGTTACTCTGAAGAAGGATTCTCTGGCCTATCTTAATAATTAGAGGAAAATTGAGTCTGCACTAGTATTCAAAATAATTAGTCAATTGACATGCTCATCTCAAAACGAGATACAATCATACAAATGTAAAAGACATAGAAAGTGCATATACTGACTACTACTAGTGACTGATATTTACTACTAATAACTGATATTCAAACACTCATTGAACAATTTCATCAATTCTTTAGTGATTCAACAGATAACTTACTGGTGATGTAAAGCAGATTTTAGATTTTCCACAATCTGAGAAGTCTGGGCATTTAATTCTGTTTTCTCTTCATCAATAATCATATCGCCCTCCTCTGAAACATCAGTATCACCAACTCCATCTCTGCACAGGCGTTTTGTTCGTATTAATGCTTCCCTTCGTTCCTTTCCCACTGTAATGGCATGCTGCCGCCTCCGACTTGCAGCAGTATTATGCACTGAAAATAGAACAGTTAAGGTTATCTATAATGGAGAAATACATTTATATATGAACTATGTTGCTGATGGAGCGGGGAATGGGTAAGATATTGTAAATATTGACACCCCTAACTACAAGTAAACATAACTGTTGCAGCAAAAGAAACAGAAATTGCACAAGGTGAACTTTACAGCTTAGTAGATGCTAGAAAGAAAAAATCATTCTGATCATACACAGTACAGTTCTGCTGAATGTCCAATTTAACTAATGACACTTGGCAGGCCTATCAGAACAGTCGAGGCGACTTACGATTTTGTAAAGAAACACTAAGGTCATGTTTGGCTAGTTAGGGTTAAAATCCATAGGATTGACTTTAGGATTAAAATATTTTGGAATGCACATGCAGTCCAAAAGTAAAATTCTAATAGATTTTGGTAACATAATGCATGTTTGGATGGTTGGGAAAAAGATAGCATTAAAGTAAGAGAGAAATGCAACGAGAGATTGATGTAATGACGTGTCATTTCAAGGGAGAGAAGAGAGAGAGAGAGAGAGAGAGAGAGTTAGTTTTGGATTAGAAAAATTGGGTCTTTGTCAATTTTTAGAATCCAATGGATTGAGGATATTTTTTAGTCATTTTCCATTGGAATTCTTCATAAAAAATTTACCCAAACAACTAATTTCTTGGATTTTCCCAGTCCAATGGAAAAAATGAATCTAGCCTTTTTCCATCAGAATATGGGTATCCAAACATGGCCTGAAAGACGTACAATTCTGATGCCATCTATAATATTTTGATTTTAACGTTGTGTTGTGTAAGTGGATGTGTTGTGTGCATGGGAAAATGTTCCTTGGCGACACCTTAGATTGCAATCTAAGGAATCACCTACGAGGCACTTTATGAAAGGCCATATAGCCCATAAATAAATGCTAATATAATTAATGAAGATACATGCATTTATAAGCAAAAAATATTCATTAAGTGCAAAATGGATAACTGCTTAGGGTACAACCTAAGGAGGTCATCTTAGGGCCACTTGACCCGTGTGTGTAAGAAGAGAATAAGTTAAAGAATCATGAATTCCTTTTCATTGGCTGAAGATCCAACAGATTGGCTGCAGTTAAAATAGCAATAGTCTTTGTATCTCAACATGTGTTTCTGTAAATATGTTCTTCAAACCCACGGGCTGATGAAGTTCAATGGAACTGGTGTATCATTTATATACTCCTCATTCCAGACCGCAAATTTGTTGTCTTGAGGACGGCTTTAGTAAGAAAAATTAATTAGATGTTAAGAAAAGAGCCGACTGCGATTACCAGTGTAGTCGTCCCCTATTGAAGTTATCACGACAGGCTTTTGATACAGACGCTCTCGTATTTCTTTCGCCAAACGGAATCTGGAGATACGGAAAAGAGGAGCAATTAAGTTTCTCCCCCCCCCCCCAATTCTACACTTTTCATGCATTCCTCTATTCTTTCATGGCATGTTATTGGTTTGTCAAGAATAACAATTGGCCTGATCATTCACCGACTCCATTGAGTTTTAACTAAATATTCCCCCCCCCCAAATTCTACACTTTTCATGCATTCCTCTATTCTTTCATGGCATGTTATTGGTTTGTCAAGAATAACAATTGGCCTGATCATTCACCGACTCCATTGAGTTTTAACTAAATATTCCATTTAGTAAATGAATATAGCCTCATTTCATGGTCCATGAAATGAGAGTGTAAGGTCATTAATAGGGGTATGTGTGTTGCTATCCATATAAAGCATGGATCAAGTTTCCATAAAAGGAAAATAATCGTAATTGTCGCCCTATTAATCACAAGGCTAGCATTCATGTTCCCATTTCCAACTTCCTTTCATGAGATCAAGAGCAACACACAAGATCAAGAGAAATACACTGAACAAGGGCCTAAATTTTCTCATGTTATAATCTCTTCAATTAACTAATGCCCTAAATATGCAACTCTTTTTATTCTGCATCAAAAATGTTATAAAGCACAACTCCTAGGATGCGTGTCATGAACATAACTTTTGGATAAGCTAATAAATCCTCTAGAAAAATTTCAATCCTATGCTAGGTTATATTGATGAAACACCAACTTAATTCTTCTTCCAATTTGACCGATTATTTAACTTTCATTTATGGGTCTTTAAACATAAAATTACACATCCATCTTTACTACATCGGTACATCCTATGATGGCTACGATGGACCCTTTCAAGAATAACTTCAACTACATCCCGGTTTTTAATGAAGATTTCCCAGTTCTTAATGAAGATTTTTCGGTTCTTAATGAAGAAAAAAGACCTTTTTTATTGCTTATAGGTTGTTCTATTTAAAACTGGTCTACTATAGTAAGATCCTTATTTCTTGGCCATCCGTTTATCAGTTACAGCCGAAATCAGCTCATCAACTTATCTATTTCTCTTTAATCAAGTTCGATTGAATGAGTTTAAAAGCTCACCAATTGAATCCTAAGATATCTACTTTTTCCCACAAAAAGTGGAGTTGGGGTCATCATGCTCGTCTCGTAAATTCATATATTAATAAAAAAAAGTATTACTGAGATCGTCAATCTTAATATTCTAGGTTGGAATGCTAGAGTTTGTGGAGTCCCGTTTGGGTCATCATGCTCGTCTCATAAATTCATATATTAATAAAAAAAGTATTACTGAGATCGTCAATCTTAATATTCTAGGTTGGAATGCTAGAGTTTGTGGATTTCCGTTTGGGCTTTGCTGGTGGTTCTCCCTGTTTATACAATCGGTAAGAACAACCAAAAGGGGTAAGCATATACAATCGAAGCTTTGTTTTTGAGAGAGCCTTCTTTTATGCCTTTCTACAGCAACAACTGAGCGTTTTATCCCAAGCATATGGGGTAGGCTACATGAACCAACAAGAGAATCACGCCGGGTGCAGCACATGAATCCTCCGCCTCCACTCACTGATATCGAACAATATACTTTCATTGAGTCCTTTGGCAGCCATATCGTTTCGTATCACCTCCATCCATGTTTTCTTCGGTCTCCCTTTTGCCTTTTTGCCATTGCCCATATCGAGAGTATCTATTCGTCGAACCGGTGCTTCCATAGGTCTGTGTCGCACATGACCAAACCATCTTAGCCGGTTTTCCCGCATCTTCTCCTCCACATGTGCTACACCAACTTTTGCACGAATATTCTCATTTCGCACCTTATCTTTTCTAGTGTTACCGCACATCCAACGAAGCATGCGCATATCCGCTACATGCATCTTCTGTGTATAATGCTTCTTAGGAGCCCAGCATTCTGTACCATATAATAAGGCAGGCCGAATAGCGCTCCGATAAAACTTCCCTTTCAATTTTAACGGAAAGTTACGATCACACAAAATCCATGTTGCACTCCTCCATTTCAATCAACCAGCTTGGATTCTTTGATTAACATCACTATCGATCTTCCCATTTTTTTGGATGATGGAACCTAGATATCTACACTGGTCGCTCGGTGATATCTCTTGCCCTTCCAATGTTATACCAATATGGTTTTGACTTCTCTGGTTACTAAATTTGCAATGTATATATGCTGTCTAGGACCTGCTCAATCTGAATCCCCGAGATTCCAATGTTTGCCTCCATAATTCCAATTTGGCATTAACCCCTACTTTTGTCTCATTTACTAGAACAATATCATCAGCGAATAGCGTACACTAAGGTACCTCATCTTGGATAGTTCTAGTAAGCTCATCTATCACGATGGTAAACAGGAATGGACTTAATGCAGATCCTTGATGTAAACCAATTGTAATTGGAAAATCACTCGTTAAGCCGCCGCAAGTTCTGACATTTGCCACTACTCCATCGTACATATCCTTGATTGTGTCGATATACTTGACGGGGACCCCCTTCTTCATCATTGTCCCCCATAATACCTCTCTAGGTACCTTATCGTACGCTTTTTCTTAATCAATAAATATCATATGCAAATCTTTTCTCCTCTCTCGAAAACGCTCGACAAGTTGACGAAGCAAATGAATAGCCTCTGTCGTCGATCGTCCAAGCATGAACCCAAACCGGTTCTCTGTTATCTTAATATCTTTCCTTAGTCTGTGTTCAATCACTCTCTCCCAAAGTTTCATGGTGTGACACATAAGTTTTATTTTACGGTAGTTTGAGCAACTTTGAATGTCACCCTTGTTCTTGTAGATAGGTATAAGGATATTTTTCCTCCATTCATTTGGCATCTTTTTTGTCTGCCAAATCTTATTAAACAGATTTGTCAGCCATTTAACGCATATTTCTCCTAAGCATCTCCAAATCTCGATAGGAATCCCATCAGGACCAACCGATTTTCTTAAACTCATTCTGTTCAAAACTTTTTTAACCTCAGGTAGTCTTATTTTACGCATGAATTCACGGTTTATATCTTGAGATTGAATGACAAGTCCATCCAAATTCTTAGTAAAGCTCTCATTGAACAATTTGTCAAAATAACCTCTCTATCTTTTCTTGATATTCTCATCTCGAATTAAAACCTTCTGATTTTCATTTTTGACGCACTTCACCTCACATAAGTCTCTAATCTTCCTTTCCGGCATCCGAGCAATCCGGTATATATCATTTTCAGCCTCTTTAGTGTCTAATTTCTCGTACACCTCTTTATAGACCTTAGATTTAGCTTCCCGAACAGCTTTCTTAATTTCCTTTTTAGCCATTTTATACTTCTCAAATCTTTCCACATCTCTACTTTTCTTCAAATCATTATAAGAATCCCTTTTAATTTTAATAGCAGCATTTACTTCTTCATTCCACCATGATGTGTCCTTAGATGGTGGAGCACCACCTCTTGACTCACCAAGTAGATCTCTAGCTACCTTCTTGATACACCTAGTTATTTTGTTCCATATTCTGTCTGAATCATCTTCCGACTGCCAATCCGCCTCTTGGACTACACTGTCTATAAAAGCCTTTTGGTTACCTTCTTTCAATCGCCATCACTTAATTCTAGGCTCTACCTTACGTCTAATCTTCTTAGGTCCTTTTCTAAATCGAAAATCTAGAACTAAAGTTTGTTGGGTGGTTACACTCTCACCTGGCACTACCTTACAGTCGATACAACAACCTCTATATATTCTTCTCGTCAGAAAAAAGTCTATTTGACTAGCACTTGATCCGCGCCTAAAAGTGATAAGGTGGGACTCTCTTTTCCTAAACCAGGTGTTTGCTAAGATCAAGTCATAAGATAAGGCAAAATCTAGAATCGAGTCACCTACTTCATTCCTTTGTCCAAAACCAAAACCGTCATGAATAGTATCACACCCACTACGACTAGTACCTACATGTCCATTAAGATCACCACCAATAAATAACTTCTCTCCACTAGGTATATTTTGCACCATCTCGTCTAAATCCTTCCAGAATAGACGCTTACTAACGTCATCAAGACCTATCTGTGGTGCATAAGCACTAATAACATTAAGGATCTCTCCACCTAGAATAAGCTTAACCAGTAAAATTCTATCACCTTTTCTCATAATCTCAACTACATTCTCAAGCAACCTTCTATCTATAATTATGCCTACCCTATTACGATTTTTATCTCTACCCGTATACCAAAACTTATAACCCCAAGGCTCTATGACTCTACTCTTTTCACCTACCCACTTGGTTTCTTGCAAACATATAATACCAACTCTCCTCCTAATCATCCCCTCCACTAATTCTATTAGTCTACCCGTAAGGGAATCTATATTCCAGGAAGCTAGACGGATCCTATAAAACCCTTGCTTATTTGTCACTACACCCGGGGTCCGATGTAGCACGCCGTTTCTGGACGACGACCCTTGCTTATTTGTCACTACACCCGGGGTCCGATATAGCGCGCCGTTTCTGGACGACGACCCTTGCTTATTTGTCACTACACCCGGGGTCCGATGTAGCGCGCCGTTTCTAGACGATGGCCTAGAAGCCCTTGCATACTTAACACTACACCCGGGATCCGATGTAGCGCGTCACTGAGTAGGAGATGCCCCAGCGATATTCTTATTATGGTTCATGTCATAGAATGTGACAAAGTTTTACGTTGGCTGTCATAAGCCTACCACAACCCTCACCCTTTCTCATCCGGACTTGGGACCAGCAACGGTGGGTTTCTTCTTTTATGCCTTTGTAATCTTTATAAATTCGGCCTTTAAATCCATTCTCTTTCCACCTTTTAGTACTATCAAAACATCAACAAAGATTTAACAGAATCTAAGATTACTGCATATTCTTCGCACGTGCATTTTGTTAATTTTAACCTCTCAAATATTCCAACCTAATAATTTGACTCTAAATCAATCTTAGCAATTCTTTTCTCATGAGTATTATCACTCGAGCAACAAACCAACAACTCCTTTTGACATCTTGATTTTCAAAATGGCTAGCACTATATTCAACATGCTTCTATGAGAGATTGCTAATGCTATAACTCCAGTCACTCATCATGACCATATTGACTCCATAATTTCTCATCATTTACTAAACTATGCCAAGTCAAAATTAAGGCTCTCAATAGCCGATCCTATAGTTGGCATAGGATAAGTCTACACCAAGTTTCGCGCACCATATGACACTTCGGATGACTTAAATTGTAAGTTTGTGAGAAGTATATGTGGTTTCATTTGGTTTCTGTAAGGAAAATACGCCTTAGCCTCAACTTTCCTAGACGCTTGGACAGCTACAAAACCAAGGTTTCTAGCACCTAGCAACCTGCTGCACAAGACAGTTGCCCAAGAGCCTAGAAGGCTTCACTTGCTATGAGATAATTATAACTTTTCTCTGATAAGCTAAGCATCATATTATTCAGAAAGTAGGTTATTTATTTGAAATTAAGGGGTAATAATATCAATCACTTCATGTTGTCTATCTAAGGTATGAATATAAAAGGAAGTCGTGATGTGGTAGATCATTTGCTGCTCTCTCTTTTTAAATCTTCATCTCATATCTTATCCTCTCATTGCCTCCACTCCCTCTTCATGCTACTCCTCTTTCGCATCTTCCCTTCCTTTTCTATACATCCATCCTAAGCACTTATAACCTTATGCCCAACCAAAGCTATCACTAGCGGACACATAGAAAGCCATGGTTGATGGGTAGAGGTATAGGAGAAGACATGCACTGCACAAGGAAACTGCCCAATCCTATATTAAGGACTATCCATATGCCTAACGTTGCTACTCTAATTGGGATGCAATTTACGGACATAAATGCATAATAATATCTAAAACCCTCATCTTAAATAAAGTACCCCCATTTCCGTGTCATTGTAAATAACAAGCATGGCGATTCTGTTATCAAAGGGGATAAGATAATCAAATGCTTAACAGCTAAAGCGCATGTTTTACTAGATCCCAAATCGATTCTAAGACATGATATAAAAAGCGAGGAGTAGCGTCTACTTCACCTCTTCTCTTCCACCTTTGGCTTCTCTACATATCTTTATCTTCTTCCTCCTCTTCCATAAACTAAATAGTTCCAAAAATTCAAGATTGAGATCTTCCAAGCTCAGGATTTTGTCTAAGTGTGTGATGAAAATGTTTACCCTAGAAAAGATTAGAGCAAATGATACAATAATTTACAAGACTGCATAACAACTAGTTCCAAACAAAACTGGATAATTTCAGACATCAAATCAATTGATTGAAAGCTCAAGTGCTCAAATTTAAGATCGATTTTCCTTCAATTATAGCGAATGAGAGAAAAGTACCTGAAGATTTGATGGAGTCTCTGTGAGTAGAGAGAGGAGAGCCGCCTTCGTCCGCCATTTTCCCCTCCTTTTTCTCCTTCGATTCTCGATGAAGCGAAAGCAACGGAGCTTGGCGGCTCTTCGAAGACGAGGGTTCACTATTCGCTCTGTAGGAATTTTTAAGATGGCTGTTACAACTTTGTAAATTGCAAAAACTATCATGAATTTTGTAATTTTTTAGATACTCTCACGGTAAATTACAGTCGGATGCCGTAAACTTTCATGGTTTTCAGATAAAGTTGATTACTAGCCGGCCTAACATCGTTAACTCCCACTTCAAAATGTCAATTTTGCCCCTGCCGTTAACACTGGAATTAAACTGAATTATTTCCGACCCAAAATTTCTTCTTCTCTCTCAAAACACCGATCCCTTTCGCTCATTGACGATCCCTCTGCTTGCCATCTCGCCCACGATCCCTTCGCTCATTGACGATCCCTCTGCTTTCCATCTCGTCCACGATCCCTTCGCCAGAAGCTGCAGTTACTTTTGAAGATTCAAATCGAGAGTCAATTGATCTACAGAAGCATCGGGACGAACCGTAAATAATTTATTCTTGTTCAATTAGTGACGTAAAAGCTTCAAATTAGTTGTTATTGTTATTATTGAAAGCAAGCAGTTGATATAAAAATCAACTTTTTATGCATAACAGCATAGTCACAAATTCGTGATTCTGCAATAATTCGGCGAGGTAGAAAATTCGGATTCGGAGAACTATTCGGAAAAAATCGGCAGGTATTCGGGAAAGATTCGGTAAGTGTTCGGGAAATGTTTCAAGCAAAATATTAATATAAAATTAATATATGACACGGTAGATTTTGATTTCGTGAATTATTTGCTGTTTTTGAATAATTCGCTTTTTTTTAATAATTCGTGAATAATTCAGGAATTATTTGTGAATAATTCGGCAATGATTCGACGCGTTCGGTGATGACAAATAATTTGCAGATTTAATCGTCAGTTACATAATTCGCAAATTATTTACGAATTCATCGAATAATTCGCAAATTATGTGACTATGCATGACAGTACGAATAAAAATTGTTTTTTTATGAATCTGCAGTTCATGATTAAGCAATCAACTGCCAATGTTTACTGTGAGAGTCATTCTTTATAAAAAAAAATTTAAAAACTCAATTTTTATTAATAAATGTGTGGTCCCCTTCCTTTATTGACTAATTTGGTAATATTGCAATTATTTATTCTAAATGTTGCAATTATTTATTCTTGAATCATGTTATCAATTATTCCATGGTAGATTACCTACTAAAACCATGCATAAGTTCATCATTGTGGAGTGTTTGAACACGATGGAGGAATTAAAGGATATGTTGGTGGAGATAGTACCATAATTAAGGAATTTGACAGTGATAAAAGTGTTTAAATTTAGATGAAACACCTATCGCCATCCCCGAAGAGATTTGGAGAATTTACATTTTAGATGAAAGTGTTTAAATTATGGTTTGGAAGTGATAATGTCAAATGAGATAAAGGAGAGCGTAGAATGCCAATTTGGAATTAGATAAACCATAAGGAAATATTCTCTTAGCCGTAATTTAAATACAAGATGATGTTCCTTATTTGGAGCGAGTTAAATGATTTTAGACATCCTAAAGCAATTATCAATCTGTAAAGGGTTTATATGAACAAATTCATGATTTGGTACACTTTTACCGAAAAAAACGTTATATAGAGAGAACCATTCTAAGCTTACGTATTTCTATATCTCAATCCTCTTGCCAATTTCTATATCTCAATCCTAATACTTGTTGATTTTCTCTATCTCAATCCCCTTACCTATTTCTATATCTCGGTCCTAATACTTGCATATTTATATATAGGGTTAATTGCGTATACAGCCCTAGTACAGGGATCGAGTACTTATATCCTTGAAGTGTCATAATAAACGATTTTATCCCTTCTGATTGAAAAATGTTTTTCTAATTCTCACTATATCCCTTTCTCCTTTCTCTTCAAACATTAAGAACCCATTACCCTAATAATCCAACGAAAAGAAAATCTTAACAAAATCAACTAAAGAAAATAATAAAAAAATAAATTTGAAAAATACTACTCATCCTAAATTTCTTTTTCCCGGCCCCTTCTTGAAATTAATGGAGAGAATATGTTAAACATTATGGTTAAAAACTTAAGTACCTTCGAGATAATGGAAAAAATTTAGAGGTGTATTGAAAGAAATGACAACATCAAACTTTAAGGTTAGAACTAATATATCGGTATTTTAGGATTAAAGATTGGTTTTTTAAAGTAGAAGATAAAAAGAATAAAGAGGTAAAATGGATATTAAGAAAATATTTATTAACCGTAACGGGTGTAAATGCCTATTATTATAGTTCACAGAGTATAAGTGCTTATTCAAAACGAGTCCGCTTCAAATTTTCTTTTATGCCTCTTTCTTGTCGTTTTGAATACTTTAGCTGATTTCGTAATCCAATCCTTATAAAGTATCTTTTTACAAATATTTATTCTTATAGGATTCACATTTTGCATCCAAAGTCTGCAAAGCTTACATATTTTCGTCATAGTTTCCACATGAATTGTATATTTTACTAATTTCCTCCCCCGTGTCTAGTTATGGAATATATGTTCTATGCTGCTCTTGGTCATATTTGTGCGTAGAACACAATTTTATATGGCAAATATGTTATCTTTTCCTCTCTTTTTTCATGTTCTATGAGGATTTAAATAATGTCAACAGGTCATTTAGTATTATAACCAATCCCTTTCTTGATACATATAGTTTTTTGAGTAAGGGATTTAGCACTTGTTAGGAGAGTGTCGACGTCAGGCGACGGCTGGCAGTAAAACTTTGTTAGATTTTTGCTGGAGCTATACTGCATAGCCAATCTGTTTGGATGGGAAAAAGAAATGATTATGATGGTTCTCTTGTGTACCATGTCATAACCGAATAATTTCATTTATTGCTTTTTCTTTTTTTTGTTTTCTTTTTTTTCCCCTTGTGAAGCAAAACACTTATCAAGATATGTCCAAAAATTGAATAAAAAAACTTGATGGTCATTATGTATGATACTAATTCAAGTTGGGTGGGTTTGCCAGGGATCATATACCCAATCAATCATATATCCAAACCGAACCTTTTAACCTAAACTCAAAACCTTTCCAAACCCACGCATTTATAAATTTTACATACCAAACCCTCATATTGGGGTTTGGACGGGCTTTGACGAGTTTCGGGTTTTGATGGATGGATCGGATTTTATTGGGTTTTCAGGTTTTACTCACTCGTTCAGATACAAATTATAACATATTTTGTTGAAAAAATACAAAATAGTTCATAAAATATTGTTTAAAATCATTTAATATGATATGTGTTTTTTTTTCAGAATATTCCACCAAAAAGAGAACATTCACTCCGAACACCATTTTTTAACTTCCCATAACACCTTTTAGTTAAGATCTTCTTCCAATTTTGCCATTCATTTTTATTATTGATACGGTATTTAGTTAACATGGTTTTGATAATTTTATGAATTCTAACAACAAAATAGAAATATATCGATAGCGTTATGTGTGGCCTTATTCTTCTATTTTTATTTAAATACCTTAAACATAATAAATTGCCTCTGAGTACACTAAAGTATTTGTATCTTTCCGAAATTACTCAATATTTTATGTTTGTTCAGTTTCCTCAATCAAGGCAAGGAGTACATATTTTTTTTAATTAAAAAAGAATATTATTAGTGATTAATTTTTAAATTAAATTCAATTTAGCTTTTTGTCACAACTTTAATATATAGCATGTTATTATCAATTACATAGAGTGCTCTCTACTAAACACATAGTAAAATAATCTTTGTTTCTTTTAACATTCTTACAGTAAGATATATATAATATAATAGATTCTTTGGAAATACATTTAAAAAAATAATTTACAAAAATGGCAAAACCAAATTCTACGTGGATCACAACATCTATATTATTACTTGGACAATTCTTTTGCCATCTAGGGTCAAGGTTTGAAATCTAGGTACCCTAACGGTAATTTAAGATCGAAATTGGCCATTATGGATCAATTGATCGTTTTGGATAATGACAAACTAAAATTTTAAACCATGGCTACTTGCATATGATTGCATACTAAATATGCTAAACGAGAAATTAATTTATAAGACACTTTTTTGAGTTTTGTATCAGAATATAAATATTTAAAATGGATCTAAAATGAACATAATCATTCGAGTAAATTAGAAATGTTTTTTTTATTTTAATTTACCAATGAAAATTATCAAAACACCGATCATACCAAGTTTTGTATTATATAAAAATAAGAGCCTAGCATAGTAGTGTCAATAGGATAATAGTTACAAAATGTGTTATTTGAGTTAGGTTTTCGTCTGCCGATTTTCATTGGAAGAATTTCAATCCCACACGTTACATGTAGAGTCGATTCTAGTTTTAAAATAAACATAAGAATATGGCATCTCCTAAATTACATTAGTTTAGAATTTCTATACTAACCTTAAAAATAGTGTTGGAAAGCAACTAGCATGTTTATTATACCAACTGGGCCTAATTCTTGGTATAACTTTCTTCTTCAAAGTAAGAATTCGTTGATTCGATTCCATCTTGGTGGCATCCAAAAAAAAACCAACTAGGTTCATTAGTATTAGAATGAGCGGTTTTTTTACATTGGACTCGTTGATTTATACTAGAGGTTAGGGTTGGATGAGTTTTGGTACGAGTGAATTTAGGTGCTAATTTGGATGGGGAAGAGGTTTGTGCTAAACACCACCCGACCCAAAAAAATTTTAGTGTAAGTTAAACCCGTCTAAATAGATTCGGACGGGTATTTGTGAGCACTAAAACCTGGGGAAAAAAATCTTATTTGGTTCCTGTCAAATCCAACCTAACTTGTGCCTCTAGTAGCCATTATGGACCAACTAGATGAAAACCCTCTGATGGAGGTCCTTTTCGGGTCTCCGTCAGATGTTGTCTTCCGTCGATCTTCCGGTGGATCTTGGAGGTGATCTCCTGTTGCGTGTGAGCCTCAATGGTTTTTGAGGAGATTGGTGGTTTTGAGGAGTCTGCGCCGAATACCTGCAAAGAAGTCCCGGGATGGTTTGGTACCACCGAGGACCATCCGACGATCAAGTTAGCACAAGATCCAAGCAGAGTAACGGCTAAGTGGGGGGGGGGGAGCTTACTTGACCCTTCTGTGATAGGGGTTTATATAGTGGCGGCAGCACGCGGCAGCAGGCGCGAGAATCTCGTCGGCAGTTACGCTCTCGACGTCACGCCCGCGTAATGAACAGATCGCCCGTTAATAGGGATCGTGATGGCGTGGAACGTGGGATGTTGCCGGCGGAGAATCTACGCATGACGAGATTTGCGGAGCGTCGGTTACGCTTGTGAGTGGTGGAGTTGGTCGGTCTGAGGGACCGAGGAAGATGGCCTCGGCAGGAGAGCTCGGGAACGAGCGGAAGGGCCGAGGAGTCTTGGTCCTGTGGCAT
Organism: Agapanthus africanus; assembly: GCA_030015575.1. Classification (NCBI taxonomy): domain Eukaryota; kingdom Viridiplantae; phylum Streptophyta; class Magnoliopsida; order Asparagales; family Amaryllidaceae; genus Agapanthus; species Agapanthus africanus. The sequence goes on from JASDDO010000019.1 coordinate 162,339,764, forward strand.
CTCGGGGCGAGCTAAGAAGCCGAGGAAACCAATTTGCAGGGGGCTCTGAGGAGAGCCAACTTGTGCTTGCAGGCCGGGTACAGGGGTGGCCTGGTCGACCCCTGTGGGCCTTTCTTCTGAGTCCTGGGACACGTCATCTGCCACGTGTTCTGATCGCCAATATAGAGCATCATCATTAGCCCTCCACTCTTGTCCCGACCAGCTAGCGGGTCGGGTCAGGAGTGGACTGCCGGGCCGTCCGGGATGAGCTCCCTCCTAAGGTTTCATCGGGGCGCATTCCCGGGCTGTTAGCTGTCTTTTCTGCCAGCGAATCAGGGCGAGATCTCTGCATTTAAGGAAGGTGCGCCGGTTCGTGCATCCTGTCACTGAAGCGACGGTCCACGTGTCAAGCGTCGGTTGGCCGACGCGACGTGTGCAGACCTGCGGCGTCTGATGGTGTGCGGCCCAGTGTGAGAACGACAAGTGGAGCAATCGGAGCCGTTGGATGCGAGGAGGCGTTTTGGCAGGAGATGAAGGGCACTTTTGGATGAGGGCAATTGCAGTGACAAATAGGGGTGGGGCCCACTCCAAGACCCCTACTCCTTCATATTTTTCTTTCTTCTAAGTGTTGGCTGATCGACGTTCTTCCTCTTTTAGGTTAGATATATAGTTCATTCCCACTCTTTGGGTCTCTCGTTTCAGAGGAAGGCCAGCAGCGCGGGCGTGCCCTCGGCTGGCTTATGCCCTGCGCCGAATGTTCCTCCGACGATAGGGCCGCCCGCTTCGTTGATGGCTCCAGGTGATCGTTCCGGCGGAGGCCAGAGATGTCCATGGTCATCCGAGCCCCAAACGTGATAGAGGAGGGCGAGGACGGGGTCCCTCTTAAGAGGAAAAGGACAATCTCTCGTGCGCCGCCGTCGAGAGTTCCTGAGGGGATTCCCATGTAGGAGGGTGATGCCGTCTTCATGGCTCCATCTGGGCTTTCCGTCGCTGCCGGTCTGCTCGCAGGGATGAAAGAATTGGCTGGGGGGAGGCTTCCGCATAGCACCCTGAGGATCCAAATGGAGGCGATAGCCTAAGGGGCGGTCCAGGTATGAACTCCCCCACATGTTTTTTTGACCTTCTTTTCTTTAGCTCGAGCGTCTCCAAGTTTCTCATCCGTTTCCCGTCAGGTCCTCTAACACCGTGCCCTCATTACTTGTATGGAGGCCGAGGGGGCATTCCATGCACCGAGGCCGGTGGAAGCGTTTCCTTCAGAGGTCGAGGTTTTGCGATGTGAGTGTCTGGAGAGGGCGAGGGCTGATGTCCTGGCAGCCCGAGCAGAGAGCGCGGAGCTCGCCGTCTCAGTGAACCAAGGTGCCTATCATTGCCCGAGTGCATCCCATCGGGTTGCCAAGGCAAAGCTGGCGGATCTGGCCGATCGTTTCGCGAACATAGAGGAGGAGAAAAACGCCAGCAGGGAGGATGCCGAGGCGGCGCTTCGGGCGGCCGGGGTTGCCGAGGTTCGGGCTAGGAAGGCCGTGGCCGATTACAAGGCGTTTTTAGTAATTTTACACCGAGCTTGGCGAGCATGCTGCCGTTGCGTGGAACATGGCTCTAGATGCCGTGAAGGAGCAGCTTCCTAAGTTCGCCAACGGCGAGCTCCGTGCTAGGGTCCCAGTCCCGGTGGCAAAGCCTCCAGCAGACAGCGATGAGGGAAGCGAGGCGCACCCCTTGTGGCAAAACCTTCGGTGGTGAAGCCTCTAGCAGACCGCGATGATAGTAATGAGGGCAGCGAGGCGTAGGAGGGGGTTTGTGACTTAGGCCTCTTTGATATTTCCTCGTCCCTCTTTTGTAAGCGTCATGAACTTTGTAAGGCTGGGGAGCCCCCAATACCTCTGTAAAAATATTTTTGCTTGTATGAATAAAACTCTTGCTGTTTCATTGCTTTGCACTTTATCTTTTGGATGTGAAGAGTATTCGTAGAATATCCTTGCTTTGTTAGGCTTCCATGTCAGGCGATCATACGTCGAGTCGATTTCGATCACTTGTCAAGCATGCCGAGTGCCACTGAGAAGGAGGTATTCCCATGGCCCCGGAGTCGGGGGGGATCGCTCAGACTTGAACAGATCTGGTGTCTCTCAAAAGGGTTTCGGGTCTGCGGCATTGATGAGCAGTGTTGGGGTAAAAATTTACACCCCGGTTGACCAAATCAAAATCAAAGTCAACCCCAAGCCAAGTGGCCCAAGCCCAGGTCAAGTGGGCCAATGCCCGGGTCGAGCCCGAACATGGAGCGCCCGGCCTTCCCCTATGCCAAGATAAATAAATTTTGTTGTATTTCTTTTATTTTTTTTATGAATAAATGTAAGAAAAATGGGCATAAAGCCAGATTTTTGTAAAGCCCATGGCTTATGTGCAAAAAGAAAAGGGCACATGAGCCATGGGATAGGCAAAATGCCATTTTGTGAAGCCCAAGGGGTTATGTGTAAAGTGTATAGCCTATAAATGCAAAGATAATGAAAATATCTCAACAACCTTTTCTCTCTCCAAGAGAATCAAGATCTGTGATCTTCTCTTTTCTCAAGATTCTAAAGAAACCCTTTTCTTTCTTTTGAATTAAATCAAGAGTTCTACTCTTCCTTTTATAAAACTAAATAGTTTTTCAACACAAGGACCATAAAGGGGAGCTTAGATCTCCCATCAGATCTGAAAAAGAAGAGATTTTTAAAATCTCACATCTCTTGATCTTCAAGATCCTGCCAACAGAAGAGGAAGAAGGAGACCCATCTCCAGAAACCCCACTTTGGGGAAGAACTGGGGCTCAAGGGGAGAAGCCCTTCATCAGCTTCAAAACATCCTAGGAGCTTAACTCCTCACAGACACACACACACACACATACACACAAAATAATAATAATAATAATAATAATAATAATAAGTGCTCCTTTCTTGGAGTACAACTCCCATTGCAGGGACCAAGTCCCTTTTACCGCCCGAACGTCCATATGCTGACACGTGGGGTGCTATCGTTCAAAACACTAGCGCCCTTGCGTTCAAAACGCCAGCGCCCACTTGCTGACACGTGGGGCGGTAGCGGTCAAAACGCTAGCGCCCTTGCGCTCAAAGTACTAGCGCCCACGTGCTGACACGTGGGGCGCTAGCTGTCAAAGCCCTAGCGCCCTTGCGCTCAAAGTACTAGCGCCCACGTGCTGACACGTGGGGCGCTAGCGCTCAAAGCGCTAGCGCCCTTCGCTCAAAGCGCTAGCGCCCAAAGCGTTAGCGTCTGAGCGTCCACGTGCTGACACGTGGGGGCGCTAGCGCTCAAAGCGCTTTTGTCGCGCCCCGCTTCCCAGTGTACGGCGAAAGGAACGCGACGAGGTCCGCTACGTATGTACTCAGAAGTACATATGCTAAGCGTAGTTAAGCAATATAAAATAATACACAAGAGACAAGAGTATAAAAAGAACATCAACTTTTATTTATTAACATTCTTTGTACAATACATGGAAAGGAAAATACAACTGAAATAAAGATGCCTAAACAGTGGCATAACAGGAAATGGAAAGTACTGAAAAGAAAAGTGTACAATGAAATTATACTGTAGGGTCTTCGGCAAATTGCTCCAAGTTTTCTTATGTTGGCTCAACTTCTGCCGGGTCCAGGTCACCTGACGACATTCAAAGAAGAGAGGAACAGAATGTCGTCAGCGAACAAGTCGCTCGGTAAGTCCCAAAGGTAAGAGGGAAGTAGAGAAGACAGAATAAGAAGATACATTTTAAAATGTAAGCGGTTGTTGTAATGTTATGTTAACGCTGTTGTTTGTAACTTGGTACAGAAGGATGCCAGTGTATACGAGGGGGGTCTCTATATGCTAGAGACTAGGGCAAATGGAAAGTACAAGGAACCGTTATGCCACGGTACAACAGCAATGGGATTCAGGTTAGGTGTCTTAATCTGACCACCTCGTGCCACTTTTAACACCTTCCGTACCAATCTACCCCTTTAAACCCCGTAGTGTTTTAACAGTATTGTTGTATTGTATTGTGTAAGTTGGGTGACTGACCAAAACCATGATATCAGTAAACATGTTGTAACTGCATAATCAGGTAAATGGAATAACAGGATAATGGATGTATATCCATGGTTTGATTCAGTCAAATTGAATAGGTTGTTAACTGGATTCAGGGATTCATGTATTCATATTGAGTTGGAATATAAAAGAATATAGATTGACTTGAATCATATTCAAGTCAGAAATAGTCAGACTCTAATCCGAGCCAGACTAAAAGAAAGGTAATTTGAAGTTCTTTAATTGTTAGGGTCCTTATTGTAATTTATAAAACTTGAGGGGGTTTTATGTAAAAAGTACTATTGAATAGTTTTCAAGATACACCTCAAGTATTTATTATTCGTCTTTATAGTTATAATGAGTGTAAATTTTATTTGTATTATTCTAGTGAATATATCCTAATAAAAGTATTAATTGATTTATTTGAAATTCATGATATTTTAATATAACTTTTAATCTTGTAATTTTAGAAAAAAGTAGAAACTTTCTCTTATAATAAAATAGGTGTTTAAATGATAAATATACATATGTTAATACAAGAATAATTTTATATAAATATTTTATTTTTTCCAAAAATCTCATTTTTCTTAAATGTCGTATTTTAAACCTTTCGAGACCGAATGCTCCTTGCGGAGGTCTGAATCTCGCACTACTAGGCTCGAGGGTGCACGATAAACCGTACAATCCCTAACGAGTTCCCCAAAGGTGGGTTGTAGTGGCGCTTTGCAAAGATTTAATAAATACTATTCATTTAGAAAAAATGGTTTTATAAATATAAGGTATTTATTTGTAAAGGGATAGTTTTCCGTAATTTAGTTTCTAGGGTTTCCTAAGCCAACTAGCCTATTTCTAAGGTCTAAACGATAAGTCATTAGAAGTCTCAAATCGCCTCTTCACCGCCAATTGCGGCCAGGTAAGTGCCAGGTAAGTGGGAAGGAACCACAATAGTGGGCCTAATTAAAAACCACTAGCCTTGACACACTTGCCTAGACACCACAAAGTCAGATTTAGATAAACGATCGATGTCCATGACAAATCGTACTTTCTTTTTAAAAGATTTTATTTAGAATTGTGTACAATTTAAAGCTTCCAAGAAAGGTTTATAAAGAAGATGGTATTTTAGTGAAAAGTCTTGTATTTTCGTATTCTAAGTTTGACGTTATCAATTAGGGTTATATTTGTGTGTATGTAGAGCTAGGTCATTACCTCATGACTTATTTTAAGGTTTAGTGAAGTTTAGAGGTTAAATATGATATATTAAACATAAGGGTATTTAAGTGTAAGAATACGGTATTTGTAAAAGTTATCATTTCATGTATGAAAACTCATTCAAATTGATTTTTACAAGTTTAGTGATCAAGATGAATATGTTTAGGAATGAGGGAATTGATTAGAAGAAGAAAAATAAAACTTTATGGTATTATTGTGAAAAGAATACGATATTACAAGAAAACTATCATTTCATGTGAGAAACTTTGTCCAAATTGATTTTTATGTGATTAATAGTCATCATGAATATGTTTAGGTGTTATGAAATTGGTGACAAGTGAAATTTTGTAGAAAAACCGAATCGGAAATCGGTTTGTTCCGATTTCCGTCGGGTTTCATAATTCCGTATTTTAAGAAATAGAAAAGAGAGAAGAATGGGACTTACGGGTTTCAAACTCTTCTAAAGAGTAAAGAGGAACCAGGGAAAAGGCCGAGGTGTGGTTTCGTCGCCGGTTGCTTCAAAGAACGTCGCCGGAATCCGTCAGCGCTTCGCCGTGAACTCGGTTTTAAAGCACACTTTCTTATGGAATTTTCAAGAGAGTAATTCTATGGTTTTGGAATGAGAAGGTGGGGGTAGGGGTCTATTTATAGGGTAGCTAGGATATGGTAGGTGAAGGGTTTTCTTTATTAAAAAAAATTATAAAAATTTAAATAAAAAGCATTAAAATTTGTAATAAATTGGTTATATTTATCACTCAGAAACTGATATAATAAAATGGAGTAAACAGGGGGTTTTAGAATACGAAGAGGCATAATTTTTTTGTTGGGACCCCGGCCATCCGACCAACTCTGGCCGGCGGCGCCGGCCGAGTTGGCCGATCCCGGCCGGGATCGGCGACGGTTGGGTGCGGGGCTCTCCGACTAAGATTTTGGTATACTCCATTTTTGGGGTTCAGTTCAATATTTGGGAGTTATGGCCTGTGGACTGTTGGGCTTCTAAGAATTTTTAAAGAAAAATAAACTAAAAATAATGTGGGGTATGGGATTCGAACTCTGGTGGCTTGGTTCAGCAGTGCAAGGTATTACCAATGAGCTACAAGCTCTTTCTTGTAATTATTGTAGGGAAATAGATACTTAAAGTGTTATCAGCAACATTAAATACTCCATGTATACTTCAAATTTAAATCAAATTTAGGTATACAAAAATTGGAGTTGTTACAGCTAGCGCCCTTGCGCACAAAGCGCTAACGCTCAAAGTGCTAGCGCTCGAGCGCCCACATGCTGACACGTGGGGCGCTAGCGCTCTTGCGCTCAGAGCGCTAGCACCCAAAGCATTGGCGCTTTTTCCCACGCATCCTTTGAATGCCCATTCCCCTTTTTTTATTTTATATATATGTATATATGCGCGCGCGCACATACACACACACACATACTCTACAACACTATACCTCTCAAAAATATTTTGGGCCGGGGCGCTGCCCCGCACTCCGCAAGGGCCGTTTGCAGCCATCACATTGAATGTGGGGGGAGGCAAAGCGACAAGGACGCGTCGCTTCGTTCTCACCAGATAACGCTTGATGGACACCGCGTGGCAGAAACTTCCTAGGCGAAAGCGGGCGGCTGTTGGGCAGTGCATCGGGCTATATAAGGAGTACTGGTCCTCTCCCCTTTCGCAGACAGGCCCTCGAGAATGCAGGATTTTCCGTTCACCATCCCCGACATCGTCAGTTTTGAAGATGTGTACCTCTACGACCCCTATTGCACCGAGGACACGGTGCAGTTGGTTCACTGGCGCATTGAGGATCACTTTGGCCGGTTACTCCCCAGGCGCTCCCCCCTGCTTCAGCTACTGATGTACTCCATCTAGAGGGCATTACCGGGGCTTTACAACCCCGTGTCGGAGCCGCTCTTTAATGAGTCCGTGGGCAAGCTGCGGTCTTTAAGGCGCTTCGGCCTAATCTCCGCGAACCGGCTGGCCCGCTCAGAGGCACTCGTCCGCGAATGCTACGAGCTGAGGCTCGGGGTCGATGCCCGCGGGGCAAACCGGGGGCAAAGGCTGGAACTTGCGAGGCCCCGGCTAGTGGAGATTTTTACCGAGTACCACGAACAGTGCTCGTTGCACCCCGTCCCCCCACTATTGTAATTCTCTTTTTTTTCATGTATGGCTAGGGAGCCCATAATACCCTTTGAATAAAACAAAGCCTTCCTTTATTTTTCGCAATGCTTCATTGATTTTTATCAAACATTAACAGTAGATCATGGGGAGAACTCGCATTGCTTAAGGAAAAAAAACAAGATTTTTAAAACAAAAAAAAGGGTACAAGCTAAAAGATGACTTTGTTGGCTTGGGCCAAGCTCCCTGAAGGGCTGTCGGCCCCTGCGCTTGGCATAGGGCATGGGGCTCCCTGAGGTCCGGGTTGGCCGTTCGCTGAAACAAGCATGATCTGGCCGATGGTCAGGTCGGTGGGAGGGTGAGGCTGCCCTTGCTCACGGTCGGCCTACCGTTTGTCCCTTAGGTAGAGGGCGAGGTGTCCGAACCGGATGAGCTCCTCGACGTAGTCCCTCAACTGTTTGCAGTCCTCTGTGGCATGGCCCGGCACCCGGTGGAAAGCGCAATAGGGGCCCCGGCTTCGCTTAGCGACCTGACATAGGATCGGGGGGAACTTGAAGAACCCCTCATTCTGGGCCTCCTCCAGCAACACCGCGAGGGAGACGTTGAGGGGGGTATACTCTTGGAATTTCGGGTGGTAGGGCTGCTGACGCTCCGGCCCGTCCTCCCAAATCCTTTTCTTCTGGTCGGGCCGATCCGCCCGAGGAAGGTTGGCGTTCACTTCGGATTCTAGATGGACCTCGCGCTCGGTCCACACCTTGACCTCGGCCATGGTCCTAGGTTGAGCCAGCGCGAAGGAGCGCAATCATTCTTTGTGCCTCAGACTAGACCTGAGCGCTGTTATGACGGTCTCGTCCCGGTGCTCGGGCACCTCGAGGAGGGCGTTGTAGAAGCGGGTGATGTAGGCCTTGAACGTTTCCTTGTCCCCGCTTTTGACCGTGAAGAGGTAGTCGACTGTGTGCTTCTGTCGACGGTTCCCCACGAAATGGCCAAGGAACTGGGTGGCCAGCTCGCCGAAGGTTGAGATCGAGCGGGGCTCGAGCCCCCGGAACCAATCCCGACCCACGTGGATGAGGGTGGCCGGGAAGGCCCTGCACTGGGCGGCGTTGGAGTGATCTTGGAAGCTCATCCCCGCGGTGAAAGCGTCCAAGTGGTCCTTCAGGTCGTTTTTCCCGTCGAACAGAGAGACCTTCGGAGGCTTGTTACGCGAGGAGACGCGCACGGCGAGCAGTTCCTCGATGAATGGCTTCGTGAGATAGTCGGAGGCATACTTAGCCCCGTCGCTCGAGAAGTGAGCTTCTCGGCGCAGGCCCTCGATCCTCTTCTCGAGGGCGTCGAGCCGACCGTGGTACCTTGAGGAATCGGTGCCTCGGGATTCCCGGGCCCCGCTGCGGGCGGACTGCACCTGGGAGCGGTCCCGGTTTCTCCCGATAAGGTGCCTTAGGTCCCGGGATGGGGAAACCCTTGAGTCGCCGGGATGGACCCCTTCTGTGTGGTCCCACCGACCATGATGGGGTCGGCCAAGCTCATGGATTGGAGAGGTGACCGACATTTCCTCAGGAGGGTAAGGGCCACGAGGGGGCTCGGCGTAGAGCCCTGGGGCGAGTCTCGGCGTGGAGCCTTGGGGTGCCCAGCGGGCCTCAGGGGGCACAGGTTCGAGGGACCGGTGGTGAGGGGATGCGGCCTGCTGGCGGTTGGCCGTCCAGACAGGGGCAGAGCCTTCTGGAGGCAGCAGAGCAGCGATCTGGGGCCTGGGCGCGGTCGTTTGGACGCGGACGAGGGCCTCCACGAGGGATTGCAGGCGATCTATCCGGCCCGCGAGGGCGTTGATGACGGTCATGGGGAAAGGTTCATCCCCGCCTTCGGTGAGCGGAAGGCGACGGCTGGTACCGGGATCCCCAGGATGGTCGTCCGACATGAGAGAGGAGATAGGAAGGTCAACTTTGTATTTTGTGGAAATTTTTTTTTGTTCCCGCAGACGGCACCAACTGATGGAGCTCCTTTTCGGGCTTCTGTCAGATGTTGTCTTCCGTTGATCTCGAGGTGAACTGGGTTGATTTTCCTTCGTTGCGTGTGGGTCTCAATGGGTTTTGAGAGGACAAAATGGGATGAGGAGGCCGCCGCCGTGTACCTGCAAAGAAGTCTCGGGGTGGTTGGGTACCACCAAGGACCCTTCGACGCTCAAGTCAGTGACAAAATCCGAGCAGAGTAACAGCGTAAGTGTAAAGAACGGCTTACTCGACCCCTCTGTGATGGGGGTTTATATAGTGGTGGCGGCACGCAGCGGCAGGCGTGAGAATCTCGCCAGCAGTTATGCCCCCCGACGTCACGCCCACGTAGAAAGAGGATCGCCCATTAATGGGGATCGTGATAGCGTGGAACGTGGGATGTTTTTGGCATAGAACCTGCGCATGGTGAGATTCGCGGAGCGGCGGTTACGCCTGTTAGCGGTGACCTTGGTCGGAGGGCCGAGGAGGCGACCTCGACTGGGAGCCCGGGGACGGGCGAGGAGGCCGAGGAGTCCTGACCTAGCGGTAGCTCGGCGCGAGCTAAAGAGCCGAGGAGGTTAATTTGCAGGGTGCTCTAAGGTGAGCCAGCTTTGCGCTTGCAGGTCGGGTACAGGGCGGCCTGGTCGGCCCCCTGCGGGCCCTTTCTTCTGAGTTCTGGGACGTGTCACACGCCACGTGTCATGATCTTAGAGATGCCCGATATCGAGTAACATCAATATCCGAGCAGAGTAACGGCTTAGTGGAGTAAAAAATGGCTTCCCTGGACCGTTTGAAGAAGGGGTTTATATAGCGGTGGCAGCAAGCAGGCAGGCGTGAGAATCACGTCGATCGTTATGCTCCCGACGTCACGCCTACGTGATGAGCGGGATCTCCCATTAATAGCGAGACAGGCTCGTTAATGGGGGATCGTGATGGCGTGGAAAGTAGGATGTGGCCGGCGGAAATCTCACACATGGCGAGATTCGCGGGATGGCGGTTGCGCCTGTGAACGGTGTCATCGGTCGGTCGATGAGACCGAGGAAGATGACCTCGGCGGGAGAGCTCGCGGACGAGCGGGAGAGCCGAGATATCTTGGTTCTGTGGTAGCCCGGAAACGAGCTGTGAGGCCGTGGAGGCCAGTTGTGCAGGGGGTTCGGAAGTGAGCCAGCATTAGCTCGGTAGGACGAGCGTAGGTGTGGTGCGGTTGGCCACTGCAGGTCCTTTCTTGCATGCTCTGGGACACGTCATCTGCCACGTGTCCTAATCTGGGAGATCACCGATATCGAGCATCATCATCAGCCCCCCACTCTCGTTCCGATCTATTCGTGGGTCGGGTCGAGAGTGGACTGCTTGGTTCTTTCTGTGCGGCTTGGTGCTGGTAATTCCTCGTGGTGGATTGTTCGGGGACGACACGGCGTTCTTGTAGCCATGCATCGAGTATAAATCGAACGAAAGATGAGTGTGGGAAGGTCGGTATCCTCCCTTTGCCGGAGTTGAGGCGCTGATCGCGCGTTGAGTATGAATTTATTCGGCGGGCCTTGGATTCGTGTCTTTGTAGGGTAGGAAGCTACCCCCTGCGGATGCGCCAAGAAGGAAGCTACTCAGCGGCCTCGCGATGAGGGCTTCAAATCCTCAGCGTCTGATGGGCAGGAGGACACCCATTGGGGATGCGCCGAGCAGGAAGGAACTCGGCGGCCTCACGATGAGGGCTTAAGGTCCTCAGTGTATGATGGGCAGGAGGACGCCCGCTGAGGATGCGCCGAGCAGGAAGGAACTCGGCGGCCTCATGGTGAAGGCTTTAGATCCTCAGTGTTTGATGGGAAGGAGGATGCCCGCTGGAGATACGCCGAGCAGGAAGGGACTCGACGGTCTCGCGATGAGGGCTCCAGATCCTCAGCGTCTGATGGGCAGGAGGATGCCCGCTGGGGATGCGCCGAGCAGGAAGGGACTCTGCGGCCTCACGATGAGGGCTTCAGATCCTCAGCGTTTGATGGGCAGGAGGATGCCCGCTGGGGATGCACCGAGCAGGAAGGGACTCGGCGGCCTCACGATGAGGGCTTGAAATCCTCAGCGTCTGATGGGCAGAAGGATGCCCGCTGGGATGCGCAGAGCAGGAAGGGACTCGGCGGCCTCACGATGAGGGGTTCAGATCCTCAACGTCTGATGGGCAGGAGAATGCCCGCTGGGGATGCGCCGAGCAGGGACTCGGCGGCCTCATGATAAGGGCTTCAGGTCTTCAGCGTCTAATGGGCAGGAGGATGCCCGCTGGGGATGCGCCGAGCAGGAAGGGACTCAGGGCCTCACGATGAGGGCTTCAGATCCTAAGAGTCTGATGGGCAGGAGGATGCCCGCTGGGGATGCGCCGAGCAGGAAGAGACTCGGCGGCCTCACGATGAGGGCTTCAGATCCTCAGCGTCTGATGGGCAGGAGGATACCCGCTGGGGATGCGCCGAGCAGGAAGGGACTCGGCGGTCTCGTGATGAGGGCTTCATATCCTCAGCGTCTGATGGGTAGGAGGATGCCCGCTGGGATGAGCCGAGCAGGAAGGGACTCGGCGGCCTCGCGATGAGGGCTTCAGATCCTCAGCATCGAATGGGAAGGAGGTTGCCCGCTGGGGATGCGCCGAGCAGGGTAGCTGCTCGGTGGCCTCCTGGCGAGGACTTTGATCCTTAGCGCGGGAGGGGCCGTAAGAGGCCTACTAAGGACGGGCCGAGCAGGGTCACTGCCCGGTGCCTCTTGGTGAGGACTTTGATCCCTGGCGTCGTGGGGTAAGGAGCTACCAGCCAGGGATAGCCAAGCAGGGTAGCCGCTTGGCTGCCTCTTCATGAGCGCTTTGATCCTTAGCGCGGGAGGGGCCGAGAGTGGCCTACTAAGGATGGGGCCGAGTAGGGTAGATGCTCGGTGCCTCTTGGCGAGGGCTTTGATACTTAGCGTGAGAGGGGCCGTGAGTGGCCTACTAAGGATGGCCGAGCAGGGTAGCTGCTCGGTGCCTCTTGGCGAGGGCTTTGATTCTTAAGGACAGACCGAGTAGGGTTACTGCCCGATGCCTCTTGGCGAGGGCTTTGATCCCTGGTTTGGTAGGGAGCTACCAGCCAGGGATAACCGAGCAAGGGCGGACCCGGTTGCCTCTCGGCGAGGGCTTTGATCCCTGGTTTGTTGGGGTAGGGAGCTACCATCCAGGGATAACCGAGCAAGGGTAGGCCCTGTTGCCTCTTTCGAGGGCTTTTCATCCTTAGCGCGAGAGGGGCCGTAAGTGGCCTACTAAGGATGGGAGAGCAGGGTTGCTTCCCGGTGCTTCTTGGCGGGGGCTTTTTGTCCTTAAGGATGGCCGAGCAGGGTTACTGTCCGGTGCCTCTTGGCGAGGGCTTTAATCCCTGGCGTTGTGGGGTAGGGAAGCTACCAGCCAGGGATAGCCGAGCAGGGTAGCCGCTCGGATGCCTCTTGGCGGGGGCTTTGATCCCTAGCGCCGCGGGTAGCAAAATACCAGCCAGGGATAGCCGAGCAGGGTAGCCGCTCGGCTGCCTCTTGGTGAGGGCTTAGATCCTGGCGCTGTGGGTAGAAAAGTACCAGCCAGGGATAGCCGAGCAGGGTAGCCGCTCGGCTGCCTCTTCATGAGGGCTTATATCCTTAGCGCTGAAGGGGCCGTGGGAGGCCTGCTAAGGATTGACCGAGCAGTGAAGCTGCTCAGTTGCCTCTTGGCGAGGGCTTTGATCCCTGGCGTTGCGTGGTAGGGGATCTACCAACCAGGGATAGCCGAGCAGGGTAGCCGCTTGGCTGCCTCTTGGTGAGGGCTTAGATCCTTGGCGCTGCGGGTAGCAAAGTACCAGCCAGGGATAACCGAGCAGGGTAGCCGCTCGGCTGCCTCTTGGTGAGGTCTTAGATCCCTGGCGCTATGGGTACCAAAGTACCAGCCAGGGATAGCCGAGCTGGGTAGCCGCTCGGCTGCCTCTTGGTGAGGGCCTAGATCCTGAGCGATGGAGGGGCCATGGGAGGCCTGCTAAGGATTGACCGAGCAGTGAAGCTGCTCAGTTGCCTCTTTGCGAGGGCTTTGATCCCTGGCATTGCGTAGTAGGGAAGCTACCAGCCAGGAATAGCCGAGCAGGGTAGCCGCTCGGCTGCCTCTTGGTGAAGGTTTAGATCCCTGGCGCTGCGGGTAGCAAAGTACCAGCCAGGGATAGCCGAGCAGGGTAGCCGCTCGGCTACCTCTTGGTGAGGGCTTAGATCCCTAAGGACGGGCCGAACAGGGTTACTACCCGGTGCCTCTTGGCGAGGGCTTTGATCCCTGGTTTGGTAGGGAGCTACCAGCCAAGGATAACCGAGCAAGGGTGGGCCCGGTTGCCTCTTAGCGAGGGCTTTGATCCCTGGTTTGTTGGGGTAGGGAGCTACCAACCAGGGATAACCGAGCAAGGACGGGCCCGGTTGCCTCTTTCGAGGGATTTTCATCCTTAGCGCGGGAGGGGCCGTAAGTGGCCTACTAAGGATGGCCGAGCAGGGTTGCTGCCTGGTGCCTCTTGGCGAGGGCTTTTTGTCCTTAAGGATGGCCGAGCAGGGTTGCTGCCCGGTGCCTCTTGGCGAGGGCTTTGATTCCTGGTGTCGTGGGGTAGGGAACTTACCAGCCAGGGATAGCCGAGCAGAGTAGCCGCTCGGCTGCCACTTGGTGAGGGCTTTGATCCCTGGCGCTACGGGTAGCAAAGTACCAGCCAGGGATAGCCGAGCAGGGTAGCCGCTCGGCTACCTCTTAGTGAGTGCTTAGATCCCTGGCGCTGCGTGTAGCAAAGTACCAGTCAGGGATAGCCGAGCAGGGTAGCCACTCGGTTGCCTCTTAGTGAGGGCTTAGATCTTTAGTGCCAGAGGGGCCATGGGAGGCCTGCTAAGGATTGACTGAGCAGTGAAGCTGTTCGGTTGCCTCTTGGCGAGGGCTTTGATCCCCGGCGTTGCGTGGTAGGGGAGCTACCATCCAGGGATAGCCGAGCAGGGTAGCCGCTCGGCTGCCTCTTGGTGATGGCTTAGATCCCTGGCGCTGCGGGTAGAAAAGTACCAGTCAGGGATAACCGAGCAGGGTAGCCGCTCGGCTGCCTCTTGCTGAGGGCTTAGATCCCTGGCGCTGCGGATAACAAAGTACCAGCCAGGGATAGCCGAGTAGGGTAGCCGCTCGGCTGTCTCTTGGTGAGGGCCTAGATCCATAGCGCTGGAGGGGCCATGGGAGGCCTGCTAAGGATTGACCGAGCAGTGAAGCTGCTCGGTTGCCTCTTGGCAAGGGCTTTGATCCCTGGCATTGCGTGGTAGGGGAACTATCAGCCAAGGATAGCCGAGCAGGGTAGCCGCTCGGCTACCTCTTGGTGAGGGCTTAGATCCCTGGTGCTGCGGGTAGAAAAGTACCAGCCAGGGATAGCCGAGCAGGGTAGACGCTCGGCTGCCTCTTGGTGAGGGCTTAGATCCCTGGCGCAGTGGGTAGCAAAGTACTAGGCAGGGATAGCCGAGCAGGGTAGCCGCTCGGCTGCCTCTTGGTGAGGGCTTAGATCCCTGGCGCTGCGGGTAACAAAGTACCAGTCAGGGATAGACGAGCAGGGTAGCCGCTCGGCTGCCTCTTCGTGAGGGCTTAGATCCTTAGCCTCTGCTGTTGGAGACCTGTGTCTGGCCGCGGCCCAGTTCCTTAGGTTCTCCGGCGAGCTAGTCTTCGAGCTGCTATGACGAGTCCCGTCCGTGCGACCCTGTCGAGGGAGGGGGTGTTGGTCATGCCTGGGAGCAGGCGAACTGACCGACATCTCCTCGGGAGGGACAGGAGCACGTAGTTGTTTACCCCAATCAGAGCAAAGCTCTGTTCAAATTCCAAGACGGGAGATGAAGCAACGCTTCCGATTCCACCCAATCAGAGTAAAGCTCTACTTTGAAAATTTAGATTTTAATAAATGAAACAACGCTTTAAGTTCTTTGCGCTGCGCGCAACGCGCCACGTGTCGAAAGCTGATACGTCAGCGCATCGCCCAAGGCAGCGCACCCAATCAAAGCAAAGCTCTATTTAAAGCAAAATTAAAGGAAGTAACGCTTTAGTTGCGCAAGCACTGCGCTGCGCGGCAAGTGTCAGCGCAGATGCGCTAGCGCAGTTGCGCTGCGTGACACGTGTCACGTGCTGGGGCATTTGCGCCAAACAGAATCAAGATTCTAAAGAAATCTTTCTGTTCTTGTTAAAACAAGAAGATTTTCTTCTGTAAAACAGAAGCCATTGGATCAAAGATCCAACGGTGGGAAAATTCCCCAAATCACTCAGAGAAAGATCTCTTTAATAAATTTAACTAATTTATGGGCACTATAAAAAGGACCCTGGACCTCAATTCAAAGGCATGAACATTTTGGTGAGAAATCAAGAACTTCAAACAGAGAGAACTCTGAAAAAATTTCAAGAGCAAAAAAGGTAAAAACCTTTAGAAAAAAAAGAGAAAATTCTCTTATGAACAGATCATTGATCTGAGAAGAAGATCAATGATCTTCAATAAAAAGAAAAATTAATAATAATAGTGCTTTGCACTTTCTTATGAACCATTGGTTCTTCGAAAACAAGAAAAACTTGTTTTCTTTGATTTAAAATCGATCAAAACATAAAACAGTGCTTTGCACTTGAAAAATTGCACTGTTGCGCTTGCGCTCCTCAGAACGTGACACGTGTCAGCATCTGACTCACTTGCGCTGTGCGTTTTTAGGATAGAGCTTTGCTCTCTGAAACTGGCGCAACTCACCAGAGCGTGCCACGTGTCACAGCGCAGCAGCG
Source organism: Agapanthus africanus (assembly GCA_030015575.1). NCBI lineage: Eukaryota > Viridiplantae > Streptophyta > Magnoliopsida > Asparagales > Amaryllidaceae > Agapanthus > Agapanthus africanus. The sequence continues at coordinate 162,355,863 of JASDDO010000019.1, forward strand.
CAGCGCACCGGCGCAGCGCACTGTGCTTGCATGACACGTGTCCTAACTACATGCGCTTGCGCTCTTTGATTGGCGCAAAGCGCCTGACAAATGCAATGCATTTCTTTTGCTAAAGGGTCAGGCCCAAGTCAAAAAGATATAACAGGCTAAAATAAATTACAAAGCAATAAAAGGGCAGAGCCCAAGTAAATTGATGCTCTGCATCATTTATAAATGGGCAGAGCCCAAAACAAATTGATGCTCTAGATCTTTTATGGGCAGAGCCCAAACAAAAATAAAAAGAAATGCAATGCAAAAAAAAAACAAATAAAAATACTGAATATTTTCCAACCGGACTTAGCCCAATCGTGGCCGTAAGTCCTCAAATTAAATTGACTGAGCAAGATTGCTCTCCTAAATCAATTTACCTCCGGTTCGAGGGTACATCTCTGAACTCCTCTAACATCTGTCGTTGTAATCCTTCAACGACGTCAGAGAGGTGACGGGTCCCGGCGACCACACATCAACGACGGACCGAAACGTCTTTAAACTAATGACGGACCGAAACGTCCTTAAACTAATGATGGACCACCACATCCCTAAACTGGAACATGGACCACCACGTCCCTAAACTGGAACATGGACCACTACGTCCCTAAACTGGAATAATAGAGCCTCCAAATGCTCTTTTGCCGGATCTAAACGATCCCGTTTAAGTTGATCTTAGCCCCAAACACGGCTAACGTATCCTTAAACATTTAAATGGACTATAAGACTCCAAATCGACTTTGGTTCAAGGGTGCATCTCTGAACTCCTCTGACACCTATCGTTGTAATCCTTCAACGACGTCAGAGAGGTGATGAGTCCTGACGGCCATATATTAAATGGATCACCACGTTAAGTTGATCTTAGTCTCAAACAGGACTAATGTATTCTTAACGAATGTTTAAGTTGATCTTAGCCTCAATACGGCTAACGTATCCTTAAACCAAAACCCAAAACCTAAATCTAAGAAAATACGGATTTGGACTAATCCACGTCCTACGGGCGACGAAATAAATAGTCTCCGTATACAATCCACGGGCAACCACAAACAAAACAAACACACACGACACGAAGTGAAATTCTGGAGAAGGAGAAAGTGGCTATCGCGATGCGGTAGCGTAATTAACTGCAGGGGCTTGCGCCTGCAGGGAAGAGCGTCCCCACAATCAAAAACCCCTATAGCGAGGGGGAATCTGACGAAGTCTGCTACATCGGCCGCATCCGTCTAAACCTCCGATACACGGTGCCATAAATCAACTTGGCATCTTCGGAGAGGTAGACGAATAAAACCATATAGCATCTGCCCCGAATCTCAGGCAAGACGTCCTCACGTCGCCGCCACCATTTGGAGGGGAACAGATTCTGGCACGCCCGGTGGGACCTTTTCCACTTTCCACTCCACACTTCGTGTGTCGTCTTCGCGAACCAATCGCGGTTTGTTAACGGTTGCCTCTGGATTTTCAAGTTACTAAGATTTGGTCTTTTGTCTGGCGCAGAACTCAAGCATCAATGGCCTCTAACTACACCAACTGCTCAAAGTGCCACTGTAACGGACGCTCCACCTCACCTCGAGGTGTAGCATATGGGCCCCAAGCGGCCTCCTTCCTCGCTCTACCGGTAGAACAGGTGACCCAGGCCACCACCGGCCTGTTTTTCGGGACCATGATCCCACCTACAAGCTTCTCTATGCCAATACCTGTACCGGAAGTGAACAAGAAGTCGGTCTTCGACCGGCTCACTGCTACGACGACCCCTGTCAACGGGTCGCCCACTACCAAACCAACAGCCTCTGTTTTCGCCAGGCTGGATCAGAACTCTAAATTGGTTGTTCCAAGGAAGGCAATAACTGCTGCTCCAGAAGTCGTCAAGGCGGCTTCCCTTGTCAAAGAGTCAGTCTTTCCAAGACTGACAACTCCTGTCCCTACTCGAGGATCTGTCTTTGACAGATTGAATATCACCCCTCAAAGGACAAGCTCAGTCTTTAAGAGGTTAACACCAGCAGCCCTCATTCAGACAGGGGGAAAAAAGAGGTTGTCTCTATCACCGAGCCAGTCCCAATGGCTCGTCATGCTCGACGTCGCTATTGGCGACGAGTAAGAAAGGCAGGGGGCAACTCCCCCTCAGGGCTAACTCCACCTGCTCCAGTGGTGGAAGTCAACGCTGCTGTTCCAACTGGGAACAGCTTCGAACTGCTAAGGAGGGTACGTAAGAACTCCCCAACCGCTACACTGAAAAGATCTCCTCCACTTGTGAAGAGAGTTCCGGAAATGAAGCAGGAGCAGCCCCCTCGACGGCTGTCCTAAAAAATATACAAGGTTTGACGGAGGGTTCAAGACTCTGTAATTGACCCAGAGAATTCTCATCGACAGAAAAAGGTGAAGGTGCAAGAAGAAAAAAAACGTCCGGACAAACAGCAGAGGACGACCACCACCTGGGTGCCCACTACAACGGCCCCTTCAACTTCGACGGCCCACAAAAGAAGAAGGCCGGAGAAAACCCCCGCACCCGCGGCAAATGCCAAAGGAGGTGAACCCAAACGCCCTAGGTCTGGGGGCATGGTAGTTTATACCGTCTGTATAGCGTCTGGTAAAGAGGACAGCCGCATATCAACAGGTCATAGACCGCTCACGCGATCGATGACCAAAGCATAGGAGCAGCAACAAAAGCTCCAAGAGATGATGAACGTTATGGCCGCACTTACGGGGCCAAAAGAAAACCTTGAAACGTCCTTGGATGAACGCCAAGAGCAAGAAACGGACGCCGAATTCCTTCGTCGAAAATTGGAGAAGAAGGATAAAGCGGCTGCTGAACAAGCAGCCAACATAAATCGTATGGGCCTCCTGTTCCAAGACATGGTAGGGATGATGATTCAGCAAGATCTTCCGGCCGAAAATCCCCTGATCATCCTTGAAGACGATAGGGGAGAGACGTCAAATCCTCCACCAGCACTGTCAACAGCTAAGGAGGAGACAATCTCCAAAGCTGATTTAGACGAGTACATAGCCCAGCAAATACGGGTTCATCATGCGACTGAAGCAGCCGGTCAGGTCATAAAAACAGGGCGGCCATATCCAAGTTGGTACGATCAAATCAATTACCCGCCCGGTTACACAATTCCCAAGTTCCATGTTTACAAGGGGACGGGCAATCCTCACCAGCATGTTGCTCAGTTCAGGATGCTCTGCGGCAACACCGGCGGTGATGACAAGCTGTTGCTCCGCCAGTTTATTGGAACCTTATCAGATACAGCGTTCGAATGGTACTCTGAGCTCCTTAACGACTCTATCAAGACCTTCGCAGAAATGGAGCTGTTGTTTACTCAGCGTTTTGCAAGCGCCAGTGAACGCACTCCGATGACGGCACTGATTAACACCAGGGTAAAGCCAGGCGAGACATGGGTTCAATATGCTATACGGTGGAGGAATTTATGGTCAAAGTGCGAGCAGCGCATCGAAGAAGCTCCTGCGGTGGGTATGTTTGTGGGAACCCTTGATCCGCAAGCAACCATCTCACAATTTATGATGTTCTTCAAGCCGACCACCTTCCAGGCGTTGATCGACAAGCTGGCGCAAATGGATCAAATGGGCCATAAACCTCCTCTTCCAAAGCCGGACTCCCGAAATGAGAAGGGGAAGGGGAAAGCGATCGTTGTTGCTAATGCTCAGCAACAGCCGAGCAACTTGAAACCGGTTGTTCGTCAAAATAATATGCGCTCGTACATAGCTCTCGAGGAGAGGATGGGACGTCCTTACTCGTTTCCTCGAGATAAAACGAGAAGGTTATTCGAGCTGGCGTTGCGTAACCGACTCATAAATTTGCCGGATCCAAAACGTCCGTCGCAACCAAATGATGACAATGAGCCCAACTACCTGTAACATTTCAAAAAAATAAAATATTATTTTTGGGAATTTTCATAATTTAATTTTAATTTTTAGTGAATATTTTAATAGTCGGTATAATTAAATACCGATAAATGGTGAAAATTCCGGAGAAAATTTTGGAAAATTCTAAAATAGGGTATTTTATGGAAATATGTCATTTTTAAGTTTTATGGTTACGTAAATGCTATGTTGGTGTTAATCGCGATTAAAAATCGCTAATTGGATTTTTGGTTTTTTGTGCAAAAATGTGCACATGACATTTTCTACACTTGTTACACTTGTCTCATGTTTTGGACTCATGATAAGCCTAGGGTGAACCATGCTTAGATGACCTTAGTGACTTGAACCAATTGGTTAGGTTAGTGGGGTTAATTAAGGGTGTGGCTTTGTTTACAATTGGATTAGGGTTATGTTGGCTTGTGTCAAGGAGAGAGAGAGAGAGAGAGAGACATGATGGTTGAGATTTTATTTGGAGAGAGAGAAGGGTGGCTCCTAGGTTATGTCACTTCATCTCACTTCAAAACTCATCACCCTCCTTTCACTTCAAAACTTTTATCACTCACATCTCTCCCTCTCACTCTCTCATACTCACATCTCTCACATTCACACAACACCACAACATCAACTTATACCACACACACACCCTCCTTCAGCTGCAGCTGCTCCTGCAACCAAAAGAAAAAAATAAGAAGGAAAAGAAAAAGAGAGAGAGGTTTGCAAGCAACAGCAACAACAACACCCCCCCCCCCCAAAACAGCTTCAGCAGTAGCATCTGCAACCATATCAGCCCATAACACTGCTGCAACAGCAGCAAGAATAGCCTCCACACCCTCATATACCACACCAACATCAGCCAAAACATTACACAAACAACAACAGCCCCTGCTGCTGCTACTTCAACACCAGCATCACTTAAATAAAACAACAGCAGCAGTTTCAGCCCAGATCAGCAACTTGAAGCTGCTACAGGGCACTTCAGCAGCCCTTCTTCCTCCTTCTTCCCTTCTCCTTCATCCCAGGACCCCATTGAGGTATAATCTTGCAACCCAACTCTTTTCTTGTCAAGTTTTGGGTTACTAGCTGATAGTTTACTGTTATATTGAAGATTAGTGCTAGTTTAAGGGAAATTGAGTGAGACTTGACCAAGTGTTGGATTTGATGGTTGGTATAACCTTACTAGGTGTATTTGAGACTAGTTTAATCCAGAAAACCCCAAATCTCTAGTTAGTTACCAGAGTTGTTCGACTTGGTGTAAATTAACGTTTTCGTCGATTTTGTGACCTTTCTGAGACCTGCTTTCACCCGGGACCTCCTAGAGTAAAATTGACTTGGAAGTGAGCTGTGCAGGCACCCTGGAACCACTACCCAAAGCCCTAGCCACCATCTCAGAACACCGGCCGCAGTTTTATTCCCCATGGCCGCAATTTGCGGCCAGACCAGGGTGGGACCTCCTCGTTTTGCGTGCACAGCCCCATTTCATGTAAACTTGACCCCCTGTATGTCTAGTTTTGACTGTTTCCAGTTAGGGTAAAATCTGGGTTCATTTTCATGAGTTGGCGTATGATTTACGACTTGTTTTCGGATGGATTTTGATATTCGATGATTCATTTCTGTCGAAAGGCGTTTGGACGTCAACGACAGTGGATATTGGCTGCGTCTGCACACAAGGTCACAGGTTTTTACCTATGGGCGTAGTGTGCACCATTTTGGCTTCCGACATGGTTTTCATGAGTTTTAGCGTGTGATATCCTTATAGGTACCCCACGTGGAATCGAGGTGTTGGAGATGCAAATGGCGATATCGGCACCGACACACATAACAAAGTGAGTAGATTTATATCCACAGAGAGAAGCCGGGTGGATGGCGAATAGCACCCCCCGCAGTCCGTGGTGAAGTATACGGATGCGTATACACACCAACAATTTATTATTTGTTGTTGGGATTAATTATTGATGTTAAATGGATATTGGTATATTGGATTGGTGAAAGGTTACGAAACCATAGGGTAGTGGGTGCACTACACATACATACACACATATACATGCTTGCATACATCCTTATTTCATATATGGTTATGGGATTCTATGTAGATATGTGTTCACTTGGGTTTGGGATTATGTGTTCACATACGGATTTGAGGATGATTCATGGGATTGATATGAGTCGATGAGTTTGGTCTAAGATTATGATATCGGCGATATGATAAAATTCATAATTGAGATACGTCTTAATGCCTTAGAGGATTTTGGAAATGATGATTCCATAGGAATGGTGACATAAATATATAATGATTGACACGTGATTATGTTATGAGATATGATATGATATGATATGACAAGATACTTTTGATAGACCGCCTTGGGCGATGTATACTCTTTGTGATGATATATGATGATAATATCGATTTATACTAAACTGTTGATCAGTAGTCAGAGCTTGATCATAGTAATGTTATTAGCATTGTACTAGACATAGGTCAATACCCAGATAATGATATTTGATACAGAAAATACCAGATGAATGATATGACGGATGTGATATTGACCCGTACCCATATTTGGGGAGGCCGTACGACGGATTCCCGTACGAGCTATATTTTGATGTTTGATCCGCCTACTTGACTTGGGAATAACCGATTATAGAGATATGGTATCGGATGTGATATGATCGAGGCGGGATCACCGACTATATATGTGTGTGTGTATATATATATATATGTATGTATCGACTCAGAGGTTAGGCGGTTTCCCTTACCTACTGTTAGCTTTAGCTCAGCCTTGGAGTGGTGTAGCTATGTGACTTTTATGACATTAGATGCAGTTTAGCGATCATGGTGTTCAGTATTTCAGCTCCCGCATATTATTATTGTTGCCCTGCATCGCATACTGTTGTGATTCATATTCTATTATTGATATCCTGCTGCTAGGACACCAGCACCATTACCGATGATGCGTATATACCACGTACACTTATTTGCTGTCGCATACACATCTTCATCGGTAATTGCCATGTCACGTACACTTAGAGAATATTATTGCCTGATTTAGCTTGTTAACTAGTAGTGACATGATATTAGTGCATTGCCTTATATGCCAGCTTGACATTGTAGCTATTACTTGCCACTTCATGCATACTGTTACTCATTATATGCTGCATTCATGGATTCTCATGCTCATATTCATGATTTCACATGCTATTGATGATTTGGATTCGGGTTTCCATGATGTTTTCTGGATTTGGAGGAAAACCGCAAAAACATACATATAAACTGCTTCTCTTTTTAATCAAAATGCGGTTTTCCCATGATGTATGAGTCGTCCACTATGAGTTTGCTGATGGATTTCGAGACCCGATTCGAGGAGTGGAGGAACCGTTTCGGGTACATGGTGGGCCCGGTGCGGTACCCCGGGACAAGAAGATCGCAGGAGATGGCGTTGAGCCTGGCAGGGGAGCACGACCGACCGGTGATATTACCCGACACGTCGGATATCCGGAGGATACCGTCGTAGTCATGAGATGGATGGTAGGGGCCGATCTGGACTGACGGCGCCCTGGATATTATGATTGAGACATTGAGATTTGAGATACTGAGGTACAGAGATTGTGATACAGAGATATCGAGATATTGAGATTTATGTTTTGTGCCGATGCTAGGCACTGTTTTATGTTGATTTCATTATGATACCTCATTTTAAAAATACAGAAATCTCACAAAGTTACAAAAGCAGTTTTCTTCAGTACATGCATTCTGTTTCATGCATTCATACATCATTCATATGATATATTGCCACCTGATGCACTGGCACAGACACATGGGTTTACACTTGGGTTAGATATTTACCCTAGCCATGGTTAGAGATTGCTGGTTATATATTTGAGGATTATATATATTGATCGTATGACCTAGGATTGCATCATACATGCGATTTCTGTTCGTAGATCTTTTTCTACTTACGAGTTGGCAACTCACCCCCGTTGTGCCCCAGTTTCTTGCAGGTGCTGCCGTACGGATTTCATTACGGCTTTGCGGGCACCGTACCTTTCGGGTGACTTGCTAGCATGTCGGTTTATTGTATCTTACCCATCATTATACCTTGTATATTATATTCAGTTGTATCTAGAAGTTCCATCAACCAAATATGTATTTATTTGAGATAGAGACCAGTGATGTTTATTCTTTCGACCTTAGAGTCGCGTGTTATATTTCCATGGGTTCTTTCTGGTTGAGTTTCATCTCTGTTGTGATCCTTGCCTTTAGGCGTTGTATATTATGTTGCTTACAGGTTGATTTGATATGGTTCTTCCTACTCTCTACTCCTTTTCTTGGTTTGGATTTCTGGGTTCGGCTTACTTAGAGTACGTACGCCTCAAGACGTTCGTAGTCTAAGTGCCGGTCATGTTCCGTACTTTCGGGTCGTGACACTACTGTCCTTATCATCGAGTACTAGGTCATCCGATCGAGGATTGCTACGTCTTCAAAAATTGGCTTGAAGACCAGTACCGACAAGGCAAGTTCGCATTGTCCGACAAATGGAAGGTGAATCCACCGCAGCCCCACACCTCTAAGGGAATGAATACGCCGGGGGCAACATGCTCTGTCGTTGAAGAAGCTCCTTGGGAGGTTGTTTTATCAGCTAAGACAAAGAGAATGCTAAATGATCTTCAAACATGCCCAGCGATCAAGTGGAAGAACCCGTTGGAGCCGCAGATCATTGAAGGGATGTTGAAGCCTCGTCCAACTCAAAAGATCGATGGAGGTGGCCCAAGCATTCATAACCAGCCGTCGAAGTCTTCAAAGAAGAAGAAAAAGAAGTCAAATAAGCCCGTGAAGCCTGGCGACAAGCGCACGGACTTGCAAAAACAAATTGACGCGCTGGAGGAATACAACCAGAAGGCGCGGACTCCCATTACATTCCAAGAGTTCCTCAATCATGTCTTTTAAGAGGAAGATGAGGGAGAAAGTTCATCTGATGAATCTGAAGAATACGTGGCGAGCTGTCATATGATTTCCTATTCGTTCATGGATGATGAAGAGACTCCTTGTACTGAAAAGCTGGGGGCAGATCCTGAACCAAAAATTCTGGGCCCATCAGATGAAATAATTGACGCATTCCTCAATGAAGCTCTCTTAAAAAGTAAAGCTGATTGGGAGCGCGAAGCGATCATATTTGAAAGGGCCAAGCGCCAGCGCCTTGACAAAAGAATTGAGATATTCCCGCTGGAGCAAAGTACACCCACTGCGGATAAAATCAAATTCTAAAGCCGTGTTAATGGGTATGAAGCTACCATCCTCTGAGGGAAGCATTACTGGTAAAGCGAAAATGCACCCCTCCTACTGCTTATATCATCGGAAGATTTCGCACCCCACTGAAGAGTGCAAAGCTTTCGATAGATGGTGGAAAGGATATGTTGCTCACCGACAACATTTTAAGCGGGAGAAGCGCAAAACCCGCTGAGAGCAGAACGGTACGACCGAGGGGCTTAACAGAACCACCGGCGATTGTCGCATGGTTGACGCCGGGGGATCGCAGGTGCTCACATTCGGGAGCAATTCTGATGAGGAGATGGAGCTCGGCCCTCTCTTTAAAGAGTCCACCTTGGGAAAAGAAGAAGAGCCGAAGGTCTGTGAAAATATCCGGCTGCGTAATCGCACGCTGCCCGAAAAGAATCTCGGACCCTCAAACAAAAAAGATAAAAGAAAAGAGAAGGTCCCTGAAGATATTGACTTAGATGACCAAGCTGTGGAGGAGCTAAGTGCTAAGAACCCGCCGAAGAGAAATAAGGTGGATTACAACGTCTTAGCGCATATGAGAAAGCTACCCTCAACATTCTTTACGCCCTCTTGCTATCAAAGGAGGCGAGAGATTCGTTAATCAAGGCACTACAGGATCCGGAGCAATTCCAAACTTTCCTGGCCGAGGAAAAGATGAAAGATGAATTGGAGGAAGTGCACACGGCCGATGTCGCTTTTGGTGATGAGGACCTTCTCCTTGGGACGTGCGAGCACAATCGCCCCCTTTATGTCTCAGGATACTGCCACGATATAAAGATAGGCAAGATCCTGATCGACAATGGATCCTCCGTTAATCTCCTCAATGTGCGAGTGTTAAAAGAAATCTGCATGAGCGTACAACACCTTGCTCGGGATAAGATCACCATCTCCAGGTTCGACTCCCAATCATCAAAGACTCTTGGATCTGTGATACTGACGCTACGCTTTGGGCTACTCGTCACGGACATTAAGTTCCACGTCATAGACGCCAAGACATGCTACAACGCTCTGCTCGGCCGACCGTGGTTACATAAGTACAACATCATCCCTTCTACACAACATCGGTGTATGAAGTATTCTAAGGATGGTCTCGAGTATACCGTAGCGGGAGAACTGAACCCGTTCTCCGTGAACGAGGTCCGTAAATACGAAGATGCCAAATACTTCTTACCGGATTTCGAAGACACGGAGAGGTGTCACAAGCCGGAGAATAAAACTAACGCTACCATCCCTGTCTTCGGCAGTGATACCGAGGAGGAAGAGGAGATAGTTTATTCGGGTCCGCCCCAATACACTAAGCCAGGACCATCCGCTCCTACGTTGATCTTTGGTAGTGATTCGGAGGATGAGGTCCATGCTGTATTCCCCGCTCGACCCTCAATACAAGCGTCAGCTGATGAAGAGCAAAGTCTACAAGTTGCTATGGTGCCACCTAAACACCATAAGGAACTAGATGCGCTCGATACCGACATTGTAGAGGAGCTGCAGATGTTCTATATCCCTCCCAGGCGAGAAGGCGAGAAGGCAATCCTATTCTACCGCTCTGAAAAAAACAAAGTGGAGAAAGAAATCTGGCACGCTGTGGATCCTACGCTGGACAGGCTTCAGCCCATCCGTTTACCCAGATATTATACAGAAGGCTTGAAGAGGCTATTGAAGCGCCGAGGGATACCCTTCAAACAGACCGTTTGAAAGGCCAAGTTCTATGACAAAGTCTGGAACATTCCTGGGACTCAACGCAAGCTGCCTAATGGGAGAATGGAAACAAAGGGGCTTGGATACATCCGGTCAAAGAAACGAGAGTTACTATACGGCTGCTACGTCGTGTATGACTTTGATGAAGAAGCGGATGCTCAATGGGAGGGCGCTAATCCTGAACCAGTAAAAGTTCCTGATGTGAAAGGGCCCAGTCCATCGTTTGAAGAACAAATGGACAGGCTTATAAGGGAAGCTGGTCAAAAAGTCCGAGACGATCACAACCGCGAAATGGCCATCTATGAGAAAGCCAAAACGCAATGCCTCCTTCAACAGGCCGTCAAAGATGAAAGTGCCACCCCCTGTCAACCTGTTATAAAAAAGGCTCGACGCAGAGGCAGAAGCAAGTTGAAACGCGAAAAAGACGCTCAACAGCAACAAAGCGGGGCTAAGAAGCCACGCAAGCGGGAAATGATCGGTTCCGATCTATCCCTCATGAAGAAAATGGGTCGAGCATACTCGTTTCCTCGGGACAAGACAAAGAAGATACTTGATCTTGCTCTAAAACATCAAATGCTTACACTGCCGGAGTCCAAGAACCCCGAACAAGCAGGCGAAGTCTCTGACCTAAATTATTGCTCTTACTATCGAGTAATAGGGCATCCTCTCGAAGACTGCTTCACCTTCAAGAATTGGGTCGAAAATCGGTATCAGCTTGGCAAATTCGCTCTGTCTGACAACTGGAGGATAACACCGCCACAGAAGCACGAACCCAAAGCCATGAGAACAGAACCAACTCCACATTGGGATTGGAAGCGGATTCGCACTTGTTGCATGATAACAATAGTAAAAGAAGAGCCCGAGAACATGGATGACCTTCCTTGGTGCTTTGAAAACAGCAACGATGAGGTGATCTCAGAGTTCCCACCTGCTCCGAAAGAGCTGGAGGATGGAATACATACCACTGCAGATAACCTCAAGAAAATTGAGTTGGGGACGGTGGACGACTCGCGACCGACATTTGTCAGCGACCTGCTGTCTGAAGAAAGGGTGGCTGCATTAAAAGACGTCCTTGTATAGCATAAAGATTGCTTCGCATGGAACTATTCCAAAATGCCGGGACTAGATCTAGAAATTGCTGTGCACAAATTGGCGATATCCCCAGACGTCAAGCCAGTCAAACAGGCGCCAAGGAGAATGCGGCTCGAGCTTGAGATGAGCATCAACGCCGAGGTCAAAAAGCCAAACGACTCTGGCTTCATCTAGGAAGTTCAATACCCTGAATGGATCGCCAACATCGTCCCGGTGATGAAGAAAAATGGGACGGTGCGTATATGTGTGGATTTTCGGGATCTCAATAAAGCATGCCCGAAGGATGATTTCCCGGTGCCAGTCACCGAACTGATGATAGACAATACGTCCACTCATGAGGTTTTCTCCTTCATGGACGGCTCATCAGGGTATAATCAAATAAAGATGCATCCCAAAGACTAGAAGCACACCGCCTTCAGGACTCCTTTGGGTATATTCTGCTACAAGGTGATGCCCTTCGGTTTAAAGAATGCCGGTGCTACTTATCAGAGAGCCATGACGCAGATCTTTGATGACCTTATACACGAAATCGTTGAATGCTATATCGACGATCTCGTGGTTAAAAGCAAATCATACGAAGAACATCTGGAGCATCTAAAGACCGTATTTCGACGCCTTCGACAATACAACTTGAAGATGAACCCCCTTAAGTGTGCGTTCGGGGTTTCCTCGGGTAAATTCCTGGGATTCATCGTCCGACACCGAGGTATCGAAATAGATCCGTCTAAGATCAAGACGATCATGGAAATGCCTCCGCCGAGAACTCTTAAACAGTTGCGGTCTCTCCAAGGAAAGCTCGCATACATTCGGCGATTTATAGCCAACCTCTCTGGCAAGTGCCGCCCTTACAGTCACTTGATGAAGAAGGGAACTCCATTCGTCTGGGATCAAAAATACCAGGGCGCGCTAGACGAGATTAAACAATACCTGCAGAACCCGCCAGTGTTGGCTGCTCCGGTCAAGGAAAAGCCCCTCATTCTTTATACAACCGCCCTCGAAGGTTCTTTAGGCGCATTATGGGTGCAAGAGAATGATCAGGGGAAAGAAAGAGCACTCTACTATTTAAGTCGAGTTCTTCTGGGGGCAGAAAGCAATTACTCTCCCATTGAAAAACACTGCCTGGCGTTGATCTTCGCGATAACAAAGCTCAGGCACTACGCATTGGCACATGAAGCCCGTCTCATCTCGAAGGTGGACCCCCTTAAATATTTGATGTCGAAGGCCATATTGACAGGTCGACTCGCTAAATGGGCTCTGCTCTTGATGGAGTTCTCGATAACGTATCAACCTCTCAAGGCAGTGAAAGGCCAGGCCATCGCCGACTTCCTTGCTGAGCACCCGATACCTGCCGATTCTCCTCTGAATTGCGATTTGCCAGACGAACATGCGTTTGACGCGATCGATGGTGGTGATACCCGATGGGAGCTTTATTTTGATGGAGCATCTTCCATGAAGAAGCGCAAACAAAGTACCCCTATAATCAAATCGGGGGTTGGCCTCATCTTCGTGACTCCACAAGGAGGGATAATGCGCTTCGCTTTCTCCTTAACAGAGCCGAGAACAAATAACGAAGCCGAATACGAAGCTTTGATAGCAGGCCTCGAGATCGCCATTGACATGGGAATTGAAAACCTCCTCATATACGGAGATTCTCAACTGGTCGTTAGTCAAGTAAACGACGACTACCAAACGTGCAAACCGGAGTTGGTGAAGTACGGTGAAAAGGTGCAACAACTGTTGACCCAAATTCCCTCCTATACTTTGGAAAGCATACCGCACGCGGAAAACAGCAAAGCAGACGCGTTGGCCAAACTTGCTAAAGAACTGGCTGACGAGAACCTCGATAACGTTAGAATCATGGTACAAAGCCGTCGCGTGCTTGCCCCAGCAGAAATACCTCCGGAATCATCCGAGGAAAACGGAGCGACTGAGCAGACGACCTTACAAATAAAAGAACGAGAAAAGGCTGAGGACTGGAGGAAAGTCTTCATAGACTACTTTAAGTCCCATCGAATGCCCGAAGATGCGTCCACAAGACATCAGCTCATGAAACGAGCTCTGTCTTTCGCCTTCGTCAACGATACTCTGTACAAGAGGTCGTTTGATTCTCTGTGGCGAGATGCCTAGGGCCTGACGAAGCGGAAAGGGTCGTTCAGGAAGTTCATGACGGACTCTGTGATTCTCACCAAGCGGGCCCGAAGATGAAGTTGAAGATCAAACGGATGGGCTACTACTAGCCCACAATGATTCAGGACTGCCTCGAATATGTGAAGCAATGCCACTCATGCCAAATCCATGGGGACTTCATCCACCAACATCCAAATCCATTACATCCAACGGTGGCTAGCTGGCCGTTCGAGATGTGGGGAACTGACATAGTCGGCCCCATCGAACCAGCATCGTCTAGAGGACATCGTTTTATCCTGGCGACGACTGATTACTTCTCCAAATGGGCAGAAGCAGTACCATTGAGGGAAGTGAAGACGGAGAATATCCTCTATTTCTTCAAGACGCACGTCATATATCGGTTTGAAACGCCAAGACGGATCATCTCCGATAACGGGCCAGCCTACAGAAGCCACAAGATCAGTCGCTTCGCACAACAACATAATATAGACTGGAGATATTCTTCAGTTTATAATCCGCAAGCTAATGGTCTAGCTGAAGCCTTTAACAAGACCCTGATGAAAATCATGAAAAAGACGGTGTCCCGAAATAAGATAGACTGGCACGAGAGACTGCAAGAGGCTCTTTGGGCGTATCGAACTACGTTCAAGACGGCCACGAACACAACGCCATACGCGTTGGTATTTGGTACGGAAGCAGTACTCCCCCTCGAGATAGAGCTACCCTCTTTACGAATGGCAGTCCACTACGAGTTGACGAACGAAGAAAATGCTAACCTTCGGCTTGAGGAGCTTGATGCTCTTGAAGAAATACGGCTCACAGCGCAACAAAATCTGGAAGCTTATAAAGCAAAGATGATACGCTCATATGAAAGATTGACCCGACCGAGGACATTCCGCCAAGGCGAACTTGTGCTAGTGGTCAAAAGGCCTATGATCCCCAATCGCGCCAAGCGGGGAAAATTCGATCCAAACTATGAAGGTCCCTACATCATAGATAAGGTCTACCAGGGTGGGGCCTATCTACTCATGGACATGCACGGTGAAAGGCCTTTCAGGCCAATAAACGGTCGCTTCCTAAAGAGATACTACGCTTAATGAGCCGCAGCCTAGGTCAATGATAGATGACGACGACTATGTCCGCTCGCTATCTTCCCAAGCTCAAGCTTCATAAGCAGTAGCCAGCCTTCTTCATGGCGGACCGAAACGTCCTTAAACTAATAGCGGACCAAAACGTCCTTAAACTAATACCGCAGCATCCTTAGGCTGACGAGATGAATAAAAAAAAAATTAAATAAATAAAGAAAAATATAATAAATAAAAACGGTATGTCCATAAGCAAAAAGGGCACAGATGAAAACCCAAAAAGGGCTCCGTGAGTAAAAACAGCAGGGCTACCGGCGAGTGTTCGTGAAAACCCGAAAGGGCGCGACCTCGTAAAAAAAAAGAGAAAAAAAAAAAAAAAAAAAAAAAACGGTATGTCCATAAGCAAAATGGGCACGGATGAAAACCCGAAAGGGCTCCGTGAGTAAAAACAGCAGAACTACCGGCGAGTGTTTGTGAAAACCCGAAAGGACGCAACCTCGTTAAAAAAAAAGAAAAAAAAAACAAAAACTTATAGGGTCCTCTCGACCTTGTAAGGAGAAACCACTCGCGTGAGATCCTTACGACTCACAAGGGAGCAACACACTTAGGGATCCCCACGATTCTTAAGGAGAAAATACACTTGCGAGATCCTCACGACTCGTAAGGAGAACTCTCTTATGAGACCCTCACGGCTCATAAGATTTGAAAGTCTTAAGTTACAGAGACATAAACCTGTGCTTAAAAAACCCTCACAACTTCCGATATTGCCCTACAAATGGTCCAATACTGGCCCTTGTATACAATTCACGGGCGCGAATAAACATTTCCCTGACCAAGTCCCATTCGTGACTGGGGATATGTACGCATGGTAAACAACCCTTGTAGGTCCTCTCGATTTACAAGGAGAAAACCCTCTTGTAGGATCCTTACGACTTACAGAGGAACAAACACTTAGGAATTCTCACAATTCCTAAGGAGAAAATACACCTACAAGATCCTCACGACTTGTAGGGAGAAATAACTTTGTGAGACCCTTACGACTCATGAAGTCAAAAGCCTTAGTCGACATGACCTTAACCCTCGTTGCTAAGCCACCTTTGTTCGACATCGACAGAGACAGATGATCATTCGCTCATGGCAATATCCCAGTTGTAGCGGTGCTGATGCCGAAATCGATGTCTAAATCCAGATTTACGGCGAAAAGCTAGTAGGCCGCACATGCATATGAAATAGCCGAAATGATTGGGCAACTCGTAATAAAAAGCAGCGAGTAAAAATAAAATAAACAGCCGAAATGATTGGGCACCGCGAAAAATAGCCGAAATGGTTGGGCAATCGCGACCTTCGCGATATAAAAGCTGAAATGATAGAGCATCACGGAAATATAGCAAAAAAAAAGAAATGATAAAACTTTGGCCCTACAGTTGGGATCACATCGATCCCTGTATACAATCCAAGGGCGCAAACAAAGAGGGAAGCATACTTTCCCAACAGGCTCCGCCAAAAAACGAAGCCAAATCTAGATGGTTCATCCCAACTCTGAAGAAACCAGTGTCTTCGGAAAAATCCTTCGACTCGAGGAAACAAGTGTCCTTGACGAAGAAAATCCTGATTCGTGTCGACTCGCAGAGAAACCAGTGTCTCGCGGGAAATTCTAGATTCATTTCAACACCAGGGAAACAAATAATCCTTGGCAAATACCTCAACTCATGGAAACAAACAATCTTTGATGAGAGCCTCCTGATTCGCATCGACTCGCAGAGCAACCAGTGTCTCCGTGGGAAATTCTCGATTCGTTTCAACACCAAGGAAATAAATAATCCTTAGAAAATACCTCAACTCAGGGAAACAAACATCCTTGATGTGAGCCTCCTGATTCGCGTCGACTCGCAGAGCAACCAGTGTCTCCGTGGGAAATTCTCGATCCGTTTCAACACTAGGGAAACAAATAATCCCTGGCAAATACCTCAACTTAGGGAAACCATCTTCCTTGATGAGAGCCTCCTGATTCACGTCGACTCGCAGAGAAACCGGTGTCTCCGCGGGAAATTCTCGACTCGTTTCAACACCAGGGAAATAAATAATCCTTGGAAAATATCTCAACTCAAGGAAACCAGCTTCCTTGATGAGAGCCTCCTGATTCGCGTCGACTCGCAGAGCAACCAGTGTCTCCATGGGAAATTCTCGATTCGTTTCAACACCAGGGAAACAAATAATCCTTGGCAAATACCTCAATTCAGAGAAACAAATATCCTTGATGAGAGCCTCCTGATTCGCGTTGACTCGCAGAGCAACCAGTGTCTCCGTGGGAAATTCTCAATCCGTTTCAACACCAGAGAAACAAATAATCCTTGGCAAATACCTCAATTCAGGGAAACAAACATCCTTGATGAGAGCCTCCTGATTTGCGTCGACTCGCAGAGCAACCAGTGTCTCCGTGGGAAATTCTCGATCCGTTTCAACACCAAGGAAACAAATAATCCTTGGTAAATACCTCAACTCAAGGAAACAAACAATCCTTGACGAGAGCCTCCTGATTCGCATCAACTCGTAGAGCAACCAGTGTCTCCGTGGGAAATTCTCGATTCGTTTCAACACCAGGGAAACAAATAATCCTTGGCAAATACTTCAATTCAGGGAAACAAACATCCTTGATGAGAGCCTCTTGATTCGCGTCGGCTCGCAGAGAAACCAGTGTCTCCGCGGGAAATTCCCGATTCGTCTCAACTTACAAGATGAAGCCTCAGGCAGCAGGGATTGAAAAACTTGCTTACTGAACAATGGGACCCTGCAAGTCGGTCTAAAACGGTCTCTTGCATACTATTCATGGGTCTCACTCTCCATGGTCGAGTTTCGACAAGGAGGGAAACAACCGCTTACGGGTCCTCTCGACTCGTAAGAGGGAAAAATTCTCTTATAAGATCCTTACGACTTATAAGAGAAAACACACTTAGGAATCCTCACGATTCCTAAGGAGAAAATCCACCTACGAGATCCTCTCGATCCGTAGGGAGAAAAAGTCTCTATGAGACCCTCACGGCTCATAGAGTTGAAAAGTCTTAGACGGCAGATCTGAACCTGCGGCCTAAGCCATCGATATCTCTTGAAAAAAAACTAAGTTATCTGCCAATTATGTTTATCAAGTCAACATGCTGATAATAAGAGAAAGAAGAAAGCGACAAAAGAACATCCGATTTACAAGCGTTCAAGACACACTCATCTATGCATAGGCAAAAGACTCAGAACGAAAAATAAGACAAGCTGGGATAAAACTTTTCCATTAATATTGCCAAAGATTCTTACAATCATAAAGCAATAAATGAGAAATATTATTACAATGGAATAACCTCAGATCCAGGGCGCGGATTGAGGAAGTCAAAAGTAAGGCCATCCAGAGTTCTTCTGGCCTTTCTGATTATTCTGGTGCGTAGCCTCTCGCGCTCCTGTGTGTCAAGATCTTCGGCAAGCCTTCCCAGCCTTCGATAAGTAGCAACTATCGTCATCTGCTGGAAAATTTGATGCAGGATGTCGATGAGGCTATCCCGCCGTTTCTTCGAGATCAGCCCCGACAGGTACATTGAATGCACCTTGTCTTCGGCGTCATCCAGCGCATTGAGCGGTAGGGCCTCGTGAAACCCCGGAAGTGCTCTCCATATTGCTCCCAGCACGACTTTCAAGAGAGCCGAACGACGAGGAAGCAGCCAACCAACGCTTGCGTTAAGGCGACCCATGACCTCCGCACATTGGGCGTGTGTAAACTCTTGGTTTTGTTGACTACCCTGTACACGGATATCCTCGTAGGTGATGAATTCGTGCAGACTGTATAGATGAACAGCCATAACGCCTGAAGGAAACATCAATGCAAGATTAGCGACAAAAAAATATATATAAATAAAAAAGGAGGGATACAGAAAGTTGAAACTCCTCGGGAGCAATGCTCTGCAGACAGGAGTGACACCTGTCAAAATCAGTCATGAGGAGGATTTGAAGAAAATCCCCTAAGAACATTGAGTGCTTTGCTCTGAAAAGATGATATAATAATAATGGTAATATAAAATGCCATCTTTAACTTCCAAGATCCACGAAGAACTCTTGAGAGTTCTTCTATATGATTTGGAAGGAGCAAAGCTCCATTAAGGAACTAAGAAAATACAAGGTGATTCTTTTAGAGAGCAGAGCTCTATTATTGGAACCCTAATATGGTCCCTTTTAGTCCTCGTTAGATCCTTTTAGATCTATAGAGCAAAGCTCTGCTAAATAAAACCCTAAATGGGTTTTCTTTACATCAGGGATCTATTGAGAGCAAAGCTCTGTTAACAAAAATTAACTTGATTTAATTCAATTTAAATTAAAAATTTTACCTCAAAAGTTTTAAGAAATTTTAATCCTTGGAGTTCTTAAAGGCAAGAGCAAAGCTCTGAAGTTTGAAAATAAAAATTTCGAAGATGATGATCATCTGTGAAGGACCAAAAGTCCTATTTATAGGCATCAAATGCCCTTTCAACTTTAAAAAGCTGCCGCAACGATTGGAATTCTGCCACCGTTGCGCTCGCGTTTGGGGCCACATAAGCGCAATGGTGGGGGGGGGGCATTTGTTTACCCCAATCAGAGCAAAGCTCTGTTCAAATTCCAAGGCGGGAGATGAAGCAACGCTTCCGATTCCGCCCAATCAGAGTAAAGCTCTACTTTGAAAATTTAGATTTTAATAAATGAAATAACGCTTCAAGTTCTTTGCGCTGCGCGCAACGCGCCACGTGTCACGCCCCGCTTCCCAAAATATGGAATACGAGGGGTAGACAAGGCCAGCCATGCCCCTACGGTCAAGGAAATGTCCCACCGTAGTCACACTTCGGCTTCTAGTTTATCATGGTAAACAGTAAATGATGCGCAGGTAATGAGAAATGCAGTAACTGGAATAAAACAGTGAAATGAACTGAACTGATGGGAAATAAAAGATATAACTCTGAATAGCAAGTCAATAAGTCTGTGATGCACGTCTAGTTCTGGTCCAGGCTAAATCTTCTCCTCACACTGAGCATGCATACTCAGGTCGTCAGAGCGACACAATAGCAATATAATATGTATAAAAATCAAGTGACAGTTCTAACAGTGATAATAGATGTGTGAAGCAGTAAATCAATGCCATCATGAATATGAATATGCAGTAATCAATGCAGCGGAACAGTAAAGCAGTAGAACGATATGTCACGTATGTCAACACAGTATAAAAGGAATATAAATGCCAGTATCCCTATCAGTCTCTAAGTCTCACTGCACAGGTCACTAAGCCTATCGTCAGTCCAAGTGTGAGAGTCAACCACTCGCGAGTGTCCTCCACCCAAGGGTAGAACTCAAGGGCAAGGGACCACGGGCCCAACATGTAACATGTATATCACGGTGTATATCACATACCCTGTAAATCTCCATATATCTCCCTAAATATATAAGCCGGCATGGGACTCCCGAGATTCTGTTGAACTCACACCTGAACTACCCCACACCCCGTGGTCTACATCAAACGCTAACCATAACCCTAAATACTAATCGATCCGTGACAAGTCTGCGCGAGAACTGGAGGCAGGACCTCCATCAAGCACGTCCCGACTAATACCTAAGATAAATGGCAGTGTCGGATGTCTTATCTGTGACACCCGTGCAAGCGCTTCCATAAGTGTCCCATACCACTTATAGTCACACGTACACGCATCCCACAGACGTCGACAATGCAATAGAATAATAGGGTCACTGATTGTGTACAAGTACGTATCACTTTCACTTATTCACAGATACACGAACACTGACGTACTTGCCACAATCATCACTAGAATCTAACACTGGGTAAATGCACGATATCACCAGCTTATCACTACAATGATATGGGTATGATATGATGCGTGAACAGTATATAAGCACGATTAAGGTGTCACAAAAAAATAGTATTCTATCACTTGCACGATTTATCATGAAACGTACGTATATAGTTTAGCGAAACGATAAACAGGTAGTAATTAGTATGTTCAGTTAGCTATCCATCTAATTTGGTTTCAAGCCAATCGGGTTTCAGGATCATTAATTATAACCATTTCATTTTAAGCGCTCGCGGCTGGAAATCCGGTTTCAGAATCAGAAGTCCGTTTCGCAACGCATTTTAATCCAAGTTGGGATCAGATTTTAGTGACGTTAAAGTTGGATGAAATCTAGGGTTTTCAGTAAGGTTTTCAACGCAATAGACGGATCTTAAATCGCATCTGCATGTCAGGAGTTATACACTGTTTAACATTAATATGTCAATCCTGATTCTGTTGGGACTGTTATGCGTCCCGATCTTCTAAATTACAGATTAAATATCAAACGGTAACGAAACAGAATGAAACTAATTGTTTTGTCTAGATAACAGATTTACCTATAATAAACAGTGGAGTTCCATAACCTATGAGTTAAGAAAATCCTGTGGTACCCAATACGGAACAGCAAGCAACGACTGGAGTCGCTCTGGACTGCAGTCCAGAGTCGCACTCCGATACGAATATCATCACAATTTAAGTACAGGAATATCAGGAAACCAGTATAGGGTTAAAATTCATCGAGTCGGATTCGATTTTAGCCCTTGAACGCACCATTCTAGTGTGTATATGATTTATGGTGAATTTAACAGTTTTCAGGTACAATAAAATTCCAGTTTTACGGTTAAACTTGGGGGTAGTTGTTTTAGTCGTTAACGGTCATATTTTCCAGCGAAATTTGCACACGTTATCCATCCCTACAAGGGACAATGCAATATATCCAGTTCCGTCAAATGTGATAATGATTTTCTAAGAGGACAAGCATCGAACAGTTTTGTTGCAATATTTAACATAAGGCAAAACATGGGATATATCTACGATTTTAAATTGTAAACTAATAATAAATAGCATGTAGCAAGTGGGGACTTGCCTGGAGACGTTGGGGCACACGGCAGCGACACGACACACGTGCGGCACGGCAGTGACACACGCGCGAGCGGCAACGTCAAGATTTGGCCTCGGCATGAACTGGTTGGCACGGGCTTGGTTCGAACTAGAGGGGGTTGTTGCGAGCTCAGGCGGTGTCGGGGCTAGGGATTGCTGATGTTGTTGAGGCCGAGGGTGAGGGATTTGCAAGGGAAGAGAGTATGTGGAGGCAGAGAGAGAGATGAGTGAGAGAGATAGAGAATTGAGAGAGAGAGAGAGAGAGAGAGAGAGAAACAGAGTGAGAGAGATAGAGAATTGAGAGAGAGAGAGAGTGAAATAGAGTGAGAGAGA
This sequence comes from Agapanthus africanus, assembly GCA_030015575.1. NCBI lineage: Eukaryota > Viridiplantae > Streptophyta > Magnoliopsida > Asparagales > Amaryllidaceae > Agapanthus > Agapanthus africanus. Next base: position 162,378,320 of record JASDDO010000019.1, read on the forward strand.
TAGAGGGATTGAGAAAGAGAGAACACAGAGGGAGTTAGAGAGAGAAATTGGAGAGAGACGAGAGGGAGGGTGAGGATGACGACGACGACGATGATGATGAGGTGAGGTCGACGAGGAGCAATGGGCCGCCGTCGGGAGGTTGCAGGGGTGGAGCTATGGTGGTCGCGGTGTCGAGCGGAGGCGGATGAAGAAAGGAGGTGGTCGGCTCGGGTGTCGACGAGAGGCAGTCGGTTCTAGTGAGGGGGTGCGGGTGAGGGTGCTCGGGGATGATGGTGGCGGCCGTCGACGTGGGAATCGAATGAGGAAAAATGGGGTGCAGGGGAGATCGGTCGGTGGGAGAGAGGAGGAAAGAAAGAGAGGGAGACGGGAGTTTGAGTTGAGGAGGGTTGAGGAAGAAGGAGGAGGCTGGAGATGGGTGTCGGCAGAGGTGATCGGTGACGATGTGGTTCGGGGTGTAGCGAGAATAGGAGGAATAAGGAGGAAGTGATGGGAGTGAAGAGAGGTGAACGTTGAGGGAGCGAGTCGCAGGGAAACGTGCGCGTCGTGGGGAGTAACGCTCGCGAGCGTGAGCGTCGGCGGAGGCGAGGAGCGCGGCGGAGGCGAGGATCGCGCGCAGGAATGGAAAGTTACCGTTGGAAAATTTAAGGAAGATGAACAGGGGAGTGGGGTCGGGTCGGGTCTAAGGAGGCGGGCACGGGTTGGAGAGGGGACGCGGGCTGCAGGGAGTGGGCCGGGCCAAAGGAAAAATCAGAAAACAAATTAGAAGAAGGATGGGGCCGGGCTGAGTTAGGCCAGGAATTTAAGTTAAAAAAAAGAAAGGGAAATGGAACGGGCTGGGCTGATGGGATCTAAACTGAGGGAAAAAGAATGGAAAATTGGGAGTGGGTTGGAAATTAATTATAAGAATTGTAAGGGAATAAGGAAACGGGCCGGCTGAAATTGATTGTGGTATTTATTTTAGAAAAATGTGTGGGCTTAGGGTTTCAATATAGTTTGGGTTAGGATTTGGGTTTATATTTAAAATTTTGCTATTTAACTTGGCTAAGGAAATAATCAAAAACGAAATGGAGTTCAGGACCTGAATCGATGTTTATGTAAATAGGAAAAGAACATAAGGGATTAGAAGTTTAGGGTTTATTGGAGTTTCGAAAATAAATAAATAATTATAAATAAATTTTATAGGGAAAAAAGAAATACGGATGTAGGCATATAAAAAGGGGCCGGGTGTTAAATCATACCACCCTTACAAAAATTTCGTCCTCGAAATTTAAAAAAATGAGTTATACAAACATAAGCGAAAGCTATTATATTGCAATTATTACATAAAGATTTACTAGGAATACGTGGTTGAAGAAATTTAAATTATATATATATATATATATATATATATATATATATATATATATATATATATATATATATATATATATAAGTAAGGACAATATACGGAAAGGCAGGTCTAAATAGGTATAAGGAAAGAATAACTATAAGGGCAACTACGAGTATACGAGAATATAGGTATCAATAACGAACAATAATAATCAGAATGTATTCGATAAAAGTTGAAACTCACATATGTGCACAACTAAGTCTATCAAAATAGCAAACAGAAGTAATAAGTATAAGGCTCAACCACTTATAATAGTAAGCATATGCATAATACTAGAAATAAGATAACGATAATAAAGTAGTGAAAGATTTGTCGGTAGTTTAAAACATTTTAGGATGATGTATCGATCAAATAGTTTTGAATCAACTTAGAAAACTCTCATAACGAAAACGGGGAACGTGGAACAATATATGCGCAGTGTAAGTTTGCGCTACTGAAAACGAGATTAATAATAGTGTATTTAAAATATACGAAATAGAGTAATCAATAACACACTCTCTTTGATAAATTCAAAGTACTGAAAACTAAATTTTTGAATAACAGTGTCCCTAAATATAATTAGGGTAATAGGAAGAACACAAATAGGTATAGGGCTAGATAGGGTAATGATTACAAGGAAGTGTGGCTCAATCGGAAGGTTGAAGTGTGTCGGTTTTAGGCTGAAGATCAAGGAGACTGGGATCGGGTCAGCACAGAAGGTAATGGTGAGCAACAAAAGGACTACAAGGTAAAAATATTGGGGAGACTAACGATTGGTAAATCCTATGAATCAAGAATTTGAAAAGTTAATGAACTCGGTAATTCATAAGGAAGGTCCTCCTCCCAGAAGGATCTCAAACAGGGTACAGACGAAGGATGAATGGTGGCTCATTCCAAGGATCAGGGTGCGGTACTTTCTAGTTGAAACGAGGGTGAAAACTATACAATGAGTAGGGGTGGACAGTCAGGAATCTCAGCAGAAAATAAATGGACATGGGCAATAAACAAGTATTAAGCGAACCAATAATCAAAAGGTTTACGAATTCAGAAGATTTATTTCATTCAAGAAAATTTGAAACAAGGCATTCCCAAAGGCGAAAAGTGGCCCTAAACTATACACATTTTAATTGGCCAGAAAGAGACAACACTAAAAAAAGAAATCCCGTCAGTCGCGGTTGTGGAGATTCAGCAGGTCACGGTAGGCTCGCGCACTCAGGTAGGGGCGTCCATTTCCATATCGCCTCGCGGGCATCGCCATTGGGAGTTCTTCCACAGTAGGCTCCTGTCCATCGGGTCCTTCTTCCTCGGATAGAGCTTCTTTATCGAGGTCCGATTCCATGTGATTCTCTTCTTCTGGATTTTCTTCCACGGGATTTTTCTCAACTGGATTTTCTTCTATCGGGTCTTCATCGGGATCTTCCTCTATCGGGTTCTCTTCAGGATCTTCTTCCTCTTCGTCGGGATCGTCTATCATGTTAAACTCTGGGACGGATGCTCCTTCGTCCTCTGGATCGTGGTTTCCGAAATTGACTTGGGGACCGTTGATCTCATCGTCGGAATCCATCAGTGTGCGGTCTAAGGAAACGCATTACTGTGCATCCTCATCTAGATGCGGCGCTGCTCCAGGATGGGCCATGGTCTGAAAAGAAAAGTCATGATTAGATAGTGGGATACATCAAGGAAAAAGCTCAGGGTACGAAGTATAGGTAAACATGCGGTTACAGGAACTGAAAAATCAGGATGGAAACGCTGTGATAACGAATAATATAAATAAGGAGAAAACAAGAGAATGATGCATATATTATGATTCAAGTTTTATTGCATTCAATCAAAAGTTCAGTGGATACAAGATTTCAAACTGAAAGAAATATTCATGAGAAGATGACAACATTATTACTGAGAGTAGAAAACATAAAATTCTTCTTCGATTGCTAGACCGCTGCAATCTCGTCACGCGAGTTGGATCATGTGTTGGGTCTGCTTTATCCTCGAAGCGCGAACTACGCAATAATCGTCACTCGGCAGAAGTGGGGAGTGTGGACGAATCTCCTCCTTGTAGCTCCTTCCTTCCTGGGCAACCGTTGATAAGATGTTTGTTGGACCTGCATATCAGACATTTCCCTTGGGCGCGGCGACAATCCCTCTGAAGATGTCCTGGTCTCCTACAATACCCACAACATGGGGTCTTCTGCTGCTTCTGTTGCGGGGAAACAAATTGACGCTTCATCTTCTTCTCCTTTCCTCGTCTAACGGGGATCTCTTTATGATTTGAGACTCCCGCTGGTGCCTGATTCACCTGCTTTCTCAGTCCTTCAGCTAACAAGTCGTTTGTTCGCTCCTGGGCTTCCTTCAGACCTTGCAGTGCACTCAGAATCTCAATGGTCTGATTCTGGGGAGCGGATACAGATGAAGAGTCGTTGGAAGGCATGATTCTGAAACAATGATTTTGAGGATGATATAAGTCACAAGATATACGAATCAAAATATAATATGGATAGGACAAAGATTCAAAATATCAGAGGTGCTGAATTTATTATAAGTGGGGAATCAACTGTATGACTTTAAGTCACTTGATTAGAGTACGGTAGTGCAATTGCAACCACGTATCCTTGTCAAGTCACCCGAAACCATAGCGAATGGATAGCTGAATACAAGATGTGAATATGGATCAAGAATGACAAGTTTACAATCTAGACCGAGGGATGTCTTAGATTGCCAAACTATACACGGAAAACTGCAATCCCAATCGATGCAAAACCCGGCTCTGATACCAACTAAACCATGTCACGCCCCGCTTCCCAAAATACGGAATACGAGGGGTAGACAAGGCCAGCCATGCCCCTACGGTCAAGGAAATATCCCACCGTAGTCACACTTCGGCTTCTAGTTTATCATGGTAAACAGTAAATGATGCGCAGGTAATGAGAAATGCAGTAACTGGAATAAAACAGTGAAATGAACTGACCTGATGGGAAACAAAAGATATAACTCTGAATAGCAAGTCAAGAAGTCTGTGATGCACGTCTAGTTCTGGTCCAGGCTAAATCTTCTCCTCACACTGAGCATGCATACTCAGGTCGTCAGAGCGACACAATAGCAATATAATATGTATAAAAATCAAGTGACAGTTCTAACAGTGATAATAGATGTGTGAAGCAGTAAATCAATGCCATCATGAATATGAATATGCAGTAATCAATGCAGCGGAACAGTAAAGCAGTAGAACGATATGTCACGTATGTCAACACAGTATAAAAGGAATATAAATGCCAGTATCCCTATCAGTCTCTAAGTCTCACTGCACAGGTCACTAAGCCTATCGTCAGTCCAAGTGTGAGAGTCAACCACTCGCGAGTGTCCTCCACCCAAGGGTAGAACCCAAGGGCAAGGGACCACGGGCCCAACATGTAACATGTATATCACGGTGTATATCACATACCCTGTAAATCTCCATATATCTCCCTAAATATATAAGCCGGCATGGGACTCCCGAGATTCTGTTGAACTCACATCTGAACTACCCCACACCCCGTGGTCTACATCAAACGCTAACCATAACCCTAAATACTAATCGATCCGTGACAAGTCTGCGCGAGAACTGGAGGCAGGACCTCCATCAAGCACGTCCCGACTAATACCTAAGATAAATGGCAGTGTCGGATGCCTTATCTGTAACACCCGTGCAAGCGCTTCCATAAGTGTCCCATACCACTTATAGTCACACGTACACGCATCCCACAGACGTCGACAATGCAATAGAATAATAGGGTCACTGATTGTGTACAAGTACGTATCACTTTTACTTATTCACGGATACACGAACACTGACGTACTTGCCACAATCATCACTAGAATCTAACACTGGGTAAATGCACGATATCACCAGCTTATCACTATAATGATATGGGCATGATATGATGCGTGAACAGTATATAAGCACGATTAAGGTGTCACAAAAAAATAGTATTCTATCACTTGCACGATTTATCATGAAACGTACGTATATAGTTTAGCGAAACGATAAACAGATAGTAATTAGTATGTTCAGTTAGCTATCCATCTAATTTGGTTTCAAGCCAATCGGGTTTCAGGATCATTAATTATAACCATTTCATTTTAAGCGCTCGCGGCTGGAAATCCGGTTTCAGAATCAGAAGTCCGTTTTGCAACGCATTTTAATCCAAGTTGGGTTCAGATTTTAGCGACGCTAAAGTTGGATGAAATCTAGGGTTTTCAGTAAGGTTTTCAACGCAATAGACGGATCTTCAATCGCATCCGCATCTCAGGAGTTATACACTGTTTAACATTAATATGTCAATCCTGATTCTGTTGGGACTGTTATGCGTCCCGATCTTCTAAATTACAGATTAAATATCAAACGGTAACGAAACAGAATGAAACCAATTGTTTTGTCTAGCTAACAGATTTACCTATAATAAACAGTGGAGTTCCGCAACCTACGAGTTAAGAAAATCCTGTGGTACCCAATACGGAACAGCAAGCAACGACTGGAATCGCTCTGGACTGCAGTCCAGAGTCGCACTCCGATACGAATATCATCACAATTTAAGTACAGGAATATCAGGAAACCAGTATAGGGTTAAAGTTCATCGAGTCGGATTCGATTTGAGCCCTTGAACGCACCATTCTAGTGTGTATATGATTTATGGTGAATTTAACGGTTTTCAGGTACAATAAAATTCCAGTTTTACGGTTAAACTTGGGGGTAGTTGTTTTAGTCGTTAACGGTCATATTTTCCAGCGAAATTTGCACACGTTATCCATCCCTACAAGGGCCAATGCAATATATCCAGTTCCGTCAAATGTGATAATGATTTTCTAAGAGGACAAGCATCGAACAGTTTTGTTGCAATATTTAACATAAGGCAAAACATGGGATATATCTACGATTTTAAATTGTAAACTAATAATAAATAGCATGTAGCAAGTGGGGACTTGCCTGGAGACGTTGGGGCACACGGCAGCGACACGACACACGTGCGGCACGGCAGTGACACACGCGCGAGCGACAACGTCAAGATTTGGCCTCGGCTTGAACTGGTTGGCACGGGCTTGGTTCGAACTAGAGGGGGTTGTGGCGAGCTCAGGCGGTGTCGGGGCTAGGGATTGCTGATGTTGTCGAGGCCGAGGGTGAGGGATTTACAGGGGGAGAGAGTATGTGGAGGCAGAGAGAGAGATGAGTGAGAGATATAGAGAATTGGGAGAGAGAGAGAGAAACAGAGTGAGAGAGATGGAGAATTGAGAGAGAGAGAGAGTGAAACAGAGTGAGAGAGATAGAGGGATTGAGAAAGAGAGAACACAGAGGGAGTTAGAGAGAGAAATTGGAGAAAGACGAGAGGGAGGGTGAGGATGACGACGACGACGATGATGATGAGGTGAGGTCGACGAGGAGCAATGGGTCGCCGTCGAGAGGTTGCAGGGGTGGAGCTATGGTGGTCGCGGTGTCGAGCGGAGGCGGATGAAGAAAGGAGGTGGTCGGCTCGGGTGTCGACGAGAGGCAGTGGGTTCTAGTGAGGGGGTGCGGGTGAGGGTGCTCGGGGATGATGGTGGCGGCCGTCGACGTGGGAATCGAATGAGGGAAAAATGGGGTGCAGGGGAGATCGGTCGGTGGGAGAGAGGAGGAAAGAAAGAGAGGGAGACGGGAGTTTGAGTTGAGGAGGGTTGAGGAAGAAGGAGGAGGCTGGAGATGGGTGTCGGCAGAGGTGATCGGTGACGATGTGGTTCGGGGTGTAGCGAGAAGAGGAGGAATAAGGAAGAAGTGATGGGAGTGAAGAGAGGTGAACGTTGAGGGAGCGAGTAGCAGGGAAACGTGCGCGTCGTGGGGAGTAACGCTCGCGAGCGTGAGCGTCGGCGGAGGCGAGGAGCGCGGCGGAGGCGAGGATCGCGCGCAGGAATGGAAAGTTACCGTTGGAAAATTTAAGGAAGATGAACAGGGGAGTGGGGTCGGGTCGGGTCTAAGGAGGCGGGCACGGGTTGGAGAGGGGACGCGGGCTGCAGGGAGTGGGCCGGGCCAAAGGAAAAATCAGAAAACAAATTAGAAGAAGGATGGGGCCGGGCTGAGTTAGGCCAGGAATTTAAGTTTAAAAAAAAGAAAGGGAAATGGAACAGGCTGGGCTGATGGGATCTAAACTGAGGGAAAAAGAATGGAAAATTGGGAGTGGGTTGGAAATTAATTATAAGAATTGTAAGGGAATAAGGAAACGGGCCGACTGAAATTGATTGGGGTATTTATTTTAGAAAAATGTGTGGGCTTAGGGTTTCAATATAGTTTGGGTTAGGATTTGGGTTTATATTTAAAATTTTGCTATTTAACTTGGCTAAGGGAATAATCAAAAATGAAATGGAGTTCAGGACCGGAATCGATGTTTATATAAATGGGAAAAGAACATAAGGGATTGGAAGTTTAGGGTTTATTGGAGTTTCGAAAATAAATAAATAATTATAAATAAATTTTATAAGGAAAAAAGAAATACGGATGTAGGCGTATAAAAAGGGGCCGGGTGTTACACTACGTGTCGAAAGCTGATACGCCAGCGCAGCGCCCAAGGCAGCGCTCCCAATCAGAGCAAAGCTCTATTTAAAGCAAAATTAAAGGAAGCAACGCTTCAGTTGCGCTGCGCTGTGCGCTGCGCGACACGCGTCAGCGCAGATGCGCTAGCGCAGTTGCGCTGCGCTGTGCACTGCGCGACACGTGTCACGCGCTGGGGCATTTACGCCAAACAGAATCAAGATTCTAGAGAAATCTTTCTGTTCTTGTTAAAACAAGAAGATTTTCTTCTGTAAAACAGAAGCCATTGGATCAAAGATCCAACGGTGGGAAAATTCCCCAAATCACTCAGAGAAAGATCTCTTTAACAAATTTAACTAATTTATGGGCACTATAAAAAGGACCCTAGACCTCAATTCAAAGGCATGAACATTTTGGTGAGAAATCAAGAACTTCAAACAGAGAGAACTCTGCAGAAATTTCAAGAGCAAAAAAGGTAAAAACCTTTAGAAAAAAAAGAAAATTCTCTTATGAACAGATCATTGATCTGAGAAGAAGATCAATGATCTTCAATAAAAAGAAAAATAAATAATAATAGTGCTTTGCACTTTCTTATGAACCATTGGTTCTTCGAAAACAAGAAAAACTTGTTTTCTTTGATTTAAAATCGATCAAAACATAAAATAACGCTTTGCACTTGAAAAATTGCACTGTTGCGCTTACGCTCCTCAGAACGTGACACGTGTCAGCATCTGACTCACTTGCGCTGTGCGTTTTTAGGATAGAGCTTTGCTCTCTGAAACTGGCGCAACTCACCAGAGCGTGCCACGTGTCACAGCGCAGCAGCGCAGCGCACCGGCGCAGCGCACTGTGCTTGCATGACACGTGTCCTAACCATAAGCGCTTGCTCTCTTTGATTGGCGCAAAACGCCTGACAAATGCAATGCATTTCTTTTGCTAAAGGGCCAGGCCCAAGTCAAAAAGATATAACAGGCCAAAATAAATTACAAAGCAATAAAAGGGCAGAGCCCAAGTAAATTGATGCTCTGCATCATTTATAAATGGGCAGAACCCAAAACAAATTGATGCTCTGCATCTTTTATGGGCATAGCCCAAACAAAAATAAAAAGAAATGCAATGCAAAAAAGAACAAATAAAAATGCTGAATATTTTCCAACTGGACTTAGCCCAATCGTGGCCGTAAGTCCTCAAATTAATTTGACTGAGCAAGATTGCTCTCCTAAATCAATTTACCTCCGGTTCGAGGGTACATCTCTGAACTCCTCTGACATCTGTCGTTATAATCCTTCAACGACGTCAAAGAGGTGACGGGTCCCAGCGACTACACATCAACGACGGACCGAAACGTCCTTAAACTAATGACGGACCGAAACGTCCTTAAACTAATGTCGGACCGAAACGTCCTTAAACTAATGATGGACCACCACGTCCCTAAACTGGAACATGGACCACTACGTCTCTAAACTTGAATAATAGAGCCTCCAAATGCTCTTTTGCCGGATCTAAACGATCCCGTTTAAGTTGATCTTAGCCCCAAACACGGCTAACCTATCCTTAAACATTTAAATGGACTATAAAACTCCAAATCGACTTTGGTTCAAGGGTGCATCTCTGAACTCCTCTGACACCTATCGTTGTAATCCTTCAACGACGTCAGAGAGGTGATGAGTCCTGACGGCCATATATTAAATGGATCACCACGTTAAGTTGATCTTAGTCTCAAACAGGACTAACGTATCCTTAACGAATGTTTAAGTTGATCTTAGCCTCAATACGGCTAACGTATCCTTAAACCAAAACCCAAAACCTAAATCTAAGAAAATACGGATTTGGACTAATCCACGTCCTACGGGCGACGAAATAAATAGTCTCCGTATACAATCTACGGGCAACCACAAACAAAACAAACACACACGACACGAAGTGAAATTTTGAAGAAGGAGAAAGTGGCTACCGTGATGCGGTAGGGTAATTAACCGCAGGGGCTTGCGCCTGCAGGGAAGAGCGTCCCCACAATCAAAAACCCTTCTAGCGAGGGGGAATATGACGAAGTCTGCTACATCGGCCGCATCCATCTAAACCTCCGATACACGGTGCCATAAATCAACTTGGCATCTTCGGAGAGGTAGACGGATAAAACCATATAGCATCTGTCCCGAATCTCAGGCAAGACGTCCTCACGTCGTCGCCGCCATTCGGAGGGGAACAGTAGTGGCTCGTGGCAAGGCACTCGGGCGATAGATCTCAGCGTTGACGCGGGTTGCAGAATGTATTGGCCCGGGAGATCTGTGGCCATGAGACGTAGCGAGGTGGTGGTCGGCGGTGCCGACGTGTGCGGAGTATTCTCTTCCCCTGTAGGCCTGGTCCCGAGGCGGGGGAGCGGCTACCTGGGGATCTTGCCCTGCCGTTTGGACGTGGATCAGTGCCTCCACAACAGACGCGAGTCGGTCTACTCGGCCGGCGAGGGCGTTGATGGCATTCGGCGGAGGAGGTTCATCCGCGCCTCCGTTGAGGGGGAGGCGGCGGCTGGTGCTTGGATCGTCGTGATGATCACTCGCCATTAGGTTGAGATCGGAAAGTGAACTTTTGTTTTTGTGGAATCAAGGTTTTCCTACAGACGGTGCCAGCTGACGCGACCTGGATCGCACCGAGATGTTACCTTCCGTTGATCTGCTGATGGCGGCGATGGATGGCTGAGATTGGATCTGAAGGCTGTCGCTCCTGAAGCGTGTGGATCTCAATGGGTTTGAGGTTGTGGTTGCCAAGCTACCTGCAAGGAAGTCCCGGGGTGGTTGTACCACCGAGGACCTTCCGACGGTCAAGTTAGACTAGAGATCCGAGCAGAGTAACGGCTTAGTGGAGTAAAAAATGGTTTACCTGGACCGTCTGAAGAAGGGGTTTATATAGCGGTGGCAGCATGCAGGGCAGGCACGAGAATCACGCCGGCCGTTACGCTCCCGACGTCACGCCCGCGTGATGAGCGGGATCTCCCATTAATGGCGAGACATGCTCGTTAATGGGGGATCGTGATGGTGTGGAACGTGGGATGTGGCCGGCGGAAATCTCGCGTATGGCGAGATTCGCGGGATGGTGGTTGCGCCTGTGAACGGTGACGTCGGTCGGTCGATGAGACCAAGGAAGATGACCTCGGTGGGAGAGCTCGCGGACGTGCGGGAGAGCCAAGGTATCTTGGTTCTGTGGTAGCCCGGAGACGAGCTGTGAGGCCGTGGAGGCCAGTTGTGCAGGGGGCTCGGAAGTGAGCCAACGTTAGCTCGGTAGGACGAGCGTAGGTGTGGTCTGGTTGGCCACTGTAGGTCCTTTCTTGTGTGCTCTGGGACACGTCGGAAGATCACCGATATCGAGCATCATCAGTATCGAATCGGTTTGGGCTAATAATTCAGAAAGCATGTTCTAGGTAAGAACCTTAAGCATTGAACGCGGATAAGTTTGTTGAATGTTATTAGAATATAAAAATATATCAATCAACTCTCATCACAATTTCAAAGTTTTGGCAATGGGAAGTTTAATATATATGGTATGAGAGCACACCAAGTTTCAAAAGGTAATGGGTTCAAGTCTTATCGGTTATATAAGCTTGATATAAATTGTTAATCCAAAAGGCTTTTGGGTAAAAAAAATTTGACTCGATATCATGGCACTAAGTTTCAAGAGGTCTTGAGTGCAAACCTTATTATTGATAATTTAAAAATAATATTTACCTTCATTAATTCGTCTTTACAAGCAAGTCATGTTTCTGCTGGAGACCTTAGCACATGCCCCAAAGTCCACAGGAGTATGAAGATTTATATTATCTTGACATACTTTATTAACTCATAATTTATATAACTTCAGCTTTTAAGTGAGCTCGAGATCAATTTTGGGAAAGTGCAAATCCAAATTAAACTCCTCGATTTTGAGACAAGATGATACATCAATACCGACCCACCTTGATATTAGCCTTACAAGATTTACTCATAAGATTGAACATGATATGTCATGGTTATTACCATACTTCTATTCTTGTGTTACTTTTCATGAATTGGCAGTTAGGCACCATCATTTCTATAATTTTCACTTTCATTAACACTGTAATTGTGTCATAAATTCATACTTCATAGGACAAAATATCAAACAGCACATTTCTTAGAGGTGCTTCTTTTTCAATTGCTCCAATTTTTCTTACTTCCCACCTTTTTGTAATGTTTATTGTTTATTTTAGATTTATTTTCAACCTAAAACACCCAGATAACCAAATTCGCCAAACCATATGATAGCATGAAGTTTCCAGTAAGCTTGAATTCTGCTTATGTACAAATGTGTGTGCGTGTGCGTGTGTGAGTGAGAGAGAGAGAGAGTAATCGTTAATCGGCTTTCCCATTATAGGTGGAACCAGGACGGGTGGATTGACCGAATATTTCTTAATGTCATTGTATGCCCTTTGCTGCTCTTCTCCCCAAACGAAATCTGATTAAAGAGTAACTTACGGTGGAGAGCTTATTTAAGGTACCATCTATCTGCACAAAGTAGGCCTCCAATAGCATCTCCAGTTCTTCAATGTGAGGCTTAAAACCAAGGTAGCTTTCATGACTACTTTCTGTCTCAGCCTTGAAATCATCGTCTCTGAAAAAACGAACGCCGTGCCACATTCCAAAAATATATCAATATGTAACAAACGCCTGTAGGTTAACAAAGTAGAGAATCGAGGTGACATATGTGCAGAATTGGATGGCCAATCAAACTAGTTGCATGCATTGGCATTATGTTCATAAGAATGCTCTGCATGCGATACTGAGTACAGGTAATAAGAATCTGCCCATATACAATTTAAAAGAAGCATTATGTTCGTAAGAATGCTCTGCATGCGATAGTCCAGGTAATAAGAATCGCTCCAGATACAATTTAAAAGGAACATTACGTTCGTAAGAATGCTCTGCATGCGATACTGAGTACAGGTAATAAGAATCCGCCCATATACAATTTAAAAGGATTAAATAAATTATGAGCATTACCACATCTATGATGTATTAATTCAGTTTACAAAGCACAACACAAACATCTATTTCTAGATGTGATGATGTTGTGGCTCTTGTTGATTTGCGATCTACTTACAATCCTTTTGAGTATAAAGTATAAGCGGACATAGTAAATGTAACAACAAAATGACATTTCGACAAACATGACCAGAAAGGGACAGATGCCAATTTTGTCCTAAATTTTGCGTAAGTTTGAACTAAAATGGATCATGTGGAGATCCAACTCTTTCTAAGGAAAAATGGAAAACTAATCCAGTCAGCTCCCTATAATATTTATGAGAAATCACATCAATTGTAAGAACAGCTCACTTCTCATTAGAAGGTTTGTGGTTTAATTTAAACTTTAAAACCAATACAGATACATACATCACCCATCAACCAATTTCTCAATGGCATGGGCAGTGAGTTGAACTTCCGATGGACATTTTCAAATGATTGTATGCAGAACCAACATCTATTTGCCAAATAAAACAACTGAAAACTCTGCAAATATCTAATAGCTTACATTTCATCATCTGTTTCAGGAGCATCATTGTCGAGATCCACTCTCGAAGATGTTTCACCAACTCGATGAGACATAAGCTTGTCCGTTAGGTACATCTCAGCCATATCCATGTCATCATCCAGCAGATGCTCAAGTTCATCCCTCACCTGTTGAACATCCAAAACCGTACTTAAAGCAAGGAAAAAAAACTATAGAAGTAAACAAAGGTGAAACTGCATAATGATGATAACTTTAATAATAGTTGCTAAATTCTTGAGAAAATGATGCATCCTATGAAGCCTCGATTCAGATATGGGACACAACAGGAGTTGAATTTGCAGACTCCCAATTTTCCAAAAGTCTAGGAAATGGTTAGTTGGGATACTTTAATTTTTTGTTTACACACACACTGACGCGGGTCGGATCCACGCGTCAAGATGTTACCTTCCGTTGATCTGTTGATGGCGGCGATGGACGGCTGAGATTCGATCTGAAGGCTGGCTCTTGAAGCGTGTGGATCTCAATGGGTTTGAGATTGTTTGCGCCGAGCTACCTGCAAGGAAGTCCCAGGGTGGCTGTACCACCGAGGACCTTCCGACGGTCAAGTTAGAGAGAAAATCCGAGCAGAGTAACGGCTTAGTGGAGTAGAAAATGGCTTACTTGAACCGTCTGGAAGGGGGGTTTATATAGCAGTGGCAGCAGGCAGGGCAGGAGCGAGAATCGCGCCGGCCGTTACGCTCCCGACGTCACGTCCGCGTGATGAGCGGGATCCCCATTAATGACGATACAGGCTCGTTAATGGAGGATCGTGATGGCGTGGAACGTGGGATGTGGCCGGCGGATATCTCACGCATGGCGAGATTCGTAGGATGGCGGTTGCGCCTGTGAGCGGTGCTATTGGTCGGTCGATGAGAAGATGACCTAGGCGGGAGAGCTCACGGATGAGCGGGAGAGCCGAGGTATCTTCGTTCCGTAGTAGCCCGGAGACGAGCTGTGAGACCGAGGAGGCCAGTTGCGCAGTGGGCTCAAAGGTGAGCCAGCGTTGGTCGGTAGGACGGGCATAGGAGTGGTCTGGTCGGCCACTGTAGATCTTTTCTTGCATGCTCTGGGACATGTTGTCTGCCATGTGTCATGATCTGGGAGATCACCGATATCGAGCATCATCATTAGCTCCCCACTCTCGTCCCGACCAGCTGACGGGTCGGGTCGAGAGTGGTTTGCCGGGTCATCCATGGTGAGCTCCTTTTCGAAGATATCGTCGGGCGTGTTCTCGGGTAATCTGTTGTATTTTCTGGATGATGCCAGCGAATCGGGGTGAGATCTTTGCATTTAAGGGGGTGCGCCGGATCGGGCGTACTTTTGCTGAAGCGACAGACCATGTGTCGGGCGCTGGTTGGCTGACGCAACAGGTCGCACACCTATGGCGTCTGAGGGGATATGCCAAAGTGCATGCGACAGGTGGAGCGATCGTGGCCGTCGAGTGTACTGAACCGTTTCAGCGGGAGATGACTGTCGCCGTTGGATGAGAACGCCGGTGTCAATAAGTAGAGGTGGGGTCCACATGAGGGCCCATTCCTCTTTATAATCTCCTCGTCTTTTGTCTTGTTAGCTCGGCGCTCTCCTTTTTAGGTCGGATCTCCGCGTTCCCGAGGACTTCTCTTCATCAGGTTAGATGTCTTCCTTTCTTTCTTCTGCTTCTTCTGCTTATGAGTCGAGTCTACCTCTCCCTTTGGCAGGGCAAATGGATTGATTTAGGACTCTTGGTGCTCTCGGCATTCAGTCCCGGATGGGGGCCGGCGATGCGACTGTGCCTTCGGTGACCCGAGCCCAGCACCAAATGTGCCGCCGCGGGCGGGGCCATCTGCCTCGTCACGAGCTCCCGATGATTGTCCCGGCGACGGCCAAAGGCGTCCACGGGTTCCCGAGCCTCAGACGAGGGATGCAGGAGAGGGCGAAGATGGGGTTCCTCTTAAGAGGAAGAGGACGGTCTCCCGTGCGCCAGCGTCGGAGAACCCTGGGGGGATTCCCGTGCAGGAGGGGGACGTCCATTTCGTTGTCCCGTCTAGGCTTTCCGTTGCTGCTGGCCTGCTTGCTGGTATGGAAGAGCCGGCCGAGTGCAAGATTCCGCGGGGGACCCTGAGAGCCCAAATAGTGGCTATAGCCCAGGAGGCGGTGCAGGTACGTGCTCCTTCATGTGTCGTTTTGAGCGCCCTTTCTTTAGTTCGAGGGTCTTTAGGTCTCTTTAATGTTTTTCGTCAGGTCCTTCAGCGCTGTGCCCTCGTCACCCGCTTGGAGGCTGAAGGGGCCCTCCCTGCTTGAAAACCAGCGGGAGAGTCTTCTTCGGAGGTCGAGGACCTGCGACTTGAGCTGCGTCTGGAGAAGGAGAGGGTGGCTGTCTTGGAAGCCCGATCGGCCGCCGTGGAACTCGCCGTCTCAAGGTGCCGGGAGTTTTATCATCGCCTAAGTAAGTCCTACCGAGTCGTCGAGGTGAAGTTGATGGAACTGACCGATCGCTTTGCAGCTATGAAGACGGCGAGGGATGCCAGCAGGACAGATGCCGAGGCGACGCTTCAGACGGCGGAGGTTGCCAAGATTCGGGCTAGGAAGGCGGTGACCGATTATAAGGGGTCAGACCAGTTTTACGTTGACCTCGGCGAGGCCTCCGCCATTGCGTGGAACAAAGCTCTTGATGCCGTCAAGGAGCAGTTTCCAGAGTTTTCCGATGGTGAGCTCTGTGCTCGAGTCCCACTTTCGGTTGTCATGCCTCCGGCCGACGGTGATGAGGGAGGCGCGGTCTAGGCGGGGCTTGCGACTCGAACTTTTTGGCTTTTCTTTCTCTCTCTTTGTAAGCTTCCGGGTAATTTGATAAGGCTGGGGAGCCCACAATACCCTTGTAAAAACTTTTGGCTTTGCGAATAAAGAATTTTTGCGGTAGTATTTGTGCGCGTATTTTTCTTTGTCGGTAAACACTTGTACTTGCATAGCACCGCCTTTATGTTATATCGGTTCTTCGTCTAGCGATTACGCGTTGAGTTGAATCTGTTCATTTGCCCAGTGTGCAAAGACGGTATCTCCATTGCCCCGAAGTCGAGATGGAGATCGCTCAGACGTAGATAGACCAGATGCCTCGTGGTGAGGTCACGTTCTTTAGCATAGGAGGCTCGGAGAGGCATGCAAAGGATGGGGCCGAGCAGGGTAGCTGCTTGGTGCCCCTTGGTGAGGGCTTTGATCCTTAGTGCGGGAGGGGCCGTGAGTGGCCTACCAAGGACGGGCCGAGCAGGGTAGCTGCCCGGTGCCTCATGGTGAGAGCTTTGATCCTTAGCGCGGGAGGGGCCGTGAGAGGACTACTAAGGATGGTCGAGCAGGCTAGCTGCCCGGTGCCTCTTGGCGAGAGCTTTGATCCTTAAGGATGGGCCGGCAGGGTTACTGCCCGGTGCCTCTTGGCGAGGGCTTTAATCTCTGGTTTGTTGGGGTAGGGAGCTACCAGCCAGGGATAACCGAGCAAGGGAGGGCTCGATTGCCTCTTTCGAGAGCTTTTTATCCTTAGCGTGGGAGGGGCCGTAAGAGGCCTACTAAGGATGGCCGAGCAGGGTTGCTTCCCGGTGCCTCTTGGCGAGAGCTTTGATCCTTAAGAATGGCCGAGCAGGGTTGCTGCCCGGTGCCTCTTGGTGAGGGATTTGATCCCTAGCGTTGTGGGGTAGGGAGCTACCAGCCAGGGATAGCCGAGCAGGGTAGCCGCTTGGCTGCCTCTTGGTGAGGGCTTAGATCCCTGGCGTTGTGGGGTAGGGAGCTACCAGCCAGGGATAGCCGACCGGGATAGCCGCTCGGCTGTCTCTTGGTGAGGGCTTAGATCTCTGGCGTTGTGGGGGTAGGGAGTTACCAGCCAGGGATAGCCGAGCAGGGTAGCCGCTCGGCTGCCTCTTTATGAGGGCTTAGATCCTTAGTGCTGGAGGGGCTATGGGAGGCCTGCTAAGATTGATCGAGCAGTGAAGCTGCTCAGTTGCCTCTTGGCGAGGGCTTTGATCCCTGGCGTTGTATGGTAGCGAGCTACCGTCCAGGGATAGCCGAGCAGGGTAGCCGCTTGGTTGCCTCTTCGTGAGGGCTTAGATCCCTGGCGTTGTGGGGTAGGGAGCTACCAGCCAGGGATAGCTGAGCAGGATAGCCGCTCGGCTGCCTCTTCGTGAGGGCTTAGATCCTTAGTGCTGGAGGGGCCATGGGAGGCCTGCTAAGGATTGACCGAGCAGTGAAGCTGCTCAGTTACCTCTTGGAGAGGGCTTTGATCCCTGGCGTTGTGGGGTAGCGAGCTACCGGCCAGGGATAGCCGAGCAGGGTAGCTACTCGGCTGCCTCTTCGCGAGGGCTTAGATCCCTGGCATTGTGAGGTAGGGAGCTACCAGCCAAGGATAGCTGAGCAGGGTAGCCGCTCTGCTGCCTTTTCATGAGGGCTTAGATCCTTAGCGCTGGAGGGGCCGTAAGTGGCCTACTAAGGACGGGCCGAGAAGGGTAGCTGCCCGGTGCCTCTTGGCGAGGTCTTTGATCCTTAAGGATGGGACGGGCAGGGTTACTGCTCGATGCCTCTTGGCAAGGGCTTTGATCCCTGGTGTGTTGGGGTAGGGAGCTACCAGCCAAGGATAACCGAGCAAGGGTGGGCTCGGTTGCCTCTTTCAAGGGCTTTTTATCCATAGCGCGGGAGGGGCCGTAAGAGGCCTACTAAGGATGGCCGAGCAGGGTTGCTGCCCGGTGCCTCTTGGCGAGAGCTTTGATCCTTAAGGATGGCCGAGCAGGGTTGCTGCCCGGTGCCTCTTGGTGAGGGGTTTGATCCCTAGCGTTGCGGGGTAGGGAGCTACCAAACAGGGATAGCCGAGCAGGGTAGCCGCTCGGCTGCCTCTTGGTGAGGGCTTAGATCCCTGGTGTTGTGAGGTAGGGAGCTACCAGCAAGGGATAGCCGAGCAGGGTAGCCGCTCGGCTGCCTTTTGGTGAGGGCTTAGATCCCTGGCGTTGTGGGGTAGGGAGCTACCAGCCAGGGATAGCCGAGCAGGGTAGCCGCTCGGCTTCCTCTTGGTGAGGGCTTAGATCCTTGGCGTTGTGGGGTAGGGAGCTACCAGCCAGGGATAGCCGAGCAGGATAGCCGCTCGGCTGTCTCTTGGTGAGGGCTTTGATTCCTGGCGTTGTGGGGTAGGGAGCTACCAGCCAAGGATAGCCGAGCAGGGTAGCCGCTCGGCTGTCTCTTCATGAGGGCTTAGATCCTTAGCGCTGGAGGGGCCGTGGGAGGCCTGCTAAGGATGGACCGAGCAGTGAAGCTGCTCAGTTGCCTCTTGGCTAGAGCTTTGATCTCTGGCGTTGTGGGGTAGGGAGCTATCGACCAGGGATAACCGAGCAGGGTAGCCGCTCAGCTGCCTCTTCGTGATGGCTTAGATCCTTAGCGCTGTCAGGGCCATGGGAGGCCTGCTAAGGATTGACTGAGCAGTGAAGCTGCTCGGTTGCCTCTTGGCGAGGGCTTTGATCCCTGGCGTTGCATGGTAGGCAGCTACCGGCCGGGGATAGTCGAGCAGGGTAGCCGCTCGGCTGCCTCTTCGTGACCAACTGGTAGACGGTTCCTTTTCCCCCAGATCAATGAAGAAGGGAGAAGTCAGTTGATTCTTCCGAAAGGGCTTAGATCCCTGGTGTTGTGGGTAGGGAGCTACCAGCCAGGGATAGCCGAGCAGGGTAGCCGCTCGGCTGCCTCTTGGTGAGGGCTTAGATCCCTGGCGTTGTAGGGTAGGAAGCTACTAGCTAGGGATAGCCGAGCAGGGTAGCCACTCGGCTGCCTCTTCGTGAGGGCTTTGATCCCTGGCGCTGCGTGGTAGGGAGCTACCGGCTAGGGATAGCCGAGTAGGATGGCCGCTCGGCTGCCTCTTGGTGACGGCTTAGATCCTTAGCGCTGGAGGGGCTATGGGAGGCCTGCTAAGGATTGACCAAGCAGTGAAGCTGCTCAGTTACCTCTTGACGAGGGTTTTGATCACAAAGAAATGACTCCTCTTTTTGCAATGCTCTAACGTTCCCTTTTTGTTATTTGAATGGAAATGACTTTTTAGAAAAAAATACATTGTCTTTATGAAAGGAGAGGTATACGCTCATAGGTACTTGACGTACCCCCCGCCGCCATGACCATGATTTTTGACGAGCCTCGGTTCTTTTCGGTAAGGTTCCTCTCGCCCTCCGGTGGGGTTGTTTTTGAGCTGCCGGGGAGAGTCTCGCGTGCGCGACCCCATCGAGGGAGGGGGTGCAGGTCATGCCTGCGAACAGGCGAGCTGACCGCTACCGCCTCAGGAGGGACATGGGTGCGACGAGACTTGGGGCAAAACTCTCTGGCGTAAGACCTCGGGGCAAAACGTTGCGGTTCCCACCGGGTTATTGAACACGTCGGCCCGGGGGGGCTGCGGCTGTTGGAAACGGTGAGGCGACGATCGGCCGTGCCTGCACGAGCAGAGCCTTCTCTTCCTCGGTAGGGGTCCTGGTCCCGAGGCGGAGGAGCGGCGACCTGGGGAACTTGCCCTACCGTTTGGACGCGAATGAGCGCCTCCACGACAGACGCGAGTCGGTTTATCCGGCTGGCAAGGGCGTTGATGGCATTCGGCGGAGGAGGTTCTTCCGCGCCTCCGTTGAGGGGGAGGCGGCGGCTGGTGCTGGGATCGTCGTGATGATCTCCCGCCATTAGATTAAGATTGGAAGACGAACTTTTGTTTTTGTGGAATCAAGGTCTCCCACAGACGGCGCCAGCTGATGCGGGTCGGATCCACGCGTCAAGATGTTACCTTCCGTTGATCTGCTGATAGCGGCGATGGACGGCTGAGATTCAATCTGGAGGCTGGCTCCTGAAGCGTGTGGATCTCAATGGGTTTGAGGTTGTTTGCGCCGAGCTACCTGCAAGGAAGTCCCGGGGTGGTTGTACCACCGAGGACCCTCCGACGGTCAAGTTAGAGAGGAAATCCGAGCAGAGTAACGGCTTAGTGGAGTACAAAATGGCTTACTTGAATTGTCTGGAAGGGGGGTTTATATAGCAGTGGTAGCAGGCAGGGCAGACGCGAGAATCACGCCGGCCGTTACGCTCCCGACGTCACGCCCGCGTGATGAGCGGGATCCCCATTAATGGCGAGACAGGCTCGTTAATGGGGGATCATGATGGCGTGGAACGTGGGATGTGGCCGGCGGATATCTCGTGCATGGCGGGATTCGTAGGATGGCGGTTGCGTCTGTGAGCGGTGCCGTCGGTCGGTCGATGAGACCGAGGAAGATGACCTCGGCAGGAGAGCTCGCGGATGAGCGGAAGAGTCGAGGTATCTTCGTTCCGTGGTAGCCCGGAACGAGCTGTGAGACCGAGGAGGCCAGTTGCGCAGGGGGCTCGGAGATGAGCCGGTGTTAGTCGGTAGGACGGGCATAGGAGTGGTCTGGTCGGCCACTGTAGGTCCTTTCTTGCATGATCTGGGACACGTCGTCTGCTACGTGTCATGATCTGGGAGATCATCGATATCGAACATCATCACACACACACACAAAAAAAAGTAATCATTTTAACACATCTAAATTAAGAACACTAATAATTTGTTAGTGTTTATGCATAGATGATGATGGTGTCTTTAGCCATTGATACATGTATAATACATGTATATACAATATAAATATTCAGTTGTGCCAAAAGAGTTTTACAAGTATACCCCTCGATAAATCTGTAAGAATCCGATATGTATATGAAACCAATACGGATACATCTCCTTGATGAAGAATCCGTGCAATATAGGATGCACCGTAGGTAACCATTCCACAGTTCAGTGTAGTGTCCACTTCCCTAACCATCTCCTTTTAATGTTGACTCCGTTCTAGCGAGCACCTCTTTTTACTATAGTTGCTTTGTTGAATATACATTGTTGGCAAAACGGACAAGATCAAAAAATATATTCAATTTACTCACCGCATCTATATTTCCTCAAATCTATCAAATAGCCTGCATTTATATATCATTTCTTCTCCACTTCAGCAAATGACAAGGGAAGATGCGCATTACTAACTTGACATTAGACTCATTACTAACTTGACATAAATCACCATTGATTCTTAACACTTCACCGACCATTTGATGTTTCTCCATTTTTGGGGATCTTAGTAAATAAAGTTAATTAACCGCAAGCATCCAATATTTACCATGACCCTGTACACCTAAGTATTCTGTTTGGCCCTAATGCCATATCCTTTCACATCCTTCTCAGTTGTATCTATTTGACTGTGGTGCACACTGCATAGTGGTACACCAAGCAATTTCCTGAATGTGGCTTTAACAAATGCAGCTTATAGGGATCATCATTTCCTATATTAATCTATCCTACCCTTTTTCTATTCAACTACAAGATGAAGGCAGTGTATAAGAATAAACTCCATAGATTCTGATGAGTCTGATCACCTTTTGTACACGACCTGATATTGCAAGCAACCGACTCTTTATCTGTCGAACACGTTCAAGGTTGAGGGTGCTGATTTTAGAGGTCAACTCGTCCAAAGCTGGATATGCTTCCTTCTCCAACGTCAGTGTCTGATATAACACAAAAAATGATAAACATGCTAACTAAACCAAATACTCTACAAGAGTAATAAATCGAAACTATATGCCGCAAATCAAAGGCTGAAAAGATGAATATGCAGTTTATAAAAATTATAACATGTGAATAAGGGGGAGTGATCCATTGCAAACCGGTCCGCGTTTTTTTAAAACGGAAACTCCCGATTTACGACATATTTTAACGATCCAATATGTTGAAATTGATCACTCTATCCTCAAATATATATGTATGAAAAATTAAAGGATTTAAAGACCTCTAGCCTATGCATCGGATGAAATTTATGTTGCATTATCAAAAGATGCCCATTTTTGCACGCATCTATGCATAAGCTAGAGGTCTTTAAATCCTTTGATTTTTCATACATATATATTTGAGGGTAGGGTGATCAAATTCAACGGATCGGATCGTTAAAATATGTCATAGATCGGGAGTTCCTGTTTTTAAAAAACACGGACTGGTTTTCAATGGATCACTCCCATGTGAATAAGTGCTGCCGAAGAAAAATTCATAGGATCAAAAACAGCTAACATTAGTATCCAAGGAAGAGTAACAAACAAGTTGAATGTGGTGTATGGGCAGCAGAATGAATTTACGGCACGTTCATTATATCTCTACTTGCAAGCTAGTGTCCACAAAAAAACTGATCAGATATTGAAAGGAAGCAAAAAATTTCAAATAACCTCCTGCGGGTGACATGCAATATGTGGAACCTATTAATAACTAGAAAATAGATTCCATATTCACTTTCTAGGTGGCTCTTTGGTAATATCTTCTCAGGGTAAAATATAATAACAATGGTTTTTCCTAAAGGTCCAAGAAAATTTTGCATGTCACAAGAATGAAAAGAATCACTGGAGAGGGGGACCTGAAATTCTAACGTGCATTTATAAATTTATCTGAAATGCATTTAAAACAAAACTATAAGAAAATAGAATACTGAAGGAATCAAGTGCCAGATAAAGTTCAAAAATCTGTTGTAAAGCATGAACTTCTCTAACCATGGCATGTAGTAGCTAACTGGAAATCTGATAAAAGAGGAAGATGATATTGTAATGGTTGGAGGAGAAAACACAAACCTCAGACTCGAGCAATTTACAAGCAAATTCCAGGCTGATGATGCTCATAAGTGGTATTTCTCCAGATTACGACACGGTGGAGGTGACGTGTCTCAAAGGATTCGGAGGTGGAATAAATGAGTTGCATTAGGAGAATTTCATGGGACTTTGTCTCGAGGAACGTATCCGACCTTTCCAGGAGACCTCCCTGAATACTCTCCACTTTCACCTAGGAAACTACCAACGGCTCGTCTTCGAGCTTTTTCAGTCTCGTTGCTCGTCTCCGAGCTCCTGACATGCCGAGCTTCCTCGGCCTCCCGGCTCGTCTCCGAGCTCCCGACACGCCGAGCTTCCTCGGCCTCTTCCGATCAATCAAGAGCGCGGATCCCATGCGTCCTGCAACGGCTCCGCGTACATCGCCAGGACGAGATATCCGACTCCCCACGATCCGCGTCCCATGCTAGCGCATCCCCCTATTAATAGACGCATCCCGCCATTCATGGGCGTATCCCGCCATTCAAGGCGAGGATAACGCTGGGACGTAACTGACGGCGGTGATCTCGCGCATGCTCGCTCCACGAGACCCCTATATAAACCCCTCTCTCAGACGACTCAGATATCTCAAATTCATTTCCAATATGCCGCTACTCTGCACTTATATCTCGACACTAACTTGATTGTCGGAGGGTCCTACAGTGGTCATCCATCCCGGGACTTCTTTTGCAGGTACTTCGGCGCCAAACACCAACCCATTGAGATCCACACTCAACAATTCCGAAATCAAATATCATCCGTTAAAGACCGCCATCACGGGATCGACGGAGGACAACGTCTGAAGGAGATCACAGCCTCCATCAGTTGGCGCCGTCTGTGGGAACTAAAGAATTTTTTTCCACCATAAAATTTGATCTTCCGCCCTCGACCCAATGGCGAGCGACGACCGCAAAGATCCGAATACGAGCCGCCATAACGGAGACGGGAGCGGCTCGTCTCCCCCTTCTAATGCCATCAATGCCTTGTCCGTCCGGATAGACAGGCACGCATCGCTGGTGGATACCCTCATCCACATTCAAGAGGCGGGCCCTGCAACTGCAGCTCCCCCTTCCTGGGATAACGACGTCCGCCGAAGGACGGTCGAGCACACTCAAGCCCTCGATCTCCCTCACCCTCATCACAGCGCTGGCGGGCCGACTCCGGCCACCTTAACCCCCACGCGACGATTGATTCCATGACCCGCTGGGCGCCGGACAGCTCCACGCTGCGGTCCCAGGGAAGACTGGGTCATCACTCTAATACCCGTCGCGCGTTCTCTCCCCCTGAGGAGGTGTCGGTCAGCTCACCTGCTTCCAGGCACGACCGACGCCCCCACTCTCGCCGGGACTGCGTGAAAGACGAGCGCAAAAACTACTCGAGAAGGGGCTCATCCGAGGATTTGAGGAACTGGATATAGAGAAATTGAAGCCGCACCTTAGCACAGACCCGGAGCGGGGGTAGCCACCACTCCGACTGTGCGAAATCCTCGGGATACCACCACCGACTCGAAGCACTCGAGAAGAAAATCGAGGGCATACGACGGGATGGTCATGCATCCGGCGAAGGGGCCGGATACTCCGCTAATTCACTGAAGAAGCCTTTTACAAAATAGCTGATGGTCGAGCATGTCTCGTCCAGGAACAAACTGCCCAAGGTGACCCTCTTCAACGGGAAATCCGACCCGAAGGACCATCTAGATGCATTTATGGCGGGTATGAGCTTCCAAGATAACTCGGACGTGGATCAATGCCAAGCTTTCCCTACTACCCTCATCCGGGCTTGCCGGGACTGGTTCCAAGAACTTATGCCACGCTCCTGTTGGAGATAGTGCTCTCAGAGTCAATTATTGGATCACAGGCACGTGATTGCAATGATTGAGTGAGGACCTATACCGGTAGGACAGTCTTACTCAAGATGATAGTGTGCTATCTGGTTTATCTTTATCATCGTGTACTGTTTTAGGTGACCTTACAGGTCACTATTGCGCATTGATAGAGCCCTTAGGATTCTTGCTTGACGGCCAGCAGTATGATGGCGATCATATACGTGGGAGCTGGGGTCTATAAGCACATCCTTAAAAGGTCCCTAGTCGAGGGAGTTTCGAGACAGGGCATCGATACTCCAGAGTAGACTAGTGTATACAGTCGAGACCTTGACGAGGGGCGGTGGCTGGTCTCACAAGCCACTGGTGTCAGTTGGTTCACCTAAGATATATACAGGTGCTCATTGGGTTATGAGTACACCGGACATGACTCGCCGGGAACATGCTAGTTGGTCTTATACGTGACGTCAGATAGCAGTTTCGTGGTGACATGTGTACAGGTTAGTTCATCGACCTGAGATCGTCATTTGTCTCGTATGAGTTCCTACTGTACTTTGATTACTACCCTACCACGGCTCAAAAGAGTCGTGCAAACAGGTTTTAGTTGGGTACAGTCCCGAGCCACATGGAGGCAGTGAGCGGATCTGCAGGGGTTCGTCTCTCCCGGTATTGGGGGTGAGGTCGCGCTGTGTCTAGGAGAGCCATTACACAAAGCTCTCGGCCGAGGCAGGAGATTTACTGGTAGGTATTCCAGTAGTATCTCAGGGTGTTCTGGGTTATACTCCGACATGACTTGTACCGCTTTTGGGGGTCTGACTTTTACCAACCCCTAGGCCCGCCATGCGATGTTCATAGACGAACGGATCGGACTGTACGGATATTGTCACTGACAGGCTCAGTAGGGTGTCAGGATGAGTTCGCTCATCGACGCCCCTTTTGGTCAATACCTGGTAGCCCGTTACGTATGGCTAATACCTCTGACGTGCTAGTGGTTAAATCCACAACCAAAGTATTGACGAGTCTTTAGAGTCCCCCACAGACCGTTTTCTCAAGTTTCGGGCGAAACGCTGTAGAGGCCGTATGGAGATATGACAGGGTTCGATCTTATACGTGCGGTATTGCACGGATCATGATCGGACGGATAATACCAGCGGGCTTTGGTTTAAGCCGGATCCTAGTGTTGTACAGTGCAGATTTTGTTTCTTTGCATTTGTATTCGGTCGCAATACAAATGCGGGTATGTATATACAGTCGCGGGGGTTTTCTGTAATTTATTACGGGATCAGTTTTTTGAAGTTGCCAGTTTGTATTCCGTTTCGGCCAGTTTTCCTTTGTTCCTTCACGGCCGGATTTTTATGATGGAGGGGCTAATTTGCATATTTGCAAATTAGCAATTGTGGAGGGTTTGTTTGTAAATGAGGGATTATGATAGATATAGCATCTTTGCTTTTTTCTTCATAATTGCTTGCATTAATTGTGATGGGTTTTGAAAGGATGTGGGTTGATGTTGGTGTGACATTTTTTCATGATCACACATTTTATCCTCTTGCTTTTGATTCCAATTTTTTTTCCTCATCCATAAAAAGAGAGGCCGACCACATCTTGGGAGGGAGAGGAATTCTTTTGTGGTGGGAAAATTGTTGATCTCATTTTGCTTGCATCTAAATTCTTTAACCTCTCTCCAAAGTTCATTTCTCCTTCAATCTAAAATGGCAACTTCAATCACCCCATAGAGGCAAACCATTCTACACTATTCTGCAGCAATTCTTGGACATGTCGACTCGCCAACTTCGTGTCCAAGTTGCCTCGGTCCAGAGGTGGGAGCCCGTAAAAGAACCCGGCGATGTGGTGCCCTTTCCGACGAGGAGGTGAAGACCGGAGATTCCGCGAGGAGATCGGAGTGGAGGCCGAAGACCGAAGGACACGGACCGCTCGGTATAGCTCTCTACCCCTTCTCTTGATAGCTAGTATTAGGTTAATGGTTACGATCCGGGGTTTTAGGATGCGGTAGTGCCGGTTTTCTAGTTCTGAAAAATTTTCGTTTCCGCATTTTGGCCGAGGAAAGACGGCCGGGGCGCTACCGTAGTCCTACATGGTATCAGAGACACGCCATTAACCTAGTCTGGCTTGCTCTAACGTGTTTACAAGTTCGATTGATCGAAAATTCCAAAAACCGCGTTTTCATGCATCAGGTTTCTGTCGAATTTTTGCTTTGCTCAAAAAATTATTTGGTACATTGTAAAATTACGAGCAGGGTTTTTAAGCATTCTGTGAAAATTTGGTCTCATGAAGTTACTGTTCCACCGCGGAACCGCGGCCAAACCCATGCTTTCGCCGCGGTTCCGCCGCCACTTTACCTATTCTGTGCACCAAATTTTTCCAGTAGGCTTCTGACATGGAAATAGGGATTTTGGTATATACTGTTTGGGCCCAGATTTTCTTTGAGTGCTACAGTTGTGCTTGGGGCCCACTCCGGAAAATTTAGTCGATCGAAAATTTTAAACATGTTAGTTCACAGTATTTACATTATATCTGCGACCGTGAATGTCACTTGATCGGTAAATCCTGTCTAACTGCTATAGCCCTTTTAGACGGATTTGCGAACATGACATTCACGTTGATGTTCTGTGTTGTGCTGTGATGTTGCGGATTTGTCGTGGTGGATAGCCTGGATGCAATGTTAGTACAGTTTGGTTGTATATGTACATTTGATATTGCGGGGCGAGCGTCCGACATGTGGACTGCCGTCACTGCCTGTTTGTATATTATTCTTTTGGGGCACGACCGGGCTGAGGTCGGTATACCTGTTGTATGTATATTTTACTTTCTGTACTAGGATTACCCCATGGAGAGGTGCACGGATAGCCGGGTTCTAGAGGGCAACGGGCCCGCATCTCATGGCGTTGAGACGGAGGGGGCTTTACTCTAGAATTGGCGGGCTATTCGCCGCACTCGTATGGGGTACAGGTTGACCCAATGAGGGGTGCTCAAGTTACCGGATTCCGTGAAGTGCTGGGTGTTCCATTCACGTTGTTGATGGGGGCTGCCTCGCTTCAGGTTTTGGCGGGTAACTTGCCGCGCCCGTAGGGGTCTAGGATTTCATTGCACAGGCTATCCACACGACCACGGGAACGTCGGGTTTCAGTAGCGGCTCTATGAAACCCGGGGATCCCAGATATCTGTATTGTTCTGTGATGCTTATTATATTTCTGTGATGTTGCATTTTATCACGCCTTGAGCGATTATTATATAATGATATATATACTAGTAGATATTGTATATGTTTTGCATCCGCGCTAGTCCAGTCCCCGCTCTGTCGTTAGTTAAGTAACCTAACGGGTGATGACGGGACCCAGTGGCGAATGCGGATGGCATATACGTACATCATTATTTTCGTTCTTTATTGATGTGATCAATTGATGGGACTGCGTTGATTCGGATCAATGCAAGCTAAACAAACCTATTCTGATGTTGTTGGAACAATTTTTCTAAAAAGTTGTTATTGCAAGGACGTTCTCTTTTGTTTTGCACAGTGGTATTCGGTTATGAATATCCAGCACCTCAGTCGACAAGGCAAGGGCCGAGATCCCTTCACCTGGAGTGACCCCTTGGACAGAAGTTTGTGTCAGGGCAATAACTTCACTATAACCGATTACTTTTTGCTTTGCATCATGGTATTCAGTTGGAATATCCTGCACCTCATTCTACGGGGAAAGAGCCGAGATCCCTTCACCGGGAGCGACCTCTTTAGCAAAAGTTTTCGTCACTATATTTTTTATAAAAAGGCTATGCAGTTCCTTCAACGATATCAAGTTCATTACGTTAAAGGTTTTTCGTCAAAAACCAGCCGTAGCCCCCCGTCATTTCTTACAGGTATTATTTAGTATTCGTGCTGCGTTTGTTGACTCCGTTAAGGCGTAGTGTACGGTAGCTAAGTGGTGCTTGTTTGTTACATAAATGGGATATGTTAGGACAGTCGTGCGGCCTTGTTGACTCCGTCAAGGGCACGTACGGGTGGGTTTAATGCAATTTAGATAATGACGGGTTGAACTTGACTAGGACTCTTTGATTTGTTGACTCTGTCAAGGTCACTTGGGTCCTAGGGGTAAAAACTTCCATCGGGAGTTTCTAAAGAAACTAAAACTTGCCAGGCATGCGCATACCTTCTGGAGTGTGATAATGTGAGTGGATTCCGTCACGTTATCATGCGATGATAGTTGGATCCCGATTCCCACTGATGAGTTGGTTTACTATTCGGGTGATCCTGACTAATTCTTCTTCCAGGTTTGGAGGAGAATTTGAGGTTACAGTGGGAGGTATCCTGATTAGATAAATTGGTAACCATTCTGATCTAGGTTAGAGTGTACGCTGAGTGTTTCTTTTCTCTCTCTCTTTGGCGGCGACCATGACCCGACCCTTGACTATGACTCAGTGACCAAGATTAACCGAACCTTCTTATACACTGGCTTTTGGATTGTCAGAGTTGCATACCTCTTTGCCACTCTTACTTTTACCCTTTTCTCTAGGACACCCCGTATTACTACGAACGTCCACTTCCATTGGATAAAACCATCGTATGGTTATATACGAACTTGAAGGAATTTATTCGAGGATGGTTTCCGGTTCTGGAGAAAACGAATAGGACTATTCAGTTGTCTTTTCCTTTTACCTTCTCTTAGGTTGCGAGTGCTCTTTGGATTAGGACAGTACACCTATTATGCTTATTGGATAGTCTTCTTCCAAACCATAGGCAGGTGCCGACCGGTAGGGAATGAAGAAAACCAATTAGCCTAACGATGGTGTGCAGAAGGTATTAAGTAAAGACAAATAAAATGATTAGTAAGAGGGTAAAGTAAACTGTGGCTGCTATTCACGACCAAACCAAGTATTTCATTACCACTCCTACTTCACCTTTGTATTTCTCCAGAACACTCCGTATCACTACGAAGATCCACAGTTATTTGGATACTCCATCGTATGGTTATATACGAACTCGAAAGGAACTTGTTCCAGTTCGGGGATGGATTCTGGTTCAGGAGAAATAGGAATAAGGTTTATTCAGGTGTCTTTTATCTTTACCTTCTCTCGTGTTGCAAGTGCTCCTGAGATTAGGACAGTACACCCATTATGCTTATTGGATAGTCTTCTTCCAAACCATAGGCTGGTGCCGAACGGTAGGGAAGGAAGAAAACCATTTGGCCTAAAGGGGTGTGCAGAAGGTAACGACTAAAGACATATAAAGGGATTTGGAGAGGTGGCAAAGAAATATACGGTTACAGTTGTGAATCTGGATAATGGAAGATGCATTACTAGGAATACCCGGATACCCCTACGAAACATTTCAATGTTTCAGTTTCACTGTGTACTGTTAAAAGAAAACTGATTTCTCAATTAGTCCTTACTCCAGGGTATGTATTTACCAAGTATGATTCTCACATCTGTATGGTTTTACAGATAATGAGTGGGAGTAAATTATTGGGAATTAGGAGATCATCCTCATTATATCGGAATTCGTTGTAATTGGTGATGTTTGAGGAAATCACCTGGGCTGTTTGCTGGATGGCAAATATTTGGTTTTGAATATCCGTTGTTGTGCACCAATTTCAAATTGATATATCTGTACGTTCATTTTTATGAAGTGAGATATAAATTTTTGAAATTATGTCTATTGCATTTACCTATATCAGTGGATGGTTAGGTGAGGAGTATTAAACAGCGGTGTAATTCTTCTTAACCATGAGTACAGTTTTCAACCTACGACACACATGGAGTGAGTTATTAGACTTAAGGGACTTATACAGAGTATTGTATGTTGTCCAGTGTCCATTAGGACAGAGGGGTTGGTCCTCGTACAATATTCGATTTACTTATAACTTCTCTAGTTCTTAGACAGGTGTTTCGTAGAAACATAAGGTCCAAGTTTTGAGAAGTTATAGGTATATGAATAAAGTAGAGAACCGGTTATTGCAAGTATCGGGATTCTTCAAGGTGATCGAAAATGTAGATACTTGTGAATGGTATTCAGTTGATAGTAATGATTAAGCGAACTTGCTTCTCTTTTAGGTTACTCATAATTGGAAGTACTCCTAAGTTGAGTAACGCTGATCGGCCTCCTTCCATTTAGTTGACATGCACTGGAGACAGCTGCATGATTTGAATCTGGTTCAATTAAATCAGTGCCTCTATTTCTATATTGGATATAAAACAGTTCATATCTTAACGATGTTAAGGTACGGGGAGTTGTCCGGCTTATGCTTAAAACCAGACTCTGGACAACTCAAGGCACGTTTCTATAATGGCTGTTTGTGGGTTGATCCGGGCTATGACGAGGGTTGATTTTCTACCATCTGGAAGATTAATAATGATATTGTTCTAGACTCGCCACAGTTTTAATAAAAATGGATTTTTTTTCAGAAAACAGTAGTAGGAGTATGGTAGAACTGGAAGTAATTCCAGAACCGCAAACGATTACTAAAATTTTGATAAGAACATAAAGATTCAATCTGATTTGACATTCCGTTTGCCACTCCGCAGATATGGTGGGTAACCTCAAGCACCTGAGAGGTACTTCGGTAGCCTCAAGGACGGTGACAGGGAGGTTCTTGTTTACCCAGACTTGCCATTGCTGTTGTTCCAGACTGTGAGACCCGGCATGAGGATGAGTATAGCGTCGTTCTGAACTGGCTTTAGAAGTGCACGTGTATATGACTTTGCCAGAGGGTTGTCGTAGTCAGTGGGAGCAGCGGAAGCATAGTGGACAAGTGGCTTATGTCTATTTATGGACTAAAGCAGATATAGCGGAAATAGATCATCTATTTCTGATGTCACAGTCATAGGTTTGACTTCATCAGAATAGGGGATGGATCTGTTAAGAAGGTAGTAGGGTGTGATGTCCTGATATTTGGATGACATACACAGAATAGAAAGTGAAATTCTTATACTACGATCGGTTATACTTTGGTTGTCATACAGTGGTTTCTCCACATAGGATATTAATCCAGTCCTGAAGAAACGATCGGAAGCAGTTTTAGAACATAAGTGGATGTTCTAGGGATATGATAACTGCATCCTCCTTCGGGAGACAGTTATCACTCCAGGCTTCCAAGGTGACCTGGATGACAGAGTGTTTGTCAGAGTTATAGTTTTCCCTCTGACGAGGGGCAGTATTTTAGACAGGTGGTCCAAGCGGATACCGAGGGAGGCATGGCGTAGGATACTGATTAAATTCAGTTGACGATACAGTCTAAAAAGTTTGGATTTGGAGTTCATTTATGAACTAGGTCCCATCAGATATCCAGACATATTCTAAGACATGTATTGCTCATTTCGGGAGATGGCTTTCTCCGCGAACTTCAGATAAAGAGAGACATAGAAAGAAACATCAAAGCGGATCCACTCACTGAGGCTATTCCTCGGACGCATTAGTTTCGCAAACGGGTTTTGTGAGACTGATTAGTAGAGGAGTTGGGTGTTCGGTATCACACGGGCTGTGAGTATGCGACATCGCAATAATTACCCTTGAGTGCAAGTGGGAGATTGTTGGAGATACTGCCCTCAGAGTCAATTATTGGATCACAGGCACGTGATTGCAATGATTGAGTGGGGACCTATACCGGTAGGACAGTCTTACTCAAGATGATAGTATGCTATCTGGTTTATCTTTATCATCGTGTACTGTTTTAGGTGACCTTACAGGTCA
This sequence comes from Agapanthus africanus, assembly GCA_030015575.1. Classification (NCBI taxonomy): domain Eukaryota; kingdom Viridiplantae; phylum Streptophyta; class Magnoliopsida; order Asparagales; family Amaryllidaceae; genus Agapanthus; species Agapanthus africanus. The sequence continues at coordinate 162,410,934 of JASDDO010000019.1, forward strand.
CTATTGCGCGTTGATAGAGCCCTTAGGATTCTTGCTTGACGGCCAGCAGTATGATGGCGATCATATACGTGGGAGCTGGGGTCTATAAGCACATCCTTAAAAGGTCCCTAGTCGAGGGAGTTTCGAGACAGGGCATCGATACTCCAGAGTAGACTAGTGTATACAGTCGAGACCTCGACGAGGGGCGGTAGCTGGTCTCACAAGCCACTGGTGTCAGTTGGTTCACCTAAGATATATACAGGTGCTCATTGGGTTATGAGTACACCGGACATGACTCGCCGGGAACATGCTAGTTGGTCTTATACTTGACGTCAGATAGCAGTTTCCTGGTGACATGTGTATAGGTTAGTTCATCGACCTGAGATCGTCATTTGTCTCGTATGAGTTCCTACTGTACTTTGATTACTACCCTACCACGGCTCAAAAGAGTCGTGCAAACAGGTTTTAGTTGGGTACAGTCCCGAGCCACATGGAGGCAGTGAGCGGATCTGCAGGGGTTCGTCTCTCCCGGTATTGGGGGTGAGGTCGCGCTGTGTCTAGGAGAGCCATTACACAAAGCTCTCGGCCGAGGCAGGAGATTTACTGGTAGGTATTCCAGTAGTATCTCAGGGTGTTCTGGGTTACACTCCGACATGACTTGTACCGCTTTTGGGGGTCTGACTTTTACCAACCCCCTAGGCCCGCCATGCGATGCTCATAGACGAACGGACCGGACTGTACGGATATTGTCACTGACAGGCTCAGTAGGGTGTCAGGATGAGTTCGCTCATCGACGCCCCTTTTGGTCAATACCTGGTAGCCCGTTACGTATGGCTAATACCTCTGACGTGCTAGTGGTTAAATCCACAACCAAAGTATTGACGAGTCTTTAGAGTCCCCCACAGACCGTTTTCTCAAGTTTCGGGCGAAACGCTGTAGAGGCCGTATGGAGATATGGCAGGGTTCGATCCTATACGTGCGGTATTGCACGGATCATGATCGGACGGATAATACTAGCGGGCTTTGGTTTAAGCCGGATCCTAGTGTTGTACAGTGCAGATTTTGTCTCTTTGCATTTGTATTCGGTCGCAATACAAATGCGGGTATGTATATACAGTCACTGGGTTTTTCTGTAATTTATTACGGGATCAGTTTTTTGAAGTTGCCAGTTTGTATTCCGTTTCGGCCAGTTTTCCTTTGTTCCTTCACGGCCGGATTTTTATGATGGAGGGGCTAATTTGCATATTTGCAAATTAGCAATTGTGGAGGGTTTGTTTGTAAATGAGGGATTATGATAGATATAGCATCTTTGCTTTTTTCTTCATAATTGCTTGCATTAATTGTGATGGGTTTTGAAAGGATGTGGGTTGATGTTGGTGTGACATTTTTTCATGATCACACATTTTATCCTCTTGCTTTTGATTCCAATTTTTTTCCCTCATCCATAAAAAGAGAGGCCGACCACATCTTGGGAGGGAGAGGAATTCTTTTGTGGTGGGAAAATTGTTGATCTCATTTTGCTTGCATCTAAATTCTTTAACCTCTCTCCAAAGTTCATTTCTCCTCCAATCTAAAATGGCAACTTCAATCACCCCATAGAGGCAAACCATTCTACACTATTCTGCAGCAATTCTTGGACACGTCGACTCGCCAACTTCGTGTCCGAGTTGCCTTGGTCCAGAGGTGGGAGCTCGTAAAAGAACCCGGCGATGTGGTGCCCTTTCCGACGAGGAGGTGAAGACCGAAGATTCCGCGAGGAGATCGGAGTGGAGGCCGAAGACCGAAGGACACGGATCGCTCGGTATAGCTCTCTACCCCTTCTCTTGATAGCTAGTATTAGGTTAATAGTTACGATCCGGGGTTTTAGGATGCGGTAGTGCCGGTTTTCTAGTTCTGAAAAATTTTCGTATTCGCATTTTGGCCGAGGAAATACGGCCGGGGTGCTACCGTAGTCCTACAGCTCCATCTTCACTTTCGACGAACTGGCCACCCAATTCCTCGGTCACTTCGTCGGGAATCGACGGCAGAAGAGGACGGTCGACTACATGTTCACCATCAAGAGAAGAGACAAAGAATCCTTCAAAGGATATGTCACCCGCTTTTTCAACGCGCTCCTCGAGCTACCCGAGCACCACAATGAAACAGTCATCACCGTGCTGAGGTTAGGTCTTAGGCACAAAGAGTGGTTCCGCTCTTTTGCATTAGCGCAACCTAAGATTATGGCCGAAGCGAAAGCTTGGACCGAGCGAGAAATCCAACTCGAGTCCGAGGTGAACTCAAATCTGTCCCGGGCCGACCAGCCAGACAGAAAGAAAATGGACAGGGAGGAGAAAAAGAAAGCCGATCGTCTGAAGCCTTACTCCTCGAGGATTCAGGAGTACACTCCCCTAAGCATCTCTCAAACCGAGCCGCTGGAGGAAGCTAAGGGTGAGAGGTTCTTTAAGCTCCCGCCAGTCGTCCAAAGGGAAGGCAAACGCCTTTGCCGCCCATACCGCGCCTTCCACAGGACGCAGGGCCACCCGACTGAGAACTGCAAACAACTCCATGACTACATCGAGGAGTTGATCCGCTAAGGCCACTTAGCGAAATACCCGTGGGATAAGCGGCAGGCGGAACAGGAAAATAAGGACCAAACCCCTCCCGGGGAATTAAAAATCGGCCGGATCATGGTCGTTACCTCGAATCCAGCTCAGGAAAGTGGGGAGACCGCCTCATCCTCCCAGTCGAGGGTACGTGCGGTATGCAACACAAGAGGTACAGAAGGGACAAGCCGATCGTTTTCACCGATGAAGACCTCCACGACATATCGTCCCCACAATTACCCTCTCATAATAACGACCAGAGTCCACCGTTACAAGGTCCAAAGGATATTGGTCGACTCAGGGAGCTCGGCGGATTCCTGTTCCACGACTGCTTCTAGCGTATGGGGTTAGCACCATCCGACCTTCGACCTACCTCCCATGTCCTCTCTGGATTCACTAATTATTCCGTCCCTGCTGAGGGATTGGTCATCCTCCTCCTCAACATTGGGGAAGCGGGCAATACGCGGACTGTACTAGTGGACTTTCTCGTCGCCAAGGTCCCTTCATCTTACTACATTCTCCTAGGACGTCTGACCTTAAACGCTCTTCGAGCCCAGATCTTGACTTATCACCTTGCGATCAAGTTTCTTTTAGATCAAGGGGGAATATGCAGGGCCTACGGAGACCAGCAAACCGCTAGGATTTGCCTCGCCTCAACGTCCACCACCGGAGATCAAAGCGACGATTTTGAGGACATGCCTGACTTCCAGGGGTCTCTAGATACACGCGATGACCAAATGGAAGTTAGAGGTTCCCCGGTAGAAGCATTAACGGAAATACCCCTCGCAGAAGGGGTCAACGGCCGAACAGTCCAGATCGGCTCTCTCTTGACTGGGGATCGCCTTGAAGAACTGATTTGGTTCCTCCAAGATAACTCAGATGTATTCGCTTGGGTGCCAGCGGACATGCCCAGAATCGACCCTAGAGTGATCTCCCATAAGCTCGGAATCGACCCGAAAGCAAAACCAGTCCGACAAAAGAAGATAAGCTTTGCGCCGGCAAAGCAAAAGGCAATAGAGGACGAAGTGGATCGACTGCTCGCCGCTAACTTTATCAAGAACTTGGACTACTTTGATTGGCTGGCGAACGTAGTCATAGTCAAGGAGGCGAACAGGAAATGACGCATGTGCGTCGATTTCACGGACTTAAACAAGGCCTGTCCCAAAGACAACTATCCGCTTCCTCGAATAGACCAGCTGGTAGACAGCTCGGCCGGCCATGGACTATTGAGCTTCATGGACTCCTTCTCAGGTTACAATCAGATCAAGATGAACCTGGCCGACGAAAAACTTACCTCCTTCACCACTGACCGGGGGTATACTTCTACAAAGTGATGCCCTTCGGACTCAAAAACGCCGGGGCTACATATCAGCGACTGGTCAATAAGCTGTTCAAACCTCAGATTGGCAGAAACATGAAAGTCTACGTCGACGACATGCTCGTAAAATCCATCTCATCAACGGGGTACACTAAAGACCTCGGAAAGACATTCGACGTCCTGTGCAAGTACAAAATGAAGTTGAATCAAACTAAGTGCGCGTTCGTAGTCACCAGCGAGAAGTTCTTGGGGTTCATGGTAACCCACCGAGAAATCGAAGCAAACCATGAAAATATCAGCGCCATCCTCAACATGGAAACGCCCAAAAGCAATGTCGAAATCATGCGGCTCACGGGAAGGGTCACTGCCCTGAGTCGCTTTATGTCCAAGCCTGGAGAGAAGTGCCTCCCATTTTTCAAGACCGTGAGGAACATCTCTAAGTTTGAATGGTCAGAGGAGAGCCATAATGCTTTCGATCAACTCAAGGCACATCTAGTGACCCCACCGCTACTCACCCGACCAGTCGAGGGTGACGAACTGTTGCTATATCTGGCCATCTCCGACCAAGCGGCAGGCTCGGTGCTTGTCAGAGAATGCGAAGGCATACAGAGGCCGGTCTATTACATGAGCCATGTTTTCAAAGAAGCTGAAACAAGATACTTGGCCATAGAGAAGATAGTCCTGGCACTTGTCGTCGCCTCCAGAAAACTTGACACAATTTTCAAGCACACACAATCCTCGTCCTCACCGAGCGACCTTTAAGGACGATTCATGCCTCCCCTGAGTCATCAGGACGTCTGAAGAAATGGAGGTGGGAACTGTCCTAATTAGATATCAAGTACCGCCATCGACAAGCTATCAAAGCACAGGTATTGGCGGGTTTCGTTGTCGAATGCATCATCCCGACTAAGGAAGGAGCGCCGATGTGGGGCCTCGAGCCTCGTCCCTCGGTCGAGGAGGTGCCAGAACCCATCCCGGATTTGGTGCTTTATGTGGACGGATCCTCTACCGAGGAAGGGAGCGGGGCTGGCCTAATCATCAGCGGGCCGGACGAAGCAGAAATGGAATACTCCTTAAAGCTCGGGTTCAGAGCATTGAATAACGCCGTGGAATACAAGGCCCTGTTGGCAGGACTGCGAATCGCCTCAGGGGTAGGACTGAAGACCATCAGAATTCGTGGAGACTCTGCGTTGATCGTCGACCAAGTAATCGGACGCTTCGAAGCCCATGAACCGCTCATGATAAAGGCTTCGGAAAATTTTTGATGAAGTCCAAGTGGAGCAAATCCCCAGGAACTTGAACACCCGGGCCGACGCTTTGAGCAAGCTCGCTTTCTCCTACTCGGCCGCCCATAAAAGAAACATTCTCTTCGAAGTCTTGCCACGACCCAGCGTGGAAGAATGAGAGGTAACGCTCCAGATCTACGAAACCCAACAAGAAGGCCAAGATTGGAAGAAAACCCTCGTAGAGTTCCTGAAAAACGGTGTACTCCCCGAAGACCGAGGAGAAGCTCGTCGGCTACGGGACAAAGCACGCCATTTCGTCTGGAGCAACGGAAACCTATACAAGAAGTCGTACACTCAGCCTTTATTCCGATCCATCGACTCCCATGAGGCTGACTACGTTCTATGAGAAATTCATGAAGGGGTCGGGGGAGCGCATCAAGGAGCCCGCACCTTAGTTCAGAAGACGCTGCTCCAAGGGTATTACTGGCCGAAGTTACACCAGGACGGCGAGAAGCTGGCCAGAAGATGCAAGAACTGCCAACTGTTCGGCAGCATATCTCGTCTTCCCGCCACCGAACTAACGCCACTCAGCTCCCCCTGGCCATTTGCATAATGGGGGATAGACATGGCCAGTTAACTCCCCGCCGGCTCGGATGAACATAGGTTTATCCTCTTCGCTGTGGACTACTTCACAAAATAGATAGAGGCAGTACCCATTAGAAAACCAGATGCCACCACTACGATAAAGTTTCTACAGAACAACATAATCTCTCGATTCGGGTTCCCGAGGTGTATAGTTACCGATCACGGGACTAACTTCAAAAATTATAAAGTTAAAGAGTTTTGCAACGACTACCACATACTAATGAAGTTTGCTGCAGTCGTGCATCCTCAATGCAACGGGTAGGCCGAGATAGCAAACCGAGGTGTCATCCGCGGTCTCAGAGCCTGTTGGTAGGAAAGCAGGGCGGCTGGGTCGAAGAACTACCACGAGTGCTATGGGCACTATGAACATCGAAGAAGACACCCACGGGAGAAACCCCCTTCAGCCTCTGCTACGGCGCCGAGGCAACGGTCTCCACAGAGATCGGACTGCCCAGTTATAGGGCCGAACACTTCGACGATGAAGCCAACACTTTTGGACTCCGAAGCAACTAGGATGTCTTATTAGAAAAGCGGGACCGGGCACAAATCAGAGCATCCACCTATCAACAACAAACCGCTCGCTACTATAATGCCCGAGTTAAACATCGGGCCTTCAAGACGAGAGATTTGGTCTTACGGAGAAACGAGTTCGTGGACCAAGGGAGACTACATAAATTCTACCCGAAGTGGGACGGACCATTCCTCGTTACAGAGCTTTTGCCCGATGGAGCATACCGCCTGCAAGACGCCAGGGGGCATAACTTCCCCCGGCCTTACAACGCTGAAAAGCTCCAGTTGTATAAGTAAAAAATTTATCCTCTTTTGAAATAATGTAATTCTTGTCGGCGTTTAGTTAAGTCCATAGAATGTACGAAGAGAAAAAAAAGAGACAACACGCTACTGCCAAAAACATGACTTATTTATTAATTAAGGGCTATTATGGGCTCCACAACCTTACAATAATTACAACAGAGGGGGGAGAGGATCAAGGAAGCACTGGTGATGGTACTCCGAGGAAATCTCCTCCAGCCGAGCCCGAGCTTCCTCAACCCGCTCCCTCTGACGGTGCCCGCGGACCCTAGAAGCCATGGAACCACCGGGGGCGCCATCCGCTGAAAAAGAAGCAACGGTCAGCCTTTTCTGGAAACACTCAAGAAGAAGATCCACTGATCGTTCCCGCCTGCTCTTCGAGATCAGGCCGAGGTGGTAGAATGCGTGCACTTTGTTAAACGCCTCGTTTCTCAGCTGCGGAGGGCGTTGTACAGACCCAGGGACATCCTCCAGATCGCGTAAATGAGCACTTGGAGGAGAAGAGATCGACGGGGAAGTAGACGTCCAAAGTAGCCCTCCACGTGGTCTATCACCGCCTCATACGTCTGCTCGGAGCGATCGAGGCTGTAAAGGTACACGCCGTTACGAGAAATAATCTTATTGATGGTATAAATGCGCCCGGCCATCTTCAGAAATACAATGCTAGTAAGAAACCAACATGCCTTCTCTATTTATAGCTTCAACAAAAATCTTCCAACGGCCGAAATTTACTTGCACAGCGACGTGAATCACGGGATATCTCAATTTCCTGATATAGAACTGCCACGTGTCAGCCATGCCGGTCTTCACGAGCGGCTATGCGGTCCACGGAAGGTTGAATGACGCCCTCACTCCCGTCTATGCGGGCCACGGAAGGTTGAACGATGCCCTCATTCCCGCCTATGTGGACCACGAATGGTTGAACGACGCCCCACGAAGGCGCAAGGGAGTTTAGAAAGCCCTCTTTATGAGGCCACTGAGTATCAACCTGCTCGGTCCATCCTCAGCGGGTAGCTTCCTGCCCAACTTACGCTGTGGACCGAAAGCCCTCCTCGCGAGGCAGCCGATTAGCTTCCTGCTTGGTTCATCCACAGTGGGTAGCTTCCTGCCCAACTACGCTGTGGATCGAAAGCCCTCCTCACAAGGCCACCGAGCAGCTTCCTGCTCGGTCCATCCGCAGTCGGTAGCTTTCTGCCCAACTACGCTGTGGATCGAAAGCCCTCCTCATGAGGCCACTGAGCAGCTTCCTGCTCGGTCCATCCGCAGTGGGTAGCTTCCTGCCCAACTATGCTGTGGATCGAAAGCCCTCCTCGCGAGGCGGTCGAGTAGCTTCCTGCTCGGTCCATCCGCAGTAAGTAGCTTCGTGCCCAACTGCGTTGTGGACCGAAAGCCCTCCTCACGAGGCGGCCGAGTAGCTTCCTGCTCGGTCCATCTGCAGTGGGTAGCTTCTTGCCCAACTACGCCGTGGATCGAAAGCCCTTCTCGCGAGGCGTCCGAGTAGCTTCCTGCTCGGCCCATCCGCAGTGGGTAGCTTCCTGCCCAACTGCGCTGTGGATCGAAAGCCTTCCTCGTGAGATGGCCGAGTAGCTTCCTGCTCGGTCTTTCCGCAGTGGGTAGCTTCCTGCCCAACTACGCTGTGGATCGAAAGCCCTCCTCACGAGGCGGCTGAGTAGCTTCCTGCTCGGTCCATCCATAGTGGGTAGCTTCCTGCCCAACTGCGCTGTGGATCGAAAGCCCTCCTCACGAGGCCGTCGAGTAGCTTCCTGCTCGGTCCATCCGCAGTGGGTGGCTTCCTGCCCAACAACACTATGGATCAAAGCCCTCATCACGAGGCAACTGAGTAGAAAGGAAGATACCGACCTTCCTACACTTGGTCACTAACGCGCGATAGCCACCTCAACTCCGGGGAAAATAAGGGTGCCAACTTTCCGACACTTGGCAATCATTCAACTCTACTCGATGAACAGTCGGCAAGTGTGGGAAGGGTAGACCTACGAACTAAAAAGTACTTGCAAGATAAAAAGACCTATGGGCTAAAAATACTTGCAGAATGAAGATTCGAACAAAAGTATACGAGCTAATGGCACTTGCATAATGAGCAGACATTTGGACAAAGAAGAAAAGGGTGAACTTTATTTATGATCCAAAAATAAATACAAGGTATTCTGGGCTGCTCAGCCTTACAAAAATGCCAGGAGGCTTACAAAATTTTGAAAAAGAAAAAATCCCCAAGGAAGGAAAGCTCAGGCCATCCGCTCGGGGAGGATCTCGCCCTGCTCAATGCCAGCATCAGGGACCAAAACTGCGACATCTGGATCGATGCTTTCACTGGCAGCCTCACCCTCAACGGCCGCCCCAGCAACTTCCTCCTGCGGCACCTCCTCGGCCAGGGGATATTTAGCGCGGAGCTCACTGATATCGATTCTCGGCGCAGACTCTTTGATGGCATCGAGGGCACTGTGCCACACGACGGCCGCGGATTCGGCGAGATCGGCGTAGAATTGGTCCGACGCCTTGTACGTCTCCACGGCCTTCACTGCCCAGCACTCGGCGAGCTTCACCACGTCTAAAGCCATCCGAAAATCCCTCTTGAGGGCGTCCCTCAACTTCTTCATCGAGGATAGAAGCCGATCACCTCCTCCAACATGTCTTTAATAGCCCAGTTGGACTCGCGCAGAAGCCGACGAGACTCTTTCAGCTTGGAGTTTGTCAGCCCCTCGGCGACCAGACGAGTGTCGAAGAGAGCGGCCTTCTCTTCCGCTTGCCGAAGTTGGAGGCGGAGTTCCTCCTCCAGCTTGGAGGACTTGCCCGCCTTTTTCATGGCCGGGGCTACCTCTTCGGACTCTATGGCGATGAGGAGTATGCAGTGGTGAAGGACCTGAGGAAAGCAACAAACAGGTTGGAAGGCTTAAACCGAGGAAATAAGACTTAAAGAATTTTTGAGAAAAGTCAAGAACCAACCTGAACCGCCTCCAGGGCTATGGCGGCCACCTGGGCCTTTATGGTCCCTCGGGGTATTTTAACCCCGGCTGCCTGCTCCATGTCAGAAAGCAGGCTGTCGGCGACGGAGAGCCCCGAGGGCATCTCAATGCAGAAGTCGCCCTCCTGCACTGGAGTCCCGGAAGGAGGCGGTCGGGAGACCGTCCACTTCTGCCTCTTGAGGGGGACTTCGGTGGGCTCAACCTCTTCCTCCTCCTCCTCTCGCGTCCGGGACACCGGGTCCCGTGAGTGCTTATGGCTCCTCCCACGGCGTTCTTCTGGAGCTTGGGAAGTGGCGGAGTGCTTAGACGGTGGAGATGGCCTCGGGGCCGAGCTCGAACTGGGTCGGGACAAGCTTGCGCCCCCGGCCTTCTTTTCCTGGGTCTTGGCGGCCAAGGCGGTTAGGATTTTTGCTCGGTCCATGGGCTCTGTAAAAAAAGGGGAACAGACAAACAAAGAGGGTTAGCAACACCAGAACAGCAAAAGAAATTTGGCAAAGTATAAACAGATAGTCGAAAGCTCTAACTTACCCAAGAAAAGCGCAGGACTGAGCCTAGCCCAGCTCAGTGCCTGCTCGGATAGCAGGACATCTTCCCGTTGGATCGGCTCCCACTGGGACATCACCCTCGCTTCGGGGGAAGTCGACTGCTTTGCCCTCGGGCAGTCGGCCCTATGCCACACAGGCCAATCCTCGCCCTCAGGCGGCCCGACGAATATAAACTTCTACTTCCATTCATGGATGGAAGAAGGGACGGCTACTACCCCCAACCCGTCCACTCCGCACTTACATTTTTTGAACGAGAAATACATCCAGCTCGGCTCATCCTTACTGGTGCCGGAGTGATTCTTATAACAAAGGAAAGAGATAAGGAGAGTCAAGCTGAAGGGGATATTTTCATGTTTTAACTGGACCGGAAACCCGAGGAGAATTCTCCACGAGTTCGGCGCTAGCTGGCCCGGGGCGAGATGAAAGCAACGAAGCACCCCGCAGACTTCAGTTGGGAAGGGCAGACGCATTTCTGCCCGAAACGCTTCCAAATACAGGGCAATCTCCTTGCCCTGCACCTGGTCTGTCCGCTCGCCCTCTTTAGCTAAATGGATGGAATAGTTAGAGAGTATGTGGAATCGAGCCCGAATTTCGGAAAGCTCGTCCAGACTCTTCAAAATAGAGGGCGCATCGCGGGTGTTCCCGATGTACACCTTGGGGGCCCTTGTCGCCGCCCGACGGCGAGCGACATGGGCAGCCCTGACTCTAGAGGGCGAACCTGACACAACGGACGAAGAAGAACCCTCTTGGCTATCTGAAGCCGAATAGGAGGAAGACCCACTGGACTAGGCCCCGACAACGGGAGCCTCATCGTCCGACTCTACCCTTACTATCTCTACGGACTCCTTGGATGAAGACATCAAACCTGATTCAAAAGAAGGGACTCACCGAGGTAAAATCAACAAGGGATCCGATCTAAAAGAAGGAGCGCCAGACAATCTTCAACAATGAAAGAGAATTTGAGTAAAGTGTCAGCCCTAGGATGCTCCTCTCCTATTTTTACACCCCAAACAACCTACGGCCCCGATTGATTTCCGTCAAAACGAAACGTCGCGTCCAGCAACCAGCGGGGCTCCACGTGGCGATCGGCCATTAGAGATGTCTTTTCGACTGCAGGAGTCAGAAACAGCCTGTCACTTCTGCCAACCGACGTCCGACACGTGGCCCGTATCCCAACTGGCGATCGACTGAAACGGCGCCCCCTCTTTAAAGCGTGATCATTTCATTGATCCGCTGACGCCATCGGGGATACGCGCGAAAACCCAAGCGCACGACGAGGCGACACGTGGGCTTAAAGATCAAAACGATGCAACTCCCCAAACGCCTTGTCGTTCCCGGGCGATCCACATTATGAGGCTCGGCGCCAAACTAAGCAGAAGAAAAACCGAGCAGGCCGCTCTCGACCCGACCCATGAATAGGTTGGAACAAGAGTGGGGGGCTAATGATGATGCTCACAAGTGGTATTTCTCCAGATTACGACACGTGGGAGGTGACGTGTCTCGAAGGCTATGGAGGTGGAATAAATGAGTTGCATTAGGAGGATTCCCTGGGACTTCGTCTCGAGGAATGTATCCGACCTTTTCAGGAGACCTCCCTGAATACTCTCCACCTTCATCTAGGAAACTACCAACAGCTTGTCTCCGAGCTTTTTTAGTCTCCTTGCTTGCCTCCGAGCGCCTGACATGCCGAGCTTCCTCGGCCTCCCGGCCCGTCTCCGAGCTCCTGACACGCCGAGCTTCCTCGGCCTCCTGGCTCGTCTCCAAGCTCCTGACATGCTGAGTTTCCTTGGCCTCCCCCGATCAACCAAGAGCGCGGATCCCATGCGTCCCGCAACGGCTCCGCGTACATCGCCAGGGCGAGATATTCGCCTCCCCACAATCCGCGTCCCACGCTAGCGCATCCCCCATTCATGGGCGCATCCCGCTATTCAAGGCGAGGATAATGCCGGGCATTACTGACGGCGGTGATCTCGCGCCTGCTCGCTCCACGCAACCCCTATATAAACCCTTCTCTCAGACCACTCAGGTATCTCGAATTCATTTCCAATACGCTGCTACTCTGCACTTATACCTCAGCACTAACTTGATCGTCGGAGGGTCCTACGGTGGTCACCCACCCCGGGACTTCTTTTGCAGATAGCTCGGCTCCTAACATCAACCCATTGAGATCCACACTCAACAATTCCGAAATCAAATCTCTGCCGTTAAAGACCGACATCACGGGATCGACGGAGGACAACATCTAAAGGAGATCACAGCTTTCATCACAGGCAAACTTCAAGAGCTTTGAATTCAAAAGGTATGACCTTGGCTTGTCCGCCTTTTCCTACATCTAATGGCGGTCCAGCGCTTCCTTCTCTCATTTCACCACTCCAGTTAGCCTTTGCTGTTGCTCCCATTTCCCTATCACCAAATTCTGCAGTCTTTAAATTAAATAATGCTTACATCAGTGAAAGTTATAGTACTGGAAATTAACTGAATCGCAATTGCTAATATTTGACCATAAAGTGAGAATAATGGATTCACCCAGCAGCCACTATGGTATTGCCTATGAATCAAATATTTTACTAGCAAAACTGATCCAAGCTGCACACTATTTAAATTACATTCAAAAACAATAGTTGCCAGTTTCCAGTTTCATAATCCACAACAACATAGAAGTAGAACAACATAGAACATAAGATACATAACATTCATTAATTAAGTAACTTAGCATTACTTGGTGCAAAACTAGCAAGTATAGCATGCTGGTGGACAATTGAAATTCCTTGAGAATTGGATTAAGGGAAGTGACGTGTGTTGGATCACGTCAAGATATTACCTTCCGTAGATCTGCTGTGAGCGACGATTGACGGCTGAGATTGATTTGGAGGTTGCCTCCTGAAGTGTGGATTCTTAATGGGTTTGAGGTTGTTGTGGCCGAACTACTTGCAAGGAAGTCCCGGGATGGTTGTACCATCGAGGACCCTCCGACGATCAAGTTAGACCGGATATTTGAGCAGAGTAACGGCCTAGTAGGGAGAAAATGGCTTACTTGAGTCGTCTGAAAGAGGGGTTTATATAGTGGTGGTGATGGGCAGGCAGGTACGAGAATCACGCCGGCCGTTCCCCCCTTGCTTATCACGCTAGCGTGATAAGCGTGATACCGCATTAATGACGAGACATGCTCATTAATGGGGGATCGTGATGGCGTGGAACGCGGGACGTGGCCGGCGGATATCTCGCGCATGGCGAGATTCACGGAGGTGAGGCGGATGCGCCTGCGATTGGTGTCGTTTGGTCGGTCGATGAGACCGAGGAAAATGAGCTCAGCGGGAGGCTCGGGAACGAGCGGGAGGCCGAGGTATCTTGTTTCTGCGATAGCCCAGAGATGAGCTGAGAGGGCCGAGGAGGCCAATTTGTGCAGGGGGCTCGGAGGTGATCCAACGGTTGCTTGCAAGGCGGGCACATGAGTGGTGTGGTCGGTCGCAGAGGGTCGGCTACGTCCACGGGTCGCAGACCCGGGGTATTTACCGACGTACCGTTCCTGGTCTTTTCTTGCTAGCTTCGGGACACGTCATCTGCCACGTGTCACAATCTGGGAGATCGCCGATATCGAGCATCATCATTAGCCCCCCACTCTCATCCCGACCTGTTCACGGGTTGGGTCGAAAGTGGTCTGCCGGGTCACCCGAGGTGAGCTCCTTTTCGTAGATATCGTAAGCGTGCATTCCCGGGCAATCAGCTGTATTTTCTTGATGACGTCAGCGGATCAGGAACCGGATCTTGCATTAAAGAGGATGCGCCAGATCGTGCGTACGTTCACCGAAGTGACAGCCCACGTGTCCGGCGCTGGTTGGCTGACGCGACGGGCCGCAGATTTCCGGCGTCCGATGGGGTGCGATCAATATGCGTGCGACAGGTGGAGCGATGGAGGCCGTCGAATGCGATGAGTCGTTTTGACGGGAGATGACTGTCGCTGTTGGATGTGTATGCTGACAGTTATAAATAGAGGCGGGATCCTCATCAGGGCCCATACCTCCTCATATTATCCTCGTCCAGAGTCTTGTTAGCTCGGCACTCTCTTTTTTAGGTCGGATCTCTGCGTTTTCTCTTCCGAGGACTCCTCCTTTTCATTAGGTTAGATGTCTTATTGTGAAGAGTCTGTAGAAATAGATTGGGTAGAGTCTAGGGAGTCCCACGTGGATTCTTCTTCTTCTTCTTCTGCTTCTTCTTCCACTGAGTCGGAGTCTTCCTGGGAAGTTAGGGTCAGATCCTCTTCCCGGGGTCACGCGACTGGAGCGGTTCCTAGAGCGGATGCCCCTGGTGTGTCATCCTCGGTGAGGTATGAGGACGAGCTTGCCACCGCTCGGGCTCGTTTCCACATTCCTCCCGGCTATACGCAATGTTTGGCCGAGGAAGGAGAGAGGGTAGATCAGGTACGAGGTAAGGAGACTGCCTTATACCTGGAAGTCTTTTGGGACGGAATGCGCCTGCCCTTCTCTCCCGAGGCTGTTAGAGCGCTGAATTATTTTGGGTTAGCCCCGGGTTAGCTAGTGCCGAACTCCTAGAGGATTCTCCTTGGGTTCCTAGTCCGTTTGAAGTTGCACATGATCCCTTTCAGGCTGAGCACCCTTGCCTCTTCTCTCTGTTATAAAAGTCACCCTGGCACTCGCGCAGGCGAGCCGAGGTGGGTATACTTCTCCTTTAGGAAACAACGGGGAAGTGCTGTCGGGTCGGGGGTCGTCGTCGTACCTTCTTCCATCCACGATTGGAAGAAAAAGTTTTTCTTTGTTGGGCCGCTTGAGGGTGAGGACTGGCCCGTTCCCACCCAGTGGTATAGGGATAGGTGCCAGCGGGAGAGTCAGTCGAACGATCCCGACGTGGCGAAAGTGGCGGAGTGGGAGCCCATTCCCCGGGTTGACGTGCTGCTTTCTGAGCAGGCCCTTAGTTGGGCTGGGCTCAGCCCCGCCTAGTTCGCGGGTAAGTTAGGAGCTCTCAGGCGACCTGTTTAGACTTGTGCATTTTTTCTATTTTTCTTGCATTGCTGACTCCATTGTACCTTGTCTTGTGCAGAACCCATAGATATGAGCAAGTTTCGTGCGGCAGTGATCGACATGAAGAGAGGAAAGAAGTCCAAAGGCGCTGGCCCTTCTCGCCCGCCGTCCGTTCCGGACCCGCCAATGGCCCTTTCACCCAGGTGCCCAAGTGAGCCCCGGGCCCTCGAGTCTAGTCGTGCGCCGATTCGAAAGCGTGCTCGGGTGCAAGAGCCTCGGGCCCCTGAGGTGGGAGACAAGGAGGGTTCTCCCGCGCCGTCTCTCAAGAGGTCTCACAGGAGGGCGCCCCACTCCCCGGCTTCCCCGATCCTCATGGACGATGGGGAGTTTCGCTTCGAGGTGCCCTCGGGGTTTTCTGTCGCCAACAGCCTGCTCTCGGATATGGAAAGGCGGCCGGAAGTATGGTCCCTCGAAGAATTCTCTGGGCCCAAATGGCGGTGATAGCTCAAGAGGCCGTGTAGGTTAGTGTTCGCACTTCACCTGGTTCTTGATCCAACATTTTGTCCGCGTGGTCGAGTTCTTCCCTCCCCTTTTTGACCCTCTTTCTTTCTTCAGGTCCTCCAGCACGTCGCCCTCGTCGTTCACATGGAGGACGGGGAGATTGTTCCGGCGATGCGGGCCGCAGGCGAGTCCTCCTTGCGGGAGGAGAGCTTAAGGCAGGAGCTGGGGGCAGCGATGGAGAGGGCTGCTGCCCTTGAGGACCGGGTGGAGGCCGGGAACAGGGAAGTCGATCGGTACCGAGAGGCCACCCGAGCCGCCGAGTCCCAGTTGGAAGACTCCCGGGTGCTCTTTGCTACCATGAAGAAGACGGTGAGCACTCTCCGGAAGGAGAACGAGGTGGTGAAGGAACGGGCACGGAAGGCGGTGGAGTGCTATAAAAAGTCGGATCAGTTCTACGCCGACCTTGCCAGTGCCGGGGGCGTCATTTGGCACGACGCCCTCGACTCTGTCAAGGCTCAGATGCCGGAGTTCCCTGACGCCGAGCTCCGGGCCTTGTACCCTCTCGACGACGACGTGCAGGGGATCGCCCTCGGACATGATGCAGGGAAAGTGGGTCCCGGTAGGAGTGCGAGGGGTAAGTCGGTCGCCCCAGCTGCCGGCGCCGAAGTTCCCGCCGGCGGTGCAGACCCTGAAGATGCCACCCGGTGGTCGGAGGGGAGGCGCCGCACGCCGAGGTCGTCCCTGCCCCTGAGGCTTGAAGCCCCATGTCTTCTTATTTCTCTCTTTTGCTCTGAAATTTTGTAAGCCTCCGGGCACTTTTGTTAGGATGGGGAGCCCATAATACCTTTGTAGAGACTTTTGATTTATGTGAATAAAAATCTTTTTGTCGTTTCTTTGCGTGCACATTATCCTTTTGTTTGTGGAGAACATTCGTACTTGTACGGTTCAGCTTTCATATTGGGCCGGTTCTTCGTCTGGCGATCACACGTTGAGTTGAATTCGACCATTTGCCAAGTGTGCAAAGACTGGTGAAGGGTCGGTGTCTCCATGACCCCGAAGTCGAGGTGGGGATCGCTTAGATGTGGATGGCCTCTTGGGGAGGGCTTGGACCGTGGCGTCGGTGGGTAGTAACACCAGCCATGGATGACCGAGCAGGGTAGCTGCTCGATTGCCTCTTGGAGAGGGCTTTGATCTCTGGCGTTGTGGGTAGGGAGCTACCGGCCAGGGATAGCCGAGCAGAGTAGCCGCTCAGCTGCCTCTTGGTGAGGGCTTCGATCCTTAGCGCGAGAGGGGCCGTAAGAGGTCTGCTAAGGACGGGACCGAGTAGTGAAACTGCTCAGTTGCCTTTTGGCGATGGCTTTGATCCCTGGCATTGCGGGGTAGTGAACTGCCAGCCAGGGATAGCCGAGCAGGGTAGCCGAGCAGGTTATCCGCTCGGCTGCCTCTTGGTGAGGGCTTCGATCCTTAGCACGGGAGGGGCCGTGATGGGCCTGCTAAGGACGGGCCGAGCAGTGAAGCTGCCCGGTGCCTCTTGGCGAGGTCTTTGATCCCTGGCGTCGTGAAGTAGTGAACTACCAGCCAGGGATAGCCGAGCGGGGTAGCCGCTTGGCTGCCTCTTGGTGTGGGCTTCGATCCTTAACGCAGGAGGGGCCGTAAGAGTCCTACTAAGGATGGACCGTGCAGTGAAACTTCTCAGTTGCCTCTTGGTGAGGGCTTCAATCCCTGGCGTCGTGGGGTAGGGAACTACCAGCCAGAGATAACCGAGCAAGGGCGAGCCCGGTTGCCTCTTGGTGAGGTCTTCGAACCTTAGCGTGGGAGGGGCCGTAAGGGGCCTGCTAAGGACGGGCCGAGCAGGGTTGCTGCCCGGTGCCTCTTGGCGAGGGATTTGATCCTTAAGGACCGGCCGAGCAGGGTTACTGCCCGGTGCCTCTTGGCGAGGGCTTTGATTTCTGGCGTTGTGGATAGGGAGCTACCAGCCAGAGATAACCGAGCAGGGTTGCTGCACGATTGCCTCTTGATGAGGGCTTTGATCCTGTTCTCCTCCGAACACGGAGACGAGACCGTGTAGGTTCGTCTTGCCTGGTGTTGGGGGCAGATGCTAATTGGTGCTATCCGTCCACCTCTCCCAAGATGCCAAGTTGATTTATGACACCATGTATCGAAGGTTTAAACAGATGCAGCCGATGTAGCAGACTTCGTCAGATTCCCCATCGTTGAGGGGTTTTTGATTGTGGGGACGCTCTTCCCTGCAGGCGCAAGCCCCTGCAGTTAATTACATCCCGGAATATGCAACCGCAAAGGAAGCTCACTTGGGTTACAGGTGTGGTTCTGGCTGTATTGACTGCATCTTTTGGTGTAACTGGTAATTCCTTACCTCGGTACCAAATTACGCTACCGCATCGCGGTAACCACTTTCTCCTTCCCTAGATGGTCACTTCGTGTCGTGTGTGTTTGTTATGTTTTTGGTTGCCCGTGGATTGTATACGGAGACTAATTTATGTTGTTGCCCGTAGGGCGTGGATTAGTCCAAATCCGTATTTTCTTAGATTTGGGTTTGGGTTGGATTTAAGGATCGTTAATCTCATTTGAGACTAAGATTAACTTAAACGTTTGTTAAGGATACGTTAGTCTAGTTTTTAGACTAAGATCAACTTAACATTTGTTAAGGACACGCTATTCTAATTTTAGACTAAGATCAACTTAACAGGATTATTTAGATCCAACAAAAGAGCATTTGGACTCTATTGTTTTAGTTTAGGGACTTTGCGGTCCATTACCAGTTTAAGGACATGGTGGTCCAATGTTAGTTTAAGGACATCTCGGTCCAGTTTAAAGACATCATAGTCTGTAAAGGTTAAGAACATTATAGTCCATGAGTTTAAAGACCTCACAGTCCAGGTTAAGGACATCATAGTCCATGGGCTTAAGGGCCCCATAGTCCAGGTTAAAGACATCATAGTCCATAGGCTTAAGGACTCCACAGTCCGTAGTTTAAAAACGTCATAGTCTATAAAGTTTAAGGACATCATAGTGCATGGGTTTAAAGACACCACAGTCCATGGAATGATTGGCTATCGGGACCCGTCACCTTTCTCAAGACGTTGAAGGATTACAACGACAAATATCAGAGGAGTGAAGAGATGTACCCTTGAACCAATGTTGATTGGAAAATCTGTAGTCCAATTTGGGACTAAGATCAATTAATTAGATTATGAGCACATAGGCTCAGTTAAATTTGAATTGAGGACTTATGGCCAACTTGGGCTGAGTCCACTTAGGTTTGAAATGTTGGACCTTTGTTTGGACTGTTGAACATTTGTCTGGGTTCAGCCCTCATTATTTAGCAATGCTAAACAGGAGTTTGGGGTTCTGACAACATTTTGTCTTTGGCTGAACACTAACCATTCATTACAGCTCTGGGCTTTACTTTGCATATCATATGAACTGATCAATTTTGAGGTTCCGTTGAAGGGGAGACTTGCCTCTGGAAAACATAGCCAATTTGGGCTAAGATTGGTTTTAAAATAGTGTTAAACACTAGAAGATATTTGGCGATCACATGTTCCCACGTGATGTGCTTAAAATAATGTTAAACGCTAGGGACGAAGCACTTAAAGTGGTGTTAAACACTAAAATTGAAGTGGTCATATGGAGTCATGTGAGGCATCTGAAGATGGGGCCAAACTTCCTTTGTTTCCGTCCCAGAATATTCAAATAAGTGTTAAACACTTTTAGTCTTTAAGGCCATCACGTGTGAGCACGTGATGGACATCCATGCACTGGATATTAAAGGGATTTGTTAGGGGTCACGTGGGGACACGTGAGGGCGCCCATGCGTTGGATTTTAATCCTTCAGTTCTTTCCATCTTCTTTTTTTTAAAGAGGTGTTTGTCATGGGTCACGTGGGGACACGTGAGGCACCCAAAATCTGTTCTGCCCTTCTTTATTTTGAGAAGTCTGTTTAAGGGTCACATGGGGGCACGTGACCTAGTCTTGTTCGTTCTCTTTTGATCATTGAGAGGGTCATGCGTTGCCATGTGACCAGGTTGGATACTGATTTCTTTACGTGCATGGAGAGTTTTAAGTCCCTTGTTTTAGAATTAAATTCTTTGTTAGGGTTAAACCCTAATTTGTTTTAGAGGAATTAAATTCCTATGTATATGAAAGAATTAAATTCTTTAAACCCTAGTTCTCACTCTAAGTTTTGGATCTACATGGCAGAATCTTCCCGATGAGAATTAAATTATCAACTTATGGGGAGATCTGCTTCTGCAGATCTTCAACCATGAAGAAGAACTAAGTTTTTGTTTTAAGGGTTAAACCCTGTCTCTGTTGGAGGAATTAAATTCCTAAGTATTTGGAGGAATTAAATTCCCTAAACTCAATTCTCCCTCTAAGTTTTGGATCTGCATGGCAGAATCTTCCCGATGAGAATTAAATTCTCAAATTATGGGGAGATCTGCTTCTGCAGATCTTCAATCAAAGGAAGAACTAAGTTCTTATTCAGAAGAGTTAAACTTTTAAATTTGAGAATTAAATTCTCTTTTTGTTTTATGGAGCTTAGATCTCTTTCCCTTTCTCACCTAGAGTTTCTTTCTTTTCTCAATAGACCTTCTTTTCTCTCTGGAGAATTAAATTCTCTTTTCTTTTGTATTCTCTCTATATTGTTGTCTCCCCTCTTTTTCTTCTCTTCTTGACTCCTATTTATAGGAGAAAGAAAAGAATCAGTTTGTTTTGTCAATCTTTCATTGAAAGAGTTTAATTGATTTTGTAACTAATCATGATCTTTTAGATTACTCAGTGAATTTTATTCACCATTGGATTTTTAATCCAAAAGATATTTTGTTTGTTGTTCCTGGCAGATTTTAGGAAATTTTTTCCTTGTATAGAATCTTTCTATAAATTGGTGATTTTTAATCACCATTGGATTTTTAATCTAACGGTGCTCCACTTTACAGAGCACAATCTTTTTTGTTTGGAAAGATCTAGAGAAATATTTTTCCAGTTAGGGTTTTTGATTCCCTCTTAATTAGATTTAATTCTATTAGTTCAGAAGGTTTAAGAGCCTGTCGCGTGCGCACGTGACCTTTTGATTGACCATTTAATTAGAATTTAATTCTATTGATTCAGAGATCTTTAGGAACCCATCACGTGTTGGCACGTGCCCCTGATTAAGCATTTAACCAGAATTTAATTCTGTTGTTTTAAATAACTCAGGAATTATCACGTGTCAGCACGTGACCCTTGGTCACGTGTGGGCACGTGATGCCCCATTGGGGTTTTTCCCTGTTGTTTTATTATACCTTTAATTCTTTTCAGTGGGTTTAAAGGCCCATCACGTGTGGGCACATGACCCATTTGATTAGGATTCAATTCTTATCATTTCAGAGCCCTCAAGAAGCCATCACATGTCAGCACGTGACCCCCGATCACGTGTGTGCACGTGATGCCCCATTGGGGTTTTTCCTTGAATTTTATGAGGGAACAAATGCCCCCACAGCGTTGTTCTCACGTGTTTGCACGTGAATGCAACGCTGTAACTTTTGTGGCCATTGGATCTGCCTAGAGAACAGGGAAGATGAACCATTTCCTATCACATCCTATAAATGCAGGGGTCTCTTCAGCAGTGCCTCCACTCCTTCATCTTCTTTCTTCCTTGTTCTTGCCTTGAGAATTTAATTCTCTTTCTCAGAGCTCAGTTCTCTGTTTTGTATGTGCAGTGCCGCTTTATCTTCCAATCAAGGCTTATGCTTACGTGTTGCGCATGCGGGGCTCTGCTTGATCGGGACGTTTCATTTCCCTGATCTGATTTCAATGCGTCATTGCTTTTCATTTCCAACGCACTCCCCTTTTTTCCGGGTTTTGAGAATAGTTCCACCATGCACAACACTTTTTATGCATACAATTAAATGCTCCCCTTTATAACCTGAAACCATGCCTTCTTCCTTTCCTCACAGAGAAACCCATTTATATCTTAAGGTGATCATCTTTGAGAAACCGATCAATTGCTATGGCTTGCAATCGTCCCCACGCTCGTCGGCAACCGTGGGAGGTGCCCATTGAGGAGATAATCCCTCTCTTTGCTGCGCAGCTGGCAGATCCCCTCCTCACCGACGCTCAATGTGAGTGGTGATGTATGAGCTTCTGACTCGTCGGGGCTCTCCTCTTCCCATGGGCTCCATTTGGCTCCGGATGATCTTTCTGTCTGTGCTTGCCGATATACCCCCTCATCCGGCGGAGATGACTTCGGCGATCCTTGACGCAGTGGAGGACAAGCTCGAGTGATTTCACGAGGCTTGTCTAATCACTCAAGCTCTGAAGGATCATTCAGTTCATATACTGAGTCAGATAAGGGCCCGACGGGCCGTCATGTCCGCTTTTGCTGATGAGCACGGCGCCAACTGATGGGGAGCGACTCCTCGCGAAAACTATCATTTTGACGTGCTGGAGAAGGCGGAGAGGGAGCTGGAAAATTTTGTGTTTTGCTTTGTTAACCCTTGTATTTTCGATCCCTTGTTTGGTGATCTCTTTCCTTTAGAGTAATATCAATATATTTTCTCTTATCATTAATCGTTGCATGTTCTTTGTTGGCTTTTTCTGCTTGATGTGTATTCGTACGTGCATCCCACCTGTGTACACGAGCTTCATACTTGACCCCTGGGAATTTTCTTTAAGTACGAACACGAAAACTTTCCTTGTTGCCAGAAGAGAAAATAGCTTGTGCGTGTTTTGGATCGAGGATTGGCGTCGAGTGGAGGTCTGTTTACATGATCTCAAGTGCACACGCCTTACCTCAGAGGTTGTGGCTGCAAAGACGAGCTTGCGGGGGCTGATTGAACGGTGCGCCGCAAATCTACAATCATGCGAGAAGAGGCTCAATCGAAAGTTTTCGAAAAGGGAGCTGGCTTCCAATGCGCCGGGGGAACTTCAGGCTGAACTTACGACCAAGACCACTCGGGCGTACGAACTTTGGCGGGTGCTTCAAGAAGCTATCAGGGAGGTGGTAGCCATTGATAAAGCCATCATTTTTACTCGTGAAATGGTCGAAGCTCACCAAGTTACCGAAAAGGAGCTTGAAAGTCGGCTCGCCTCGTACCAGGCCCAACAGTTTCAATCGAAGGCCCGTCTTATTGCAATAACAAAATATGAAGCCGAGGCCCAGCAGAAAAAGGATGAACTGACGAATCTGTTACATTGTCCGCCAGCTTGAAGAACTGTATATTTTTTCTTTTTATTCTTCTTTTGTACATACTCTTGAATGAGAGTAGTTTTTGATTCTTTCATAAATTGTACTTTGTATTCATTTTGATTCATAAATAAAAGACATATTTTTCTTCATGGTGGTGTGTCCCTTTTAGTAAATGCATTTTGTGGATGATCTATTTTGATCTCCTTGTAGGACAGCGATGACTTAGGAATCAGGTTCAGATCTGCCTCCTAAGGCTTTCCAACTTTATGAACCGTGAGGGTCCCATAAAGGTATTTCTCCTTACGAGTCGTGAAGATCTTGTAAGTGTATTTTCTCCTTAAGAATCGTGAGGATTCCTAAGTGTACTTTCTCTTGAGAGTTGTAAGAATCTCACAAGAGAGTTTTTCTTGCTTACGAGTCGAGAGGACTCGTAAGTGATTGTTTCCTTTCTTGTCGGAGAGTATGGCCAGTAGAAAATCTACCTTGACCTCTTTGCGAGGCAACGATGGCTTGGGAGACAGGGTTAGGATCTGCCACCTAAGACTTTTCAACTTTATGAGCCGTGAGGGTCTCATAAAGAATTTTCTCCTTACAGATCGAGAGGATCCCGTAGGTGTATTTTTTCCTTAGGAATCGTGAGGATTTCTAAGTGCGTTTTCTCTTGAGAGTCGTAAGGATCTCATAAGAGAATTTTCTTCCTTACAAGTCGAGAGGACTTGTAAGTGGTTGATGAGTTAACTTGATCCGAATCAAAAATTGCTTTGACGGTGAAGTCGAGGGTTGACTTATCCGCATTTTACGGAGTCAGGGGTTGACTTTATCCGCATTTCACGGGGTCAAGGTTTGACTTTATCCGCATTTCATGGAGTCAGGGGTTGTCTTTGGCCTTGTTCCCAGAATTGGGAACTTTGCCGCGGCTCCGTTTGTTGATGTTGCATATTCCTGCAGAGACACTGATTTCTCTGCGGGTCGGCGCGAATCGAGATGTTCTCGTCAAGGAAGCTGATTTCCTTGAATTGAGATATTTTCCAAGGACGCTGATTTCCCTGGTGGTTGAGATGAATCGAGGTATTCCTGCAAAGACACTGATTTCCTTGCGGGTCGACGCGAATCAAGATATTCTCGTCAAGGACGCTGATTTTCCTGAATCGAGGTTTTTTTGCCAAGGACACTGATTTCCTCGGAGTTGAGACGAATCGAGGTATTTCTGCAAAGACACTGATTTCCTTACGGGTCGATACAAATCGAGATGTTCTCGTCAAGGAAGCTGATTTCCCTGAATCGAGGTTTTTGCCAAGGACGCTGATTTCCTCGGAGTTGAGACGAATCGAGGTATTCCTGCAAAGACACTGATTTCTCTGCGGGTCGACGCGAATCGAGATGCTCTCGTCAAGGACGCTGATTTCCTTGAATTGAGGTATTTTGCCAAGGACATTGATTTCCTCGGAGTTGAGACGAATCGAGGTATTCCTGCAAAGACACTGATTTCCTTGCGGGTCGATGCGAATCGAGATGCTCTCGTCAAGGACGCTGATTTCCTTGAATCGAGATATTTTTCCAAGGACACTGATTTCCTCGGAGTTGAGATGAATCGAGGTATTCCTGCAAAGACAGTGATTTCCTTGCAGGTCGACGCGAATCAAGATGTTTTCGTCAAGGACGCTGATTTCCTTGAATCGAGGTATTTTGCCAAGGACACTGATTTCCTCGGAGTTGAGACGAATCGAGGTATTCCTGCAAAGACACTGATTTCCTTGCGGGTCGACGCGAATCAAGATGTTCTCGTCAAGGACGCTGATTTCCCTGAATCGAGATTTTTGCCAAGGACGCTGATTTCCTCGGATCGAGATATTCCTGCAAAGACACTGATTTCTCTGCGGGTCGACGTGAATCGAGATACTCTCGTCAAGGACGTTGATTCCCTTGAATCGAGGTATTTTGCCAAGGACACTGATTTCCTTGGAGTTGGTTGAGACGAATCGAGGTATTCCTACAAAGACACTGATTTCTTTGCGGGTCGATGCGAATCGAGATGCTCTCGTCAAGGACGCTGATTTCCTTGAATCGTGGTTTTTGATTTGACTTGATTCCGAGATGGGGTCATTGGATGACTCCAGGTTGTCTGTGAATCATAGAGTCTTGGAACTAGGGATTTTGCCGTGGCTCCGATTGATGATGTAGCATTTGTGTCCTGCTGGAATGAGGAGGCACACCGTTGTTGGTCGTCAGGCCGTAGATGTGGCCATTGAGATTTGAAACTAGGGACTTTGCCATGGCTCCGCTTCATTGCGACTCTGAAGTCGGTTGTTGACGCCACGTCTGCATCTGGTTGGAGTGAGGAGAAATGTCGTTGGTGATCTCTAGGCTGTCTGTGAACCGTCGAGATTTGGAACTAGGGGGCTTTGCCATGGTTCCGTTGTTTTGACCCCGGGGTCGTTTGTTGACGTCGCATCTGCATCCTGCTGGAGTAAGGAGAAACGCCGTTGGTGATCTCTAGGCTGTCTGTGAACCGTCGAGATTTGGAACTAGGGACTTTGCCATGGTTCCGGGGTAGTCTCTAGGATGTCTGTGAACCGTCGAGATTTGGAACTGGGGACTTTGCCATGGATCCATTTTTTGACGTTGTGTATGCATCCGATTGGGGGGAGGAAGAACGCCGGTGTTGATCTCTAAGTTGTCGATGTTGATGTCGAGACCCTGAAACTAGGGATCTTCCTTCGCTTCGTTTGTTGACATTGTGTCTGCAATATTGCGACGAATGTCGAGATTGTCTCTAGGTTGTCTATGAACCATCGAGATTTGGCTTCGCTTCGACGAAGCCTGGTGGGATGATATGGTTCCCTTCTTGTTTGTGCCCATGGATTGTATACAGTGGTCAATGTGACCTCACCTGCATGGCCAAAAGTTTCATTTCATATGTACATTTTTTGTTTTCTTTCCGCGATGCTCTATCATTTCAGCTTTTATATCGCGAAAGTCGCGATTGCCCAATCATTCCGGCTATTTTTTGCGGTGCCCAATCATTTCGTCTATTTGTTTTATTTACTCACTGCTTTTTATTGCGAGTTGCCCAACAATTTCGGCTATTTTGTATGCATACATTTTTACTTGCTGATTTAGTTGCAAGTTGCCCCATCATTTCGGCTATTTCATATGCATTTTTGGCTCGTTGACTTTTTACCACGAGTATGGAACTTGGAATCTGGTGCCAATCTTAGCATCAGTATCGCTGCGACTGGAATATTGCCAGGAGTGAATCATCATTTGCTTTTGTCCATGTCGAATAAAGGCGGCTTAGCAAACAGGGTTAGGATCCTGTCGATTAAGGCTTTTGACTTCATGAACCGTAAGGGTCTCATAAAGGTGTTTCTCCCTACGAGTCATGAGGATCTCGTAGGTGCATTTTCTCCTTAGGAATCGTGAGGATTCCTAAGTGTGTGTTCTCTTGTAAGTCGTAAAGATCTTACAAAAGTATTTTCTCCTTATAAGTCGAGAGGACTTACAAGTGTCATTCGCCATATGAAGATATCTCTCGTCAGTGGTGGGACTCTGTTGGGGAAACGTTTATTTGTGCCCATGGATTGTATACAAGAGTCAATATTGAACCGCTTGTAGGGCAAAATCGGGGTGTATGACGGCTTAAGAACGGGTTCAGATCCCTGTAGCTTAAGGATTTTGAATCTTATGAGCCGTGAGGGTCTCATAAGAGGGTTCTCTTTACGAGTCATGAGGATCTCGCAAGTGTAATTTCTCCTTAGGAATCGTGGGGATCCCTAACTGTGTTTCTCCTTTGTAAGTCGTAAGGATCTCACGCAGGTAGTTTCTCCTTACAGGGTCGAGAGGACCTTGCAAGTGTCTTTTGACGAGATTGCGCCCTTTCGGGTTTTCACAAAACTCGCCGGTAGTCCCACTGTTTTTACTCACGGAGCTCTTTCGGGTTTTCATCCATGCCCATTTCGCTTATGGACGTACCCCTTTTTTTTTACCATGTCAGCCTGGGGATGCCACGGGTTTGTAGTAGTTTAAAGACATTTCGGTCGTAGGTCCGAGATTTTTCGGGCAACGTACGATTACGCAGCTAGATTTTCTCGCAAATCTTCGCATCTTTTGCGTCGGAGGTAGATTCCTTGAAGAGAGGGCTGAGGGCGATTTCTTCGTCAGAGTCGCTTCCAAAGGTGACAACTTGCGATCCCTTGGTGTCGACTATGTGGCAGTTGCCAGCGACTCTTTTGCTCTCATCTGTCATGCTTTTCTGTTCCCGACGAGCCTTGCACTTCACTCGTTGAACGTGTTGTCGGTGGGCAATATATCCCTGCTACCAGTTTTTAAAGGTTATGCACTCCTCGGTAGGGTGTGTAATCCTCTGATGGTATAAGCAGAAGTTAGAATATATGTCCGCTTCATCAAGATGTATACCGCCCGGAGAATTTCCTCTGAAAGAGTACAACTTCATTCCTATTGACATGGCCCTAGCGAATCTTTTCCTTACTTTAAGCTTGCTTTTGCTGGCGATAGGGATGTTTTGATCCGATTAGGGTGCCTCGACCTTTTCATTCAGTCGTCGGCGTTTGGCTTTTTCGTATATGGCCATTTCGCGCTCTTGAATGGCTTTGCTTTTCTGACGGGCTTTGTTCAGTAGCAATTCGATCATTTCGTCAGATGGTTCCAAGGGTTTTAGCTTCGATCCTGCCCCCAGCTCTTTTATGCAGTCTTCTATCGCCGAGTGAACTTCTTCGTTAGTTAACGCCGAATGAGAGATCATGTGGCAACTTGCCACATAGTCCTCAGATTCCTCTGACGAGTCATCCCCGTCGTTATTGTCGTTATCTCCGATCTCAAGGATATTGTTGAGAAATTCTTGGAGTGTGACCGGGGTCCGCGTCTTCTGGTTATATTCCTCCAGCGCATCAATATGCTTTTGCAAATCCGTGCGCTTGTCGTCAAACTGCGCGGGCATTTTGATCTTCTTCTTTTTCTTCGAAGACTTTGACGGCTGGGCCCGAATGTTTTTTCCACTATCACTATTAACTCCCAATATTGGGCGTGGTTTCAGCATCCCCTCGATGATCTCCCGCTCTAGCGGGCTTTTCCACCTGATCGCCGGGCATTGTTCCCTCATAAAAATATCAGGAAAAATCCCAATGGGGCATCACGTGCTCACACGTGACCAAGGGTCATGTGCTGACACGTGATGGTTTCCTGGGGACTCTGTTATAATAGAATTGAATTCTAATCAACGGGAGACACGTGCCCACACGTGATAAGCCTTTAAACCCACTGAAAAGAATTAAAAATATAATAAAACAACAAGGAAACCCCCAATGGGGCATCACATGCTCACACGTGACCAAGGGTCACGTGCTGACACGTGATAATTCCTGAATTCTTTAAAACAACAGAATTAAATTCTGGTTAAGTGCTTAATCGAGGGGGTCACGTGTCAACACGTGATGGGATCCTAAGATCTCTGAAATAATAGAATTAAATTCTAATTAAGAGGGAATCGAGAACCCTAACTGGAAAAATATTTTTTTAAATCTTTCCAAACAAAAAAGATGGTGCTCTGTAAAATGGAACACCGTTGGATTAAAAGTCTAATGGTGATTAAAAATCACCAATTTATGGAAAGATTTTATATAAGGAAAGATTTCTCTGAAATTTGCCAGGAATAACAGATAAAATATCTTTTGGATTAAAAATTCAATGGTGAATAAAATTCACCGAGTAATCTATAAGATCATGTTGGTTACAAAATCAATTAAAATCTTTCAATGAAAGATTGACTGAACAAATTGATTCTTTTCTTTCTCCTATAAATAGGAGCCAAGAAAAGAAGAGAGGGGGATCGATTTCTGGTTTTTGGAGATATACAACAACAGAAAGAAAAAAAAGGGAGGAGAATTTAATTCTTAAGAGAGAAAAGAAGATCTTTTCAGAGAAAAGAAACCCTAGGTGAGAAAGGGGAAAGAGATCTAAGCTCCATAAAACAAAAGATAATTTAATTTTCAAATTAAGAGTTTAACTTTTCAGAATAAGAACTTAGTTCTTTCTTTGGTCGAAGATCTGCAGAAGCAGATCTCCCCATAAGTTGAGAATTTAATTTTCATTGGGGAAATTCTGCCATGCAGATCCAAAACTTAGAGGGAGAATTTAAGTTTAAGGAATTTAATTCCCCCAAATTCATAGGAATTCAATTCCTCCCAATAAAACTAAAGTTTAAGCCTACATAAGAATTTAATTCTTCTAAATTCATAGGAATTTAATTCCTCCTAATGAAACTAGGGCTTAACCCTACATAGGAATTTAATTCCTCAAAACAAAATTAGGGTTTAAGCCTACCAAAGAATTTAATTCTCAAACAAAGGACCTATATTATCTATGCACATAAACCTGGTCACGTGGCAACACGCGACCCTTCCTTCAATAATCAGAAAAGAACGAATGAGACTGGTGTCACGTGTCCCCACGTGACCCCTAAACAGATTCCTCAAAATGAGAAAGAAAAAACTTGGAGGCAATACCTCACGTGCTCACACGTGACCCTTAAAACAAAAGACAACAAATCCAAAGGCAGTACCAATTTATGGGCGCCCTCATGTGTCCCCACATGACCCCTAACAAATCTCTTTAATATCCAGTGGATGGACACCCATCACGTGCTCACACGTGACGGCCTTAAAGACTAAAAGTGTTTAACACTTATTTGAATATTCTGGGAAGAAAATAAAGGAAGTCTGGCCCCATCTTCAGATGCCTCACGTGTCCCCACGTGACCACCTCATTTCTAGTGTTTAACACTATTTTGAGCACTTTGTCCCTAGTATTTAACACTATTGTAAGCGCATCACGTGGGAACACGTGATCGCTAAATATGTGCTAGTGTTTAACACTATATTTAAACTGGTCTTAGCCTAAATTGGCTGGGTCTTCCAAAGGTAAGACTTCTCTTCAACTGAACCTCAAAATTGATCAGTTTATATGATATGTAAAGTAAAATCCAGAGCTATAATGAATGGTTAGTTCTTAGCCAAAGACAAAATGTTGTCAGAGCCCCAAACCCCTATGTAGCATTGCTAAATAATAAGGGGCTGAACCCAGACAAATGTTCAACAGTCCAAACAAAGGTTTAACATTTTAAACTTAATTGGACTTAGCCCAAGTTGGCCATAAGTCCTCAATTCAGATTTAACTGAGCCCATGTGCTCATAATCCAATTAATTGATCTTAGTCCTAAATTGGATAACAGATTTCCCAATAAACTTTGGTTCAAGGGTATTTCTCTTCACTCCTCTGATATTTGTCGTTGTAATCCTTCAACGTCTTCAGAGAGGCGATGGGTCCCGATAACCAACCATTCCATGGACTATGGGGTCTTTAAGCCCATGGACTATGATGTCCTTAACCTGGACTGTGGGGTCCTTAAGCCCATGGACTATGATGTCCTTAACCTGGACTGTGGGGTCCTTAAACCCATGGACTATGATGTCCTTAACCTTTACAGATTATGATGTCTTTAAACTGGACCGAGATGTCCTTAAACTAACATTGGACCACCATGTCCTTAAACTGATAATCGACCGCAATGTCCCTAAACTAAACAATAGAGTCCAAATGCTCTTTTGTTGGATCTAAACGATCCCGTTAAATTGATCTTAGTTTAAAATTAGACTAACGTATCCTTAACAAACGTTTAAGTTGATCTTAGTCTCAAATGAGACTAACGTATCCTTAAACCTAAACCCCCAAACCCAAATCTAAGGAGACACGGATTTGGACTAATCCACGCCCTACGGGCGACAACATAAATTAGTCTCCGTATACAATCCACGGGCAACCAAAAACAAAACAAACACACACGACACAAAGTGACTATCTGGAGAAGGAGAATGTGGTTACCGCGATGCGGTAGTATAATTAACTGCAGGGGCTTGCGCCTACAGGGAAGAGCGTCCCCACAATCAAAACCCCTCAACGAGGGGGAATCTGACGAAGTCTGCTACATCGGCCGCATCCATTTAAACCTTCGATGTATGGTGTCATAAATCAACTTGGCATCTTCGGAGAGGTGGACGGATAGCACCAATTAGCATCTGCCCCAAAGTTCAGGCAAGACGAACCTACGCGGTCGCGTCTCTGTATTTCGGCGGGGAACAGATTCTGGCACGCCCGGTGGGACCTTTTCCTCTTTCCACTCCACACTTCGTGTGTCGTGTTCACGAACGAATCGCGGTTTAATATGGTTGCCCTTGGGTTCGAGATACTAAGATTTGGTTTTGCTCTCGTGCAGAAAAAAGAAGATCAAATGGTTTTCAACTGCACAAGCTGCAACAATGGCAATAACTCTCACTCCGTCCCCGCAGGAGGAGTGACCTACGAGCCTCAGGCGGCCTCTGTTTTTACAATGCCGGTGGACCAGGTGACTCAGGCCACCACTGGGCTATTCTTCGGGACCATGCTCCCACCCATGAACTTCAATTCCCCGCTGCCGTTGCAGGAAGCCCCAAAGAAGTCGGTCTTGACTTACCACTATTGCGACCCCTCTCAACGAGTCGTCCAGCGCCAACGCCTCTGTCTTTGGCAGACTGGTCCAAAGCTCATTTGGGCCCATGAGGAAGCCCGCAATACCGGAAAGAGTTATCTTTAAGCGGATAACCATTCCTACTCATGAAGTCGTCAAAGCGGCTTCTCCTGCCAAAGGGTCGGTCTTCACAAGACTGACTGTTCCGGCTCCCGCTCCACGCGAAGTCCTCTAAGCTGTTTCCCCTGCCCAGAGGTCTGTCTTTGACAGATTGGACATTGCTTCTTAACGGACGTCAGTTTTCAATAGGCTGGCACCAACAGCAACCCTCAGCCAGAACAAGGGGCATGACGAAGCCATCCCCGTAACTGAACCAATCCCAACGGCTCGACATGCTCGACGTCGCCACTGGCGCCGAATAAGGAAGGTTGGGGCAACTCGCCTTCTGGATTGACTCCGCCAGCTCCAACGGTGGAAATCAATACTGCTGTTCCAACTGGGAACAGCTTTGAACCGCTAAGGAGGGTGCGAAACAACTCTCCAACTACTGTGCTAAAGAGATCTCCTCCACCTGTGGAGAATACCACGGAAAAGAAGCCGGAGCAGCCCCCTCAGCGGCTGTCCTCTAAAATTTACAAAGTCTGGTGACAGGTCCAGGAATCGGTGACTGACCAAGACTGTGCCCGCCAGTCAAAGAAGATTAAAGCTCGGCAAGAAAAGGACCATCCTGTGATACCACAGAAGATGTCATTTGTCTGGGTGCCCGCTGCAACGGCTCCCTCGACTTCAACCGCTCATAAGAGAAGGAGGCCGGAGAAAGCCATTGTGACCGCAGCGAACCGCAAGGACGCTGAATCTAAACGCCCAAAGTCTGGGGGCATGGTAACACATACCATTTATATGGCTTCTGGAAAAGAGGAAAGCCGTGCTTCTACGGGTCATCGACCGCTTACCCGATCGATAACAAAAGCTCAGGAGCAACAGCAGCAAAAACTTCAGGAGATACTGACTGCAATGGCCGCACTCACTGGGCCGAGAGAAAATCCAGAGACCTCAGAGCAGCGTCAGGAACAAGAAACTGATGCTGAATTCCTCTGAAGAATACTCGAGAAGAAAGAAAAAGAGGCCGCGGAACAAGCGGCCAATATAAAATGAATGGCTCTTTTGTTCCAAGACATGGCCGGGATGATGTTACAGCCGGATTCTCCAGCTGAAGACCCTTCGATTATCATTGAAGACGACAGAGGGGAGACATCGAACCCTCCTCTGGCTCTTTCAGCAGCTAAAGAGGAGACCATCTTCAAGGCCGCTCTGGATGATTACATCGCTCAGCAGATATGAGTTCACCAAGCGAATGAAGCAGCTGGGCAAATTGTTAGAACTGGGCGACCATATCTAGGATGGTACGATCAGATCAAGTATCCGACGGGATACACGATCCCCAAATTCCATGTATATAAG
This sequence comes from Agapanthus africanus, assembly GCA_030015575.1. Lineage (NCBI taxonomy): Eukaryota > Viridiplantae > Streptophyta > Magnoliopsida > Asparagales > Amaryllidaceae > Agapanthus > Agapanthus africanus. The sequence continues at coordinate 162,443,665 of JASDDO010000019.1, forward strand.
GGGACGGGAAATCCGCATCAGCACGTCGCTCAATTCAGAGCCTTGTGCGGCAACACTGGAGGTGATGATAAACTTCTACTCCGCTAATTTGTTGGCAGCTTGTCGGAGATGGTGTTCGAGTGGTATTCTGAACTTCCAAATGACTCTATCAAGACATTTGCGGAGATGGAGCTGCTGTTTACACAGAGATTCCCAAGCGCTAGCGAGCGCACCCCGATCACTGCATTAATTAACGCCAGGGTAAAGCCAGGTGAAATATGGGTGCAATACGCAATATGATGGCGAAATCTATGGTCGAAGTGTGAGCAGCGTATCGAAGAAGCGCCTGCGGTGGGCATGTTCGTGGGTACTCTCGACCCTTAAGCGACCATCTCCCAATTTATGATATTTTTCAAGCCAACCACTTTCCAGTCCTTGATCGATAAGCTGGCCCAAATGGACCAGATGGGTCACAGGCCTTCCTCTTCGAAGCCGGAGCCGCGGAATGAAAAAGGGAAAGGGAAAGTGACCTTCGTCGCTAATGCTCAACAGCAGCCCAGTGGTCCATAATTAACTGAGACGAGAGACGGCGATTCTATAACGAGAAAATAAAGCGCCCTTATTCGTTTCCCCGGGACAAAACGAGAAGATTGTTCGAGTTGGCAGTTCGCAACAGGCTCATTAATTTGCCGAGTCCAAAACGCCCATTGCAACCCGGTGAGGCTAATAATCCCAATTATTGCCCCTATCACCAAACGATAGGCCATCCAATTGAAGATTTCCTCGTCTTTAAAGGCTAGATCGAAGACCAATACCAACAGGGCAAGTTCGCACTATCTGAGAATTGGAAAGTAAGCCCGCCGCAGCCGCACGCTCTTAAAAGGACGGACACATTGGGGGCATCGTGCTCTTTTGTAGAAGAAGCTCCATGGGAGGTCGTTCTTTCAGCCAAGACGAAAAGAATACTGAAGGATCTCCAAACATGCTCGGCAATCAGGTGGAAAAATCCACCGAAACCCGAGATCATCGAAAATTGGTGGTGATAATCAAAGCGCTCACACCCAGCCGTTAAAGTCTTCGAAAAAGAAGAAGAAAACCAAAAAGCCTGTGAAGCTTAATGATAAGCGCACGGACCTGCAAAAATATATCGACATGCTGGAAGTTAACCAGAAGGCGCGGACCCCAGTCACACTCCAAGAATTTCTCGGCCACGTCCTTAAGGATGGAGATGATGATAATGGAGAAGATTCGTCGGATAGGCCTGAAGACTATATGGCAAGCTGCCATGTGATCTCTCATTCGTCGATAGACGATGAAGAAGCTCCTTACGAAGAGAAACTAGGGGCAGATCCTGAATCGGAACTTCTAGGACCTTCAGACGAAATGATTAATGTGTTCCTAAACAAAGCTCTTTTGAAAAGCAAAGCTGATCGAGAGCACGAGGTGGCCATATTTAAAAAGGCCAAGCGCCGGCGACTGGACGAAAGGGTTGAAACACTCCCAGCAGATCAAAGTACATCCGCTGCAAATAAAAGCAGGTTCAAGACGAGGAAGAAGTTCGCCAAAACCATATCGATGGGAATGAAGCTGCCACCCTCCGAAGGAAACACTCCTGATGAAGCGGATATACATCCTAGCTACTGCTTATATCATCGAAAGATTGCGCTCCCCACCGAAGAGTGCAACGCTTTTAAAAGCCGGTGGCAAGGATATGTTGCTCACCGACAACATTTCAAGCGGATGAAACGCAAAACTCGTCGGGAACAAATAAATACGACAAGGAGCGCAAAAGAAATGCCGGCAACTGTCATATGGTTGACTATGGGGGATCGCAAGTTCTCACCTTCGGGAGCGACTCTGACGAAGAAATGACTCCCGGCCCTCTCTTCAAAGAATCTACCTAAGGAAAAGAGGAAGAACCGAAGAGCTGTGAGAACATTTAGCTGCGCAATCGCACATTACCTGAAAAGAATCTCGGACCCATGAGCAAGGGGTCGAACAAAAAGGATAAGGGAAAAGAAAAGGTCCCTGAGGATATCAACCTCAATGACCAAGCCGTCGAAGAGTTGACAGCCAAGAACCCGCCCAAGAAAAGTAAGGTGGATTACAACGTTCTCGCACACCTGAGGAAGATACCCTCACAGCTCAGCATTCTCGACACCCTTATGCTATCTAAAGAGATGAGAGATTCTTTGATCAAAGCACTGCAAGAGCTCGAGCAATTTCAAGCTTTCCTCGCCGAAGAAAAGATAAAGGATGAGCTGGAAGAAGTGCACACAGCCGATATCACCTTCGGCGATGAAGATCTCCTCCTCGGGACGTGCGAGCATAACCGTCCCCTTTATATCTCCGGATACTGTCATGATATCAAGATAGGCAAAATCCTGGTTGACAATGGGTCCTACGTCAATCTCCTCAATGTAAGAGTGTTGAAGGAAATCCGCATGAGCGTTTAGCACCTCGCTCGTGATAAAATCACCATCTCCGGGTTTGACTCCCAGTCATCACGGACACTCAGGTATGTAATATTGACACTATGCTTTGGGTTGCTTGTCACGGACATCAAGTTTCATGTCATTGACGCCAAGACTTGCTACAACGCTTTGCTCAGCAGGCCTTGGATACACGAGTACAACATCATCCCTTCTACACAACACCAGTATATGAAGTATTTCAAGAATGGTCTCGAGTATACTGTGACAGGGGAGTTGAATCCATTCTCCGTGAATGAAGTCCGAAAGTACGAAGATGCAAAATACTTCTTACCAGATTTCGAGGACACGGAAAGATGTCACAAACCGAAGAACAAAGCTATCACCACTATTCCAGTCTTCGGGAGTGACACTGAGGAGGAAGAGGAAATAGTTTATTCAGGACCACCCCAATGCGACAAGCCGGGACCGTCCACCCCTATGTTGATCTTCGGTAGCGACTCAGAAGATGAGGTCAATGCCGTATTTTCTGTTCGACCACCAATACAAGCCTTTGCTGACGATGATCGGAGTTTGCAAATTGCCATGGTTCCGCAAGAGCATTACAAAGAGCTTGACGCGCTTGATACCTATAGTGTGCAAGAACTGCAGACATTCTACGTCCCTCCCAGGCGAAGAGATGAAAAGGCGATCCTCTTTTATCGATCAACGTTGACCAAAGTGGAAAAAGAAATTTGGCATGGTGCCGATTCGACACTTGACAGGCTCCAGCCCATCCGTCTGCCCAGATACTACACAGACGGATTAAAAAGGCTATTGAGGCGCCAAGGTGTACGCCTTAAGCAGACTGCTCGACAATCTCAGTTCTACAACAGGATCTGGAACGTCCCTGGAACTCAGCGAAAATTGCCCAATAGAAAAATGGAAACGATCGGACTTGGATATGTTCAATCCAAGAAACGGGAACGATTCCATGGCTGCTATGTCATGCATGACTTTGACGAAGAAGGAGATTTTCTGTTAAAAGACGCTAACCCTGAACCAAAACGAGGTCCTGCCATGAAAATACCAAGTCCATCGTTTGAAGAAAAGATGGACAAGCTAATAAGGGAAGCGGGTCAAAAGGTCCGGGATGACCATAGTCGCGAAATGGACATTTACGAGAAAGCCAGGACGCAGCGCCTTCTTCAGCAAGCCACGGAGAATGACAATGCTCTTCGTCACCAACCTGTCATACAAAAGACCCGACGCAGAAGCAAAAATAAACCAAAGGATGAAAAAAACGTTCAACAACAGCGTAGCAGATCTAAGAAGCTACGCGATCAAGAATTGAGCAGCCGGGATCCGTCTTTTATAAAGAAGATGGGTCGAGAATATTCTTTTCCCCAAGACAAGACAAAGAATATATTCGATTTTGTCATAAAACATCAGATGATGACACTCCCGGAGTTCAAGCACCCCGAGCAAGTAGACAAGGTCTCTCACCCAGACTATTGCTCCTATCACCGAGTAATAGGACATCCTCTCGAAGACTGCTTCACCTTCAAGAACTGGATCGAAGACCAATATCAATAAGGCAGGTTCCCTCTATCCCGTAGTTGGAAGGTAAGTCCGCCATGGAAACATGATTCAAAAGCCACTTATACGATGAGAGTAGAACCAGACCAACATCGGTCTCGGAAGCGATCCCCTATCTGTCACGTGATAACGCTGTCAGAAGAAGAACCCGAGAATATGGATGGCCTTTCTTGGTGCTTCGAAAACAATAAAGATGAGTTGATCTTAGAATTTCCATCGGCGCCAAAAGAGCTGGAAGATGGGATACATACTACTGCAGATGACCTCAGAAAATCGACTTGGGAACGGTAAACGACCCACGGCCGACGTTCGTCAGTGAACTGTTGTTTGAAGAAAAGGAGGCTACGCTTAAAGACGTGCTCATGCAATATAAAGATTGCTTCGCATGGAACTATTCTGAGATGCCGGGATTAGATCCAGAGACTGCTGTCCACAAATTGGCGATTTCCCCAGACGTCAAGCCAATCAAACAAGCACCGAGAAGAATGCGGCTCGAGCTTGAGATGAGCATCAACGCCGAGGTTAAGAAGCTAATCGACTCAGGCTTCATCCAAGAGGTTCAATATTCTGACTGGATCGCCAACATCGTCCTGGTGATGAAGAAAAATGGGACAGTACGCATCTGCATGGACTTTCGGGACCTTAATAAAGCTTGCCCGAAGGACGACTTTCCAGTACCAGTCACCGAGCTGATGATAGATAATACGTCCACTCACGAAATCTTCTCCTTCATGGACGGCTCATCAGGATACAATCAAATAAAGATGCATCCCGAGGACCAGAAGCATACTGCTTTCCGGACTACTTTAGGCATATTCTGCTATAAGGTGATGCCCTTCGGTCTAAAGAACACCGGTGCCACCAATCTGAGGGCCATGACGAAGATTTTCGATGACCTCATACATGAAATCGTCGAATACTATATCGACGACCTCGTGGTTAAAAGCAAATCATACAAGGAACATTTAGAACATCTGAAGATCGTGTTTCAACACCTTCGGAAATACAACTTGAAGATGAACCCTCTCAAGTGCGCGTTCGGAGTTTCCTCGGGCAAGTTCCTGGGATTCGTCGTCCGATACCAAGGAATCGAGATAGACCCGTCGAAGATCAAAGCGATCATGGAAATGCCTCTGCCAAGGACCCTCAAGCAACTGCGGTCTCTCCAAGAAAAGCTCGCGTATATACGACGATTTATAGCCAATCTCCCAGGCAAGTGCCGTCCTTACAGTCACCTAATGAAGAAGGGAACCCCGTTCATCTGGGATCACAAATGCCAAAGCGCACTGGATGAAATCAAGTAATATCTGCAGAATCTGCCAGTGTTGGCTGCTCCCGTTAAAGGAAAACCTCTCATCCTGTATACAACAGCCCTCGAAGGTTCTTTAGGCATGCTATGGGCACAAGAAAACGACCAAGGGAAAGAGAGAGCCCTCTACTACTTGAGTCGAGTTCTACTGGGGGCAGAAAGCAACTACTCCCCCATTGAAAAACACTGGCTGGCGTTGATCTTCACGATAACGAAGCTCAGACACTACGCGTTTGCACATGAGGTCCATCTCATATCAAAGGTGGATCCTCTTAAATATTTGATTTCAAAGGCCATATTAATAGGACGGCTCGCTAAGTGGGCCCTACTCTTAATAGAATTCTCGGTGACATACCGACCCCTTAAGGCAGTGAAAGGCCAAGCCATCGCTGACTTCCTCGCTGAGCATCCGATACCTGCCGATTCTCCTTTGAACTGCGAATTGCCCGACGAGCACGCGTTTGACACGAGCGACGGGGAGAGAGGGGAGAATGATACCCGGTGGGAATTCTATTTCGATGGAGCATCTTCCATGAAGAAGCACAAACAAAGCACCCCCATAATCAAATCAGGGGTAGGCCTCATCTTCGTGACTCCACAAGGAGGGATAATGCGCTTTTCCTTCTCCTTAACAGAGCCGAGGACGAATAATGAAGCCGAATATGAAGTTTTGATAGCAGGTCTTGAGATCGCTGTCGACATGGGAATCGAGAACCTTCTTATATACGGAGACTCCCAGCTGATCGTTAGCCAAGTAAATGGCGACTATCAAACGTGCATGCCAGAGTTGGTGAAATACGGCGAGAGAGTGCAGCAACTACTGACTCGAATTCCTTCCTACACCCAGGAAAGCATACCGCGTGCGGAAAACAGCAAAGCAGATGCATTAGCCAAGCTCGCTAAGGAATTGGCCGACGAGAACCTCGATGACGTGAGGATCGTTGTGCAAAGCCGTCGGGTTCTTGCATTAGTAGAAATATCTCCGGAGTCTTCCGAAGAAAAAGGAACGACCGAGCAAGCGACCTTACAAGTAAAAGGCCAGGAAAAGGCTATGGATTGGAGAGAAGTCTTTATAGACTACTTCAAATCCCGCCGAACACCTGAAGATGCGTTGTCAAGACATCAGCTCATGAAACGAGCTCTATCTTTTGCCTTCGTCAATGATACGCTATATAAGAGATCATTTGATTCTCTGTGGCTAAGATGCCTGGGACCTGAAGGGACAAAGAGAGTCATCCAAGAAACTCACGACGGAATATGTGGTTCTCACCAAGCTGGGCCGAAGATGAAACTGAAGATCAAAAGGATGGGCTACTATTGGCCCACGATGATCCAGGACTGCCTCGAATACGCAAAGCAGTGTCACTCGTGCCAAATTCACGGGGACTTTATCCACCAGCATCTAAATCCACTACATCCAACGGTGGCTAGTTTGCCATTCGAAATATGGGGAACTGACATAATCGGGCCCATCGAACTAGTATCGTTCAGAGGACATCGATTCATTTTGGCGACAACTGATTACTTCTCCAAATGGGCAGAAGCAGTACCGCTGAGGGAAGTGAAGACGGAGAATATCCTCCATTTCTTCAAGACACATGTCATTTATCGGTTCGGCATTCCGCGACGGATTATCTCTGATAACGGGCCAGCCTACAGAAGCCACAAGATCAGCCGCTTCGCACAACAACATAACATAGACTGGAGATATTCATCAGTCTATAATCCTCGAGCTAACGGTCTAGCTGAGGCTTTTAACAAGATCTTGACGAAGATCGTGAAAAAGACGGTGTCTCGAAATAAGAGGGACTGGCACGAAAGACTTCATGAAGCTCTCTGGGCATATCGAACTACGTTCAAAACTGCCACAAACACAACACCCTATGCGTTGGTATTCGGCACAGAAGCGGTACTCCCCCTCGAGATAGAGTTACCCTCTCTACGAGTGGCCGTTCACTACGAGCTAACAGACGAAGAAAATGCTTAGCTTCGGCTTGAGGAGCTCGATGCCCTTGATGAAACCAGGCTCATGGCGCAATAAAATCTAGAGGTTTATAAAGAAAAGATGACGCGCTCATATGAAAGATTGACTAGGCCGAGAACATTCCGCCAAGGCGAACTCATGCTAGTGGTCAAAAGACCTATGATCCCCAATCGTGCCAAGCGGGGGAAATTCGAGCCGAACTATGAAGGCCCGTACATCATAGACAAAGTTTACCAGGGTGGAGCCGATCTACTCATGGACATGCATGGTGAAAGGCCTTTCAGGCCAATAAACGGTCGCTTCCTAAAAAATTACTACGCCTAACGAGTCACGGCCTAGGTCAATGATAGATGACGACGCCTATGTCCGCTCACTATCTTTCTAAGCCCAAACTCTATAAGTAGTAGCCGGCAACGGACCGAAACGTCCTTAAAACTAACAACGGACTGAAATGTCCTAAAACTAACGACGGACCGAAACGTCCTTAAACTAACGATGGACCACTATGTCCTAAAACTGGCTATTGACCGAGACGTCGATAAACTATTACGGACCGGAGCATCCCAAGGCTGACAAAAAAAAATTATAATATAATAAAAAAATAAAAAATAAAAAAAACGGTATGTCCATAAGCAAAATGGGAACGGATGAAAACCCGAAATGGCTCTATGAGTAAAAACGGCAGGGCTACCGGCGAGTTTTGTGAAAACCCGAAAGGGCGCAATCTCGTTAAAAAGACACTTGCGAGGTCCTCTCGACCCTGTATAGAGAAACCACCTGCGTGAGATCCTTACGACTCACAAGGGAGCAACACACTTAGGGATCCCTACGATACCTAAGGAGAAATTACACTTGCGAGATCCTCACGACTCGTAAAAAGAACCTTCTTATGAGACCCTCACGGCTTATAAAATTCAAAAGCCTTAAGCTACAGGTATCTGAACCTGTTCTTAAGCCATCATAACCTCCAGTATTTCCCTACAAGAGGTTCAATACCGACCCTTGTATACAATCCATGGGCGCGAATAAACATTTCCCTAACAAAGTCCCACCCGCGACTGAGGATATGTTTACATAGTGGACAGCCCTTGTAAGTCCTCTCGACTTACAAGGAGAAAACACTCTTGTAAGATCCTTACGACTCATAAGAAACCATACACTTAAGACTCCTCACGATTCTTAAGGAGAAAACGCACATACGAGATCCTTACGACTCGTAGGGAGAAATACCTTTATGAGACCCTTACGGCTCGTAAAGTTAAAAGCCTTAGTCGACAGGATCCTAACCCTGTTTACTAAGCCACCTTTGTTCGGCATCGAAAAAGGCAAATGATGATTCGCTCCTGGCAATGTCCCAGTTGTAGCGATGCTGATGCCTAAAATCGGTATCAAATCCTAAATTCGCAGCAAAAGCCAGCAATCCACAAATGCATATGAAATAGCTGAAATGATGGGGCAACTTGCAACAAAATCAGCAAGTAAAAGTATATGCATGCAAAATAGCCGAAATGATTGGGCAACTCGCAATAAAAAGCAGCGAGTAAATAAAATAAATAGCCGAAATGATTGGGCACCGCGAAAAATAGCCAAAATGATTGGGCAATCGCGACTTTCGCGATATAAAAGCTGAAATGATAGAGCATCGTGGAAAGAAGAATATATAAAATGAAACTTTTTGCCCAACAGGTGAAATCACATCGATCCCTGTATACAATCCAGGGGCACAAACAAAGAGAGAACCATACAATCCCACCAGGCTCCATCAGAAAAAGAAGCCAAATCTCGATGGTTCACAGACAGCCTGGAGATCATCTCAACATTCGTCTCATTACAACAGACGCAACATCAGCAAATCGGAGCTGCGGCGAAGTTCCCAGTTCCATGACTCGACGATGCACAGACAACCGAGAGTCAACCCATCCCGGTCCTTGCGGAACACGGCTTATGTCAATCCTAACCCCGTGAGAAGCGTCCAGAGCGGATCCTGGTCCTTGCGGAACACGGCTATGTCAATCCTGACCCCGTGGGAAGTACCCAGAGCAAATTCTGGTTTCGTAGAACACGGCTTATGTCAATCTTGACCCCGTGGGAAGCGTCCAGAGGGGATCCTGGTCCTTTCGGAACATGGCTATGTCAATCCTGACCCCGTAGGAAGCATCCAGAGCAAATCCTGGTTTCGTGGAACATGGCTTATGTCAATCCTGACCCGTGAGAAGCGTCCAGAGCGGATCCTAGTCCTTGCGGAACACGGCTATGTCAATCCTGACCCTGTGGGAAACATCCAGAGCAAATCCTGGTTTCGTGGAACACGGCTTATGTCAATCCTGACCCCGTGGGAAGCGTCCACAGCGGATCCTGGTCCTTGCGGAACACGTCTATGTCAATCCTGACCCCGTGGGAAGCATCCAGAGCAAATCCTGGTTTCGTGGAACACGGCTTATGTCAATCCTGACCCGGTGAGAAGCGTCCAGAGCGGATCCCGGTCCTTGCGGAACACGGCTATGTCAATTCTGACTCTATGGGAAGCATCCAGAGCAAATCCTGGTTTCATGGAACACGGCTAAAGTCAATCCTGACCCCGTGGGAAGCATCCAGAGCGGATTCTGGTCCTTGCGGAACACGATTATGTCAATCCTGACCCCGTGGGAAGCATCCAGAGCAAATCCTGGTTTCGTGGAACACGGCTTATGTCAATCCTGACCCCGTGGGAAGCATCCAGAGCAGATCCTGGTCCTTGCGGAACACGGCTTATGTCAATCCTGACCCCGTGGGAAGCATCCAGAGCAAATCCTGGTTTCGTGGAACACGGCTTATGTCAATCCTGACCCGTGAGAAGCATCTAGAGCGGGTCCTGGTCCTTGCGGAACACGAATTATGTCAATCCTGACCCCGTAGGAAGCATCCAGAGCAAATCCTGGTTTCGTGGAACACGACTTATGTCAATCCTGACCCCGTGAGAAGCGTCCAGAGCAGATCTTGGTCCTTGCGGAACACGGCTATGTCAATCCTGACCTCGTGGGAAGCATCCAGAGCAAATCCTGGTTTCGTGGAACACGGCTTATATCAATCCTGACCCCGTGAGAAGCGTCCAGAGCGGATCCTGGTCCTTGCAGAACACGGCTATGTCAATCCTGACCCCATGGGAAGTATCCAGAGCAAATCCTGGTTTCGTGGAACACAGCTTATGTCAATCCTGACCCCGTGAGAAGCGTCCAGAGCGGATCCTGGTCCTTGCGGAACATGGCTTATGTCAACCTTGACCCCGTGAGATGCACCCAGAGCGAATCCTGGTTTCGTAGAACACGGCTAATGTCAAACCTGACCCCGTCGGAAGTATCCAGAGCAAATACTGGTCCCATAGAACACGACTAAAGTCAATCTTGACCCCGTGGGAAATGGCCAGAGCAACCCCTGACCCCGTGAAATGCGGATAATGTCAACCTCATCCATCACTTACGGGTCTTCTCGACTCGTAAGGGAGAAAACTCTTTTGTGAGATCCTTACGACTCTCAAAAGAAAACGCGCTTAGGAATCCTCACGATTCTTAAGGAGAAATTGTTAGTTATATGTATGCCCTAGAGGCCATTACTGTACATAGGATGTATATTGTAGTGGATGCTGGGACATATATAGGGAGGACTTTCTTGCTCGACATGATAGTATGCTATCTGGTTACTCTTTACCTTAACGTGTATGCTGATTGTCTCTCTGTTACATGTTGGTAAAGCCCTTAGGATGTATACTTGACTACCTGGACTATGATGCGGATCATACTAGTGGGGACATGGTAGTCCATAAGTACATCCTTCAAAGTCCCTAGTCATGGGTGTATTGAGACGGGGCATCGATATACCAGAGTAGACTAGCGTATACCTTCTCGACCCATACAGATGGGCGATGGATGATCCCATATCCATTGGTGTTTGACATCAGAGATGATGTACGGGTGCTCAGTGGAGACTGGGTACACTGGACGGACTCGCCGAGAACTCCCAGATGGTATTATACCTCACGTCAGATGGCAGTTCTCTGGTGACACTGGTACAGAGTAGTCTGTTGACCCGAGATCGTCATAGAGTCTTGTGTGGTTCCCACTGTGCTTTGATTTCCATCTTACCACGTCCAAGAGGGCGTGCAAAACGGTGGTTTTTGGGTACAGTCCCGAGTCACATGGAGGCAATGAGCGATAGGAGGGGATTCGTCTCTCCCGGTATACGGAGTTGATGTTGCACTGTGTTCGATTGGCTATAACAGGAAGTCCCTGGCCAGGACTGCTCAGAGAATTGCTGGTAAGTGTTGCCAGTAGTTTCTCAACCCGTTATGAGCCTCATATCGACACGACTTATCGAGCTATTGGGGTCTGACGTTTACCACCCCTAGGCGAGATATGCGACATATCAGACGAACAGACCGGACTGTACGGTAGTGTTACTGGTTGGATTCACTGGAGTGTGAGCGGGCTTGCTCGTCGATCTTCAGATCGCTCAATACCCGGGTGGCCGTTACGTTTAGCAGACCGCTTGCGGCTTGTGGGTGTTTGATATGATCATCACCTGCTGCCGGCGTATTGACGAGTCTTTAGAGTCCTACACAGAGGTTTCCTGGCTCAAGCAAAAACGAAATAGGAGCGCATATGAGATATGTGCGGGACCGAGAATAATGCGTGTATGTGATACCGTATTTCATTCTCGCGATCAATGTGTCGAATGGTTGTATGCGATATAACCTAGTTATCGATTCAAGCGTTAATTCGATAAGCCGATACATTGTATACTAGTCGGTTGTGTGAGATATGACCGGATCGTTAAATCAAGTGTTGATTTAATGATTTAATGTATAATTATATATTTGATATATTACTTTGCATTAACTAGTATCGGTTCACTTTAAATGGATTTTCTCACTCGGATGAGCGCATTGCATATGCGATATGATTTTGTGCACTTGCTTGTATCATGTTTGATGATGCATGCCTTTTGGTTAAGTGTAAAGAATTAAACCTTGGTTAATGAAATGGTTAGGGTTTACTATTTCCTTATTCATTTATTTATTCTTTTGGAAATAGAAATGCAAAGAGGAAAATGGTGGAATTCTTTTGTTCATTCATGAAGCTTCATGAAGACTTTGACTTTGTGACCATTTTGTTTCATGCTTTAACCTAACCATTCCACTTAACTCTAATTAATTCTCTACACCTAACCTTGGTTAGCTTATGATAAGAATTGTTTTCTTTTCTATTTTTAATAATTCTTATCATAACAATTTCCTTCTTCTTCTTCCTTTCTTCACATGAAGAAAGCAAGCTCCATCAATGGTGATTGATGGAGATGAGTGAGAAATCCAATTCTAAAGTCTACCCGCTTCCTATTTCTTCATCCTCTACCTCTTGCCAAGTAGTAGAGTGTGTTTCCTTCACAAGTTTTCAAGGCTCGGTGAAGGTGGAGCTCGATCTAGTGATGCTTCGACGTAGATCATCTTCGGCACGTCGTCGACGGCCTAGCCCGTCTATTCTCCGATGAAGCCGACGCTAGAGCCCGGATTTGATTTGGACAGCGGAGTGGACCTCATCTCGGAGCCGTGGAGGTGGAGCACCGGATCTACAAAGGTTGTATATCCGTATTCTCATAGTTAAGTGTTAGCTAGTTTTCCTTTTCGCCTAGAAATCTAGCCAACGATCCGTTCTAGGGTTTCTCGGCACCTTTAAATTTGAAATCGGCATGGTTGATGCCTTGTGAGACCTCTTGAGAGTGCCTAGGAACCCTACAGTGGTATCAGAGCCTAGCTAGAGCCTTAGGCAAAGTCTAGACGGATTTTGAACTCCGAACGAACCCGAAATCCTAACACACCCATGCTCTCTGTCCAATTTTCAAAAACAGGGATTTTTCAGTATTAAAAATATGCAGAAATATCAGCAGGTTATTTTAAGAGTAACTGTGAAATACGAGTGCGTAATTCCATCAAACTGCCGCGGTTCCGCGGCACGAGCATGGCTCGTGCGGCGGATCCGCGGCCGTACGGACTCTTTCTTCAGTCAATGTTACACAGTAACTCCTAATTGATATTGCTGGTTTTCCTGGGTATTTTTAAATATTATTCAAGAGTTGAATTTTCTGGGGTTGTTTTGGGGATTCGAATGTTCGATCGGAGTATCAAATTTTGTTTATGTGGCTTTCCGGATAAATTTTAGAATATGTTAAAATGTTCGACCGGATATAAATACCCAATTTTTCCCCTGTCGGGAAATTTCCAAGTGTTGGATTTTTCCGAAGTTTAAGTACGTTCTAAGTAGTGCAAGTAACGCGATGGACCCTCTAGAAGACAACAAACCTTAACTCGATTATGTGACCGTCTTGAACTGCCCTTTGAACCTTCGGGTTTGGGGCAGTACGGCGTGCCGCATGTGAGGCGTTGGCTTGACCCTTCTACGGCTGGACCGTTGGTACTGAGGCACGAACGGAATGTTGTTAGACTTATTTCATGTGTTGAGTTGTATCGGGAAAACTTGGGTGTTCGATTGTTCGATCGAAAAGTTTAACATTTTTTGTTTATCTGGAATGGGATACAACAATTGGAATTCACAATAGTTATGAGATAACTAAATGAATGTTATAAACATAGCAGTTTAGTCTCACTTGATCGGTTGCCACGGAATTTTGATGTGATCAAAAGTCCGTCGCAATCACGTAGCGTACGCGGATAGTCGCCGGTAAACTTAATAGACAGCCTCACTCCATAGCCCCGACCAAGTGACTGTAGGAGAACCCCGTCGCCGAAAGCATCCGTCCGGGTGCTCGCGGCAGCGGTGTTCCGCCTTGGTGCATTTCGTCGTCGGTATCAGGGGTGCGGCCGCCTACTAAAGTTAACGACGAGCATTCGATCAGACTTTCGGGAATCTTGTTGAATTGCCCGACTTGATATTGAAAAGTGTTTTCGATATAGAGACTAAAATGCGGGGTTTATAATTGTTAGGCATGCGATGTCTAAGTAATTCATTTGGTCAGGCATGCGATGTCTGAGGAGGTTGCGGATTCCAACTGTTGTAGTTTTACACTTTCTTTTCTGTGACCGTAAGTGTAATATGTGATATCGCCGGTTTCGTTGCTATATGTCAACGGCAATTGGGATGCGCATATTTACTTACGTTGATGACATGTGATGTTATGTGTTGCTGGATATGTTATATTGGATCGTCGTGTTTGAATAGCCGGGGGTTTTTATGTGAGATGAGTGTTTTTCATTTTCATTCATGTAAAAACTTGTATGTAATATTCTTTTATTGGGGCACTTCCAGGTAGCGGAAGTTGTCACCCTTTGTATATTATTTACTTTTCCGCACTAGGATAGACCCAAGGAGGGGAGCACAAGTAACCGGGTTCTGGAGTCCAGTGGGAGACCAACTCGAGGAGTCGAGTCCGGGTCTCCTAACTCTAGAATTGGTAGGGTCGCTTGCCGCTCTCGTAGGGGTCTAGGGGTGTGGGTTTGGCTATTCATCACGACCGTGGAATCCGTGTTTTATACTGGCTCGTATTGAAAACACGGACGTCCTAGTATATCCAATATTTCATATGATTCTTCTGCTGCGATATCTGTGATGTGATCATGTGATGTTCTGTGATAGATACAGTATATAGTATATATGATATATTATATAGACGTTGCTTATGTTTTACACCCGCGCTAGCCCTGCCCCGCTCTGCCGTTAGTTACCTAACCTAACGGTGCACGAGGGGACATCGAGGCGAATGCGGATGGCATAAGTGTACGTCGTATTTATCTGTGATGTTTAGGTACTTAAATGATGGGACTTCATTAATATGATTAATGAAATAAAAGAAACCTAAGATGTTGTAGAATCGAATTTCAAAATAAAACAGGTAGCTACAGTTCTTGCTTTGCACAGCGGTATATGTGATATATCCTGCACCTTATTCGATAAGGAAAGGACCGAAATCCCTTCACCGGGAGTGACTCCTTTAGCAATAACTGGCAGATGCTACACACTCGGTTTGTCTTTTGATTGCTTTTAAGTGTTTTTGCTTTGCATAGTGATATATATGATATATCCCGCACCTCATTCGACGAGGAAAGGACCGACGATCCCTTCACCGGGAGTGACTCCTTTAGCAAAACTAGAAAAGCCTCAAAAACACTCTATTTCAAAATTCATTCGATCCTACAACGATATCAAGTTCATTACGCAATAGGTTTTCAGAAAAACCTGTCATAGCCCTCCGTCATTTCAGATACGTACTAGTTAGTATTCGTGCTGCGGTTGTTTGGCCTCCATCAAGGCGTAGTGTACGGTAGCTAACTAGTGCTTATCTGCTAGCATATGATGCGATTGGATTAGGGTATTCGTACGGCGTTGTTTGGCCTCCGTCAAGGGTCGTGCGGGTGGGTTTAATTCAATCAGGAAATGACGGGTTGAACTTGACTAGCGGACTATGGGTTGTTTGGCCTCCGTCAAGGTCATAGGACGCTAGGGGTAAAATATTATCGGGAATTTCAAGTGTTGAAATTTGCAATGAGATTGCATACCTTCTATAAGATAGTTGGATCCCGATACCCGCTGCGAGTAAGAGTTACTCCTGGGAGAGTTTTATACATTACAATTAGCCGATCAAGTAGGTGTCTAGAAAGGTGTCAACGGGGTTAAGCCTCTGGGAAAACGAGGTTTACATTAATTAGGTTCGTGCGAAAGCACGGGGGACCTCCCTCAAAGTACCGACACTGGCCTGGCTGAAAGATTGGCGAACTTGTAGTGTGTAATTAATCCCGGCTAGTCTTTCCTTTTAGGGTTTGAAGGAAGATTTGATAAAAAGCAGTGGGAGCCATCCTGATTAGATAAAATAATAACCAATCTATTCTTGAAAGAGCGCACGCTGAGTGTTTTCTTCTCTCTCTCTCCTGGTAGCGACCATGTCACGCCTTAATCAAGATAATAATACGGATTATTGACCGAACCCGCTTGTTATACTGAGCTGGGGAACGTTGGTCCCGCTCCAACTTGTAATTGTTATAAGACAGAGCAGGAAATTGGGGAATACCAGATTTCCCGTGCCGCCCAAACGAAGAGAGTGCATACTGATGCATCATCTTCGGATGTGTTTATTATACAGAACTGTTTCTCAATGTCCTTTACGTCCTGGGTACACGATACCGGATCAGGATCCCAGATATGTAATCTGTTACATAGGGCTACAGATAGGTAAAGAACTGAGAACGGGTGATAAGTTTCATGAGGCAGAAAACGGGGCAAGAGTTGCAGCCAAGTCTGTCGGTCACTGTCACCCTGTATTACCGATACATTGATTCTGAACGTATGTTATTAGATACCGAACCTGATATACAAAATCATATCAGTCTCTTTATTAGTAAAGAAATGATAAAATTTTGTATTGTTGGATAATGTTTTGAACATTTCCTATATCAAAAGTTGATCGATTCAGGAACGTCATCTAAAAGCATTAAAGTTCTAAATCAAACTACAGTTCTGAGTATACAGAACACACACAAGAGGAAGAGTTCAGAAATGAACGAATCCTTCTTGAGGCACTGTAGACTAGGTCAGATCAATGTGACCTGACTAGCTAGAGTTACATATAGATGCATATTTAAATCAGTTTGAATTTACATCTTGTGAAACTCGCCAGTCATGTCACAAAGATAAGATGACCATAGCTCTGTTTATTGGAAACAGAGAAAGAGTTAGTGAACTCTTGGGATGATACATGTTGATGTATGTAGGTCCCCTGTCTACACATGCCAGGACTGGTTCTTTATACTTCATTACGTTCTCTGATAATCTCTCAAGATTCAGACATATGTTCCTGTTGAAACACAAGTCTGAACCTCTTGAGATATTCACAGAATATAAACGAGAAGTAGAAAACCAGAATACGGGTATAAGTATTATGTCCTTTGATGTGATCAAGGAGGAGAATACTTGAGCATGGAATTCCTGGACTTTTCTAAAGGAGAATGAGATTCTCTCTCAGCATTACTCCTCCGTATACACCATAGCACGATGGTATATCAGGGCGGAGCAATCACACCCTATATGATAAGGTGTGCTCTATGATGAGTACTACTGAGTTACCTGTTTCCTTTTGGGTGTTATGCACTTGAGAAGTTGCATACCTATTGAATAGGGTTCCGATCAAATCAGTTGCCTACCACTTCATATTTGATATGGAAAAGGGAAGAGCCCATATCTTAAGCTAGTTAAGATTTGGGGTTGTCCGGCCTATGTCTAAAAACAAAATCCGGACAAACTCGAGGCAAGATCTGTTATGTAGAACTGGAAATGTTCCAGCTATACAAACTGCAGCTGATGATTTAACAGGACCAAAGGATTCAATAGTTTCCAACGAACCTCAGCCTCTCCGCCGACCTAGTAGGGTTCCTCACCCACCTGAGAGTTACTTCGATTTCTCTATGACAGTGGGAGCGAGGATTGCATCATGAGATGATGACCCAACTAATTTCGAGCTGGCCATCAGGAGTAAGACTCTGTAAGAATGGCTGGATGCTTAGTGATCTGAGATGGAATCCTTATACACCAACAAAGTATGGACTTTAGTTGCTATATCTGAAGGGTTAAATCCCCATCAGGAGCAAGTATATCTTGAGAAGATTACTTGGTGTAGATGGAAAAGTTGAGACTTTCAAAGCTAGACTTGTTAATAGTTTGCATCATTTACCAGGCGTGGATTATGATGAAACCTTTTTCAAGTAGCTATGCTTAAGTCCATCCAGATCCTACTTGCCACGGCTACATACCATGACTACGATATCTGGCGGTTGGGTGCCATGACTGCTTTTCTAAATATTGATTTAGAAGAGCGCGTCTATAAGTACACAGCCAGAGGGTTTCGTAGACAGTGGGAGCAGCGGAAACGTGTGTAAGATGTTTTATAGGATAAAACAGGCATTGTGGAGTTGGAACGTCTGTTTTGATGTAGTAGTCAAACAGTTTGACATCATCAAAATGGTAGATGCACCTTGTATATACAAAAAGGTAGTAGGGAGTATGGTGGTGATCCTCGTAGAGTACGTGGATGACATACTTTTGATAGGGAAGGAGTTTCCTATGCTACGCTCGATCAATCTCCGCTTATCACAATGATTCTCCATATAGGATCAAAATGATACCTCCTATATCCTGATTTTTGGATCTATGAGATAGATCTAATTGGATGTTAGGACACTCACTAGTAGTAGTGAGATGGTATCAATCAATCCTGGGGAGAATCACTGGAAGTGTTCCAGGGTGATAAAAATGACTGAATGTCAGTCACATGCATTGGCTTTACCCTCAGTAAAGGGACGGTGTGTTGGAAGAGTTCCAAGCTAGATACCGTGACATACTAGACGATAAAGGCTGGATACATCGCTACTTAAGATGCTACCAAAGAGGCTGTTTGGGTGTATATTGGTTCATGAGATGAACTACGTTCCTACCATTGTGAGACAATGGAGTTGTGGCTTATGCCAAGGAACGCCAGTCCCATCAGTGATCCAGACTTATTCTAAGGCAGCATCACCTGATCATGGAGATGGTTGATCTCCAGGGTGATCGAGGCAAGGAGAGCAGACTTAGAGGATAACGCAGCGGATCCACTCACGAAGGCCTATTCCCACAGAGAGACTTTCGTGGGATGGTTGAGTATGAGATACTACGACCACTGCTACAAATGGCCCTAGTGCAAGTGGGAGATTGTTAGTTATATGTATGCCCTGGAGGCCATTACTGTACATAGGATGTATATTGTAGTGGATGCTGGGACATATATAGGGAGGACTTTCTTGCTCGACATGATAGTATGCTATCTGGTTACTCTTTACCTTAACGTGTATGCTGATTGTCTCTCTGTTACATGTTGGTAAAGCCCTTAGGATGTATACTTGACTACCTGGACTATGATGCGGATCATACTAGTGGGGACATGGTAGTCCATAAGTACATCCTTCAAAGTCCCTAGTCGTGGGTGTATCGAGACGGGGCATCGATATACCAGAGTAGACTAGCGTATACCTTCTCGACCCATACAGATGGGCGATGGATGATCCCATATCCATTGGTGTTTGACATCAGAGATGATGTACGGGTGCTCAGTGGAGACTGGGTACACTGGACGGACTCGCCGAGAACTCCCAGATGGTATTATACCTCACTTCAGATGGCAGTTCTCTGGTGACACTGGTACAGAGTAGTCTGTTGACCCGAGATCGTCATAGAGTCTTGTGTGGTTCCCACTGTGCTTTGATTTCCATCTTACCACGTCCAAGAGGGCGTGCAAAACGGTGGTTTTTGGGTACAGTCCCGAGTCACATGGAGGCAATGAGCGATAGGAGGGGATTCGTCTCTCCCGGTATATGGAGTTGATGTTGCACTGTGTTCGATTGGCTATAACAGGAAGTCCCTGGCCAGGGCTGCTCAGAGAATTGCTGGTAAGTATTGCCAGTAGTTTCTCAACCCGTTATGAGCCTCATATCGACACGACTTATCGAGCTATTGGGGTCTGACGTTTACCACCCCTAGGCGAGATATGCGACATATCAGACGAACAGACCGGACTGTACGGTAGTGTTACTGGTTGGATTCACTGGAGTGTGAGCGGGCTTGCTCATCGATCTTCAGATCGCTCAATACCCGGGTGGCCGTTACGTTTAGCAGACCGCTTGCGGCTTGTGGGTGTTTGATATGATCATCACCTCTCTGTTTAATAAACCAATCAAGAAGAATGCTTATTTAAATGAACGGTGTATTTCAAACAACTCTACACACCCCTCAAGGAGAAAACCCACTGCAGAACTCTATGCAAATCATGAAGGGTCTCTCTGGAAGCATTTTTGCAAAGAACAACTCAGGGCAAGAAGATCCCAAGAAGTTCTCTATGAAGAACTGAGATTTTAGAGGGATTAAATCCCTTTTGAATGGAGGATATAAATTCCCAGAAAACATTTTTTAGAGCTAAAGCTCTTTGGAAAGGAATTAAATTCCAGAGAGAAAACAAGTATCACCATCGATCCCTGAGATCAAAGAAGCCCCAACAAAAAGAGTTTATTTTTTAAAGATTGGACATTTTTTTAAGAACTTGGAAAGATAAGTTCTTGTTAAAGGAAAAAACCCTTGGTGTGGATTTAAAATCCAAAGAAAATTTCTACAAGAACTTCTTCAGCTGTTCAAGATCCTTACCTGAAAAAGAAAAACTTTTGTTGACAGAGTTAAACTCTGGAAATTTTTTAAACAGAGAACTGAGCTCTGGGAAAGAGAATTAAATTCTTAAGGCAAGAACAAGCATGGAGGAAGGTGAAAAGTGGAGGCACTTCTGAAGAGGCCCCTGCATTTATAGGATGCGATGGGAAACGGTTCATCTACCCCCTTCCTTAGGTAGATCTAACGGCCACAAAAAATGACAGCGTTGCACTCACGTGCAAACACGTGAGAACAACGCTGTGGGGGCATTTGTTCCCTCATAAAAAAATCAGGAAAAACCTCAATGGGGCATCACGTGCTCACACGTGACCAAGGGTCACGTGCTGACACGTGATGGTTTCCTGGGGACTCTGTTATAATAGAATTGAATTCTAATCAACAGGAGTCATGTGCCCACATGTGATAAGCCTTTAAACCCACTGAAAAGAATTAAAAATATAATAAAACAACAAGGAAATACCCCAATGGGGTATCACATGCTCACACGTGACCAAGGGTCACGTGCTGACACGTGATAATTCCTGAGTTCTTTAAAACAACAGAATTAAATTCTGGTTAAGTGCATAATCGAGGGGGTCACGTGTCAACACGTTATGGGATCTTAAGATCTCTGAAATAATAGAATTAAATTCTAATTAAGAGAGAATCGAGAATCCTAACTGGAAAAATATTTCTTTAAATCTTTCCAAACAAAAAAGATGGTGCTCTGTAAAATAGAGCACCGTTGGATTAAAAGTCCAATGGTGATTAAAAATCACCAATTTATGAAAAGATTTTATACAAGGAAAGATTTCCCTGAAATTTGCCAGGAATAACAGATAAAATATCTTTTGGATTAAAAATCCAATGGTGAATAAAATTCACTGAGTAATCTAAAAGATCATGTTGGTTACAAAATCAATTAAAATCTTTCAATGAAAGATTGACTGAACAAATTGATTCTTTTCTTTCTCCTATAAATAGGAGCCAAGAAGAGAAGAGAGGGGGATAGATTTCTAGTTTTTGGAGATATACAACAACAGAGAGAAAAAAAGGGAGGAGAATTTAATTCTCAAGAGAGAAAAGAAGATCGTTTCAGAGAAAAGAAACCTTAGGTGAGAAAGGGGAAAGAGATCTAAGCTCCATAAAACAAAAGAGAATTTAATTCTCAAATTAAGAGTTTAACTCTTCTGAATAAGAATTTAGTTCTTCCTTTGGTCGAAGATCTGTAGAAGCAGATCTCCCCACAAGTTGAGAATTTAATTCTCATCGGGGAGATTCTGCCATGCAGATCCAAAACTTAGAGGGAGAATTTAAGTTTAAGGAATTTAATTCCCCCAAATTCATAGGAATTCAATTCCTCCCAATGAAACTAGGGTTTAACCCTACATAAGAATTTAATTCTTCTAAATTCATAGGTATTTAATTCCTCCTAATGAAATTAGGGCTTAACCCTACATAGGAATTTAATTCCTCAAAACAAAATTAAGGTTTAACCCTACCAAGGAATTTAATTCTCAAACAAAGGACTTAAATTATACATGCACGTAAACCTGGTCATGTAGAAACACGTGACCCTTCCTTCAATAATCAGAAAAGAACGAATGAGACTGGTGTCACGTGTCCCCACATGACCCCTAAACAGATTCCTCAAAATGAGAAAAAAACTTGGAGTCAATGCCTCACGTGCTTACACGTGACCCTTAAAACAAAAGACAACAAATCTAATGGCGGTACCAATTTATGGGCGCCCTCACGTGTCCCCACATGACCCCTAACAAATCCCTTTAATATCCAGTGAATAGATGCCCATCACGTGCTCACACGTGACGGCCTTAAAGAATAAAAGTGTTTGACACTTATTTGAATATTCTGGGAAGAAAATAAAAGAAGTCTGGCTCTATCTTCAGATGCCTCACATGTCCCCACGTGACCACCTCATTTCTAGTGTTTAACACTATTTTGAGTGCTTTGTCCCTAGTGTTTAACACTATTGTACGCGCATCGCATGGGAACACGTGATCGCTAAATATGTGCTAGTGTTTAACACTATATTTAAACTGGTCTTAGCCTAAATTGGCTGAGTCTTCCAAAGGCAAGACTCCTCTTCAACTGAACCTCAAAATTGACCAGTTTTTATGATATGCAAAGTAAAGTCCAGAGCTATAATGAATGGTTAGTGCTTAGCCAGAGACAAAATGTTGTCAGAGCCCCAAACCCCTGTGTAGCATTGCTAAATAATAAGGGGCTGAACCCAGACAAATGTTCAACAGTCCAAACAAAGGTTTAATATTTTAAACTTAACTGAACTTAGCCCAAGTTGGCCATAAGTCCTCAATTCAGATTTAACTGAGCTCATGTGCTCATAATCCAATTAATTGATCTTAGTTCTAAATTGGACAACAGATTTCCCAATCAACTTTGGTTCATGGGCACATCTCTTCACTCCTCTGATATTTGTCGTTGTAATCCTTCAACGTCTTCAGAGAGGCGACGGGTCCCGATAACCAATCATTCCATAGACTATGGGGTCCTTAAGCCCATGGACTATGATGTCCTTAACCTGGACTGTGGGGTCCTTAAGCCCATGGACTATGATGTTAGCCTGGACTGTGGGGTCCTTAAACCCATGGACTATGATGTCCTTAACCTTTACAGACCATGATGTCATTAAACTGGACTGAGATGTCCTTAAACTAACATTGGACCACCATGTCCTTAAACTGATAATCGACCGTAATATCCCTAAACTAAACAATAGAGTCCAAATGCTCTTTTGTTGGATCTAAACGATCCCGTTAAATTGATCTTAGTTTAAAATTAGACTAACATATCCTTAACAAACGTTTAAGTTGATCTTAGTCTCAAATGAGACTAACGTATCCTTAAACCCAAACCCCCAAACCCAAATCTAAGAAGATACAGATTTGGACTAATCCACGCCCTACGGGCGACAACATAAATTAGTCTTCGTATACAATCCACGGGCAACCAAAAACAAAACAAACACACACGACACGAAGTGACCATCTGGAGAAGGAGAAAATGGTTACCGTGATGCGGTATCATAATTAACTGCAGGGGCTTGCGTCTGCAGGAAAGAGCATCCCAACAATCAAAAACCCCTCAACGAGGGAGAATCTGACGAAGTCTTCTATATCGGCCGCATCCGTTTAAACCTTCGATGCATGGTGTCATAAATCAACTTGGCATTTTTGGAGAGGTGGACGGATAGCACCAATTAGCATCTGCCCCGAAATTCAGGCAAGACGAACCTATGCGGTCGCGTCTATGTGTTTCGGTGGGGAACAGGCATGTTTGAAGATCTTTCAGCATTCTTTTCATTTTGGCTGAAAGAGCGACCTTCCATGGAGCTTCTTCTATAAAAGAGCACGATGCCCCGGGTGTGTCCACCCTTTTAGGAGTGTGCTATTATGGCGGATTCACCTTCCAGTTTTCAGATAGCACGAACTTGTCTTGTTGGTATTGGTCTTCAACCCAGTTTTTGAAGATGTAGCAGTCTTCGATCGAATGGCCCAATACTCGGTGGTAGGGGCAGTAATTAGGATCGTTGACGTCATTCGCTCGCGGTAGGTGTCTCGACCCGGTAGAGTAATGAGCCCATTGCGCACTGCCAGTTCAAACAGTTTCCTTGTTTTATCCCAGGGAAATGAGTAAGGACGTCTCAACTTCTCATCAAGAGATTGCCGCTTGTTGCTTTGGTGAACAACCGGTCTCGGTCCACTCGGTTGTTGTTGAGCGTTGGCAACGAAGGTTGCTTTCCCTTTTCCCTTTACATTCTAAGGCTCCGACTTTGAAGAGGAAGGCCTATGGCCCATCTGGTCCATTTAGGCCAGTTTGTCAATCAAGGCCTAGAAAGTGGTCGGCTTGAAGAACATCATGAATTGAGATATGGTCGCCTGAGGGTCGAGAGTACCCACGAACATGCCTACCGTAGGAGCCTCTTCAATGCGCTGCTCACACTTCGACCAAAAATTCTGCCACCATATCGCGTGCTGGACCCAAGTTTCTCCAGGCTTCACCCTGGCATTGATCAATGCTGTGATTGGGGTGCGTTCGCTAGCGCTTGCGAAACGCTGGGTGAATAGCAGCTCCATTGCTGCAAACGTCTTGATAGAGTCATTCGAGAGTTCCGAATACCACTCGTATGCCATCTCCGACAAGCTGCCAACGAATTGGCGAAGCAATAGCTTATCGTCACCTCCGGTGTTGCCGCATAAGGCTCTGAATTGAGCGACGTGCTGATGTGGATTTCCCATCCCCTTATATACGTGGAATTTGGGGATCGTGTATCCCGGCGGGTACTTTATTTGGTCGTACCATCCCGGATAGGGTCTTACAGTTTTAACAATTTGCCCAGCCGCTTCATTCGCCTGATGAACTCGTATCTGCTGAGCGATGTAATCATCCAGGACGGCTTTTGAGATGGTCTCCTCCTTGGCTGCTGACAGAGCCGGCAGAGGATTTGATGTCACTCCTCTATCATCTTCAATTATTACTGGAGGATCTTCGGCTGGAGGGTCTGGCTGGATCATCATGCCTACCATATCTTGGAATAGAAGGGCCATTTGTTTTATATTGGAAGCTTGTTCCGCGGCCTCTTTGTCCTTCTTCTCAAGCATTCTCCGAAGGAATTCAGCATCAGTTTCCTGCTCACAGCACTGCTCCGAGGATGTCTCCGGGCTTGCTTTTGGTCTCGTGAGTGCGGCAATAGCTGTTAGCATCTCTTGGAGCTTTTGTTGTTGCTGCTCCTGAGTCTTAGTTACTGATCGCGTAAGTGGTCGATGACCTGTGGAGATACGGCTATCCTCTTTTCCGGATGCCATATAAATGGTGTGCACCACCATGCCCCCAGAATTAGGGCGTTTAGATTCAACGTTCTTGCGATTCATCGCAGACGCCGGGATTTTCTCCAGCTTTCTCCTCTTGTGAGCGGTCAAGGTTGAGGAGGCCGTTGCAGTGGGCACCCAAGTAGCTGTCAGCTTTTGTGGCTTGACAGGATGGTCTTCTTCTCGCTGAACTTTCACATTTTTCTGTCGGCGGGAGTAATCTTGATCAATCACCGAGTCCTGAACCTCTCACCAAACTTTATAAATTTTAGAGGACAGCCGCTGAGGGGGCTGCTCTAGCTTCACCTTTATAGCATTCTCCATGGGTGGAGGAGATCTCTTTAGCACGGCAGTCGGAGAGTTTTTGCGCACCCTCCTTAGCCGTTCAAATGTAAGTCCGCGGCAGCGCCTCGGCCGTCTAACAGACGCCAATATGCGGAACAAAACTTTTACGACTGGCGCTATCGCGTACTTTATCCCGGATCGTCCATTAAAGCTAAACTAACAAATTGTAAAGAGGGTAGAATTGTTATACCGAATGATCCGAGTCCTTCGGTCTTCAACCATCATCCCACGCTATGTTGCAACTGATCCGAACTTGCTCGATCTCCGGTCTCGTCGTCCAGGTGGCACCACGTCGACGGATCTTTAAACGGGCTCCCGCCTCTGAACCGAGGCAAATCGATCGTCAAGTTTGCCAAAAGAGACGACCAAGATGAAGTAGAAAATGAGTAGAATACGTTGTCTCGTTACGTCCAAGACTATGGACGAACAGTTAAAAGAAGTTGCCATTTGGAATCGGGTGAATGGAAATTGAACTAGGAAATTTCCATACACTAAACCATATGAAATCTTTGGCCAAAAATGAATGAATCAAATCTCTCTCTCCCACAAAGAAGTGGCCGGCCATATATATGAAAGGAGGGAGGTGAGTGTAGGAGAAGGGAGGGTGAGCATAACCAAATGATAGTTATCATAACAATAATGAAAGAATGACTCATTATCAAACATTAAATGCAACCAATCAAATTAAACCTAGTCACCTTCATCATTAATGAACCATTAATGACTCAAGTGAGTCATATGCCTAATCACCACTTCTAGATCCTTCTAGAAGCATGAATCACCCTGAAGACGAAAAGACAAATCCGTATTTAACCGAATGTCAAAATACGGCTGATAGAAAACTGGAAACTGGCAACTTCCAAAAATCATCCCGAAACGAATTTCAGGATAACCCCGTATTGGTATAAACATACCCGCATTTGTATTACGACCGAATACAAGTGCAACTGAGACAAAGATATTATATCTATACAGTATAATACTGGGTTCCGATTTAAACCAAAGCCTACCAGTATTATTTGCCCGAAAACTGACACGTGCGAAAACGCACGTGCATTTTCCGAACCTTGCCATAAACCCATACGGCCTCTACAACGTTTCGCCCGAACTTGGGAAAGTGTCGGTGGGGGACTCTAATGACTCATCAGTACACTGGCACTGGGTATAACCACTAGCACGTCAGAGGTACAAGCTGTACGTAACGTTTTGCCTATGTATTGATTGGAAGGGAAGCTGACGAGCGAACTCATCTATAAACCCTACTGAGCCTGACAGTGACAATAACCGTACAGTCCGGAACATTCATCTATGAGTATCGCATATACGGCTTAGGGGGTCGGTAAACGTCAGACCCCCAATAGCTGCATAAGTCGTGTCAGAGAGCAGCCCAGAACACTCTGATATACTACTGGTATGCCTACCAGTATATCTCGATTACCCTGGCCAGGGATTTCGTGTAATAGCTCTCCTAAACACAGCGCGATCTCACCCCCAATACCGGGAGAGACGAATCCCCGAAGATCCGCTCACTTGCCTCCAATGTGGCTCGGGACTGTACCCAAAATATACCTGTTTGCACGACTCCTTTGACCCGTGGTAGGGTATAAATCAAAGCACAGTGGGAACTCACACGAGACAAATGACGACCTCAGGTCAATGAACTAACCTGTACACATGTCACCAGGGAACTGCTATCTGACGATATGTATAATACCAACTAGCATGTTCCCGGCGAGTCCTGTCCGGTGTACTCATAACCTAATGAGCACCTGTATACATCTTAGGTGATCGAACTGACACCGGTGGCTTGTGAGACCGGCCACCGCCCCTCGTCGGGGTCTCGACTGTATACACTAGTCTACTCTGGAGTATCGATGCCCTGTCTCGAAACTCCCACGACTAGGGACACTTTAAGGATGTGGTTATAGAGCCCAGCTCCCACATATATGATCGCCATCATACTGCTGGTAGTCAAACAAGAATCCTATGGGCTCTATCATGATGATAAAGACAAACCAGATAGCATACTATCATCTCAAGTAAGACTGTTTTATCGGTATAGGTCCTCCCTCAATCATTGCAATCACGTACCTGCGATCCAATAATTGACTTAGAGGGCACTATATCCAACAATCTCCCACTTGCACTTAAGGCTAATTATTGCGATGTCGAGTACTCACAGCTCGTGTGATACCGAGCATCCAACTCCTCTACTGATCAGTTTCACAATGTCTGTTTACGAAACTAATGTGTTCAAGAAATAGCCTAAGTGAGTGGATCCGCCATGATGTTTCTTTCTATGTCTCTCTTAATCTCAAGTTCGCGGAGAAAACCATCTCCCGAATTGAATAATACGTGTCTTAGAATATGTCTGGATATCTGATGGGACCTAGTTCATAAATGAACTCCAAATCCAAACTTCTTAGACTGTATCGATCACTGAAACTAATCAGTGTCCAGCACCAAGCCTCACACAGTATCCTCTTGGACCGCCTGTCCATAATACTGTCCCTCGTCTGAGGAAAAAATATAACCTTGACAATCATTCTGTCATCTATGTCACCTTTGAATCCTGGAATGATAACCGTCTCCCGAAGGAGGCCGCCGTCATCTTATCCGTAGAACATTCACTTATGTTCTAAAACTGCTTCCTAATGTTTCTCCAGGATTGGATTAATATAAATTTATTGCATCTAGTGCAATAACAACATCTGGTGTGGTACTTGACATCTCACGATTGACTCAATTGCCTAAGCAAGTGATCTGTCAATCATGCACATCCCTCTCCCCTTTAGTCTGTAAGACACCTTTAGAGAGGGTGACTCCATCACCTGCAGGTACACCACTATGCTTGGAGTCATCTATTCTAAAATACTATTAGAATATTGTCAAAGTACCCAAATTGGGAAAATACCCAAATCTAGATCTAAAACCATAGATCTAGTTACCAGAATGTTTTATATTATATCCATATCCTTTGTGGAGAAACAACTGTGTGACGACCAAAGTACAACCTGATCGTAGTGTAGGAATTTTACTTCCTATTCTGTGCATGTCATCCAAATACCAGGACATCACACCTTACTACTTTCTTAACAGATTCATCCCCTATTCTGATGAAGTCAAACCCATGACTGTTACATCAAGAATAGATGATCTATCTCCGCTATTCCTGCTCAAGTCTATAAATAGACATAAGCTTCTTGCCCACTATACTTCCGCTGCTCCCACTGACTACGACAACCCTCTGGCAGAATAATATATTCGTATACTTCTAAAACTAGTTTAGAACGACGCTATACATTTCCTCCTGCCCGGTCTCATAGTCTGGAACAACAGTAGTGTCAAGTCTGGGTAAGCAAGAACCTCCCTGTCACCGTCCTTGAGGCTACCGGAGTACCTCTCGGGTGTCTGAGGTTACCCACCATATCTGCGGAGTGGCTATTGGAATGTCAAACCTGATTGAATATATAGGTCCTATTAAAACTTTCTGTAATCGTTTGCGGTTCTGGAATCACTTCCAGTTCTACCATGCTCCCACTACTGTTTTTCTGAAAAAATCCATTTTAATAAAACTGTGGCGAGTCAAGAACAATATCACTATTGATCTTCCAGATGGTAGAAAATCAACCCTTGTCTAAGCTAGGGTCAACCCACAAACTGTCATTACAGAAACGTGCCTTGAGTTTTCCAGTGTCTGTTTTAAAGCATAAGCTGGACAACTCCCCTTTACCTTAACATCGTTAAGATATGAAGCAATCTATATCCAATATAGAAACATAGGCATTTATTTTAATTTGGAACTAAATTCTAATCATGCAGCTGTCTCCAGTGCATATCAACTTAATGGAGAGAGGATAATCAGTATTATTCAACTTAGGAATCCATCCAATTACGAGTAACCTGAAAGAGAAACAAGTTTCTCAAAACCATTACTATCAACTGAATACTAATCACAAGAATCTACATCTTCGATTTCTTTGAAGAATTCCGATACTTGCGATACGTGGTTCTCTACTTTATTCCTATACCCACAACTTCTCAGAACTTAGACATTGTATTTCTACGAAACACTTGTCTAAAAACTAGAGAAGTTACAAGTAAACAGAATATAGTATGAGGACCAACCCCTTTGTCCTGATGGACACTGGACAACATACATTACTCTGTATAAGTCCGCTGAGTTGAATAACTCAAAACATGTGCATCGTAGGTTGAAAAATGTACCCAGGCAATTTCCTCAAATATCACCAATTACAACGAATTTCGATATAATGAGGATTATCACCTAATTTCCAAAAACTTGCTCCCACTCAACATCTGTAAAACCATGCAGATGTGAGAATCGTTCCTGGTAAATACATACCCTGGAGTAAGTATCCAATCGGGAAATCAGTTTTCTATTAACAATGCACAGTGAATATGAAACATAAATATGTTTTGTAGGGGTTTCCTGGTATTCCTAGTAATGCCTCTTCCATAATCCAAATCATGACTTTAACCGTATATTTACCTGCCATCTTTCCATTTCCCTTTATTTGTCTTTAGTCGTTACCTTCTGTACACCATCATTAGGCTAAGTTGTTTTCTTCCTTCCCTACCGTTCGGCACCAGCCTATGGTTTGGAAGAAGAATATCCAGTAAGCATAATAGGTGTACCCTCCTAATCCTAGGAGTACTCGCAACTTGAGAGAAGGTGATGATAAAAACAACTGAATAATACATTATTCTTATTTCTCCTGAACCAGAATCCATCCTCGAAAAAAATGTTCTTCGAGTTCGTATATATACATACGATGGATTTATCCAATGGAATTGGATGTTCGTAGTGATACGGGTTGTTCTGGAGAAATCAAAGGTGAAGTAGGAGTGGCGATGAAATACGTGATTTGGTCATGAATGTAAATAGTCGCAATTTACTTTGCCCTCTTTCTAATTCCTTTATCTTGTCTTTACATATTACCTTTTGCACACCCTACTTAGGCTAATTGGTTTTCTTCATTCCCTACCGTTCGGCACCAGCCTATGGTTTGGAAGAAGACTATCCAATAAGCATAATAGGTGTACTCTCCTAAACCAAGGAGCCCTCGCAACCTGAGAGAAGGTGATAATAAAAGTCAACAGAATAAACTAGTTCTATTTCTCCTGAACCTGGATCCATCCTCAAAGATGTCCCTTTGAGTTCGTATATAACCATACGATGGATCTATCCAATGGAAGTGGATGTCCGTAGTAATACGGGGTGTTCTGAGAAATACAAAGGGTAAAAGAAAGAGTAGCAATGACTTATGCAACTATAGACAATCCAAAAGCCAGTATGTTTAAGAAGGTTCGGTCAACTTTGGTCACTGAGTTATAGTCTGGGGTCGGTCAAAAGTCGCTGCCAAAGAGAGAGAGAGAGAAGAAACACTCTGCGTGCACTCTAGCCTAAATCAGAATGGTTATCATTTTATCTAATTAGGAAACCTCCCACTGTTTTCTCAAATTCTCCTCCAAACCTGAAAGAAGAATTAGTCGGGGTCACCCGAAGAGTAAACCAACTCATCAGTGTGAATCAGGATCCAACTATCATCGCATGATAACTTGATGGAAGCCACTCAAGTCATCACACTCCAGAAGGTATGCGCAAGTCTGGCAAGTTTCTTGTATGTTTGAAACTCCCGATGTAATTTTTTTATCCCATGCTCTTATGACCTTGACGTAGGCCAACAAATCATAAGCAACATGTCAAGTTCTACCCGTCGTTGTCCTGATCAACTTAAGTCATCGTACAAGCCCTTGACGTAGGCCAACAAGGTGTACATCTGACTTAAACTAACGCATCTATCTATGCAACAAATGAATACCCAGCAGCTACCAAACACTATGTCTTGACGTAGGCCAACAAACATAGCTTGAATACTACTGACCATCCATAAGAAACGACGGAGGATTACGGCTGGTTTTTGGCGAAAAATCCTTTAACGTAATGAACCTGATCTTGTTGAAGGAACCTGATAGCTTTATAAAAATATATAGTAGCGAAAACCTTTTGCTAAAGAAGTCACTCCCGGTGAAGGGATCTCGACTCTTTCCTCGTGGAATGAGGTGCAGGATATTCTAACTGAATACCGCTATGCAAAACAAAAGGAAACGTCTTTGTAATAATTTTAAAATTTGTTCCAACAACATCAAATATAGGTTTGTTTTATCTCGCATTGATAAGAATCAATGCAGTCCCATCAATCAATCACACCAGAAAAGAACGAAAATAAAATGTACGTATATGCCATCCGCATTCGTCACTGGGTCCTGTCATCACCCGTTAGGTTACTTAACTAACTACAGAGCGGGGACTGGACTAGCGCGGGAGTAAAACATATACAACATCTAATAGTATATATACTAATATACAGTAATCGCTCCAGGCATGATAAATGCAACATTATAGAAAAGTAATAAGCATCACAGAACAATACAGATAATCTGGGATCCCCGAGTTTCACAGAGCCGCTACTGAAACCCGACGTTCCCCTGGTCGTGTGGATAGCCTGTGCAATGAAACCTAGACCCCTTTGGGTGCGGCAAGTTACTCGCTAAAACCTGAAGCGAGGTGGTCCCCACAACATAGTGAATGGAACACCCGGCACTTCACGGAATCCGGTAAATTGAGCACCCCTCCTTGGGTCAACCTGTACCCCCTACGAGTGCGGCGAATAGTCTGCCAATTCTAGAGTGTGG
The DNA here is from genome assembly GCA_030015575.1 of Agapanthus africanus. NCBI lineage: Eukaryota > Viridiplantae > Streptophyta > Magnoliopsida > Asparagales > Amaryllidaceae > Agapanthus > Agapanthus africanus. The sequence continues at coordinate 162,476,064 of JASDDO010000019.1, forward strand.
TCCCTTTGCCTCTCAATGCCATGAGATACGAACCCGTTGCCCTCCAGAACCTGGTTATTCGTGCACCCCACCGCGGGGTAAACTTAGTACAGAAATAAAAATAGTACAATAGGTACATCGACCGCAACCTGGTCGTGCCCTAAAAGAATATTATACAAACAGGCAGTGATGGCAGTCCACAAGTCGGACGCTCGCCCCGCAATATCAAATGTACAAATAAATTTAAACAACACTATCATTGCACCCTGCTATCCACCACGACAAATCCGCAATATTACAGCACAACACAGAACATCAACGCGAATGTCATGTTCGCAAACCCGTCTAAAAAAACTATAGCAATCAGACGCGGTTTACCGATCAAATGACATTCCCGGTCGGAGATATAATGAAAGTACTGAAAAACTAACAAGTTTAAAATTTCGATCGACTAAATTTTCTGAAGTGGGCCCCACATACATCTGGTGTACAGTAACAAAATTTTGGCCCAAAAGACATATACCAAAAACCACCATTTCCTATGAGAAACCCACTGAAAAAATTTGGCGCACTGTTCCCACAAAAGCGCGGCGGATCAGCGGCCAAACCATGGTTTGGACCGCGGATCCGCGGTCGTTTTGTGGGATCACGTGCCCAAATTTCACCAGTATTCTTTAAAAACCCAGCATGATTTTATGAAATGCTCAAAATGAATTTTAGAACATTTTAAAAATTGACAGAAACATCATGTACAGAAAATTGTGATTTCGCGAAATCCGTTCGATCGATCTTTTAACCGTGTTAGCACAAGTTAGTATAGCTTAATGGTGAGGCTCTGATACCACTGTAAGTCCGTGGCAGCGCCTCGGCCGTCTAACAGACGCCAATATGCGGAAAAAAACTTTTACGACTGGCGCTATCGCGTACTTTATCCCGGATCGTCCATTAAAGCTAAACTAACAAATTGTAAAGAGGGTAGAATTGTTATACCGAATGATCCGAGTCCTTCGGTCTTCAACCATCATCCCACGCTATGTTGCAACTGATCTGAACTTGCTCGATCTCCGGTCTCGTCGTCCAGGTGGCACCACGTCGACGGATCTTTAAACAGGCTCCCGCCTCTGAACCGAGGCAACTCGATCGTCAAGTTTGCCAAAAGAGACGACCAAGATGAAGTAGAAAATGAGTAGAATACGTTGTCTCGTTACGTCCAAGACTATGGACGAACGGTTAAAAGAAGTTGCCATTTGGAATCGGGTGAATGGAAATTGAACTAGGAAATTTCCAAACACTAAACTATATGAAATTTTTGGCCAAAAATGAATGAATCAAATCTCTCTCTCCCACAAAGAAGTGGCCGGCCATATATATGAAAGGAGGGAGGTGAGTGTAGGAGAAGGGAGGGTGAGCATAACCAAATGATAGTTATCATAACAATAATGAAAGAATGACTCATTATCAAACATTAAATGCAACCAATCAAATTAAACCTAGTCACCTTCATCATTAATGAACCATTAATGACTCAAGTGAGTCATATGCCTAATCACCACTTCTAGATCCTTCTAGAAGCATGACGCACCCTGAAGACGAAAAGACAAATCCGTATTTAACCGAATGTCAAAATACGGCTGATAGAAAACTGGAAACTGGCAACTTCCAAAAATCATCCCGAAATGAATTTCAGGATAACCCCGTATTGGTATAAACATACCCGCATTTGTATTACGACCGAATACAAGTGCAACTGAGACAAAGATATTATATCTATACAGTATAATACTGGGTTCCGGCTTAAACCAAAACCTACCAGTATCATTTGCCCGAAAACTGACACGTGCGAAAACGCACGTGCATTTTCCGAACCTTGCCATAAACCTATACGGCCTCTACAACGTTTCGCCCGAACTTGGGAAAGTGTCGTTGGGGGACTCTAATGACTCATCAGTACACTGGCACTGGGTATAACCACTAGCACGTCAGAGGTACAAGCTGTACGTAACGTTTTGCCTATGTATTGATTGGAAGGGAAGCTGACGAGCGAACTCATCTATAAACCCTACTGAGCCTGACAGTGACAATAACCGTACAGTCTGGAACATTCGTCTATGAGTATCGCATATACGGCTTAGGGGGTCGGTAAACGTCAGACCCCCAATAGCTGCATAAGTCGTGTCAGAGAGCAGCCCAGAACACTCTGATATACTACTGGTATGCCTACCAGTATATCTCGATTACCCTGGCCAGGGATTTCATGTAATGGCTCTCCTAAACACAGCGCGATCTTACCCCCAATACCGGGAGAGACGAATCCCCGAAGATCCACTCACTTGCCTCCAATGTGGCTCGGGACTGTACCCAAAATATACCTGTTTGCACGACTCCTTTGACTCATGGTAGGGTATAAATCAAAGCACAGTGGGAACTCACACGAGAAAAATGACGACCTCAGGTCAATGAACTAACCTGTACACATGTCACCAGGGAACTGCTATCTGACGATATGTATAATACCAACTAGCATGTTCCCGGCGAGTCCTGTCCGGTGTACTCATAACCTAATGAGCACCTGTATACATCTTAAGTGATCGAACTGACACCAGTGGCTTGTGAGACCGGCCACCGCCCCTCGTCGGGGTCTCGACTGTATACACTAGTCTACTCTGGAGTATCGATGCCCTGTCTCGAAACTCCCACGACTAGGGACACTTTAAGGATGTGCTTATAGACCCCAGCTCCCACATATATGATCTCCATCATACTGCTGGTAGTCAAACAAGAATCCTATGGGCTCTATCATGATGATAAAGACAAACCAGATAGCATACTATCTTCTCGAGTAAGACTGTTTTATCGGTATAGGTCCTCCCTCAATCATTGCAATCACGTACCTGCGATCCAATAATTGACTTAGAGGGCACTATATCCAACATCAAAGCTGTTCCCAGTTGGAACATCAGCATCGATTTCCACCGTTGGAGCCGGCAGAATCAGTCCAGAAGGAGAGTTGCCCCCAGCCTTCCTTATTCGGCGCCAGTGGCGACGTCGAGCGTGTCGAGCTGTTGAGATTGTCTCAGCTGTAGGGGTGACTTCCTCATGCCTCCTGTGTTGGTCAGAAGTTGTCGTTGTCAGCCTAATGAAGACTGATGTCTGCTGAGTTGGGATAACCAGTCTATCGAAGGCAGACTTCCGAGCAGGGGAAGCAGCCTTGACGATTTCGCCTGGAAGAGGAGCTGAAACAGTCAGTCTTATGAAGACCGACCCTTTGGCAGGAGAAACCGCCTTGACGACTTCATGAGCAGGAATGGCTATCCGCTTAGGGATAACCCTTTCTGGTATTGTGGGCTTCTTCATGGGCCCAAATGAGCTTTAGCCCAGTCTGTCAAAGACTAAGGCGTTGGAGCTGGATGACCCGTTGAGAGGGGCCGCAATAGTTGTGAGCCGATTAAAGACCGAGCTCCTCGGAGCTTCTTGCAATGGTACAGGGGCGTTGAAGTTCATCGATGGGAGCATGGTCCCGAAGAACAACCTAGTGGTGGCTTGAGTTACCTGCTCCACTGGCATTGTGAAAAGGGAGGCCGCTTAGGGCCCGTAGGTTATACCTCCAGATGAGACGGAACGGGAGTTGCAGTTGCAGCTGGAGCAGTTAGAGGCCATTGATGTTATATTTTCTGCACAGGAGCAAAACCAAATCTTAGTACCTCGAACCTAAGGGCAACAATATAAAACAGCGATTCGTTCGCGAACACGACACACGAAGTGTGGAGTGGAAAGAGGAAAAGGCCCCACCGGGCTTGCCAAAATCTGTTCTCCTCTGAACACGGAGATGAGACCGCGTAGGTTCGTCTTGCCTGGTGTTGGGGGCAGATGCTAATTGGTGCTATCCGTCCACCTCTCCGAAGATGCCAAGTTGATTTATGACACCATGTATCGAAGGTTTAAACGGATGCGGCCGATGTAGCAGACTTTGTCAGATTCCCCCTCGTTGAGGGGTTTTTGATTGTGGGGACGCTCTTCCCTGCAGGCGCAAGCCCCTGCAGTTAATTACTCTACCGCATCGCGGTAACCACTTTCTCTTTCTCCAGATGGTCACTTCGTGTCGTGTGTGTTTGTTTTGTTTTTGGTTGCCCGTGGATTGTATACGGAGACTAATTTATGTTGACGCTCATAGGGCGTGGATTAGTCCAAATCTGTATTTTCTTAGATTTGGGTTTGGGTTGGGTTTAAGGATCGTTAATCTTATTTGAGATTAAGATTAACTTAAGCGTTTGTTAAGGATACGTTAGTCTAGTTTTTAGACTAAGATCAACTTAACGTTTGTTAAGGACATGTTATTCTAATTTAAGACTAAGATCAACTTAACAGGATCATTTAGATCCAACAAAAGAGCATTTGGACTCTATTGTTTTAGTTTAGGGATTTTGCGGTCCATTACCAGTTTAAGGACATGGTGGTCCAATGTTAGTTTAAGGACATCTCGGTCCAGTTTAAAGACATTATAGTCTGTAAAGGTTAAGGACATCATAGTCCATGAGTTTAAAGACCTCAAAGTCTAGGTTAAGGACATCATAGTCCATGGGCTTAAGGACCCCACAGTCCAGGTTAAGGACAGCATAGTCCATGGGCTTAAGGACCCCACAGTCCGTAGTTTAAAGACGTCATAGTCTATAAAGTTTAAGGACATCATAGTCCATGAGTTTAAGGACCCCACAGTCCATGGAATGATTGGCTATCGGGACCCGTCACCTCTCTGAAGACGTTGAAGGATTACAATGACAAATATCATAGGAGTGAAGAGATATACCTTTGAACCAATGTTGATTGGGAAATCTGTAGTCCAATTTGGGACTAAGATCAATTAATTAGATTTTGAACACATGGGCTCAGTTAAATCTGAATTGAGGACTTATGGCCAACTTGGGCTAAATCCACTTAGGTTTGAAATGTTGGACTTTTGTTTGGACTGTTGAACATTTGCCTGGGTTCAGCCTCCCATTATTTAGCAATGCTAAACAAGAGTTTGGGGTTCTGAAAACATTTCGTCTTTGGCTGAACACTAACCATTCATTACAGCTCTGGGCTTTACTTTGCATATCATATGAACTGATCAATTTTGAGGTTCGGTTGAAGGGGAGACTTGCCTCTGGAAAACATAGCCAATTTGGGCTAAGATTGGTTTTAAAATAGTGTTAAACACTAGAAAATATTTGGCGATCACGTGTTCCCACGTGATGTGCTTAAAATAATGTTAAACGCTAGGGACGAAGCATTTAAAGTAGTGTTAAACACTAAAATTGAAGTGGTCACATGGAGTCACGTGATGCATCTGAAGATGGGGCAAAACTTCCTTTGTTTCCTTCCTAGAATATTCAAATAAGTGTTAAACACTTTTAGTCTTTAAGGCCATCACGTGTGAGCACATGATGGGCATCCATGCACTGGATATTAAAGGGATTTGTTAGGGGTCACGTGGGGACACGTGAGGGCGCCCATGCGTTGGATTTTAATCCTTCAGTCCTTTCCATCTTCTCATTTTAAAGAGGTGTTTGTCAGAGGTCACGTGGGGACACGTGAGGCACCCAAAATCTGTTTTGCCTTTCTTTATTTTGAGAAGTCTGTTTAAGGGTTACGTAGGGGCACGCGACCTAGTCTTATTCGTTCTCTTTTGATCATTGAGAGGGTCACGTGTTGCCACGTGACCAGGTTGGATACTTATTTCTTTACGTGCGTGGAGAGTTTTAAGTCCCTTGTTTTAGAATTAAATTCTTTGTTAGGGTTAAACCCTAATTTGTTTTAGAGGAATTAAATTCCTATGTATATGAAAGAATTAAATTCTTTAAACCCTAGTTCTCCCACTAAGTTTTGGATCCGCATGGCAGAATCTCCCCGATGAGAATTAAATTCTCAACTTATGGGGAGATCTGCTTCTGCAGATCTTCAACTATGAAGAAGAACTAAGTTCTTATTTTAAGGGTTAAACCCTGTCTCTGTTGGAGGAATTAAATTCCTAAGTATTTGGAGGAATTAAATTCCCTAAACTCAATTCTCCCTCTAAGTTTTGGATCTGCATGGCAGAATCTCCCTGATGAGAATTAAATTCTCAACTCATGGGGAGATCTGCTTCTGTAGATCTTCAACTAAAGGAAGAACTAAGTTTTTATTCAGAAGAATTAAACTCTTAAATTTGAGAATTAAATTCTCTTTTTGTTTTATGGAGCTTAGATCTCTTTCCCTTTCTCACCTAGGGTTTCTTTCTTTTCTCAAGAGACCTTTTTTTCTCTCTGGAGAATTAAATTCTCTTTTTTTTGTATTCTCTCTCTATTGTTGTCTCTCCTCTTTTTCTTCTCTTCTTGGCTCCTATTTATAGGAGAAAGAAAAGAATCAGTTTGTTTTGTCAATCTTTCAATGAAAGATTTTAATTGATTTTGTAACTAATCATAATCTTTTAGATTACTCAGTGAATTTTATTCACCATTGGATTTTTAATCCAAAAGATATTTTGTTTGTTGTTCCTGGCAGATTTTAGGAAAATCTTTCCTTGTATAGAATCTTTCTATAAATTGGTGATTTTTAATCACCATTGAATTTTTAATCCAACGATACTCCACTTTACAGAGCACAATCTTTTTTGTTTGGAAAGATCTAGAGAAATATTTTTCCAGTTAGGGTTTTTGATTTCCTCTTAATTAGAATTTAATTCTATTAGTTCTGAAGGTTTGAGAGCCTGGCACGTGTTGGCACGTGACCTTTTGATTGACCATTTAATTAGAATTTAATTCTATTAATTCAGAGATCTTTAGGAACCCATCACGTGTTGGCACGTGACCCCCTGATTAAGCATTTAACCAGAATTTAATTATGTTGTTTTAAAGAACTCGGGAATTATCACGTGTCAGCACGTGACCCTTGGTCACGTGTGGGCACGTGATGCCCCATTGGGGTTTTCCCTGTTGTTTTATTATACCTTTAATTTTTTTCAGTGGGTTTAAAGGCCCATCACGTGTGGGCACGTGACCCTATTTAATTAGGATTCAATTCTTATCATTTCAGAGCCTTCAGGAAGCCATCATGTGTCAGCACGTGACCCCCGATCATGTGTATACACATGATGCCCCATTGGTACTTTCCTTGAATTTTATGAGGGAACAAATCCTTAGCGCGGGAGGGGTCGTAAGGGGCCTGCTAAGGACGGGCCGAGCAGGGTTGCTGCCCGGTGCCTCTTGGCGAGCGCTTTGATCCTTAAGGACGGGCCGAGCAGGGTTACTGCTCGGTGCCTCTTGGTGAGGGATTACATCCCTGGCGTCGTGGGGTAGGGAACTACCAGCCAGGGATAGCCGAACAGGGTAGCCGCTCGGCTTCCTCTTGGCGAGGGCTTCGATCTTTAGCGTGGGAGGGGCCGTAAGAGGCCTGCTAAGGACGGGACCGAGCAGTGAAACTGCTCAGTTGCTTCTTAGCGAAGTCTTTGATCCCTGGTGTTGCGGGGTAGTGAACTGCCAGCCAGGGATAGACGAACATGGTAGCCACTCGGCTGCCTCTTAGTGATCGCTTCGATCCTTAGCATGGAAGGGGCCGCGATGGGCCTGCTAAGGACGGGCCGAGCAGAGTTGCTGCCCGATGCCTCTTGGCAAGGGCTTTGATCCCTGGCGTCGTGGGGTAGTGAACTACCAGTCAGGGATAACCGAGCAGGCTAGCCGCTCGGCTGCCTCTTGGTGAGGGCCTCGATCCTTAGCGCGCGAGGGGCTATGATGGGCCTGCTAAGGACGGGCCAAGCAGTGATGCAGCCCGGTTGATTCGTGAGGTTCTGTCCGACCTTCCCGGTGTGAGTATGGGAAAAGGGATAGTCATGGGCGACACGTGTCATGAATGCATGGGGGAGGCGATGTTAGTTATATGTATGCCCTAGAGGCCATTACTATACATAGGATGTATATTGTAGTGGATGCTGGGACATATATAGGGAGGACTTTCTTGCTCGACATGATAGTATGCTATCTGGTTAATCTTTACCTTAACGTGTACACTGATTGTCTCCCTGTTACATGTTGGTAAAGCCCTTAGGATGTGTGCTTGACTACCTGTACTATGATGCGGATCATACTAGTGGGGACATGGTAGTCCATAAGTACATCCTTGAAAGTCCCTAGTCGTGGGTGTATCGAGATGGGGCATCGATATACCAGAGTAGACTAGCGTATACCTTCTCGACCCATACAGATGGGCGATGGATGATCCCATATCCATCGGTGTTTGACATCAGAGATGATGTACGGGTGCTCAGTAGAGACTGGGTACACTGGACGGACTCGCCGAGAACTCCCAGATGGTATTATACCTCACGTCAGATGGCAGTTCTCTGGTGACACTGGTACAGAGTAGTCTGTTGACCCAAGATCGTCATAGAGTCTCGTGTGGTTCCCACTGTGCTTTGATTTCCATCTTACCACGTCCAAGAGGGCGTGCAAAACGGTGGTTTTTGGGTACAGTCCCGAGTCACATGGAGGCAATGAGCGATAGGAGGGGATTCGTCTCTCCCGGTATAGGGGGTTGATGTTGCGCTGTGTTCGATTGGCTATAACAGGAAATCCCTGGCCAGGGTTGCTGAGATTTACTGGTAAGTGTTACCAGCAGTATCTCGAATTGTTATAGACCTCATATCGACACGACTTATCGATCTATTGGGGTCTGACGTTTACCACCCCTAGGCGAGATATGCGACATATCAGACGATCAGACCGGACTGTACGGTAGTGTTACTGGTCGGATTCACTGGAGTGTGAGCGGGCTTGCTCGTCGATCTTCAGATCGCTCAATACCCGGGTGGCCGTTACGTTTAGCAGACCGCTTGTGGCTTGTGGATGCTTGATATGATCATCATCTGCTGCCGGCGTATTGACGAGTCTTTAGAGTCCTACACAGAGGTTTCCTGGCTCAAGCGAAACGAAATAGGAGCGCATATGAGATATGTGCGGGACCGAGAATAATACGAGTATGTGATACTGTATTCGATTCTCGCGATGTGACATTGATCGGTTATATGCGATATAGCCGGGTTATCGGATCAAATGTTGATTCGATAAGATGTTACTAATGATACCAGTCGGTTATGTGCGTCATGACCGGATCGTTAAATCAAGCGTTCCTTTAATGATTTAATGCATAATTATATATTTGATATATTACTTTGCATTAACTAGTATCGGTTCACTTTAAATGGATTTTCTCGCTCGGTTGTGCGCATTACATATGCGATATGATTTTGTGCACTTGATTGTATCATGTTTGATGATACATATCTTTTTTGTTAAGTGTAATGAATTAAACCTAGGTTAAGTAAATGATTAGGGTTTTCTTTTATTCATTCATTTATCTTTTCATTTGCATTTAAAAGATAAATGAGAAAAGGAAAAGAAGTGAAAAATGGTGGCTAGTTTTGTTTTCATCATGAAGCTTCATGAAACTTTCATTAAGTCACCATTTTTGTCTCATCTCCTTAACCCTAACCATTCTTTAACCTTGGTCAATTCTCTACACTTAACTTGGGTTATGTTATGATAAGAATGGATTATTCTTTTCTTTTTAAATTAATCTTATCATAACTTTCTTCTTCTTCTTCTTCATCTTCTTCTTTGAAGAAGCTTGAGGTCATCAATGGTGGATTGATGATTTGAGTGAGAAATCCAATTCTAAAGTCTACCCACTTCCTATTTCTTCATCCTCTACCTCTTGCCAAGTAGTAGAGTGTGTTTCCTTCACAAGTTTTCATGGCAAGGTGAAGGTGGAGCTTGTTTTAGCGATGCCTCGACGTAGATCATCTTCGGCATGGACATCGACGACCTAGCTCGCTTTTTCTCCGACGAAGCCGACTCTAGAGCCCGGATTCCTTTTGGACAGCGGAGACGACTTCGTTGCGGAGCTATGGAGGTGGAGCACCGGATCTACAAAGGTTGTATTTCCGTTATCCCATTAGTTAAGTGTTAACTAGATTGTTTTTCGCCTAGTTTTCTAGCAAACGATCCGTAGTCGGGTCTCTCGGCACCTAGAATTTTTGAAATAGGCATGGTTGATGCCTTGTGAGACCTCACTAGTGTGCCTAAGAACCCTACAGTGGTATCAGAGCCTAGCTAGAGCCTTGGGCGAAGTCTAGACGCGTTTTGAAGTCCGATCGATCGAAAATCCGAACCCAAAATAGCTCTCTGGACATTTCTGTAAAACGTGGTTTTTTGTCAATTAAAAATGCTTAAAAAATTCAGCAATGAAATCCAAGAATTACTGTGCAAAACGTTTCCCATGAACAGTGCAAACGGCGGCGGAACCGCGGCAGAAGCCTGGCTTCTGCGGCGGTTCCGCGGCACGTTGGTGACGTCAGCCCTTGGTTTTTCCACAGTAATTCCTGATAAATTCTTCTGAGTTTTCTGGGAATTTTAAATTGATTCCAGAGTTTTATTTTCTGCGTTGGATTGGGCACTCGATGAATCGATCGGATTTTTAACTTTGTCTATTTGGCTTTCCGGATAAATTTTAGAATATGTTAAAATGTTCGGCCGGATATAAATACCCAATTTTTCCCCTGTCGGGAAATTTCCAAGTGTTGGATTTTTCCGAAGTTTAACTACGTTCTAAGTAGTGCAAGTAACGCGATGGACCCTCTAGAAGACAACAAACCTTAACTCGATTATGTGACCGTCTTGAACTGCCCTTTGAACCTTCGGGTTTGGGGCAGTACGGCGTGCCACATGTGAGGCGTTGGCTTGACCCTTCTACGGCTGGACCGTTGGTACTGAGGCACGAACTGAATGTTGTTAGACTTATTTCATGTGTTGATCTGTATCGGGAAAACTTGGGTGTTCGATTGTTCGATCGGAAAGTTTAACATTTTCTGTTTATCTGGAATGGGATACAACAATTGGAATTCACAATAGTTATGAGATAACTAAATGAATGTTATAAACATAGCAGTTTAGTCTTACTTGATCGGTTGCCACGGAATTTTGATGTGATCAAAAGTCCGTCGCAATCACGTAGCGTACGCGGATAGTCGCCGGTAAACTTAATAGACAGCCTCACTCCATAGCCCCGACCAAGTGACTGTAGGAGAACCCCGTCGCCGAAAGCATCCGTCCGGGTGCTCGCGGCAGCGGTGTTCCGCCTTGGTGCACTTCGTCGTCGGTATCAGGGGTGCGGCCGCCTACTAAAGTTAACGACGAGCATTCGATCAGACTTTCGGGAATCTTGTTGAATTGCCCGACTTGATATTGAAAAGTGTTTTCGATATAGAGACTAAAATGCGGGGTTTATAATTGTTAGGCATGCGATGTCTAAGTAATTCATTTGGTCAGGCATGCGATGTCTGAGGAGGTTGCGGATTCCAACTGTTGTAGTTTTACACTTTCTTTTCTGTGACCGTAAGTGTAATATGTGATATCGCCGGTTTCGTTGCTATATGTCAACGGCAATTGGGATGCGCATATTTACTTACGTTGATGACATGTGATGTTATGTGTTGCTGGATATGTTATATTGGATCGTCGTGTTTGAATAGCCGGGGGTTTTTATGTGAGATGAGTGTTTTTCATTTTCATTCATGTAAAAACTTGTATGTAATATTCTTTTATTGGGGCACTTCCAGGTAGCGGAAGTTGTCACCCTTTGTATATTATTTACTTTTCCGCACTAGGATAGACCCAAGGAGGGGAGCACAAGTAACCGGGTTCTGGAGTCCAGTGGGAGACCAACTCGAGGAGTCGAGTCCGGGTCTCCTAACTCTAGAATTGGTAGGGTCGCTTGCCGCTCTCGTAGGGGTATAGGGGTGTGGGTTTGGCTATTCATCACGACCGTGGAATCCGTGTTTTATACTGGCTCGTATTGAAAACACGGACGTCCTAGTATATCCAATATTTCATATGATTCTTCTGCTGCGATATCTGTGATGTGATCATGTGATGTTCTGTGATAGATACAGTATATAGTATATATGATATATTATATAGACGTTGCTTATGTTTTACACCCGCGCTAGCCCTGCCCCGCTCTGCCGTTAGTTACCTAACCTAACGGTGCATGAGGGGACATCGAGGCGAATGCGGATGGCATAAGTGTACGTCGTATTTATCTGTGATGTTTAGGTACCTGAATGATGGGACTTCATTAATATGATTAATGAAATAAAAGAAACCTAAGATGTTGTAGAATCGAATTTCAAAATAAAACAGGTAGCTACAGTTCTTGCTTTGCATAGAGGTATATGTGATATATCCTGCACCTTATTCGATGAGGAAAGGACCGAGATCCCTTCACCGGGAGTGACTCCTTTAGCAATAACTGGCAGATACTACACACTCGGTTTGTCTTTTGATTGCTTTTAAGAGTTCTGCTTTGCACAGTGATATATATGATATATCCCGCACCTCATTCGACGAGGAAAGGACCGACGATCCCTTCACCGGGAGTGACTCCTTTAGCAAAACTAGAAAAGCCTCAAAAACACTCCATTTCAAAATTCATTCGATCCTACAACGATATCAAGTTCATTACGCAATAGGTTTTCAGAAAAACCTGTCGTAGCCCTCCGTCATTTCAGATACGTACTAGTTAGTATTCGTGCTGCGGTTGTTTGGCCTCCGTCAAGGCATAGTGTACGGTAGCTAACTAGTGCTTATCTGCTAGCATATGATGCGATTGGATTAGAGTATTCGTACGGCGTTGTTTGGCCTCCGTCAAGGATCGTGCGGGTGGGTTTAATTCAATCAGGAAATGACGGGTTGAACTTGACTAGCGGACTATGGGTTGTTTGGCCTCCGTCAAGGTCATAGCGAGCTAGGGGCAAAATATTATCGGGAATTTCAAATGTTGAAATTTGCAATGAGATTGCATACCTTCTATGAGATAGTTGGATCCCGATACCCGCTGTGAGTAAGAGTTACTCCTGGGAGAGTTTTATACATTACAATTAGCCGATCAAGTAGGTGTCTAGAAAGGTGTCAACGGGGTTACGCCTCTGGGAAAACGAGGTTTACATTAATTAGGTTCTTGCGAAAGCACGGGGGACCTCCCTCAAAGTACCGACACTGGCCTGGCTGAAAGATTGGCGAACTTGTAGTGTGTAATTAATCCCGGCTAGTCTTTCCTTTTAGGGTTTGAAGGAAGATTTGATAAAAATCTGTGGGAGCCATCCTGATTAGATAAAATAATAACCAATCTATTCTTGAAAGAGCGCACGCTGAGTGTTTTCTTCTCTCTCTCTCCAGGTAGCGACCATACCACGCCTTAATCAAGATAATAATACGGAATATTGACCGAACCCGCTTGTTATACTGAGCTGGGGAACGTTGGTCCCGCTCCAACTTATAATTGTTATAAGATAGAGCAGAAAATTCGGGATTACCAGAATTCCCGTGCCGCCCAAACGAAGAGAGTGCATGCTGATGCATCATCTTCGGGTGTGTTCGTTACAAAGAACTGTTTCTCTGTATCCTCTACGTCCTGGGTATGTGATACCAGATCAGGATCCCAGATATGTAATCTGTTACATAGGGCTACAGATAGGTAGAGAACTGAGAACGGGTGATAAGTTTCATGAGGCAGAAAAAGGGGGAAGAGTTGCAGCCAAGTCTGTTGGTCACTGTCACCCTGTATTACAATACATTGATTCTGAACGAATGATATTAGATACCGAACCTGATATACAAAATCATATCTGTCTCTTTATTAGTAAAGAAACGATATAATTTTGTATTGTTGGATAATGTTTTGAACATTTCCTATATCAAAAGTTGATCGGTTCAGGCACGTTATCTAAAAGCATTGATATTCTAAATCAAACTACAGTTCTTTAGTATACAGAACACACACAAGAGGAAGAGTTCAGAAATGAACGGATTCTTCTTGAGGTATTGTAGACTAGGTCAGATCAATGTGACCCGACTAGCTAGAGTTACATAAAGATGCATATTTAAATAAGTTTGAATTTACATCTTGTGAAACTCGCCAGTCATGTCACAAAGATAAGATGACCATAGCTTTGTTTATTGGAAACAGAGAAAGAGTTAATGAACTCTTGGGATGATACATGTTGATGTATGTAAGGTCCCCTGTCTACACATGCCAAGATCGGTTCTTTATACTTCATTACATTCTCTGATGATCTTTCGAGATTCAGACCTATGTTCCTGTTGAAACACAAGTCCGAACCTTTTGAGATATTCACAGAATATAAGCGAAAAGTAGAGAACCAGAATACGGGTATAAGTATTATGTCCTATGATGAGATCAAGGAGGAGAATACTTGAGCACAGAAATACTGGACTATTCTAAAGGGGAATGAGATTCTCTCTCAGCATTACTCCTCTGTATACACCATAGCACGATGGTATATCAGGGCGGAGTGATCACACCCTATATGATAAGGTGTGCTCTATGATGAGTACTACTGAGTTACCTGTTTCCTTTTGGGGGTTATGCACTTGAGAAGCTGCATACCTATTGAATAGGGTTCAAATCAAATCAGTTGCCTACCATTTCATATGTGATATGATAAGGTAAGAGCCCATATCTTAAGTTAGTTAAGATTTGGGGTTGTCCGGCCTATGTCTAAAAGCAAAATCCGGACAAGCTCGAGGCAAGGTCTGTAATGTAGAACTGGAAAGATTCCAGCTATACAAACTACAGCAGATGATTTGATAGAACCAAAGGATTCAGTAGATACCGACGAACCTCAGCCTCTCCGCCGATCTAGTAGGGTTCCTCACCCACCTGAGAGATACTTCGGTTACTCTATGACAGTGGGAGCGAGGATTGCATCATGGGGTGATGACCCAACTAGTTTCGAGCTGGCCATCAGGAGTGGGACTCTGTAAGAATGGCTGGATGCTTAGCGATCTGAGATGGAATCCTTATACACCAACAAAGTATGGACTTTGGTTGCTATATCTGAAGGGTTAAATCCCCATCAGGAGCAAGTATATCTTGAGAAGATTACTTGGTGTACATCGAAAAGTTGAGACTTTCAAAGCTAGACTTGTTAAAAGTTTGCATCATTGACCAGCTGTGGATAATGATGAAACCTTTTCAAGTTCCTATGCTTAAGTCCATCCAGATCCTACTTGCCACGGCTACATACCATGACTACGATATCTGGTGGTTGGGTGTCATGACAGCTTTTCTAAATGATGTTTATAAGAGAGCGTCTATAAGTACACAGCCAAAGGGCCTCGTAGACAGTGGGAGCAGCGGAAACGTGTGCAAGATGCTTTATAGGATAAAGCAGGCATCGCGGCGTTGGAACATCTGTTTTGATGGATTAGTCAAAGAAGTTGACATCATCAAAATGGTAGATGAACTTTGTATATACAAAAAGGTAGTAGGGAGTATGGTGGTGATCCTCGTAGAGTACGTGGATGACATACTCTTGATAGGGAAGGAGTTTCCTATGCTACGCTCGATCAATCTCCGCTTATCACAATGATTCTCCATATAGGATCAAAGTGATACATCCTAAATCCTGGGTTTTTGGATCTATGAGATAGATCTAAGTGGATGTTAGAATTCTCACTAGATGTAGTGAGACGGTATCAACTGATCCTGGGGAGAATCACTGGAATGGTTCCAGGGTGATAATGACGACTGAGTGTCAGTCACAGGCATTGTCTTTACCCTCAGTAAAGGGACGGAATGATTGGAAGAGTTCCAAGCTAGATACCATGGCATACTAGACGATAAAGGCTGGACACATCGCTACTTAAGATGCTACCAAAGAGGCTGTTTGGGTGTATATTGGTTCATGAGATGAACTATGTTCCTCCCATTGTGTGACAATGGAGTTGTGGCTTATGCCAAGGAATGCCGGTCCCACCAGTGATCCAGACATATTCTAAGGCAGTATCACCTGATCATGGAGATGGTTGATCTCCAGGGAGATCGAGGTTTAGAGAGTAGACTCAGAGGACAACACAGCGGATCCACTCACAAAGGCCTGATCCCAGAGAGAGACACTTTTATGGGATGGTTGAGTATGAGATACTACAACCACTGCTATCAGATGGCCCTAGTGCAAGTGGGAGATTGTTAGTTATAGGTATGCCCTAGAGGCCATTACTATACATAGGATGTATATTGTAGTGGATGCTGGGACATATATAGGGAGGACTTTCTTGCTCGACATGATAGTATGCTATCTGGTTAATCTTTACCTTAACGTGTACACTGATTGTCTCCCTGTTACATGTTGGTAAAGCCCTTAGGATGTGTGCTTGACTACCTGTACTATGATGCGGATCATACTAGTGGGAACATGGTAGTCCATAAGTACATCCTTGAAAGTCCCTAGTCGTGGGTGTATCGAGATGGGGCATCGATATACCAAAGTAGACTAGCGTATACCTTCTCGACCCATACAGATGGGCGATGGATGATCCCATATCCATTGGTGTTTGACATCAGAGATGATGTACGGGTGCTCAGTAGAGACTGGGTACACTGGACGGACTCGCCGAGAACTCCCAGATGGTATTATACCTCACGTCAGATGGCAGTTCTCTGGTGACACTGGTACAGAGTAGTCTGTTGACCCGAGATCGTCATAGAGTCTTGTGTGGTTCCCACTGTGCTTTGATTTCCATATTACCACGTCCAAGAGGGCGTGCAAAACGGTGGTTTTTGGGTACAGTCCCGAGTCACATGGAGGCAATGAGCGATAGGAGGGGATTCGTCTCTCCCGGTATAGGGGGTTGATGTTGCGCTGTGTTCGATTGGCTATAACAGGAAATCCCTGGCCAGGGTTGCTGAGATTTACTGGTAAGTGTTACCAGCAGTATCTCGAATTGTTATAGACCTCATATCGACACGACTTATCGAGCTATTGGGGTCTGACGTTTACCACCCCTAGGCGAGATATGCGACATATCAGACGATCAGACCGGACTGTACGGTAGTGTTACTGGTCGGATTCACTGGAGTGTGAGCGGGCTTGCTCGTCGATCTTCAGATCGCTCAATACCCGGGTGGCCGTTACGTTTAGCAGACCGTTGCGGCTTGTGGATGCTTGATATGATCATCATCTGCTGCCGGCGTATTGACGAGTCTTTAGAGTCCTACACAGAGGTTTCCTGGCTCAAGCGAAACGAAATAGGAGCGCATATGAGATATGTGCGGGACTGAGAATAATACGAGTATGTGATACTGTATTCAATTCTCGCGATGTGACATTGATCGGTTATATGCGATATAGCCGGGTTATCGGATCAAGTGTTGATTCGATAAGATGTTACTAATGATACCAGTCGGTTATGTGCGTCATGACCGGATCGTTAAATCAAGCGTTGATTTAATGATTTAATGCATAATTATATATTTGATATATTACTTTGCATTAACTAGTATCGGTTCACTTTAAATGGATTTTCTCGCTCGGTTGTGCGCATTACATATGCGATATGATTTTGTGCACTTGATTGTATCATGTTTGATGATACATATCTTTTTTGTTAAGTGTAATGAATTAAACCTAGGTTAAGTAAATGATTAGGGTTTTCTTTTATTCATTCATTTATCTTTTCATTTGCATTTAAAAGATAAATGAGAAAAGGAAAAGAAGTGAAAAATGGTGGCTAGTTTTGTTTTCATCATGAAGCTTCATGAAGCTTTCATTAAGTCACCATTTTTGTCTCATCTCCTTAACCCTAACCATTCTTTAACCTTGGTCAATTCTCTACACTTAACTTGGGTTATGTTATGATAAGAATGGATTATTCTTTTCTTTTTAAATTAATCTTATCATAACTTTCTTCTTCTTCTTCTTCATCTTCTTCTTTGAAGAAGCTTGAGGTCATCAATGGTGGATTGATGATTTGAGTGAGAAATCCAATTCTAAAGTCTACCCACTTCCTATTTCTTCATCATCTACCTCTTGCCAAGTAGTAGAGTGTGTTTCCTTCACAAGTTTTCATGGCAAGGTGAAGGTGGAGCTTGTTTTAGCGATGCCTCGACGTAGATCATCTTCGGCATGGACATCGACGACCTAGCTCGCTTTTTCTCCGACGAAGCCGACTCTAGAGCCCGGATTCCTTTTGGACAGCGGAGACGACTTCGTTGCGGAGCTATGGAGGTGGAGCACCGGATCTACAAAGGTTGTATTTCCGATATCCCATTAGTTAAGTGTTAACTAGATTGTTTTTCGCCTAGTTTTCTAGCAAACGATCCGTAATCGGGTCTCTCGGCACCTAGAATTTTTGAAATTGGCATGGTTGATGCCTTGTGAGACCTCACTAGTGTGCCTAGGAACCCTACAGGCGAAGCACCGGAGCCACGCCGTTTCGACTTCGTCGAGAAAGGCTCGATGTCTGCCGCGTGGCGGTACATTTGTGGGTGAAACGAGCGACTGTTGGACTCCTGGGGCGTTGTGGGCTATAAAACGGAGGGAGCGTTGATTACTCCTTCCTTCACATCTAAAACATGAGAATGGAGGACTTCCCTTTTACCATCCCCGACATTGTAAACTTCGAGGACGTGTACCTCTACGATCAGCACTGCACCGAGGTCACGGTGCAGTTAGTGATAGACCGCATTGAGGATCATTTCGACCGACTGCTTCCCCGGCGCTCCCCTATGCTTCAGTTGTTGATGTACTCCATCTGGAGGGCGTCGCCGGGGCTCTACAACCCCTTGTCCGAACAGCTGAAGGATGAGGCAGTTGGTAAGCTAAGGTCTTTGCGTCACTTTGGCCTGATCTCTGCGGCTCGGCGGCACCGCTCCGTGGCTCTCATCCTTTAGTGCTACCAATTAAGGCATGATGCCGACGTTCGTGGGCGTCATCAGAGGCAGAGGTCCGAGGCCGCGATGGCCCGGCTGGCGAGATTATCCTCGGAGTACCACGAGCAATGTTCTCTGCACTCCCTTTCCCCGCTATTGTAATTTTTCTTTTTTGATGTACGGCTGAGGAGCCTATAGTACCCTTTTGAATAAACAAATCTCTTCGTTTTGCAATATTTTATTGATCCCTTCTTATTACATAAACAGAAAGATCTTGAGAAAAGTTTACATTGCCTTA
The DNA here is from genome assembly GCA_030015575.1 of Agapanthus africanus. Taxonomy (NCBI): domain Eukaryota; kingdom Viridiplantae; phylum Streptophyta; class Magnoliopsida; order Asparagales; family Amaryllidaceae; genus Agapanthus; species Agapanthus africanus. The sequence goes on from JASDDO010000019.1 coordinate 162,495,082, forward strand.
GTAAAAGAAGTACACGCTGGTAGATGTTCTTTTTATTGGTAGGGTTTGAGCTTCTTGGCGGTGTAAGGTCGTCAAAAACGATCGGCTCGGTCTCCCTGGCCTTCATCCTCGGATGGCTGTTGGCCTCCACGACCGGCGTGGGGTGTCGTGACTCGTAGGTACTCAACGTACCCCCCGTCGACTTGACCATAATTTTGCCGATTATCAACTCGCCGGGAGGGGGACGCTGCTCCTGCTCGCGATCAGCTTGCCGCTTGTCCCGCAAGTACGATGCCAAGTGTCCCGAACGGATGAGCTCCTCGATGTAGTCTCGGAGCTGTTTATAACTCTCTGTGGAGTGGCCTTGCGACCTGTGGAAACCGCAGTAGGGGCCCCGGGTGCGCTTTACCGCCATGGGCGAGATCGGGGGGAGCTTGAAGAAACCCTAGCCCTTAGCCTCCTCTAGCAGTACAGTCTGGAAGATGTTGAGCGGGGTGTACTCCTGAAACTTCGGGGAGTAGGGCTTTACCCGCTCGAGTCTCTTTCTCTCTTCCCTCTCCCTTTTCTTTTGGTCAGTTTGCTCTGTCCCGGGGAGGTTTGCGTTCACCTCGGACACAAGCTGGATCTCACGCTCGGTCCAGGCCTTCACCTCGGCCATGGTCTTAGGTTGCGCTAATGCAAAGGAGCGTAACCACTCCTTGTGCCTAAGACCAGACCTAAGTGCTGTAATGACTATCTCGTCCCGATGTTCTGGGACCTCGAGAAGGGCGTTGTAAAAGTGGGTGACGTACCCTTTGAATGTCGACGGTCCGTTTCTGCCGTCTGTTCCCGACGAAGTGGCCGAAGAATTGGATGAACAGCTCGTCGAAGGTTGAGATCGAGCGTGGCGCGAGTCCTCAGAACCAGTCTCGTCCGGAGCGGATGAAAGTGGCTGGGAAAGCTCGGCATTAGGCGGTGTCAGAGTTGTTGATTGATCATTAATTTGGTGCCGTATGTAAGATATGATGTTTCACAACCAAAGAAATTTGTAAACCGCAATCAATAACGGTGTCAATTGTAGGTTCGTTAGCGAGTGCGGATCGTCCACAGGAAAAGTGTGATTTGCTCGTATTTGTTTTAGTTGAGTCAAAAATTAAAGGGAAGAAAAGAAAATTTGATTCAAGATTTATGAATTTTAGCTTCAAGAATTAAGAGAAAATAAAGATCAAGAAATCAAGAATCAAGAATCGTCCAATTTGAGTTAGTTATCAAGATTTGTAGAGAGGATCGTAGGAATCGATCGAATCGATAGTGAGGATGAAGACTTGTGATTACGTATTCTTATCAATTGATGATTTGTTGCTAAATCGATGAAGATCAACGAGAATTAGGGATCTCTTGCGGAAACTAGGGTTTCATCATCTATCCCTTGTCCTTTTGTTGATTTTCATTCACATTCTAGCCTCTAGGAAATTCAAGCATCGATCGTTGATCACTAATTAAGAGCGAAATCATTCAAGAAAGCATCTCGCTCGAAACTAGGTTGTCGATGATTGAATTTACTAGAGTTTACAAAACTCATGGGACTTAAGAATCGTTCAAGAATGTAATTATCGTCATCTATCAATTTTCTCGATTCCTCCACGAGCGGAGTTTTTACTCAAACATCATGATAAAGAAAACAATCAAGAATTGAGAACACATCACAATGCAAGAATGTAAAGAAAGCAAGATTAAAGATCTTCACCTTTTATTATTCAACAATTTGTTACACTTCGCTCAAAGACTACAAGAAATTGAAGAGAGAACTCGATCGCCGAATTAGCTTCGCATCGTCTTCGTGAGTCGCGGATCGTCTTGGATCACTTGCTCGGTTGAAGATCGGCGTCGCTTCAAAAAGGCTTGATGGTTTCTTGCTTGATTTTGTACTCGGAGATCTTGAATTGGCTTTTGGAATTGGATTAGGGTTAGGGTTTGGATGCACAAGTTGTGTCACTCAACTTGTGGGTGAATTGATGTGGAATGATCAACAACCTTTGAATGAAGCCTTTGGGTCCTTTTTATAGCCTTCTTCCTCTTTAGCTTCCCCTAGAAGCTTGATTAGGATTAGCTTCCTTTAGAAGCTAGGTTTAGTTTAGCTTCTCTTGCAAGCTTGGTAGTTGAGTAGAAGCTTCTAGAGTTAGTTAGTTAGCTAGCTTCCTTGATAAGCTTGGTTGTTAGGAAGAACCTTCTAGGTTTAGCTAGCTTATTTGAGATACTTGGAGGTGTTTAGCTTGTACAAGAAGCTTGGCTGTTCGGACAGAAGCTTCTGGAGATTTCTGGAGAACGAGGTGTATTGAAGAGGTGTGGCTACTGAAAGGAGAACCCAGAGAACACAAACTACTGATGCCATGATGACGTGGCTGCGGATTCGCCGCCAATGGGCGCATACGGCCGCGGATCCACGGCCGTTTAGTTGCCTTGGTGCATGGAATTTTCTGGGTGATCTTGTGCTGGCTTTTGAGCTATTTCCTGATGTCTGGAATAATTTTATACTCTCTTGTTCACTGCCAGATCACAAGTCTTTGACTTGGCGTATTTTTATCAGCACTTTTAACAGTTTTGGCTCTTTACCTGGAATCTCCTGCACACAATCTCGAGACAAGTGTTGCGATATACAAAAGATCGTGCGTGCAATAATAAACACACAATTTCCCTCAGAATGCCGGTTATAATGTATAACGCATGTTATTTGGTATTTTACGGACAATTTGCTAATATGTGCTATATTTATACCGAACACCTTTAGATGATTGCAAATAGTAGGGAAATTGATGTGTTACAAAAGCAATATTTTCGACTGATCAAATTCCCCCAAACTTATTTTTGGCCGTCTCGAGCAAACTTGTTTTATTAAAAAGAGAAGGAGAAAATAAAGAAAAAGAAAAACTAACTAGCACACTTTCGTAGGCAACACGATTGCACTGAGTACGTGCAACAAGCCTTTAAACCTCTAGGTGTCCCTAGTAGGAGGAGTGTTGTCTCCTGAGTGTTTTCAGCGGATTGCACCCACAAAATCCAATAATAAAAGGAAGACCGTGAATATTACATATAAAGATAAGAATTGTAAAAGAAAAACTTTGAAAATTAGAGTTTCCAACTACACTAGATTTTCGGTTGTCATGAGCCCTATCTTAATAGTCATGAAAAGATGTTAGAAATCACATCATCCCTCAATAAAACATCGTCTTTATTTTTCATTCCTATCTTTCTTCCAAACATCGATCATATAACCCTACGTGTGTGTAAAAGACATCCCTACACTCGGAGAATTCAATTCAAGCTATCATACTCTTGTCCATCTGTCTCAATACTTTTTAATTTGATGAATATTTAAATGGATTTGCTCACATATTTTTCATGCGACCGTTAATACTTCTTGAGGTACTAACCAACCGATTACTCATGTGCTTGCTGATTAGGTGTTTTAGTATTTTTCCTCGTCTTGCACCACCTAAGGCTTAGCAGTGACTCCCAGACCAGTTGGTTTAAGGCACTAGGTGATGAAGCACCCTCGCTATATTTTTTTATTGCTGCCTTGGCGATAACAAAACCAGTGTTCATTTTTTTCTTAACACCATTTTATATTTTCATTCTTTTTTTTTATTTCCTTCATACTTTCGGCTTTTTGACAAGAGCATTTCAAGGTATCCTCTATTATCCCGAGTTTCAAGACGTGTGTAAGTGCGTATAGTAGGGTATCAACGTTCAAATGTTTGGCTTCCAGAATAGAAACTATTTTTCAGACTTATTTTTATCCGTAGATTAGTGACTTCCTTCATCTTACTAAACCTTGGGACAACGGCTCATAATTACTTATTACTAGTTCGTTTAAGAAAACTTCTAATTTTCTAGGTTTTCTTAATTTTTTCCAATCTTTTGGATGTAATTTTTCACCATCTAATCTTTTATTATCTTATTTATGTACAAAATTAAATATTAAATATTTTTATCTTTTGAATTTTTTTAAATTTTTTTATAGGTTTTAGAAAATGTTTTGTGCTTATGCAAAGTGATATGTAAATGATGCGTAAATAAGCACAAACCTCCCCCAAACTTGTTTTCAACAGTGTCCTCACTGTTGTCATCCGCTAAATCACAAAAACTGTAAGCCTGGGAGGAAATTTATTAATGGGGGCAATAAATATGATCGTGAAAATCTTCCCCCAAACTTATTCTTTTTACTCACCTCCATTCTAAAGATGATGCAGTAATTTACAGGACATGGAGGTGAGACGGAGGAATTTTAATCATGATAAATTGGCTCCTGTAAAAACAGGAGCTCCTCCGTGGGGTCAGTGGAAAAATACGGTTTTAATCTATGTCCATTCACTTTGAAAAATGTACCGTTTTTAATATTTTCAATCTCAACTGCCCCGTGCGGGTATACAGACCGCACAACAAAAGGTCCCTTCCACCGAGATCGTAGCTTACCCGCATGAAGATGGAGTCGTGAATCATAAAGAAGGACTTGTTGACTAGGAGAAAAAGTTTTTCTCAAAATGTTTTTATCGTGAAATACCTTAGTCCGGTTCTTTACAATTACAGCATTATCATAAGCTTCATCACGGAGTTCGCTTAGCTCGTTTAATTGCAGCTTCCGAAAGTTGCAGGCTTGATTTAAGTCAAAGTTGATTTCTCTAATGGCCCACATTGTTTTGTGCTCAATCTCGACCGGAAGGTGACAAACCTTACCAAACACTAGTCTGTATGGAGACATCCCTAGATCGGTTTTATATGCAGTTCGGAATGCCCAAAGAGCATCCGTCAATTTGGTCGACCAATCTTTTCTATTTTTAGCAACAGTCTTCTCCAAAATTTGTTTGATCTTTCTGTTAGAAAGCTCAGCCTGCCCGCTCGTTTGGGGATGATAGGGTGTGGAAAGTTTATGGTTGATTGCATATTTCCGCATCAAAGTCTCGAAAGACCTGTTGCAGAAATGTGTCCCGTTATCGCTGATGATAGCGCGTGGGTGTCCAAATCGCGAAAAGATGTTTTCTTCTAAGAACCTAATGACAACCTTTTTGTCATTAGTGCGACAAGGAATAGCTTCAACCAACTTTGAGACATAATCAACCGCAAGCAGTATGTACAGATTCCCAAAGGAGTTGGGAAAGGGACCTATAAAATCAATGCCCCAAACGTCGAAAATTTCAACCACTAAGATGGGTTACTGTGGCATCTCATTTCTCCGGGAAATCCTACCCGTGTGTTGACACTGTGCACAGGTTTTGCAATGATCAAAAGCATCTTTGAACAAAGTCGGCCAATAAAAACCGCATTGCAAAACCTTCTCCGCCGTCTTTCGAGGACCAAAGTGACCCCCACATGCCTGATCATGACTAAAAGATATAACACTCTTGAATTCATCATTCGGGACACACCTGCGAATGATCTGATCAGGACAATACTTAAACAGATAGGGTTCATCCCGGTAAAAGTGTTTTACTTGGGATAGAAATCGATGTTTGTCATATTTTGACCATTCGTGGGGGATCAATCCCGTAGCAAGATAATTCACAATATCCCTGAACCAAGGTTCATCGGATACATTCAAGAGTTGTTCGTCCGGAAAAGAATCATTGATCGGCAAGGTCACAGGTGAAGAAGAGATGCGCGAAAGATGGTCGGCTACAACGTTTTCACATCCTTTCTTATCTTTGATAACAAGATCAAATTCTTGTAATAGAAGGATCCAGCGTATTAGCCTACCTTTAGCACCTTTCTTTGCCAAAAGATGTTTCAAGACGGAGTGGTCAGTGTACACAACAATTAGTGAGCCAATCAAGTAAGGCCTGAATTTTTCTAATACGAATACAACTGCCAAAAGTTCTTTTTCGGTAGTTGTTTAGTTAATTTGAGCATCATTCAGGGTCTTACTTGCATAATAGATCACGTGTGGCATCTTTTCAATATGCTGTCCTAAGACTGCACCAACTGCAAAATCTGATGCATCACACATAAGCTCAAAAGGGTGGTTCCAATCTGGAGATGATAGAACGGGGGCTGTAGTGAGAGAGTGTTTGAGTGAGTCGAATGCTGCCTTACAATCTGAGTCAAAGTGAAAGGTTGTGTCCTTGGCCAAGAGAAGAGTTAAGGGTCTAGCAATTTTGCTAAAATCCTTAATGAATCTCCTGTAAAAGCCTGCATGGCCAAGAAATGATCGGATATCCTTGACGCATTTGGGATGAGGAAGGTTTTGAATGACATCAATTTTAGCTTTGTCAACCTCAATGCCTTTTCATGAAATAACATGTCCAAGCACAATTCCCTCTTGGACCATGAAATGGAATTTTTCCCAATTCAAAGTTAAGTTCTTCTCTTTACAACGAGTAAGAACTGCGTCAAGATGAAATAGGCATTCAGAAAAAGAGTCTCCGAATATCGAGAAATCGTCCATGAAAATCTCCAAAAAATTCTCGACCATGTCCGAGAATATCCCCAGCATACACCGCTGAAATGTAGTGAGAGCATTGCATAACCCAAAGGGCATGCGTCTATAAGCAAAAGTACCAAAAAGACAAGTAAATGTGGTTTTATCTTGGTCCTTTTTGGTAATAGGGACCTGATTATAGCCAGAGTATCCGTCCATGAAGCAATAATACTCTCGTCCAGCTAAGCATTCTAGCATCTGGTCAATGAAAGGTAGAGGAAAGTGGTCTTTCCTCGTTGCAGCATTGAGTTTTCTGTAATCAATACATACACGCCACCCAGTTTGAGCGCGTGTCTGGATTAACTCATTAGCCTCATTGGTAATGACTGTGATGCCAGATTTCTTAGGGACGACATGAATTGGACTCACCCATTGGCTATCGGAGATTGGGTAAATGATACCATTGTCAAGGCATTTGACGATTTCTTTCTTCACCGCATCCTTCATGACGGGGTTCAACCGTCTCTGTGATTCTCGGGTTGGTTTAGCATCATCCATCAGATGTATATGATGTTCAATAATCAAGGGACTAATCCCTTTGATATTTGCCATAGTCCAACCAAACGCCTGCCTATTAAATCTCAATACCGTCAAAAGCGCATTCTCTTGCTCTGAGGCTAGAGAAGCGGATATAATCACCGGTAAAGACTCATTCTCACCTAAATATGCATATTTAAGATGAGAAGGTAAAAGTTTGAGATCTAATGCTGGCGGAGAAATAATAGAAGGTGGGATCATCGAATGATACTCAGAGTCCAGGAGAAGCTCGTAGCCTGCATAGGATAATGACTCGGAAGGTGATGAGTCAAGAGTGTCGGACTCAAGCGTGGAAAATGTGTCCTCACTAAGATGTGCAAGATCAAACATTGATATGTTAGTGTCGTCGAGATCTTCAAAGCAAAGTTCATCAACTTCGCAACTTTCGGGAGCAATCTCGTGGACAGAACACACATCAAGTATATGAGCAGAGGGTTCAGATGGCTGACTTCTAATTTTGTAGATGTTCAGTTCAATTGTCATTTTTCCAAAAGATAGGTTCATTGAACCGTTTCGACAGTTAATGATAGCATTGGAAGTGGCAAGGAATGGTCGACCCAAAATCACCGGAATTTGGCTCTGTGGGTTTGCTACAGGTTGTGTATCGAGAACAATGAAGTCCACAGGGAATACAAATTCCCCGACTTTTATCAACATATCCTCCAGTTCACCCCTAGGTTTGGTGATTGAACGGTCTGCCATTTGGAGAGTGCAATGAGCTGGTTTCAACTCTCCAATCCCTAACTGCTCATAAACAGAGTATGGAAGTAGGTTAACACTTGCGCCCAGGTCAAGTAAAGCACGGTTGATGTTTTTATCCCTAATTGAAATCGATATCGTAGGACATCCTGGGTCCTTTCGTTTCTTTAGTAACTGTAGGGTAAAAGCAGTGCTAATATTATTAGTCATGAAGACCTTCTTTGGCACTTGAGTCTTCCTTTTCCTAGTGCACAAGTCTTTGAGAATTTTCGCATAAGAGGGGACTTGTTGAATAGCATCTAGGAGAGGGATGTTGATGTTAACCTGTTTGAACATTTCCATAATCTTCTCCATATGTGGACTCGATTTGTTACCCCTTAACCGATTAGGATAAGGAGCTTTAGCAATAAGAGCTGGGTCCATCATTGGAGAAGGTGGTGTGTGTGGACGTGATCCCAGAATAGGAGTGGGGAGTGTCTTTGGTGGACTAGAAGAGGGTTACTGAGGTGTCGATCCTAGAGGGAAACGGAGAATAGGCTCACAAGAAGGCGGTGGGGTAGAAGAACAAGGATCAAAAGTAGAAGTGTGTGTGGAAGGAAAGGTCTCAGCCGGGGTATTATTGATAGATTTTTCATTATCATCAATCTCTTCCCCAACATGATTATTCAGCAGTCTTCCTGATCTCAACGTTGTGATTGCGTTCACATTATAATGCCCAGGATTCGGTAGGGGTTGAGACGGAAGTTTTCCTTTTTCTCTCGCACTCATTTCGGCTTTTAATCGTGCAATTTCTGCTTCCATCGATTTTATACTCTCCTCTTGGGAGGTGGAGTTTTTCTTTATATCATCGACGAAAGTCTTTATTTCAGCCGAAACTTGCATGAAATTTGACAAGAGCAAATTCATGGTTTGTGCGAATGAAGAGAATTCATCAGAACCGGTCAATTGCAAAGGATTAGACGGTGCAGGTGTGTTGACCTGGTTTTGAAAATTTTGTGATTGGTAGGGATGCTGAGTCAGTTGAAGTGGTTGTTGTTGTGGTGAAGGAGCTCTTTGAAAATTGTTGTGGTTTGGAACCGTATTTTGATTTTGATGTTGGTTCTAAGCAAAGTTAGGGTGATTCCTCCAACCCTGATTATATGTGGAAGAGTATGGGTCATTTCTAGGTCTTTGTTGAAAAGCAGCATTGGTATGCTCATGACCTTGAAACGGAGAATTCAATGGACATTCTTCCGTAAGATGTGATGGATCAGAACAGCATCTACATACAGTTTTGGGGAGTGACATCGGATTTAGGGAGGCTGCTAAAAATTTATGTTCCATAGCTTCGAGTTTCTTTTGCATTGCTGTCATTTCAGCTCTAACTCCTATGGAAACATCAATTTGGTGAATGCCACCCCTAGACGATGACTGGTTTACACTCTCCCACTGTAAAGATTTTTCAGCGAAATCTTCTAAGAATCTCCAGGCTTCAACATCATCTTTAGTCATGAAAGTGCCTTGACACATGGATTCAAGGTTCTGTTTTGTGGTAGGATTAATGCCCTCATAAATGATTCTGCACAAATCCCATCTAGGGATTCCGTGATGTGGACATTGAACTAACATATCCTTGAAGCGTTCAAAACACTTCGAGAATGGTTCATTTGGAAGCTGGGTGAATTGATTTATTTCGCTACGGACTCGAGCTGTTTTATGATTGGGGTAGAATTTCTTAAGGAATGCTGCAACGAATTCTTCCCAATTTGAAATGGAATGTGCGGTTGTGTTATAAAGCCACTTCTCGGTTATATAGCATAAGGTAAATGGAAGAAGACGGAGACGCATAGCATCCACAGAAAGCTGTGAAGTACCCATCATTGCACATACATTTTCAAATTTGGTAATAAAGACATATGCGTCTTCAGACTCGAGACCGTGAAATTTTGGTAGAAGGTTGATGTATTGGGGTTTTATTTCAAAGTTGTCCCCGTTGGCTGGTGGAATAGTGAGACAGGTCGAAAGAGGACCTCGCATAGGATAGCATCTCTCTTGGAGAGAGATGCGGGGTGGATTCTGCGCACCTGCGGACGACAGCAGAGTAGTGTTAAAGAAGTTCAATGGAGAACCGTCCATCGATGTGGGTGTGGTGGCGGGTAAAGAAGAAATAGACGTAGAAATATCGACTTCGGAGTCGATCGGGGGAACGCGGACAAGACGGGCACTAGAATCCCGTATCCAGCCGAGCATGCACTAAAGGGTTTAGCACAAGTGGCAGCGTTAAGATAATTAAGGAAAATGTGAAGTGGTGTTTGTTTTGAAAAAGATACGGATTTTTGAAAAAATGCAAATCACAACAATGCACAAGCAACCCTAAATCTAGTGGTCACCTAGGTCAAGTCTCTAGACCGCTCCTAACTGCCATAAGACAAATCGCAAGATCAATCCTCTACTGCCTCTTTGTCCCTCCTGTGGCCAGGTAAGTGCCAGGTAAGTGGGAGGTTCTCCACTACGTAAGTAGTGGGCCTACTTAAGTAACCACTTGCCTTAGACACACTTGCCTTAGACACCACAAAAGAAACGCGGATAAGCAATATATTACCCATGACCTTCTCCTGTCCTAAGTGAGCGCGACGGTCCTTAGAGCCATTCTAGATATTTTTTAGTTAATGAGGGTAATGCAGATGCAGTTTTATGATTTTAGGGACTTAGGAAGGGTAATGAACTCCCCAACTAATCTGAATTTGGTCTTTGCCCATTAATTTCCGTATTAAAATATGCAAACAACCAAGATCAAACACGCACAATTTTGCTTTTTGCGGCGCTGCGAATTTTTGCAAAGAATCCTGCAGAAATTGGTTATGGAGCAGAGCAGGGAGGAGATAAGAAAGTGAGAAATTCACCAAGCGAATTTGGTACAGCGATCTGCTAGCCACACCGCGGAACCGCCGCAATGAGCACACAATGGCCGTGGAAACGCGATGATATGATGAGCTACCTGCACGAAAATTAGTACAAAGGCTTCTGTTCACTCACTGAACTCCCTGGAATATTCAGAAAATTTTTCCTCTCGCTCCACCGATTCCAGATCTCCTTGCAACAAATCACAACAAATCGTTTAGTATTTGTGCGAATTTTGATCTAAATATTCTGATGGATTAATAAATCTTTCAACTCAAATTTCAAAAACGAACAAATTAGCACACGATCCCCGGCAACGGCGCCATTTGATTGATCAGTTAATTACGCTACCGCATCGCGGTAACCACTTTCTCCTTCTCTAGATGGTCACTTCGTATCGTGTGTGTTTGTTTTGTTTTTGGTTGCCCGTGGATTATATACGGAGACTAATTTATGTTGTCGCCCGTAGGGCGTGGATTAGTCCAAATCCGTATTTTCTTAGATTTGGGTTTGGCTTGGGTTTAAGGATCGTTAATCTCATTTAAGATTAAGATTAACTTAAACGTTTGTTAAGGATACATTAGTCTAGTTTTTAGACTAAGATCAACTTAACGTTTGTTAAGGACACGTTATTCTAATTTTAGGCTAAGATCAACTTAACAGGATCATTTAGATCCAACAAAAGAGCATTTGGACTCTATTGTTTTAGTTTAGAGACTTTGTGGTCCATTACCAGTTTAAGGACATGGTGGTCCAATATTAGTTTAAGGACATCTCGGTCCAGTTTAAAGACATCATAGTCTGTAAAGGTTAAGGACATCATAGTCCATGAGTTTAAAGACCTCACCGTCCAGATTAAGGACATCATAGTCCATGGGCTTAAGGACCCCACAGTCCAGGTTAAGAACATTATAGTCCATGACCTTAAGGACCCCACAGTCCGTAGTTTAAAGACGTCATAGTCTATAAAGTTTAAGGACATCATAGTCTATGAGTTTAAGGACCCCACAGTCCATGGAATGATTGGCTATCGGGACCCGTCACCTCTCTGAAGACGTTGAAAGATTACAACGACAAATATCAGAGGAGTGAAGAGATATACCTTTGAACCAATGTTGATTGGGAAATCTGTAGTCCAATTTGGGATTAAGATCAATTAATTAGATTATGAGCACATAGACTCGGTTAAATCTGAATTGACGACTTATGGCCAACTTGGGCTAAGTCCACTTAGGTTTGAAATGTTGGACCTTTGTTTGGATTGTTGAACATTTGTCTGGGTTCAGCCCCCCATTATTTAGCAATGCTAAACAGGAGTTTGGGGTTCTGACAACATTTTGTCTTTGGCTGAACACTAACTATTCATTACAGCTCTGGGCTTTACTTTGCATATCATATGAACTGATCAATTTTGAGGTTCAGTTGAAGGGGAGACTTGCCTCTAGAAAATATAGCCAATTTGGGCTAAGATTGGTTTTAAAATAGTGTTAAACACTAGAAAATATTTGGCGATCACGTGTTCCCACATGATGTGCTTAAAATAATGTTAAACGCTAGGGACGAAGCATTTAAAGTAGTGTTAAACACTAAAATTGAAGTGGTCACATAGAGTCACGTGAGGCATCTGAAGATGGGGCAAAACTTCCTTTGTTTCCTTCCCAGAATATTCAAATAAGTGTTAAACACTTTTAGTCTTTAAGGTCATCACGTGTGAGCATGTGATGGGCATCCATACACTGGATATTAAAGGGATTTGTTAGGGGTCACGTGGGGACACGTGAGAGCGCCCATGCATTGGATTTTAATCCTTCAGTTCTTTCCATCTTCTCATTTTTAAAGAAGTGTTTGTCAGCGGTCACGTGGGGACACGTGAAGCACCCAAAATCTGTTCTGCCCTTTTTTATTTTGAGAAGTCTGTTTAAGGGTCACGTGGGGGCACGCGACCTAGTCTTGTTCATTCTCTTTTGATCATTAAGAGGGTCACGTGTTGCCACGTGACCAGGTTGGATACTTATTTCTTTACGTGCGTGGAGAGTTTTAAGTCCCTTGTTTTAGAATTAAATTCTTTGTTAGGGTTAAACCCTAATTTGTTTCAGAGGAATTAAATTCCTATGTATATGAAAGAATTAAATTTTTTAAACCCTAGTTCTCCCTCTAAGTTTTGGATCTGCATGGCAAAATCTCCCCGATGAGAATTAAATTCTCAACTTATGGGGAGATCTGCTTCTGCAGATCTTCAACTATGAAGAAGAACTAAGTTCTTATTTTAAGGGTTAAACCCTGTCTCTGATGGAGGAATTAAATTCCTAAGTATTTGGAGGAATTAAATTCCCTAAACTCAATTCTCCCTCTAAGTTTTGGATCTGCATGGCAGAATCTCCCTAATGAGAATTAAATTCTCAACTCATGGGGAGATCTGCTTCTGCAGATCTTCAACTAAAGGAAGAACTAAGTTCTTATTCAGAAGAGTTAAACTCTTAAATTTAAGAATTAAATTCTCTTTTTGTTTTATGGATCTTAGATCTCTTTCCTTTTCTCACCTAGGGTTTGTTTCTTTTCTCAAGAGACCTTCTTTTCTCTCTAGAGAATTAAATTCTTTTTTTTTGTATTCTCTCTTTATTGTTGTCTCTCCTCTTTTTTTTCTTTTCTTGGCTCTTATTTATAGGAGAAAGAAAAGAATCAGTTTGTTTTGTCAATCTTTCATTGAAAGATTTTAATTGATTTTGTAACCAATCATAATCATTTAGATTACTCGGTGAATTTTATTCACCATTGGATTTTTAATCCAAAAGATATTTTGTTTGTTGTTCCTGGCAGATTTTAGGAAAATCTTTTCTTGTATAGAATCTTTCTATAAATTGGTGATTTTTAATCACCATTGAATTTTTAATCCAACGATGTTCCACTTTACAGAGCACAATCTTTTTTGTTTGGAAAGATCTAGAGAAATATTTTTCCAGTTAGGGTTTTTGATTCCCTCTTAATTAGAATTTAATTCTATTAGTTCTGAAGGTTTGAGAGCCAGTCACGTGTTGGCACGTGACTTTTTGATTGACCATTTAATTAGAATTTAATTCTATTAATTCAGAGATGTTTAGGAACCCATCACGTATTGGCACGTGACCCCCTGATTAAGCATTTAACTAGAATTTAATTTTGTTGTTTTAAAGAACTCAGGAATTATCACGTGTCAGCACGTGACCCTTGGTCACGTGTGGGCACGTGATGCCCCATTGGGGTTTTCCCCTGTTGTTTTATTATACCTTTAATTCTTTTCAGTGGGTTTAAAGGCCCATCACGTGTGGGCACGTGACCCTATTTGATTAGGATTCAATTCTTATCATTTCATAGCCCTCAGGAAGGAATCACGTGTCAGCACGTGACCCCCGATCACGTGTATACACGTGATGCCCCATTGGGGTTTTTCTTTGAATTTTATGAGGGAACAGATCCTTAGCATGGGAGGGGTCGTAAGGGGCCTGCTAAGAACGGGCCGAGCAGGGTTGCTGCCCGGTGCCTCTTGGCGAGCGCTTTGATCCTTAAGGACGGGCCGAGCAGGGTTAATTCCTGGTGCCTCTTGGCGAGGGCTTACATCCCTGGCATCGTGGGGTAGGGAACTACCAGCCAGGGATAGCCGAGTAGGGTAGCCGCTTGGCTGCCTCTTGGCGAGGGCTTCAATCCTTAGCGCGGGAGGGGCCGTAAGAGGCCTGCTAAGGACGGGACCGAGCAGTGAAACTGCTCAGTTGCTTCTTAGCGAAGGCTTTGATCCCTGGTGTTGCGGGGTAGTAAACTGCCAGCCAGGGATAGCCGAGCAAGGTAGCCACTCGGCTGCCTCCTGGTGAGCGCTTCGATCCTTAGCGCGGGAGGGGCCGCGATGGGCCTGCTAAGGATGGGCCGAGCAGGGTTGCTGCCCGATGCCTCTTGGCAAGGGCTTTGATCCCTGGCGTCGTGGGGTAGTGAACTACCAGTCAGGGATAACCAAGTAGGCTAGCCGCTCGGCTGCCTCTTGGTGAGGGCTTTGATCCTTAGCGCGGGAGGGGCCATGATGGGCCTGCTAAGGACGGGCCGAGCAGTGATGCAGCCCGGTTGATTCGTGAGGTTCTATCCGACCTTCCCGGTGTGAGTATTGGAAAAGGGGTAGTCACGGGCGAAACGTGTCACGAACGCGTGGGGGAGGCGAAGCACCGGAGCCGCGCCGTTTCCACTTCATCGAGAAAGGCTCGATGTCTGCCGCGTGGCGGTATATTTGTGGGTGAAACGAGCGACTGTTGGACTCCTGGGGCGTTGTGGGCTATAAAACGGAGGGAGCGTTGATTACTCCTTCCTTCACATCCAAAACGTGAGAATGGAGGACTTCCCTTTTACCATCCCCGACATCGTAAACTTCGAGGACGTGTACCTCTACAATCAGCACTGCACCGAGGTCACGGTGCAGTTAGTGATAGGCCGCATTGAGGATCATTTCGGCCGACTGCTTCCCCGGCGCTCCCCTATGCTTCATTTGTTCATGTACTTTATCTGGAGGGCGTCGCCGGGGCTCTGCAACCCCTTGTCCGAACAGCTGAAGGACAAGGCGGTTGGTAAGCTAAGGTCTTTGCGTCACTTTGGCCTGATCTCCGCGGCTCGGTGGGACCGCTCAGTGGCTCTCATCCTTGAGTGCTACCAATTAAAGCACGATGCCGACGTTCGCGGGCTGCATCAGAGGCAGAGGTGCGAGGCCGCGATGGCTCGGCTGGCGGGAATATCCTCGGAGTACCACAAGCAATGTTCAATGCACCCCCTTTCCCTGCTATTGTAATTTTTCTTTTTCGATGTACGGCTGAGGAGCCTATAGTACCCTTTTGAATAAACAAAACTCTTCTTTTTGCAATATTTTATTGATCCCTTCTTATTACATAAACAGAAAGATCTTGAGAAAAGTTTACATTGCCTTAGTAAAAGAAGTACACGCTAGTAGATGTTCTTTTTATTGGTAGGGTTTGAGCTTCTTGGTGGTGTAAGGTCGTCTAAAACGATCGGCTCGGTCTCCCTGGCCTTCATCCTCGGATGGCTGTTGGCTTCCACGACCGGCGTAGGGTGTCGTGCCTCATAGGTACTCGACATACCCCCCGTCGACATGACCATAATTTTGCCGATTGTCAACTCGCCGGGAGGGGGACGCTGCTCCTGCTCGCGGTCAGCTTGCCACTTGTCCCGCAAGTACGCTGCCAAGTGTCCCGAACGAATGAGCTCCTCGATATAGTCTCGGAGCTATTTATAGCTCTCTGTGGAGTGGCCTTGCGACCTGTGGAAACCGCAGTAGAGGCCCCGGGTGCGCTTTGCCGCCATGCGCGAGATCGGGGGGATCTTGAAGAAACCCTCGCCCTTAGCCTCCTCTAGCAGTACAGTCTGGGAGATGTTGAGCGGGATGTACTCCTGAAACTTCGGGAAGTAGGGCTTTGCCCGCTCGAGTCTCTTTCTTTCTTCCCTCGCCCTTTTCTTTTGGTCAGTTTGCTCTGTCCCGGGGA
Organism: Agapanthus africanus; assembly: GCA_030015575.1. Classification (NCBI taxonomy): domain Eukaryota; kingdom Viridiplantae; phylum Streptophyta; class Magnoliopsida; order Asparagales; family Amaryllidaceae; genus Agapanthus; species Agapanthus africanus. Next base: position 162,511,135 of record JASDDO010000019.1, read on the forward strand.
GGTTTACGTTCACCTCGGACTCGAGCTGGATTTCACGCTCGGTCCAGGCCTTCACCTCAGCCATGGTCTTATGTTGCGCTAATGCAAAGGAGCGTAACCACTCCTTGTGCCTAAGACCAGACCTAAGTGCTGTAATGACCGTCTCGTCCCGATGTTCTGGGATCTCGAGAAGGGCATTGTAGAAGCGGGTGACGTACCTTTTGAATGTCGACGGTCCGTTTCTGCCGTCTGTTCCCGAAAAAGTAGCCGAGGAATTGGATGGACAGTTCGTCGAAAGTTGAGATCGAGCGTGGCGCGGGTCCTCGGAACCAGTCTCGTCCGGAGCAGATGAAAGTGGCTGGGAAAGCTCGGCATTGGGCGGCGTCAGAGTTGTTGATTGATCATTAATTTGGTGTCGTATGTAAGATATGATGTTTCACAACCAAAGAAATTTGTAAACCGCAATCAATAACAGTGTCAATTGTAGGTTCGTTAGCGAGTGCGGATCGTCCACAGGAAAAGTGTGATTTGCTCGTATTTGTTTTAGTTGAGTCGAAAATTAAAAGAAAGAAAAGAAAATTTGATTCAAGATTTATGAATTTTAGCTTCAAGAATTAAGAGAAAATAAAGATCAAGAAATCAAGAATCAAGAATCGTCCAATTTGAATTAGTTATCAAGATTTGTAGAGAGGATCGTAGGAATCGATCGAATCGATAGTGAGGATGAAGACTTGTGATTACGTATTCTTATCAATTGATGATTTGTTGCTAGATCGATGAAGATCAACGAGAATTAGGGATCTCTTGCGGAAACTAGGGTTTCATCATCTATCCCTTGTCCTTTCGTTGATTTTCATTCACATTCTAGCCTCTAGGAAATTCAAGCATCGATCGTTGATCACTAATTAAGAGCGAAATCATTCAAGAAAGCATCTCGCTCGAAACTAGGTTGTCGATGATTGAATTTACTAGAGTTTACAAAACTCATAGGACTTAAGAATCGTTCAAGAATGTAATCATCGTCATCTATCAATTTTCTCGATTCCTCCACGAGCGGGGTTTTTACTCAAACATCATGATAAAGAAAACAATTAAGAATTGAGAACACATCACAATGCAAAAATGTAAAGAAAGCAAGATTAAAGATCTTCACCTTTTATTATTCAACAATTCGTTACACTTCGCTCAAAGTGTACAAGAAATTGAGGAGAGAACTCGATCACCGAATTATCTTCGCATCGTCTCCGTGAGTCACGGATCGTCTTAGATCACTTGCTCGGTTGAAGATCGGCGTCGCTTCAAAAAGGCTTGATGGCTTCTTGCTTGATTTTGTACTCGGAGATCTTGAATTGGCTTTTGGAATTGGATTAGGGTTAAGGTTTGGATGCACAAGTTCTGTCACTCAACTTGTGGGTTAATTGATGTGGAATGATCAACAACCTTTGAATGAAGCCTTTGGGTCCTTTTTATAGCCTTCTTCCTTTTTAGCTTCCCCTAGAAACTTGATTAGGATTAGCTTCCTTTAGAAGCTAGGTTTAGTTTAGCTTCTCTTGCAAGCTTGGTAGTTGAGTAGAAGCTTCTAGAGTTAGTTAGTTAGCTAGCTTCCTTGATAAGCTTGGTTGTTAGGAAGAACCTTCTAGGTTTAGCTAGCTTATTTGAGATGCTTGGAGGTGTTTAGCTTGTACAAGAAGCTTGGCTGTTCGGACAGAAGCTTCTGGAGATTTCTGGAGAACGAGGTGTATTGATGAGGTGTGGCTACTGAAAGGAGAACCCAGAGAACACAAACTGTTGATGCTATGATGACGCAGCCGCGGATCTGCCGCCAATGTGCGCATACGGCCGCGGATCCGCGGCCGTTTAGTTGCCTTGGTGCATGGAATTTTCTGGGTGATCTTGTGCTGGCTTTAGGGCTATTTCCTGATGTCTGGAATAATTTTATTCTCACTTGTTCACTGCCAGATCACAAGTCTTTGACTTGGCGTATTTTTATCAGCACTTTTAACAGTTTTGGCTCTTTACCTGGAATTTCCTGCACACAATCTCGAGACAAGTGTTGCGATATACAAAAGATCGTGCGTGCAATAATAAACACATAATTTCCTCAGAATGCCGGTTATAATGTATAACACATGTTATTTGGTATTTTACAGACAATTTGCTAATATAGGCTATATTTATACCGAACATCTTTACATGATTGCAAATAGTAGGGAAATTGATGTGTTAAAAATGCAATATTTTCGACTGATCAGTTGTCTTGGAAGCTCATTCCTGCAGTGAATGCGTCCAAATGGTTCTTTGGGTCGGACTTACCTTCGAAGAGAGAGACCTTTGTGGGCTTGTTCTGGGAGGAGACATGGACGGCGAGCAGCTCCTCGGTGAAGGGTTTGTTGGATATAGTGCCCTCAAAGTCAATTATTGGATCACAGGTACGTGATTGCAATGATTGAGGAGGACCTATACCGGTAGTACAGTCTTACTCGAGATGATAGTATGCTATCTGGTTTGCCTTTATCAGTCGTGTACAGGTTCAGGTGACTGATCACTATTACACGTTGATAGAGCCCTTAGGATCTTGCTTGACTACCAACAGTATGATGGCGATCATATACGTGAAAGTTGGGTAGTCCATAAGCACATCCTTAAAAGTGGTCCCTAGTCGTGGGAGTTTCGAGACAGGGTATCGATACTCCGGAGTAGACTAGTGTATACAGTCAGACCCCGACGAGGGGCGGTGGCCGGTCTCACAAGCCACTGGTGTCAGTTGGATCACCTAAGATGTATACAGGTGCTCATTGGGTTATGAGTACACCGGACAGGACTCGCCGGGAACCTGCTAGTTGGTATTATACCTATCGTCAGATAGCAGTTCCCTGGTGACATGTGTACAGGTTAGTTCATCGACCTGAGGTCGTTATTTGTCTCGTGTGAGTTCCCACTGTGCTTTGATTTCTACCCTACCACGGCTCAAAGGAGTCGTGCAAACAGGTATTTTTTGGGTATAGTTCCGAGCCACATGGAGGCAAGTGAGCGGATCGGCAGGGGATTCGTCTCTCCCGGTATTGGGGGTGAGATCACGCTGTGTCTAGGAAAGCCATTACACCAAGTCCTTGGCCAAGGCAGGTGAGAATTACTGGTAGGTACTCCAGTAGTTTCTCAGGGTGTTCAGGGCTTGTCTCCGACACGACTTATACCGCTTTTGGAGGTCTGACGTTACCAGCCCCCTAGGCCCGATATGCGATACTCATAGACGAACGGACCGGACTATATGTATATTGTCACTGTTAGGCTCAGTAAGGTTCCAGGATGAGTTCGCTCATCGGCTTCCTTTGAGGTCAGTACATGGGCAGCCGTTACGCACTGCTAGTGCCGCTGACGTGCTTGTGGTTAAACCCACTGCCAAGGTACTGACGAGTCATCAGAGTCCCCCACAGATAGTTTCCCAAGTTCGGGCGAAACGTTGTAAAGGCCGTATGGTTTTATGGCAGGGTTCGGAAAATGCACGTGCATTTACGCACGTGTCATATTTCGGGCAGATAATACTGGTGGCCTTTGGTTTAAGCCGGATCCATGTATTATACTTTGTAGATATTATATCTTTGTCTCAGTTGCATTTGTATTCGGTCGTAATACAAATGCGGGTATATTTATACAGTTACGGGGTTATCCTGAAATTCGTTTCGGGATCGCTTTTGGAAGTTGCCAGTTTTCTATCACCCGTATTAAACATTCGGTTTAATACGGATTTATCTTTTCTTCACTTGGGTGAGTCATGAGGTGAGTCATGAGTGTGGAAGGTTCTAGATTTGGTGACTAGGATTGATGATTCATAGTTTGCATTAAATTAGAGATGATGTGTTAATGTGACTCATTCTTTTGCATTAATGTTTCTTGCAAAGCTTAAGATATTTCTTCATGATAAGCTTTGCTTAAGGTCACCCCCCCTTCCTACACTCACCCCGACCACCATATATTGTGGCCGGCCCCCTCTAGAAAAGATGAGGATTGATTTTGGGAAAAATATTATAATAGTTTTACTTCATGTAATTTCATATAGCTCATTTTTCTATCACCCGATTCCAAAAGGCAACTTCATTAACCGTTCGTCCATGGCTTTGGACGAACTGAGACAAAGTGTTCTACTCATTCTCTACATCAATCTTGGTAATCTCTTTTAGCAAACTTGATGACCGAGTTGCCTCGGGTCAGAGGCGGGAGCCCATTTAAAGATCCGTAAATGTGGTGCTACCTCGATGAAGAGCCAGGAGATCGGAGCAGCCGCAACGGAGCGTGGGATGATGGTTAAAGAACGAAGGACTCGGATCGTTCGGTATAACCTTTCTACCCACTTTGTAGTTTGTTAGTTTATCGTTAATGGCAGATCCGGGTTATAGTATGCGATAGCGCCAGTTATAAAAGTTTTTGTTCCGCATTTGGCGTTAGATTGACGGCCGGGGCGCTACCGTAGACTTACAGGGTTTTGTGAGCGAGTCGGCGGCATACTTAGCCCCGTCGCTCGAATGATGACCTTCCCGCTGCATACCCTCGATCTTCTTTTCGAGGGCGTCGCGTCGGCCGTGGTATCCCGATGATTCGGCACATTCTGATCTTTGGCCTCTGCTGTTGAAGACCCTGTCTGGCCGCGGCCCCAGTTCCTCTCGATGAGGTTCCTTAGGTCGCTTGGCGAGGTAGTCTTCGAGCTGCCATGACGAGTCCTGTCCACGCGATCCTATCGAGGGAGGGGGTGTCGGTCATGCCTGTGAGCAGGCGAGCTGACCGACATCTCCTCGGGAGGGACGAGGGCGCGAAGGAGCTCGGGGCGAAGAGCTCTGGAAACGGACCTCGGTGTTGAACTGTGGGGTGCCCAGCGAGTCATAGAATATGTTGGCCCGGGAGATCTGCGGCCGTGGGAAGCAGCAAGGCAGTGGTCGGCAATGCCGACGAGAGCAGAGTCTTCTCTCCCTCTATAGGGGTCCCAATCCCGAAGTGAGGGAGCGGCGACCTGGGGAACTTGTCCCCCCGTTTGGACACGGACGAGCGCGTCCACGACGGACGCAAGTCGATCTATCCGAGCGGCTAGGGCGTTGATGGTGTTCGGGGGAGGAGATTCGTCCGCGCCTCTATTGTGGGGGAGGCGGCGACTGGTGCTTGGATCGTCGCGGTGATCGCTCGCCATTGAATGGAGATCGGAAGATGAACTTTGTTCAGTGGAATCAAGAGTTTCACACAGACGGCGCCAGCTGATGTGTGTCAGATCACGTCAAGATGTTACCTTCCGTAGATCTGCTGCGAGAGACGATTGACGGCTGATATTGATTTGGAGGTTGCCTCCTGAAACATGTGGATTCTCAATGGGTTTGAGGTTATTGTGGCCGATCTACCTGCAATGAAGTTCCGGGGTGGTTGTACCACCGAGGACCCTCCGACGATCAAGTTAGACCGGATATTTGAGCAGAGTAATAGCCTAGTGGGGAGAAAATGGCTTACTTGAGTCGTCTGAAAGAGGGGTTTATATAGTGGTGGCAACGGGCATGTAGGTACGAGAATCACGCCGGCTGTTACGCCCCTGGAGTCACGCCCACGCGATAAGCGGGATCCCGTATCAATGATGAGACAGGCTCGTTAATGGGGGATCGTCATAGCGTGGAACGCGGGACGTGGCCGGCGGATATCTCGTGCATGGCGAGATTCGCGGAGGTGAGGCGGATGCGCCTGCGATTAGTGTCATTTGGTCGGTCGATGAGACCGAGGAAGATGAGCTCAGCGGGAGGCTCGGGAATGAGTGGGAGGCCGTGGCATCTTGTTTCTGCGGTAGCCCGGAGATGAGCTGAGAGGGCCAAGGAGGCTAATTTGTGCAGGGGGCTCGGAGGTGAGCCAACGGTTGCTTGTAAGGCGGGCACAGGAGTGGTGTGGTCGGTCGCAGAGGGTCGGCTACGTCTACGAGCTGCAGACCCGGGGTATTTTTGTAGGGTTGCTAGGCACGCTCACAAGGTTCTGCAAGGCATCAACCATGCCCGATTAAAATTTTAGCCGTGCCGAACAACCCAAAGCCGGATCTTTAAACTAGAGTTTAGGCGAAAACTAACATGTTAAACACTTTAACACTAAGTGAGAGGGATTACAACCTTTGTAGATCCGGTCCTTCACTTCTAAAGCTCCGTGTTGAAGTCCCTTCGCTGCGATCATCGTGTTCCGGACTCTCGAGAGGTTCCACGAAGAGAAAGATGCAGTCTTGCTTCCGATCTTCGATACAAAGATGATCTACCTTGAAGTTTCGTTAACACAAGCTAACACTCATAATATGAAGTGAACACCCTCATCTAAATAGCAAGGATAGATGAGGATGATGAAGTAGGATTTTTGCTGTCTTTTATTATCTTTTTCTCACACTCATTCATCACTTGGAAAAAGCTAATAAGCTTTTTCATGAAAGAAAGAAGAAGGAAGAAGATGAATAATAAATCCATAATCCTTTTGAGATGAATAGAGCAAAGGAGATAATGATGAATAATGCAACCATGGTTGACTAAACCATTGTAGAGACTTAACTAGGGTTAGGGTTTGGGTTGGGTTAAAGGTGAGTCATAACAAAATATCTTTCACAAGACAAAAGAAAAGCTTCTAGAATCTACTAGAAGTCTTAACCCTAATCCAAACCCTAATCATGTTTAAACTCTACTAAACATGTTGCATTAGTAATCATATCATATTACAATATTATATATCACATATATAATATTTATTGTAACAAAATAAAATAATACATTTAACATATATCGCATATATATCAATGTAATACCCGAGTGAGAAAAATAATCTTTTAGTGAGCTAATATTAGTTAATATAATTTAATATATCATATATATTATTATACATTAAATTATCGAATCAACACTTGATCCGACAATCCGGCAATATCGCATATAACCGACTAATATTTATCCGTACCGATTCATCGAATCAACACTTGATCCGGTGACCCGGCTGATATCAAATATCGCGAGTATATAATACGGTATCTCATATCGCATTATCCTCGGTCCCGCACATATCACATATGTGCCCCTACTCCATTTTGCCTGAGTCAAGAAACCTCTGTGTAGGACTCTAAAGAATCGTCAATACGCCGGCAGTAGGTGATGATCATATCAAACACCCACAAGCTACAAGCGGTCAGCTAAACGTAACAGCCACCCAGGTATTGAGCACTCAGAAGATCAACAAGCAAGCCTGTACATTCTCCTGTGAATCCAAACAGTAACACTCCCGTACAGTCCGGTCTCGTCGTCTGATATGTCGCATATCTCGCCTAGGGGTGGTAAACGTCAGACCCCAGTAGCTCGATAAGTCGTGTCGATATGAGGTCTATAACAGTTCGAGAAACTACTGATAACACTTATCAGTAAATCTTAGCAACCCAGGCCAAGGATTTCCGGTTATAGCTAATCGAACACCGCGCAACATCAACTCCCTATACCGGGAGAGACGAATCCCCTCCTATCGCTCATTGCCTCCATGTGATTCGGGATTGTACCCAAAAACCACCTTTTTGCACGTCCTCTTGGACGTTGTATGATGGAAATCAAAGCACAGTGGGAATCACACAAGACTCTATGACGATCTCGGGTCAACAGACTACTCTGCACCAGTGTCACCGGAGAACCGCCATCTGACGTGAGGTATAATACCATCTGGGAGTTCTCGGCGAGTCCGTCCAGTGTACCCAGTCTCCACTGAGCACCCGTACACCATCCTCGATGTCAAACACCGATGGATATGGGATCATCTATCGCCCATCATATGGGTCAAGATGCGTATACGTTAGTCTACTCTGGTGCATCGATGCCCTGTCTCGATACACCCTCGACTAGGAACAGTTATAGGATGTACTTGTCGACTACCGTGGCCTCACTAGTATGATCTCATCATAGTTCCAGTAGTCGAGTACATATCCTAAGGGCTTTATCAACATGTAACATAGAGACAGTCAGAGTACATGTTAAGATAAAGTACAACCAGATAGCATACTATCATGTCGAGCAAGAAAGTCCTCCCTATATATGTCCAAGCATCCATTACAATATACATTGTATGTACAGTAATGGCCTCTAGGGCATACATATAACTAACAATTTTACCGACGTACCGTTCCTGGTCTTTTCTTGCTAGCTTCGGGACACGTCATCTGCCACGTGTCACAATGTGCGAGATCGCCGATATTGAGCATCATCAGGAAGGAACAAATGGATCGTTAAAATAACTTTCATCACTTACACCTCCCAGATTTCAGCAATATCACAAAAAATACATTACAAAAATTCATAATTCTGTCCATGTTTACTTATACTATGTTTAATTTCATGCTAATATAACAATGATTTTTCTAGAGGCAGCAAAGGATGGGTCAAGAACTGAGGTCAGAGTCGGATTTAAAAACGCTTTTGCAGATTTGAAAGAAACAACTATAGCTAAACAAAATGTGGGTTTGATGATGCTCGATATCGGTGATCTCCCAGATCAGGACACGTGGTAGATGACGTGTCCCAGAGCATGCAAGAAAGGACCTACAGTGGCCGACCAGACCATTGCTGTCCCCGTCCTACCGACCAATGCTAGCTCGCCTCTGAAGCCCCAGCACAACTGGCCTCCTCAGCTTTACAGCTCGTCTCCGAGCCACCGCAGCACCAAGATACCTCGGCTCTCCCGCTCATCCGTGAGCTCTCCCGCCGAGGTCATCTTCCTCGGTCTCATCGACCGACCAACAGCACCGCTTGCAGGCGTAACCGCCATCCCGCGAATCTCGCCATGAGCGAGATCTCCGCCGGCCACATCCCGCGTTCCACGCCACCACGATCCCCCATTAACGAGCCTGTCTCGCCATTAATGGGATGTTCCACTGATCACGCGGGCGTGACGTTGGGAGCGTAACGGCAGGCGTGATTCTCGCGCCTGCCCCGCCTATCGCCACCACTATATAAACCCCTCCTTCAGACGATCGAGGTAAGCCATTTTTACTCCACTAAGCCGTTACTCTACTCAGATCTCCAGTCTAACTTGATCGTCGGAGGGTCCTCGGTGGTACAACCACCCCGGGACTTCCTTGCAGGTAGCTCGGCATCTACAACCTAAAACCCATTGAGATCCACATGCAACAGGAGCGACATCCTCCAGATCCAATCTCAGCCACCCATCGCTGCCATCAGCAGATCAACGGAAGGCAACATCTGAAAGAGATTTCAGCTCTCCATCAGCTGGCGCCGTCTATGGGAAGCTCTTGATTCCACAAAAATAAAAGTTCGCCTTCAGATCTCAACCTAATGGCGAGCGATCATCACAATGATCCAAGCACCAGCCGCCGTCTCCCCCTCAACGAAGGCGTGGACAAACCTCCTCCGCCGAATGCCATCAACGCCCTCGCCGGCCGGATAGACCGACTCGCGTCCATCGTGGAAGCGCTCGTTCGTGTCCAAACGGCGGGGCAAGGTCACCAAGTTGCTGCTCCCCCGCCTCGGGACCAGGACCCCTACAGGGGAGAGAAGACTCCGTCCGTGTCAGCACTGTCGACCATCGAGTCGCTACCTCCCACGGCCGCAGATCTCCCGGGCCAATACGTTCGGAGGCCCGCTGGGCGCCTCGCAGTTCAACGCCGAGGTCCGCCACCAGAGCGCCTCGTCCCGAGATCCTCTGCACACCTGTCCCTCCCGAGGAGATGTCTGTCAGCTCGCCTGTTACCAGGCCTGGCCAACACCCCCTCCCTCGCCGGGGTCACGCAAACGAGACTCACCACGGTGGCTCGAAGAATATCTCACCGGGGGATCTAAGGAACCTCATTGAGAGGAACCGGAGCCGCGGCCAGACACAGGCCTCCAACAGTAAAGGTCTGGGCTCGGAATATACCGAGTCGTCGGGATACCACGGCCGACTCGACGCGCTCGAGAAGAAGATCGAGAGTTTGCATCGAGAAGGTCACCGTTCGAGCAACGGGGCTAAGTATGCCGCTGACTTGCTCACAAAACCGTTTACCGAGGAGCTGCTCGCCGTCCACGTTTCCTCCCACAACAAGCCCCCAAAGGTCTCCCTCTTCGACGGCAAATCTGACCCGAAGGACCACTTGGGTGCATTCACCGCGGGAATAAGCTTCCAAGACCACTCCGATGCCGCCCAGTGCCGAGCTTTCCCGGCCACCCTCATCCGCTATGGGCGAGACTGGTTCTGAGGACTCGAGCCACGCTCGATCTCGACCTTCGACGAGCTAGCCACACAATTCGTCGGCCACTTCGTCGGGAACAGGCGGCAGAAGCGCACGGTCGACCATCTCTTCACGATCAAGAGCGGGGACAAGAAGACGTTCAAAGCATACATCACCCGCTTCTACAACACCCTTCTCGAGGTCCCAGAGCATAAGGACGAGACGATCATCACAGCGCTAAGGTCTGATCTTAGGCACAAGGAGTGGTTACGCTCCTTTGCATTAGCGCAACCTAAGACCATGGCCAAGGTAAAAGCCTGGACCGAGCGTGAGGTCCAGATCGAATCTGAGGTGAACGCAAATCTTCCCCGGGCAGAGCAAGCCAACCAGAAGAAGCGGGCAAGAGAAGAGAGAAGGGGACCCGAGCGGTAAAGGCCATATCTCCCAAAGTTCCAGGAGTACACACCACTCAACGTCTCCCAGGCAGTGCTACTGGAAGAGGCTAAAGGCGAAGGGTTCTTCAAGTTTCCACCGATCCAGCGCGCGGCCTCAAAGAGAACCCGGGCCCCTACTGTGGTTTCCACCGGTCACTAGGCCACTCAATAGAAAGCTGCAAGCAGCTCCGAGACTACATCGAAGAGCTCATCCGTTCGAGGCACCTCGCAGCGTACCTGAGGGACAAGCGGCAAGCTGACCGCGAGCAGGAGCAGCGTCCCCCTCCCGCCGAGCTGACCATCGACCAAATCATAGTAGTGTCAGGGGAGGATACGTCGGGCGCCCACGAAGCTCGGTACCATATGACGGGCATGGATGCCAACGGACATCCCGGGGGCTCAAGCTGCCCGAATAAGCTCATCTACTAGCATATGTTTTCTTTCCAGAGCAATGTACAACACTCTTGAGATCCTTTGTTTATATAATAAAGAGACTAATGAAGCATTGCAGAAAAGAAAAAGGAAACTTTATTCATTCTCAAAAAGGGGGGAGATACTGTAGGCTCCTCAGTCGTACAAAAAAAACAAGAAATAAAATTACAATAGCGGGGGAACGGGGTGAAGAGGACACTGCTCGTGGTACTCTGACGATATTTCCGCCAGCCGAGCCCTTGCAGCCTCCAGCCTCTGCCTTTGATCCCCCCGTGAGCATCGACATCACGCCTTAATTGGTAGCACTCGCGGACGAGCACTTCGGAGCGGTCTAGCCGACTCACAGAGATCAGGCCGAAATGCCTCAGAGACCTTAGCTTGCCTATAGCCTCATCGAACAGCATTTCGGATAAGGGGTTGTAGAGCCCCGGCGACGCCCTCCAAACGGAGTACATCAGCAGCTGGAGGAGGGAGGAACGCCGGGGGAGCAGTCGGCCGAAGTGGTCCTCGATCCTGCCTATAATAAACTACACCATGTCCTCATTGCAGTACGGGTCATAGAGGTAGACATCCTCGAAGTTTATGATATCTTCGATGGTGAAAGGGAAGTCCTGCATGTTTGCGTTTCGGATGTGAGGAGGAAGTAAACGACACCCCCTCAGTTTTATAGCCCCAAGACGCCCCCCGGAGTTCGACGGTCGCCTATTTCACCCACGACAGTGTCGCTACGTAACAGAAGTCACGCCGCTCGACGCGAAACCGAAATGACACCCCGTTGCTTCGCGTTCCCCATGCAGTCACAACACGTGTCGCCAGTGACCGTACCTCTTCCCGGTGCGCCGACTAACTATCAAAGTCAAAGCCCTCACCAAGAGGCAGCCCAGCAGCTACCCTGCTCGGCTTTCCCTGGCCGGTAACTTCCCTACCTCACAACGCCAGGGATCAAAGCCCTCGCCAAGAGGTAGCCCAGCAGCTACCCTGCTGGGCTATCCCTGGCGGGTAGCTCTCCTACCCTACAACACCAGGGATCAAAGCCCTCACCAAGAGGCAGCCCAGCAGCAATCTTGCTCGGCTATCCCTGGCCGGTAACTTCCCTACCTCACAACACCAGGGATCAAAGCCTCACCAAGAGGCAGCCCAGCAGCCGCCCTGCTCGTCTATCCCTGGCCGGTAGCTTCCCTACCCAACAACGCCAGGGATCAAAGCCCTCACCAAGAGGCAGCCCAGCAGCTACCCTTCTCGGCTATCCCTGGCCGGTAGCTTCCCTACTTCACAACGCCAGGGATCAAAGCCCTCGCCAAGAGGCATCGAGCAGCAACCCTGCTCGGCCATCCTTAAGGACCAAAAACCCTCACCAAGGGGCACCGGGCAGTAACCCTGCCCGGCCATCCTTAGTAGGCCACTTACGGCCCCTCCCGTGCTAAGGATGAAAAGCCCTCAAAAGAGGCAACCGGGCCCGACCTTGCCCGGTTATCCCTGGCTGGTAGCTCCCTACCCCAACAAACCAGGGATCAAAGCCCTATCCAAGAGGCAACCGGGCCCGACCTTGCCCTATTGTCCCTGGCCGGCAACTCCCTGCCCGGACAAACCAGGGATCAAAGCCCTCACCAAGAGGCCCCGGGCAGTAACCCTGCTTGGCCTGTCCTTAAGGATCTAAAGCCCTCGCAAGAGGCAACCGGGCCCGACCTTGCTCGGTCACCCTGGCCGGTAGCTCCCTACCCCAACACACCAGGGATCGAAGCCCTCGCTAAGAGGCACCGAGCAGCTACCCTGCTCGGCCCATCCTTAGCAGGCCATGTGCGGCCCCTCCAACGCTAAAGATCGAAGCCCTCGCAAGAGGCAACCGAGCGGCTATTCCTGGCCGGTAGCTTCCCTACCTCGCAATGCCACGGATCAAAGCCCTATCCAAGAGGCAACCGGGCCCGACCTTGCCCTGTTATCCCTGGCTGGCAGCTCCCTGCCCGGACAAACCAGGGATCAAAGCCCTCGCCAAGAAGCCCCGAGCAGTAACCCTGCTCGGCCTGTCCTTAAGGATCCAAAGCCCTCGCAAGAGGCAACCGGGCCCCACCTTGCTCGGTCACCCTGGCCGGTAGCTCCCTACCCCAACACACCAGGGATCGAAGCCCTCGCTAAGAGGCACCGAGCAGCTACCCTGCTCGGCCCATCCTTAGCAGGCCATGTGCGGCCCATCCAACGCTAAAGATCGAAGCCCTCGCAAGAGGCAACCGAGCAGCTATTCCTGGCCGGTAGCTTCCCTACCTCGCAACGCCACGGATCAAAGCCCTAGCCAAGAGGCATCGAGCAGCTACCCTGCTCGGCCCATCCTTAGCAGGCCATGTGTGGCCCCTCCAACGCTAAGGATCGAAGCCCTCACAAGAGGCAACCGAGCGGCTACCCTGGTCGGGTATCCCTGGCCGGCTGGCGCCCATGCCTAAGCGAATCCTGGGAATCGCGGAAACTACCCCAATGCCGTGGCGCCACACGGCGGACGTCGCACCACTCAAGGCGAAATCGAAGCAACGCGGCTCTGACGCTTCGCCTCCTCCAAACGTTTGTGGAACATGTCACTCGCAACTGTCCATCATCCCAAGGCCCTCGCCAAAAGGCACCGAGCGGCTACCCTGCTCGACTATCCCTAGCCGGTAGCTTCCCTACCTCACAACGCCAGGGATCAAAGCCCTCGCCAAGAGGCATCGAGCAGCTACCCTGCTCGGCCCATCCTTAGTTGGCCAATTACGGCCCCTACAATAACTAAGGACCAAAGCCCTCGCCAAGAAGCACTGAGCAGCTATCCTGCTCTGCACTATCCTTAGTAGGCCACTTACAGCCCCTCCAACAATTAAGGAACATGAACTCAACAAGATGCATTCGATCTATCAACGCCTTAGCGATCTCCACTTCGACTTCGGGGCCATGGAGATACCGTCTTCCCGCCGGTCCTCACACACTCGGCAAACGATCAGAGTCAAGTCGACGAGTAATCGCTAGACGAGGAACATACTGACCATAAAAGAAGTACTGAGCAGATACAAGTGTCTACCAACAAAAGGAAGTACAAGCTCAAACACTACCAAAAAAACAAAAAGTATTTATTCAAAAAGCTAAAAGTCTTTACAAGGGTACTGTGGGCTCCCCAGCCTTAGAAAAATGCCCGAAGGCCTAAAAAATACCCGACGCAACAAAAGAAAAGACAAAGAGACGATAGGGGGCTTCAGGCCCCGAGGCCAGGCGCAATAGCAATAAGATCGGCGTCCACCTCGACTGGGGATGCGTCCGTCACGGGAGCCTCGGCGTCGCCCTCGCCAAGGGCCCTTTCCCTGGCAGTGCTCCTGGGGGCATCCTCCTGCTCATCATCCCCGCGGGGATATTCTGCTCAAAGCTCTTCATCAGCAAACTCCGGCACCCGGGCCTTGACGGCGTCTAGAGCCTCGTGCCAGATGAGGGTGGTGGCCGAGGCTAGGACGGTGTAGAACTGCTCCGACTTCTGGAAGTTCTCCACCGCCTGCGCCGCCCTTAGGTCGGCTCTCTTCGCCGCCTCTACTGCAGCCCCCAGCTCCTTTCGGAGCGTGCTCACCGACTTCTTCATGGTGCCGATGAGCACCTCGGAGCCCTGAAGCTTGGCCTCGGCGGCCTGGGCGGCCTCGCGGAACCTACCCGCATCTCGCTTCGAGGCCGCCACTTCCTGCTTCGCTGCCGCCGCCTCCTGCTTCGCGGCCGCCGCCTCCTAGTTTCCGGCAGCCACTTCGGCCTCAAGAGCAGCGACCCTCGCCATCACCGCCTCCAGCTCCCGCTTTGAGGTCTCTCCCAACGAGGAGAGCTCGCCCGCGGCTCGCATCACCGGGGCTATATCCTCATCCTCCATCCGGATGGCGATAGCGACGTGCTGGAAGACCTGAAGAAGTCGAAGGGGGGTCAGAAAGAAAAAAGGGGAACAAAGTCTTGCAAACAGTGAGATGATGTACGAGCGCCAACCTGCAGGGACTCTTGGGCAATGGACGCCAATTGTGCCTTCAGCGTCCCCCCAGCGACCCAGCCCCCGGCCGACCTCTCCATGTCGTGCAGCAGGCTGTTAGAGATGGAAAGCCCCAAGGGCACCTCGAAGTGGAGCTCCCCCTCGTCCACAAAGATCGGAGAGGCCGGGGTCCGCGGAACTGTTCGAGGGAACCTCTTGAGAGATGACGGTGGAGAGCTCATCTCCACCTCCGAAGCTCGGGCGTCCTCTCCCCGAGCCCTTTTTCTGCTCGGCACGTGGCTGGGCCCCGGAGCGCGATCCACACTCGAGCGCGAAGGCGGGACGGCTGCTGGGGAAGCCGGGGCCGATGCCTGACGAGAAGAGCTGGCCCCTCCAGCCTTCGACCCCTTCTTCGGCTTGCACATGGCTGCTCGGAGGAGGCCCGTGTCCATGGTTTCTACACAAGACAAGATATAATGGAATCAGCGACACAAGCAAAGTTAAAACAAATACGAGCTCCTAACTTACCAACGAACTGGGCGGGACTGAGCCCGGCCCAAGTGAGGGCCCGCTCAGAAAGAAGCACATCAGCCCGAGAAACAGGCTCCCATGCCGCCACTCTCGCCGCGTCGGGGTCATTGGACGGATTTCCCTGCCAGCACTTATCCCTAGACCACCGGACGGGTACAAGCCAGTCCTCACCCTCTGGCGGCCCGATGAAGAAAAACTTCTTCTTCCAATCATGGATGGAAGAAGGCAGGACGACAACTCCCGACCCGACTACACTCCCTCGCTGCTTCCTAAAGGAGAGGTAAACCCACCTCGGGTCGCCCGCGTGAGTTCCGGGGTGACTTTTGTAAATAAGGGAGGAGGCAAGGATGGACAGACGAAAAGGGATTGCCTGCAACTTCAGCCAGACCAGGAACCCAAGGAGAATTCTCCAGGAGTTCGGCACTAGCTGGACCGGGGCTAACCCAAAATAATTTAACGCAGCTACAACCTCAGGGGAGAAAGGCAGGCGCATTCCGGCTCAAAGGGCTTCCAGGTACAAGGCGATCTCTCTACCCCTCGCCTGGTCTGCCCTCTCTCCTTTCTCGGCCAATCGTAGCGTGTAGACGGAGGGAATATGGAAACGGGCCCGAGCGGTGATGAGCTCTTCCTCATATCTTACTGAGAACGACGCACCGGGAGCGTCCGCCGCCACCGCTCCAGGAACCGCCCCAGACGCGCGGCCCCGGGAAGAGGATCTGACCCCAACTTCCTGGAGCGGCTCCAACACGGGGGAAGAATCCCTAGCATCTACCCCTACGACATCTACAAACTCCTCAAAACAAGACATCTAACCTGATGTGAAGAAATTCTTGAGAAGAGAAAACGCTGAGATCCGACCTAAAAGGGAGAGTGCCGAGCTAATAAGACTCAGAATGAGAAAAATGGGAAGAGGAAGAGACCCCGAATCAGGCCTCCCCTCGATTTATACAGTCGGCGTCCTCATCCAACTACGACGGTCGACTCCCGCCAAAACGGTTCAGTACGCTCGACGGCCGCGATCGCTCCACCTGTCGCATGCACATTGGCAACGTCCCATCGGATGCCAGAAGCCTGCGGCACGTCACATCAGCCAACCAGCACACGACACGTTGCCCGTCGCTTCACCAAGGAGCACACGATCCGGAGCACCCTCTTTAATGCGAAGGATCTCCCCCTGATTCGCTGGCCTCATCTAGAAAAGACAGCCAATTGCCAAAGACACGCCCGACGATATCTTCGGAAAAGAGCTCACCTCGGGTGATCTGGCAAACCACTCTCGACCCGACCCGTCAGCTGGTCGAGACGAGAGTAGGGGGCTAATGATGATGCTCGATATTGGTGATCTCCCAGATCAGGACACGTGGTAGATGACGTGTCCCAGAGCATGAAAGAATGGACCTACAGTGGTCGACCAGACCATTGCCGTGCCCGTCCTACCGACCAATGCTGGCTCGCCTCCGAAGCCCCAGCATAACTGGCCTCTTCGGCCTTACAGCTCGTCTCCGCGCCACCGCAGAACCAAGATACCTCGGCTCTCCCGCTCATCCGCGAGCTCTCCCGCCGAGGTCATCTTCCTCGGTCTCATCGACCGACCAACAGCGCCGCTTGCAGGCGTAACCGCCATCCTGCGAATCTCGCCATGCGCGAGATCTCCACCGGCCGCATCCCACATTCCACGCCACCACGATCCCCCATTAATGAGCCTGTCTCGCTATTAATGGAAGGTTCCGCTGATCACGCGGGCGTGACGTCGGGAGCGTAACGGCCAGCGTGATTCTCGCACCTGCCCCGCCTGCTGCCACCACTATATAAACCCCTCCTTCAGACGATCGAGGTAAGCCATTTTTACTCCACTAAGTCGTTACTTTGCTCAGATCTCCAGTCTAACTTGATCGTCGGAGGGTCCTCGGTGGTACAACCACCCCGGGACTTCCTTGCAGGTAGCTCGGCATCCATAAGCTCAAACCCATTGAGATCCACATGCAACAGGAGCGACAGCCTCCAGATCCAATCTCAGCCACCCATCGCCGCCATCAGCAGATCAACGGAAGGCAACATCTGAAGGAGATTTCAGCTCTCCATCAGGGTTAATTGCGGCTATTCCAAAATCCAAATAAGCAGGAAGTTTTTGTAAATGAATTAAGTCGTTAGTTGATGTTTTTTGGGTTCCTCCTCTTTTCACTTCAGCGTGTTTGTAAGTTCGTGATTTAAGTGGGCTACCTATATATATATATATATATATATATATATATATATATATATATATATATATATATATATATATTTCTAGTCATTATATTATATTTAAGTGGGCTACCTATCTGTGTAGATAATTTTTAATATATTTTTTAGTTTTAGTAGAGGCGGATCGGGGATTGTAATATGTTTATAAAACATTGTTTAGTTATTTGTTATATACAAATCTATAAATATATGTGTATATATATACCTAATATATAACAATTTATATATTCTTTTTTATAAATAAAAAACTCATCTCTCTCTTTCTTCCCCTATCTCCCTCTCTCGTCCCTCGTAGTTCGACTACCTCTCCCGATCATCACCTAACCTCGTCGCCTCCCCATCTCCACCTCCGACCATCGCCATAGCCGTCACCTTCATCTCCTTCGTCTCCACTTCATCCCCCATCGACCTCCTCCTCCTCCTTCTTTCCAAGCCAACTCGAGAACCCATCTCCATCACCGACATCTCTTTCTTCCTTTCGGAGCACCCACCGACACCTTCACAGACACGACTTCCCTCTCCATTAACCAACACCCTACAGCTGCCATTGTTTCCCCAATTAGAGCAAAGCTCTGTTCAGAATTCAAAATTTGAATTAAAACTGCGCTTTTATAAAAGCACTTCGCTACAACTAGTGCACCCCATGCAAAGCACATAGACACTAGCTCTAGGTGCGCAGCGCTCCAAGTAGCGTACCACGTGCAAAACACGTATGCGCTAGGGCTAAGAGCGCTGCGCTCCAATTAGCGCACCATGGGCAAAGCGCACCATGGGCAGAGTTCATAAGTGCTAGCGCTGAAACTAAATGTTCCTCACCGTTGGATCAAATATCCAACGGATATGATTAAATCATCAGTTAACAAGAATAAAATTCTGTTGAATCTTTCCAAACAGAAAAGATTGTGCCCTGAATTTGGAACACCGTTGGATCAATGATCCAATGGTGTTTAAAAATCACTAAAATACAGAACAAATTCTGTAAAGGAGGAAAGATTTCTCAATCATGTTAAAACAAGAAGATTATCTTCTATAAATCAGAAGCCCTTGGATCAAGGATCCAACGGTGGAGAAATTCCCAAATCAATGGGAGAATAAATCTCTTTAACTGATTCAACAAATCAGCTTCCCCTATATAAAGGACCCAAGACTTCAAGTTTAATATAAGGGAACTCCCCCCCCCCCATAAACTTTGAGAAAATCTCAAGAAGAAGAAGAAACTCTCGGCGAAGGAAGATAATTCTTTTTCAAGGTAAAAAGAATATACAGACGAAATCGACTTAATTTAATCAGAAGTACTTACTTCTTTCACTAATCATAGATCTTTAAGACAAAGTTGTCTTTCACAAAAGAGATTATGAACATCTCATTATAAGGGGGGGATAATTATTCAATTCTCTTAGGATCACAGATCCGTAAAGGCAAAGCCTTTCATCAAAAAGAGATTGAAATATCTCCTATAAATTAAGAACTTTGTTCTTAGAATCTTGAGACAAAGTCTCTTATCAGAAAGAAGATAATCTTCAGAGCGCAAAGTTAACCTAAGAGGAGCCTTAGCGCTCCTGATTTAAAAGTGCCTTAGTGCTCTTCATCTAGCGCAAAGCGCTGCAGTGCAATAGCATTTTAAACGCAGCGCACTGCGCTCATTGGCTAGCAGTCAGCGCTAAGCGCGCCACGTGCTCCTCACGTGTGCGCTGCATTACTAAAAGCGCTTTGCACTTATTATATGGCATCAGCGCCGAGCGCTTCAACGCTTCAATTATAGCGCACCAGCGCTCTACATCTAGCGCAAAGCGCTAAGCGCATCTGCGCTCTTCATTTAGCGCTAAGCGCATTAGTGCTTCACATCTGGCGCAATGCGCTAAACGCATTAGCGCTTTAACCATAGCGCACTGCGCTCATCGACTGGCGCTAGTGCCAAGTGCGCCATATGCTTTTATGTGCGCTTGGACAGAACATGAACTGTTCTTTGAATAAGCCTGGAGCTATGACAAATGCACAACAATCAGCTAAAGACAAAACATTATCAGAGACCAAACCAATGCTTAGCATTTTTAAGAGATTGGGCTCAAACAAACATCTAGCAACTCAAAAACAAATGTTGAACATTGTAATTGAATGGACTTAGCCCAAATTGGCCATAAGTCCTCAATTCAGATTAACTGAGCCCATATGCTCATTAATCCTTTGATCTTAGTCCCAAATTGGAATACAGATCTCTCAATCAATATTGGCTCAAGGATACATCTCTTCACTCCTCTGATACATGCCGTTGTAATCCTTCAACGTCTTCAGAGAGGTGACGGGTCCCGACAACCAGACATTTCATGGACTGTGGGGTCCTTAAACTCATGGACTATGATGTCCTTAACCTTGACTGTGAGGTCTTTAAACTCACGGACTATGATGTCCTTAACCTTGACTGTGAGGTCTTTAACCTCACGGACTATGATGTCCTTAACCTTGACTGTGGAGTCTTTAAACTCACGGACTGTGATGTCCTTAACCTTGACTGTGAGATCTTTAAACTCACGGACTATGACGTCCTTAATCTTGGACCACCATGTCCTTAAACTGGTAATCGACTGCAATGTCCCTAAACTAAACAATAGAGTCTAAATGCTCTTTTGTTGGATCTAAACGATCCCGTTAAGTTGATCTTAGTCTAAAAATTAGACTAACGTGTCTTTAACATACGTTTAAGTTGATCTTAGTCTCAAATAAGGCTAACGTATCTTTAAACACAACCCCTAAACCCAAATCTAAGAAGATACGGATTTGGACTAATCCACGTCCTACGGGCAACAATATAAATTAGTCTCCGTATACAATCCACGGGCAACCAAACACAAAACAAACACCCACGACACGAAATGACCATCTGGAGAAGGAGAAAGTTGTTACCGCGATGCGGTAGCGTAATTAACTACAGGGGCTTGCGCCTGCAGGGAAGAGCGTCCCCACAATCAAAAACCCCTCAAACAAGGGGGAATCTGACGAAGTCTGCTACATCGGCCGCATCTGTCTAAACCTTCGATACATGGTGCCATAAATCAACTAGGCATCTTCGGAGAGGTGGATGGATAGCACCAATTAGCATCTGCCCCGAATTTCAGGCAACACGTTCATCGCGTCTCCGCCACGTCTTTCGGAGGGAAACAGATTCTGACACGCCCGGTGGGACCTTTTCCTCTTTCCACTCCACACTTCGTGTGTCGTGTTCGCGAACGAATCGCGGTTTGCTATGGTTGCCTTTGGATTCGAGGTACTTAGATTTGGTGTTTTGCTCCGTGCAGAAAACACAAGACCAATGGCTTCAAACTGCACTAACTGCAACTGCAACTCTCGCTCCGTCCCGTCCGGAAGAGTGACTTACGGGCCTCAAGCGGCCTCCATCTTCGCTATTCAGGTGGAACAAGTGACTCAGGCCACCACCGGGCTATTCTTCGGGACTATGCTCCCACCGATAAGCTTCAATGCCCCAATGTCGTTGCAAGAAGCTCCAAAGAAGTCGGTCTTTGATCGGCTTGCAACTTCTGCGGCCCCTCTCAACGGGTCGCCCAATCCAAATGCTTCAGTCTTTGACAGACTGGGCTAACGCTCATTTGGGCCCATGAAGAAGCCCACAATAACAGAAAAGGTTATCCCAAAAAGGATAGCCATCCCTTCTCCTGAAATCATCAAGGTTGCTTCCCCTACTCGGAAGTCTGCTTTTGATAGGTTAGCCGTCCCCACTCAACGGATATCGGTCTTTAAGAGGCTGATGCCAGCGACTTCTGACCAACACAGGGGGCATGAGGAGGTCATCCCTACGGCTGAACCAACTCCAATCACACGACATGCTCGACGTCGCCACTGGCGCCGAGTGAGGAAAGCTGGGGGCAATTTTCCTTCTGGACTGACTCCGCCAGCTCCAATGGTGGAAGTTGATGCCGCTGTTCCAACTGGGAACAGTTTTGAACCACTAAGGAGGGTGCGCAAGAATTCTCCGACTGCTGTGCTGAAAAGATTTCTTCCACCAATGGAGAATGTCACAGAAACAAAGTTGGAGCAGTCCCCTCAGCGGCTGTTCTCCAAAATTTACAAAGTCTGGCGACAGGTCCAGGAGTCGGTGAGTGATCCAAATTTCTCCCGCCGACAGGAAAAGATAAAGGGTCGACAGGAAAAGGACTGCCCTGTCAAGCCACAGAAGGCGACGGTTACTTAGGTGCCCACTGCAACGGCCCCCTCAACTTTGACCGCCCATAAGAGGAGAAGGTCGGAGAAAATCCCCATGTCTACGACAAATGTCAAAGGCACTGAGCCCAAACGCCCTAAGTCTGAGGGCATGGTGGTGCATACCGTCTATATGACATCCGGAAAAGAGAACAGCCGTATCTCTACGGGTCATCGACCACTCACCAGATCCATAACAAAAGCCCAGGAACAACAGCAGAAGCTTCAGGAGATGCTGACTGCAATGGCCGCACTCACCGGGCCAAAAGAAAGCCCAGAGGCGTCATCAGAGCAGTGTCGCGAACAAGAAACCGATGCTGACTTCCTAAGCAGAGTCCTCGAAAAGAAGGACAGAGAAGCAGCAGAACAAGCTGCCAAGATAAAACAAATGGCACTTCTCTTCCAAGACATGGTAGGGATGATGCTACAGCCGGACCCTCCAGCTGAAAACCCTCCGATCATTGTTAAAGACGATAGAGGGGAGACATCTAATCCTCCTCCGGCTCTTTCAGCAGCCAAGGAGGAAACCATCTCCAAGGCCTCACTGGATGACTATATTGCTCAGCAAATACGAGCTCACCAGGCGAATGAAACGGCTAGCCAAATTGTCAAGACCGAACGACCCTATCCGGGCTGGTATGATCAAATAAGTTACCCGCCGGGATATACGATCCCTAAGTTCCACGTATATAAATGGACGGGGAATCCCCATCAACATGTCGCTCAGTTCAGGGCTCTTTGCGGCAACACCGAGGGCGATGATAAACTGTTGCTTCGCCAATTCGTCGGCAGCTTAGCGGAAACGGCCTTCGAATGGTAGTCGAAGCTGCCTAACGACTCTGTCAAAACATTTGCGGAGATGGAGCTGCTGTTTACACAAAGATTTGCAAGCGCCAGCGAGCGCACCCCGATCATCGCATTGATCAACGCCAGGGTAAGGCCAGGCGAAACATGGGTTCAGTACGCAATACGATGGCGGAATCTGTGGTCGAAATGCGAACAGCGCATCGAAGAAGCGCCGGCGGTGAGCATGTTCGTGGTCACTCTTGACCCTCAAGCGACCATCTCCCAGTTCATGATGTTCTTCAAGCCAACTACTTTTCAGGCCTTGATTGACAAGTTGGCCCAAATGGATCAGATGGGTCATAGACCATCTCCCTCAAAGATGGATCCTCCGAATGAGAAGGGGAAAGGGAAAGCAACCTTCGTCGCCAACACTCAACAAAAGCCGAGCAACTCAAAGCCGGTTGTTCGCCAAAACAACGTGAGTCTACGCCCATCCCTCAAGGAGAGACTGGGACGTCCTTACTCGTTTTCCCGGGATAAAACGAGGAGACTGTTCGAGCTGGCAGTGCGCAACAGACTCATCAATCTGCTAGGTCCAAAACGTCCGTTGTAGCCAGGCGATGTCAACAATCCTAATTACTATCCTTACCACCATGCAGTAAGCCATCCGATCGAAGATTGCTTCGTCTTCAAAAATTGGGTTGAAGACCAATATCAACAGGGCAAGTTCGCGCTGTCCGAAAACTGGAAAGTGAACCCGCCATAACCTCACACCCCTAAAAAGGTGGATATGCCGGGGGCATCATGCTCATTCATAGAGAAAGCCGCATGGACCGAAAAGTTCGTAAACTAGAAATTCGCCTCAAACATGGCAGCAAAGGACCGCTATGTCCTAAAACCGGTAACCAAGACCGAAACGTCGTTAAACTAACAATGGACCGCAATATCCTAAAACTTGCAATTGACTGAAACGTCTATAAACAACTACGGATCGCTGCATCCTAAGGCTGACGTTAAAAAAAACGGTATGTCCATAAGCAAAATGGCACGGATGAAAACCCGAAAGGGCTCCGTGAGTAAAAACAGCAGGGCTACCGGCGAGTTTTGTGAAAAACCCGAAAGGGCGCAACCTCGTTAAAAGAAAAAGAAAAAGAAAAAGAAAAAAAGAAAAAAGAAAACGGTATGTCCATAAGCGAAATGGGCACGGATGAAAACCCGAAAGGGCTCCGTGAGTAAAAACAGCAGGGCTACCGGCGAGTGTTTGTAAAAACCCGAAAGGGCGCAACCTCGTTAAAGGACACTTGCAAGGTCCTCTCGACTTTGTAAGGAGAAACCACCTGCGTGAGATCCTTACGACTCACAAGGGAGCAACACACTTAGGGATCCCCATGATTCCTAAGGAGAAATTACACTCGCGAGATTCTCACGACTCGTAAGGAGAACCCTTTTATGAGACCCTCACGGCCCATAAGATTCAAAAGCCTTAAATTACAGGGATCTGAACCTGTTCTTAAGCAGTCCCCACAACCTCCACTACTGCCCTACAAGCGGCTCAATACTGACCCTTGTATACAATCCACGGGCGCGAATAAACATTTCCCTAATAAAGTCCCACCCGTGACTAGGGATATGTTCACACGGTGAACAACCCTTATGAGTCCTTTCGACTTATAAGGAGAAAACTCTCTTTATGAATTATAAGAGAACACACACTTAGGAATCCTCACGATTCCTAAAGAGAAAACGCACATATGGGATCCTCACGACTCGTAGGGAGAAATACCTTTATGAGACCCTTACGGCTCATGAAGTCAAAAGCCTTAGTCAACAGCATCTGAACCCTGTTTGCTAAGCCACTTTTGTTCGATATCGACAGAGGCAAATGATGATTCGCTCCTGGCAATATTCCAGTTGTAGCGGTGCTGATGCCGAAATCAGTATCCAGTTTCAAGCCTGCAGCAAAGAAACTAGCGAGCCACACATGCATATGAAATAGCCGAAATGATGGGGCGACTTGCAAACAAAATCAGCAAGTAAAAATGTATGCATACAAAATAGCCGAAATGATTGGGCAACTCGCAATAAAAAGCAGCGAGTAAAAATAAAACAAATTGCCGAAATGATTGGGCAACTCGCAATAAAAAGCAGCGAGTAAAAATAAAACAAATAGCCGAAATGATTGGGCACCGCGAAAAATAGCCAAAATGATTGGGCAATCGCAATTTTGTCGATATAAAAAGCTGAAATGATAGAGCACCGCGGAAAGAATTAAAAAAATGATAAAAGAATAAAACTTTTTGCCCTACAGGTGAGATCACATCGATCCCTGTATACAATCCAGGGGCACAAACAAAGAGAGAACCATATAATCCCACCAGGCTCTATCAGAAAGAGAGCCAAGTCTCGACGGTCACATCTGCGTCCCAGAAGGCCAACGGCAACGTTCCTCCTTATGCCAGCAAGGCACGGAAGCAACACAACGAAACAAAGCAGAGTAATGGCAAAATCCCAGCTCCACCTCGACATTCATCTCGTTACAGCAGACGCAGTGTCAACAGCGTTCTTCCTCCAACAGGATTCGGACACGCCAAAACAACGAAGCAAAGGCAAAATTCCTAGCTTCAGGGTCTTAACGGTAACTCATATAAAACCTGAAAGACTACCAAAGATCGTCCCACATGGAGTGGTCACCACCTCGACATTCGTCTCGTTACAGCAGACGCAGTGTCAAAAGCGTTCTTCCTCCAACAGGATTCGGACGCGTCAAAACAACGAAGCAAAGGAAAAATTCCTAGCTTCAGGGTCTTGATGGTAACTCATATAAAACCTGAAAGACTACTGGAGATCGTCCGACATGGAGTGGCCACCACCTCGACATTCGTCTCGTTACAGCAGACGCAGTATCAACAGCGTTCTTCCTCCAACAGGATTCGGACGGGTCAAAACAACGAAGCAAAGGCAAAATTCCTAGCTTCAGGGTCTTGACGGTAACTCATATAAAACCTGAAAGACTACCGGAGATCGTCCCACATGGAGTGGTCACCACCTCGACGTTCGTCTCGATACAGCAGACAAAATGTCATTACAGCGTTCTTCCTCCAACAGGATTCGGACGCGCCAAAACAACGAAGTAAAGGCAAAATTCCTAGCTTCAGGGTCTTGACGGTAACTCATATAAAACCTGAAAGACTATCGGAGATCATCCCACATGGAATGGTCACCACCTCGACGTTCGTCTCGATACAGCAGACAAAATGTCACTACAGCGTCCTTCCTCCAACAGGATTCGGACACGCCTAAGCAAACGAAGCGAAGGCCAAATTCCTAAGTTCAGGGTCTTGACGGCAACTCATATAAAACCTGAAAGACTATCGGAGATCATCCCACACCAGCGCGGAGTGGTTATGACTCATCGAGGCTTTCCAAAATGAGCCTAACCTCAAATAAAAAGCGGCATGGCAAAATTCCTAACGCTTGCTCTTCTCAAATTGCCTAAGAAAATTGCTTGAAGACGTCTTGTCCAGGCCCCGAAGGGATCAGAGACACGACAGTCGCAAGGCTACTCGAACAGCAAGATTGCCTATCGAGGGATAATCAGCCAACGCGACGGTACGACGGGCAAAACCCTAGTACCACAGACCCTAACGGACCTCTGTCGTAAAGAGCAAAGGTTAACTGTAACGTTAGGACATTCTGGCGAGAACTTCTCGATTCGTCTCGACTCTTGAGGAAATTAGTGTCCTTGCGAGAACTCCTTGATTCGTCTCGACTCGTAGGGAAAAGCCTTAGGCAGCGGGGATTAAAAAAAAACCTGTTTCCTAAGCACTGGGGCCCTGCAAGTCGATCCAAAACGGACTCTTGCATACTATTCACGGACCACACTCTCCAAAGTCGAATCTCGATAAGGAGGGAAACAACCATTTACGAGTCCTCTCGACTTGTAAGAAGGAAAAATTCTCTAGTGAGATCCTTACGACTCGCAAGAGAAAAACACACTTAGGAATCCTCACGATTCTTAAGGAGAAGATACACCTACGGTATCCTTTCGACCGCTAGGGAGAAAATTCTTTATGAGACCCTCACGGCTCTTAAAGTTGAAAAGTCTTGGGAGGCAGATCTTAATCCTGAATCCTAAGCCATCGTTGTCCTGCAAGGAGATCAAGATAGACTATTCACAGAATACATTCAATAAAAAGGGGCTCACCATTGAGAAGGAAAATATGTCTTTTATTCATGAACCAAAATGGATACAAAGTACAATTCGTGAAAGAACAAAAATATACTCTCATTCAGGAGTATGTACAAAAGAAGAATAAAGGAAAAAATAGATACAAGGCTTCAAGTCGGCAAGCGATTTAGCAGATTGGCCAATTTGTCCCTCTTTCGCTGGGCCTCGCCTTCATGGTTTAATATTGTCAGAAGACGGGCCTCCGCCTGAGCTTGCTGAGCCTGGTATAAGGCAAGCCGGCCTTCGAGCTCTTTCTCAGTAGCTTTATGAGCCTCAACCCTTTCACGAGTGAACACGACAGCTTTGTCGATGGCCACCACCTCCTTGATGGCCTCTTGAAGCACTCGCCAAAGTTCATACGCTTTGTTGGCCTTCGCTGTAAGGCTGGCCTGAAGCTCTATTAGCACTTTCGAAGCCAACTCCCTTTCCGAAAACTTGTAGCTGAGCCTCTTCTCACAAGATGTCATATTCGCCGCACACCGTTCAATCAGGCCCCGTAAGCCCGCCTTCGCAGCCACAGCCTCCGAAGAAAGGCGGGTACACTCGAGCACGTGCAGGCAAGCCTCCACCTGCCGGCAAAACTCAACCCAGACTTGCACCACTGCTTCGCTGTGATAGGTGGCAAGAAAGGGGAGAAAGCCGTTAGCTTCTACAGCAAACGCTTCGGCCGTAATTGCATTGCCAGCGCGAAGTTCCTCGATCAAAGATGACAGAGAAGCGAGGGTTAGCTTGGCCATCCGTTCCGAAGCACGCAGGGCCAAGGGTCCTATTTATAGGCGCTAAGGGCCGTTTCAGTTCCTTGGGTGATCCAAGAGTCAAGATGTTGCCACCGTTGCACCCACGTGTGGGCCCCGTGAGCGCAACGATGGGGGGGCATTTGTTTTCCCAATTAGAGCAAAGCTCTGTTCAGAATTCAAAATTTGAATTAAAACTGCGCTTTTATAAAAGCGCTTCGCTACAACTAACGTGCCCCATGCAAAGCACATAGGCGCTAGCTCTAGATGCGCTGCACTCCAAGTAGCGTACCACATGCAAAACACGTGTGCGCTAGGGCTAAGAGCGCTGCGCTCCAATTAGCGCACCATGGGCAAAGTGCACCATGGGCAGAGCGCATAAGCGCTAGCGTTGGAACTAAATGTTCCTCACCGTTGGATCAAATATCCAACGGATATGATTAAATCATCAGTTAACAAGAATAAAATTCTGTTGAATCTTTCCAAACAGAAAAGATTGTGCCCTGAATTTAGAACACCTTTGGATCAATGATCCAATGGTGATTAAAAATCACTAAAATATAGAACAAATTCTGTAAAGAAGGAAAGATTTCTCAATCTTGTTAAAACAAGAAGATTATCCACTGTAAATCAGAAACCCTTGGATCAAGGATCCAACGGTGGGGAAATTCCCAAATCAATGGGAGAATAAATCTCTTTAACCGATTCAACAAATCAGCTTCCCCTGTATAAAGGACCCAAGACTTCAAGTCTAATATAAGGGAACCCCCCATAAACTTTAAGAAAATCTCAAGAAGAAGAAGAAACTCTCGGCGAAGGAAGATAATTCTTTTTCAAGGTAAAAAGAATATACAGATGAAATCGTCTTAATATAATCAGAAGTACTTACTTCTTTCACTGATCATAGATCTTTAAGACAAAGTTGTCTTTCACAAAAGAGATTATGAACATCTCATTATAAGGGGGGATAATTATTCAATTCTCTTAGGATCACAGATCCGTAAAGGCAAAGCCTTTCATCAAAAAGAGATTGAAATATCTCCTATAAATTAAGAACTTTGTTCTTAGAATCTTGAGACAAAGTCTCTTATCAGAAAGAAGATAATCTTCAGAGCGCAAAGTTAACCTAAGAGGAGCCTTAGCGCTCCTGATTTAAAAGTGCCTTAGTGCTCTTCATCTAGCGCAAAGCGCTGCAGTGCAATAGCATTTTAAACGCAGCGCACTGCGCTCATTGGCTAGCAGTCAGCGCTAAGCGCGCCACGTGCTCCTCACGTGTGCGCTGCATTACTAAAAGCGCTTTGCACTTATTATATGGCATCAGCGCCGAGCGCTTCAACGCTTCAATTATAGCGCACTAAGCGCATCTGCGCTCTTCATTTAGCGCAAAGCGCTAAGCGCATTAGCGCTTTAACCATAGCGCATTGCGCTCATCGACTGGCGCCAGTGCTAAGTGCGCCACATGCTTTTATGTGCACTTGGACAGAACATGAACTGTTCTTTGAATAAGCCTGGAGCTATGACAAATGCACAACATTCAGCTAAAAACAAAACATTGTCAGAGACCAAACCAATGCTTAGCATTTTTAAGAGATTGGGCTCAAACAAATATCTAGCAACTCAAAAACAAATGTTGAACATTGTAATTGAATGGACTTAGCCCAAATTGGCCATAAGTCCTCAATTCAGATTAACTGAGCCCATATGCTCATTAATCCTTTGATCTTAGTCCCAAATTGGACTACAGATCTCTCAATCAATATTGGTTCAAGGGTACATCTCTTCACTCCTCTGATACATGCCGTTGTAATCCTTCAACGTCTTCAGAGAGGTGATGGGTCCCGACAACCAGACATTTCATGGACTGTGGGGTCCTTAAACCCATGGACTATAATGTCCTTAACCTTGACCGTGAGGTCTTTAAACTCACGGAGTATGATGTCCTTAATCTTGACTGTGAGGTCTTTAAACTCACGGACTATGATGTCCTTAACCTTGACTGTGAGGTCTTTAAACTCACGGACTATGACGTCCTTAACCTTTGACCACCATGTCCTTAAACTGGTAATCGACCTCAATATCCCTAAACTAAACAATAGAATCTAAATGCTCTTTTGTTGGATCTAAACGATCCCGTTAAATTGATCTTAGTCTAAAAATTAGACTAACGTGTCCTTAACATAGGTTTAAGTTGATCTTAGTCTCAAATGAGGCTAACGTATCCTTAAACACAACCCCCAAACCCAAATCTAAGAAGATACGGATTTGGACTAATCCACGTCCTACGGGCGACAACATAAATTAGTCTCCGTATACAATCCACGGGCAACCAAACACAAAACAAACACCCACGACACGAAGTGACTATCTGGAGAAGGAGAAAGTTGTTACCGTGGTGCAGTAGCGTAATTAACTGCAGGGGCTTGCGCCTGCACGGAAGAGCGTCCCCACAATCAAAAACCCCTCAAACGAGGGGGAATTTGATGAAGTCTGCTACATCGGCCGCATCTGTTTAAACCTTCGATACATTGTGCCATAAATCAACTTGGCATCTTCAGAGAGGTGGACGGATAGCACCAATTAGCATCTGCCCCGAATTTCAGGCAAGACGTTCATCGCGTCTCCGCCGCGTCTTTCGGAGGGAAACAACCATCATCGTCATCTTTGTCGACTCCCTCTCCCGACAACCTCGTTGCCACCCTACTCTCTTAACCGTAGCACCCACCATTGCCGAGACCACCTCCTCCTTTTTCTCAACACAACTCTGATCCCCAGTTATTGCCTCCAATCCCCGAGCATCACCACGTTGCCGTCTCCACCTCTAACCACCATCGTCACCTTCCATCACCGAGCAACCCACTTCCCTTGATTCCTCGACGAGCAGCCATCTTCTTTTCCTTCCTCTGCTGACCCCATGACATCACCACAGACGCAAACCACCTCCATCTCCTTACCTCTGAGCCGACCAATCAAGTCAAGACA
Source organism: Agapanthus africanus (assembly GCA_030015575.1). Taxonomy (NCBI): domain Eukaryota; kingdom Viridiplantae; phylum Streptophyta; class Magnoliopsida; order Asparagales; family Amaryllidaceae; genus Agapanthus; species Agapanthus africanus. Next base: position 162,541,835 of record JASDDO010000019.1, read on the forward strand.
GCCAACCGAGAGCAAGCTTGGAGTTGCTTCGTGTTTTCCGTTGTTTTGTGTTCGTTCGTGTTCGTATCTGTATTCATCGACACCGAGGCAAGTTTATAACTTGCTACATGCTATAGTTTATGCAATTTACCTATATGTGTCGTATTATTATTATTTTTATTATACAACTATATCTATATAATTTATATACCGTAATTATTTAACATTAATCAATTTTACAATATACAGTGTATGAAAGTATATTTAAATAGTAATACCTGATAATTATGACAAAACTATTATAATACGGTCAAATGGATAAATTGCACTGTAGGAATTGATATGGTTGTACTCTTTACATTATAACTTGTGTACGTGATATTATTGCGAAATAAACACTTCATCTGTTTTAGTACACTATCATTGACATGCTTGCAATCTGCCAGACTATACTATTTTTGTTATCATATTAATATATGTTGCCTGTAATACTTACCGATGCCAATAATCCTGACTTGTTGTTCTGATGGACGTGACCTGTTTTCTAGATAGACATAACTTGTACATGTCTGTTCCTGTGTTGGTATTAGGTAGATATTATTCATACCTACCTTGGAAAACGAAACCTGAGGAAATGGGGAAATCAAAAGCGTAACTGAAGTGTAACTTAAAAAGATATTACATGTTTCCGTAGTTCCGGGCGGTAATAGAACAGAATCATTCTTGATTCATACATCTTGCATCCGTAGTCCCGGGGGGGTAACAGAATATATCTTGTGTCTGTGGTCCTGAGGGGTAACGGGATATATACTTTTGAGTTATATGAAAGAGTACATTCATTAGTTTCAAATACCTGTAAGATAGTTATCCAAGAAACACAGACCTTAGGATACACGTGACATGTTTGACTACCTATAACCTACTGTTATAACATCTGTGTTTGATTATGTTTATACTCATACCCCACTCTGGTACGTGACATCCTATATAGCACACTGTTCAGTTTATTATTACTATAATGATAATTATGACGCACTGACGTCTGGATTTTGCGTGGCCCTTTTCCTTTAACCTTATCGCAGGAAGATCAAGAATATTTTGACAGGCAAGCCGAGCAGTTAAGAGCTTTCTGCTGATTTAGTTTAGTGATGATTTAGATTTATTTTCTAGTTATGGTTTTGTCGTTGTGATCCCATAAAGGACGAGATTAGAATATTATTTCTTGTTGGATCTTTATTTGTTTCCGCTACCTTTCTCGTTATTATTTATTTATGGCAGTTTGAACATGTGATAGGTAGATATTTATTTATTGTTCTTGATATCTGATTGACTGCCGTAATATGAACATAGAAGGATATTTCCTCACCATATATAGTATGGTTGGCTTTGTCACGTTCTGTATTTACGTATTTTGGGAAGCGGGACGTGACAAAAGCTGTGGAAGTATATTTGATTTTGAACTAATTAAATTCCTTAAGTATTTTCTCAATAGCATGCGATAAAGTTAAAGCGATACCATTATTACATCTAATTAGTTTCATACCAAGAATAAAATCTGTATCACCTAAATCTTTCATGTCAAAGTTAGAAAATAAGTATTGTTTTACATGATTTATTATGTGAAATTTCTCCAAAACCACCTGTAATGCAACATATGTTCCCAAAACCACCATTGTGATTTTTTCGTGTACAAAAAACCCTTAAGCTTTTCTCTGTTAAATACGACCCCCTCGAGACCTCCTGCCGTTAATATCTTTATGAAATGACCAAAATACCTTGCTATATAGTGGACTCTTAAAAGAAAGATGAAAGGGCATTTTCGAAAAAAAAGTAAAATTTTAACTTAAAAGGTTTAAATTTTAACTTTAAAAGTTTAAATTTTAACAGCATAGGGGTAGGAGGGGACATATGTAAAGGAGAAAAGTTCGGAGGTTTCTGTGCAAAAAAAAAATCTCCAGGATGGTTTTGGGAACATATGCTATAGGATATGGTGGTTTTGGTGAAATTTCCCTTTATTACTTCAAGTGATGTTCCAAATAATAAAATATCATCTACATATATACATAAAATAATATAATCATTTTTAGATTGTTTAAAATAAACACATTTATCATATTGATTAATAACAAAATCGTAATTTAAAATAACTTGATCAAATTTAGTATGCCATTGCTTTGGAGCTTGTTTAAGACCGTAAAATGATTTAATCAATTTACAAACTTTATGTTTTTGGCATTTAACAATAAAGCCTTTCGGCTGCTCTATATAAATCTCTTCTTCTAAATCTCCGTTGAAAACTTCAGTTATAACATCCATTTGATGAATTAAAAGATTATTAATAGAAGAAAATGCAATTAGAACGCGCATAGTAATTATACGAGCAACAGAAGCATATGCATCGAAGAAGTCAATGCCTTTTCTTTGCGTATAGCCTTTAGCAACCGACCTAACCTTGTATTTCTTTATACATCCATCCGTTCTAAGTTTTCTTTTGAAAACCTATTTGCATCATATAGCCTTATTCTCTTGTGGTAAAGTAGTCACAACTCATGTATTATTTTGAATAATAGAGTTTATCTCACTGTTTCCCCTAATCAGAGTAAAGCTCTGTTCAAATTTCAAAATTTGAAATGAAGCAGCGCTTCATAGCAGCGCCAGCGCTGAGAGTCAAAAACTCTGAAGCAGCCCTCACGTGCGAAGCACATGAGCGCTGGCGCCAAGAGCGCTGCACTCTAAGCAGTGCACACCATGCGAAGCACGTGGGTGCTAGCGCCAAGAGCGCTGCACTCTAAGTAGCGCACCACGTGCAAAGCACGTGAGCGCTAGCGCCACGTGCAAAGCACGAGAGCGCTAGCGCTGGAACTGAATGTTCCCAAACGTTGGATCAAAGATCGAACGAATATGATTAAAAATCATCAATTGACCAGAATAAAATTCTGTTAAAGAAACATTCCTCAAAATCTTTCCAAATATAAAAGATTATGTTCTGAAAATCAGAGCACCATTGGATCAACGATCCGATGGTGATTAAAAATCACCAAAATACAGAATAAATTCTGTAAGGAAAAAATTTTCCAATCTTGTTAAAAACAAGAAGATTGCCTTCTGTAAATCAGAAGCCCTTGGATCAAAAATCCAACGGGGGAACATCCCCAAATCAATTAGAGAAAAGATCTTTTCAACTGATTCAACAAATCAGCTTGCCCTATATAAAGGCCCCAAGACTTCAAGTCTCATATAGAGGAACCCCCCCCCAACTTTGAAAAAGTTAAGAGTGAAGAAAAAGCTCTCGGTAGAAGAACTTTTCTTTAAGGTAAAAACAAAGAGATCAAAGTATCTCATCAGAAAAAGAACTTAGTTCTTATATCAGATCATAGATCTATAGCACAAAAGTGATCATAACATCTCATTATAAAAAGAGGGAGAATAATTCAATTCTCTTAGGATCAGATATCCATAAAGTCAAAGCCTTTCACCAAGAACATAAGAGGTTGAAATATCTCCTATAAAATAAGAACTTTGTTCTTAGATTCACGAGACAAAGTCTCCTATAAAGGAGAATTTAATTCTCAGAGCGCAAAGCTGCATATAAAGAGCCTTAGCGCTCCAAATTAAAAGAAGTGCATCAGCGCTCCAAAAGCTAGCGCACAGCGCTGCAAAGCCTTAGCGCTCCAAATTAAAAGAAACGCATCAGCGCTCCAAAACGAGCGCACAGCGCTGCAGAGCCTTAGCACTCCAAATTCACAGGAAGCGCATTGCGCTCATTAACTGGCGCACAGCGCTAAGCGCATCACGTGTGCACTAATTCACAAGAAGCGCATTGCGCTCATTAACTGGCGCACAGCGCCAAGCGCACCACGTGCTCTTCACGTGTGCGCTACTTCACCAGAAGCGCTCTGCGCTCATTAACCGGCGCACAGCGCCAAGCGCGCCACTTGCTCCTTACGTATGCGCTGAGAGAACATAAATTGTTCTTTAAATAAATAAAGCCCCAGAGCTATGATGAGTGCTCAGCACTCAATAAAAGACAAAAATGTAGTCAGAACTCAAACTAATGCTCAGCATTATTAAATGTTTAACATTTTAACTAAATGGGCCGAGCCCAAAGTGGCCACAGAATCATACCTCAGATTAATTGAGCCCATATACTCATAAATCTTTGATCTTAGTCCCAAATTGGACTACAGATCTCCCAACCAATATTGGTTCAAGGATACATCTCTTCACTCCTCTGATATGTATCGTTGTTATCCTTCAACGTCTTCAGAGATGTGACGGGTCTCGACAACCAGACATTTCACGGACTGTGGGGTCCTTAAACTTATAGACTATAATGTCCTTAAACTTTACGGACTGTGGGGTCCTTAAACTCATGGACTATGATGTCCTTAAACTTTACAGACTATGATGTCTCTAAACCACCATGGACTGTGAGGTCCTTAAACTCATAGACTATGATGTCTTTAAACTTTACAGATTATGACATCTTTAAACTGGACCGCGATGTCCCTAAACTAAAACAATAGAGTCCAAATGCTCTTTTGTTGGATCTAAATGATCCCGTTAAGTTGATCTTAGTCTAAAATTAGATTAACGTATCCTTAACTAACGTTTAAGTTGATCTTAGTCTCAAATGAGATTAACGATCCTTAAACCCAACCCAAAACCAAATCTAAGAAAATACAGATTTGGACTAATCCATGCCCTACGGGCGACAACATAAATTAGTCTCCATATACAATCCTCGGGCAACCAAAAACAAAACAAACACACACGACACGAAGTGACCATCTGGAGAAGGAGAAAGTTGTTACCGCGATGCGGTAGCGTAATTAACTGCAGGGGATTGCGCCTGCAGGGAAGAGCGTCCCCACAATAAAAAAAACCCCACAATGAGAGAGAATCTGACGAAGTCTGCTATATCGGCCGCATCCGTCTAAACCTCCGATGCACGGTGCCATAAATCAACTTGGCATTTTCGAAGAGGTGGACGGATAATACCAAATAGCATCTGTCCCCAGATTCAGGCAAGACATCATGTCTTCCCGGCCTCCGGTGGTAAACACTCACTTTGAACGGTTTCCAAAACGGGACTTCGTTACTAAACATGGCCTCGGTATAACTAGATGGCTCACCTTCAATCAAATAAGTGAATATACCCTCACCAAAATTATTTTCTATCCTAGTTCTCTTTGATCTTCGAAGTTCTGGTTCGGGTGATGAGGATCGGCCTACGGAGGTTTCGATGCTCAACATGATCAACTCCCTCTCAAGAGATAACAAAAGAACAAGATCCTAAAAGTACCAAGGACGAGTTATGATGGCCTATCTTTTAACAAAAGCAGCAACTTTTCCTTTGCTAACAAGCGGCCTTTATTCAATAATCAAAATTGTCACGCCTCGCTTCCCGGTGTACGAGGAAGGTGACATGGCCAGGCCACGACGTATTTACTCAGAAATAAACACGTTAAGTGTAAAATAAGCAATATATATAAAATGCACAAAAAATGACAAGAGATGTAAAATAAACAACAATTTTATTAACATTCATCTTTACAATACATTGCTTTGAAATGGAAAGTACAAGGATATAACGCAATGCCTAAATAATGGCATACAAAATGAAATAAGTATAAGGAAAGTTAGAAGTTTGGCTGCTCTGTGAACTGATCCAAGTCGTTCTGAATGGGCTCGGTCTCCTGAAGATCCGGTCCTCCTGACGAATATTCCAAAGAAAGAAAGAGACAGGAATGTCGTCAGCGAGCTAGCGCTCGGTAAGTCCCAAAAGTAAGAATGGAATAGAACAAGTAAAGAGAAAGAATCGGTAATTTATTCAGGTATATGTTTGTTATGCTAACATAGTTGTTTGTAGCTTGGTACAGAAGGTATCAGTGTATACGAGAGGAGTCCAACTATCCCGTGGACTATGGTAACAGGTAAATACAAGGCCCGTCAAAACCCATGGGACAACGGCACGAGAGTTCAGGTGGATGTCTTTTAGTGTCCATCATCGTGCTACTTTCTGTACCAATCTACCCCGTTAATGTATTGTATTGAATTATAATTATCAGACTTACCGAGACCATGGATAAAAGTTGTTCATGTAATCAAGTTCGGAATGTAAACAAGTAGGTGCTCCCCTCCGAAAGACGGCGCGACAGGGACGTCTTGTCTGAGATTCGGGGCAAATGCTAATTGGTGCTATCCGTCCACCTCTCCGAAGATGCCAAGTTGATTTATGGCATCATGTATCGAAGTTCTAAATGGATGCGGACGATCTAGCAAACTTCGTCAGATTCCCCCTCGCTTGAGGGGTTTTTGATTGTGGGGACGCTCTTCCCTGCAGGCGCAAGCCCCTGCAGTTAATTACGCTACCGCATCACAGTAACAACTTTCTCCTTCTCTATATGATCACTTCGTGTCGTGGGTGTTTGTTTTGTATTTGGTTGCCCGTGGATTGTATACGGAGACTAAGTTATGTTGTCGCCCGTAGGGCGTGGACTAGTCCAAATCCGTATCTTTCTTAGATTTGGGTTTGGGGGTTGTGTTTAAGGATACGTTAGCCTTATTTGAGACTAAGATCAACTTAAACGTTTGTTAAGGATACGTTAGTCTATTTTTAGATTAAGATCAATTTAACAGGATCATTTAGATCCAACAAAAGAGTAATTGGGGGCTCTATTGTTTAGTTTAGTGACGTTGCGGTCGATAGGTAGTTTAAGGACATTGCGGTCCAATGTTAGTTTTAAGACGATGCGGTCAAGGTTAAGGACATCATAGTCCGTGGATTTAAAGACTCCACAGTCCGGTGTTAGTTTTAAGACATCACGGTCAAGGTTAAGGACGTCATAGTCCGTTGTTAGTTTTAAGACATCACGGTCAAGGTTAAGGACATCATAGTCTGTTGTTAGTTTTAAGACATTACGGTTAAGGTTAAGGACATCATAGTCCATGAGTTTAAGGACCCCACAGTCCGTGAAATGTATGGTTGTTGGGACCCGTCACCTCTTTGAAAACGTTGAGGAATTACAACGACAAATATCAAAGGAGTGAAGAAATGTACCCTTGAACCAAGGTAGATTAAATGATCTGTAGCCTAATTTGGAACCAAGACCAATTAATTATATTGTGAGCTCATTGGCTCAGTTAAGTCTGGATTGAGGACGTATGGCCAACTTGGGCTAAGTCCAATTAAGTCTGGCCCTTTGTTGGACTGTTTGACATCTGTCTGGTTCCGGTCCACAAAAGTTTTGAGGGTCTTGATAACATTTCTGTTGTAGCTTTGGATGTTATTCAATTTTGAGGTTCAATTGAAGGGGAGGTTTTGCCTCTGAAAGATTAGCCAATTTGGCTAAAAGTAGTGTTAAACACTAAATAACAAAAGTGTTAAACACTAGAGACAGAATTCTCAAACTAGTGTTAAACACTAAAAGAACAATCAGTGTTAAACACTGGAAATATAGTTTTCGATTTAGTGTCAAACACTAGAAAATAATCAGTGTTAAACACTGCAAATAGGGTTTTCAAATTAGTGTTAAACACTAAGAAAAATCAGTGTTAAACACTAGGAATAAAGATCTCTAATTAGTGTCAAAACACTAAAGAAAAAGGGGTCACATGTGGACACGTGAGAGCGCCCAAAGGTAGGACCAGATTTCCCTTATTTTGTTCTGCAAAAAAGTATTGAATACTTTCTATATTTGATTTTGGAGCATCACGTGCTGACACGTGACGGGAATTTGTGTGCTGATTTACCAAGGGGTCACGTGGTAACACGTGAGAGCGCCCAGAGCTTCTATTTCTTTTGCTTTTTCTTTCTGTGCTTCAGGGGTCACGTGGAGCACGTGAGGCGCTGCCTCTGAGTTCTTTTCTGCGGATCTTTACAGGGGTCACGTGGGGACACGTGACCCTGGTTCTTTGCCTGTTTGAAGATCTCTTTATCTTTTTAAGAATTAAATTCTTTATAGGGTTAAACCCTAGCTATAATTTTGGAGGAATTAAATTCCTATTTTCTTTGGAAGAATTATATTCTTAGGTAGGGTTAAACCCTAATTTTCCTTTTGTGGGAATTAAATTCCCATATATGTAAAGAATCAAGTTCTGGTATAGGGTGAAACTCTAATTTCATTTTAAGAGGAATTAAATTCCTGGGAGCTTGAGAAAATTAAATTCTCAATTAGGGTTAAACCCTAGTTCTGTCCATCTTGAAGGAATTAAATTCCTATAATTTTGGAGAATTGAATTCTCATATAGGGTTAAACCCTAATTTTATCTTGGAGGAATTAAATTCTTATAATTTTAGGAGAATTAAATTCTCCAAACTCAATTCTTCCTCTAAGTTTTAGATCTGCATGGCAGGATCTCGACCCGATGAGAATTAAATTCTCAACTTATGGGAAGATGTGCACTTTGCAGATCTTCAACCAGAGAAAGAACTAAGTTCTTTGCAAAAAAGTTAAACTCTTAGATCTTTGAGAATTAAATTCTCTTTTTTCTGAAGTTTTGATCATCTTTCTTTTTCTCACCTAGGGTTTTCTTTCTGAATTTTCAAGATGCTAAAATTCTCTTCAAAGTTTTCTCTCTAAAATTCTGTCTCTCCTCCTTTTAATTCTCCCTTCTCGACTCCTATTTATAGGAGGAGGAAAAAAATCAATTTGTTTAGTAAATCTCTCACTGAAAGATTTGATTTGTTTTCATCATTAGTCTGAGCCTTTAGATTACTAGGTGAATTTTATTCACCGTTGGATGTTTTAATCCAAAGATATTCTATTTGTTATTTCGGTGAGATTTAGGGGAAATCTTTCCTTGTCCAAGATTTTTCCATAAATTGGTGATATTTAATCACTCTTGGATTCTTAATCCAACGGTTCTCCATAATTCTTCTCCATTTTAGAAAGATTTAAATGATCTTTTTTAAAATTTAATTCTGTTGAACAGTAAGGCTTTTAAAGCCAGTCACATGTGAGCACGTGACCCCCTAAATGGACTCCTCTTCCGTGCTCTGTTTTATGCCGCTGCTTTAACCATCACGTGCCAACACGTGACCATTGGTCACGTGTGAGCACGTGATGCCTCTTCTGAAGTTTTTTCTGATTTTTAATCAGGGAACAGTAGGCATGTAATCAAGTCAAGTTATAGCCATAGTTCGGTCAAGTCAAGTCATGTTTGCATATTAATCTTGTTCTGGTATTCAGGTTCAGGTTCAAGTATACATGTTAAGGTTTTGATTCATGTTTGAATTGTATTGAGTTTGGATTAAATTCAAGCTTGATTTAGACTCAAACTTGAGTCAGACGCTTAGAACTGATTTGGCTCCTGAATTGGGTTTGAGAGTTATCGGTAACTGCTGCACATGGACGGCAGAATTTGTGTCTTTTTCCAAGACAATTACCATTGATAACACCGTTAAGTTTTTCTATCTTAAATAGGCAAGCACTCACTTTCTACGGCTCCCTGAGGCTCAAGAGAATTGATCCCGTTTAAACCCATATTTACTAAAGTCCTTAAATGTAATTTTATATAACTCGAGGGGGTTTTATGAAAAATATTTTATATACTTTCAAAATAAATCTCGAGTATTTATTTATATTATTTAGGGTTTCCGTGGATGTGTATTTTAAGAATTGAGGTATTTTAGTGATAAATATTTTAACTTGAATAGTTCAAGGTATTTTACTGTAAAGCTTGACTTTTGGATAACTTGAAGATATTTTGATGAAACTTGTCATTCTTTTATTTTCTAGAAAACATGGAATTCTATTATATCTTGAAAATATTTGGTTTAATAATATTTATATAATTATTAAAAATTAATTTTATTATTAAGTAGAAAATTTTATTTTTCTTACAAATCGTATTAAAATTCTTTCGAGACCGAATGCTCCATGAGAAGATCTGCATCTCGCTCTACTAGCGGGAGGATGTGAGATAATCCGCACCATCTAATAACGGGTTCCCCAAATGGGTTGTAGATGCATAATCGCAAAAAGTTTTAATAATACTATTTAAAAGAAAACTGTTTTTTTATAGTCGATGGTATTTTAATGAAATATTGTATTTGCAACAAAAATATATTCAATAAGTATCGTGCTATGTAAACATGTGTGTATGTGAGGGATATGTCATTACCCCGTGATGTTTTCTAAAGGTATGTACAAACAAAGGAATAAAAAAATGACGTATATAAAGTTCATGGTATTTTCATGTAAAAGTGAGATTTAAGTTATTTAACATGATGTTTTAGAGTGAAAATTGGTTCTAAACATTTATAATAGTGTTACAAATATTATATAAAAGTTGGATGAACAATATGTAATTAAAAAGTGAGATTTTATAGTTTAGAAGATTTACATCCGTACTAACTCCACTTAGTGATGTTTGTTTTGAAAAGAGATTTTAGAAAAGGAGAATGAAGAGAGAGGACTTACAAGCTAGAAAGATGAAGATGAAGTAGAAGAAGAGGGTGTAGTTGTCGTGGTGTCGCGGGGTTGCCGGAACTTGCTCGATTCCTCGCCGGAAGTTGATCTTTGGCTAACTCCACTTCTATTTCACTTGTACTTGAGAAAATTTAAGGATTTTAGCTATAAATTTCAGAATGAGGAGGGGCTAAGATATGGGGTTGTATTTATAGTGTGGAATTAGGGTTTTGGAATTGAAAAAATAAATTAAAATGCATTTAAATTGGATTTAAAGGCGAAATTAAAGTATCTGTTTAATTTCAGAGAAATCAAATAGTGCAGGGGTAATGAGGGTAGGGGAAGAGTCAAGCATGAGCCTCATCCCTTATGGACCGACCGTCGGTGCCAGCTAATCTCGCCGGCCAAAATGTGAGGGGAAATCGGTGGATATATGCCATGTGTCCAAGTTTGTGTTTATAATATTAGGCACATATTTGTTTTTCCTGACTTTTTATTTCCATGTGCAGTGCACGTGTAAACTTTTGGGCTTCCAAAAAGTTTAAAAGAAAATTCAGAAAAAATATAATGTGCTTAAAGGGATTCGAACACAGAGGCTGCGTCACAGCAGTGCAAGGCTTTACCAATGAGCTACAAGTTATCTCATGCTGTTCTTAAACAAAAATAGCTTACAAAGTGTACTCAGGCTTGCAAACTCCATTCTGTATATTAACTTAAAAAATTTCGTACAGTAAAATTAGAGTCATTACAAAAATCAACCCCCTTCATCCAATAGTTCTCATCTCATTTAAATTGGTGAATAAAAACTTAACCCTAAAGAAATAAATCTTAACTAAAAAGTAAAGACAATAAAATAAATCTAATTTAAACAACTTAAATTGGAGCAAATCTTAATTAAATATCAATTTCAATTGTAAATAATCCCTTGATAAATCTTTCTATACATCTCAACCATATCTTCCGCAAGATCTTAATTGATCTCGACATATGCTCCTGCATCAGATTTCCCAGGTTGGAAAGAACTCAACATCAAGTTTTGCTCTCCTTGCTCCTCAACGTAACGCTTTAGATTGGCAACATTGAAAGTCGCCGAACTCCATAGCTGCATGATAGCTCGATCTTATATGTATTCTCACCAATTCTTTCCAGCACTCTGAATGGTCCATCGGTTCAATCCTTCAGCTTCCCAAATTTACCTTGAGAAAATCGCTCGGGCCGAAGATTGATCCACACTAAATCTCCTACTTCAAATTTGGCTGGCCTTCGATATTTGTTCGCAGGTGCTTTATACTTGTTCGATTTTTTTTATCTTGGCACGAACTTATTGATGAAGTTTCTTAATATGTTCAGCCATATCATCGGCATCTCCACTAAACTTCGTAGTGATGGGAATTGGTACAAGATCAAGAAGACTGATCGGATTTCTTGCATACACCATCTCAAAAGGACTCTTCCCCATTGACCTTGAAGTCGATCAGTTGTTGGCAAACTCAGCTTGTGGTAACACAGACTCCTAACTTTTCTTTTTATCGCCCACATAACTCCTCAGCCAATTTCCTAATGTTCGGTTTAGAACTTCAGTCTGCGGATGATGTGAGATACTAAACTGCAATTGCGTCCACATCTTTGGCCATAATGTTCTCCAAAAATACCCAACGAACTTTATATCTCGGTCTAATGTCACCGTCTTTGGATTTCCACGTAACTTAACAATCTCTTTAAAATATAACTTGGTCACTCGAGAGGCATCAAATGTTCGGTTGCATGGAAGAAAATACGCCATTTTTGAAAATCTGTTGACAACAACTATAATTGAATCCATACCTTTTTGTGTTCTCGGCAAACCCAAGACAAATTCTAGGCTAATGTCATCCTACGGAGCTTCGGGCACTGGTAATAGTGTATAAAGACTCGTGTTCTGCAATCGATTTTTAGCCAAGGTACAAGTTCAACATCTTTCCACGTGCTTCGCTATGTCTCTTACTAATTTCGGCCATACAAAACACTCCTCCACCAAAGCAATCGTCTTATCTCGGTCGAAATACCCTGCCAAACCTCCGTTACGGCTCTCCAAAATAATTGCATCTTGAAGTTAGGAATTCGGCACACATAATCGGCTTCCTTTGAAAAGAAAGTCATCAACGAGCACATAATCTTCGAAATTTCCTGATAGACATTTTGCACAGATTTCGCCAAATTTTTCATCTTCCTTATATAATTCTTTCAATTGCTCAAAACTGATAACTTTGACTCATAAAGTCGATAATAGTGAAATTCATCGGCTCAACGCATCAACTACTTTATTCTATCGGCCTTCTTTATGCCGAATGACAAACAACACAAATCACTGTATATAAGCAACTCACTTTCCATGCCGACTATTCAACTTATGATCAGCATTGATATATTTCAACATCTCATGATTGGAATTTAACACAAACTCTTGATGAAGTAGATAATGCTCCCAATGTCGAAGAGATTGAACAGTCGCATACAATTCGACGTCATAAGTTGAGTAACTACTTCTTGAGACGTTCAACTTCTCGCTAAAAAACGCAATAGACCGACCTTCTTGACTCAATACTCCGCCAATTCCCAATTTAGACGCGTCATAATCAATTTCAAACATTTTACCGAAGTCAGGAAGTGAAAGCACTGGAGCTTCGGTGATTTTCTTCTTAGTCAACACAAAGCTCTCATCAGCCATTTTCGTCCACTCGAAAGGTTTTCCTTTTAAGCATTCGGTCATCAACGCCATCAATGTACTGAAATTCTTTATGAACCGCCGATAAAACGAAACCAAACAATGAAAACTACACAGTTCATAAATAGATGTCGGCATCATTCATATAGATGTCGGCGTCATTCATAAAGTGATAGCTTCTACTTTCGTTGGGTCGACTTTTACCCCTTCGGCTGAAACTATATTATCCAAGAAGACCAAACTGTTGGTAACAAACCCGCACTTCTTGAGACTCACGAACAATCTCTGCTCTCTCAAGGTATATAAAATCTGCCGAGGATATTCAACATGTTGCTTCAAATTTCGACTATAAATCAAGATGTCATCAAAATAGGCTACCACAAACTTCCCAATAAATGGTTGAAACACTTGGTTCATTAGTCGAATAAAGGTACTCGGCGTGTTAGACAACCCAAACGGCATAATAAGCCACTCATACAATCTATCCTTGTCTTAAAAGCTATCTTTCACTCATTGCCTCGCCGAATCCTAATTTGGTGATACCCACTTCTCAAGTCGATACTTGAGAATACTCTTGAACCTAAAACATTATCTAGCATATCAATCCGAGATATGGGAAATCGGTATTTTCCCGTGATTTTGTTGATAGCTTGATCGTCAATCGATACACATTCGCCACGATCCATCTTTTTTTTTTGAACGAGCAACGCCGACACTGCACACGGACTTATGTTTTCCTTCAAGTATCCTTTTTGCATTAAATTCTCGACTTGTCGTCGCAATTCTTCATGCTCCTTTGGTGTCATGCGATAAGCCGGTTTATTCGGTAAGACTGCTCCCGGAACGAGATCGATATGTTGCTGAACATCTCGGTCAAGTGGCAACCCAACAGATAAGTTTTCTAGCATGACATCTCCAAAAGACCCTCCAAGATCGGTGGATAGCTCGAATATTCTTTATTAGCCTCCAACACCATCAAAGCATACGTCTCATCACTTTTTTCGGCCGCCTTTATAAATTCGATATGACTCAAAAAATTATTAACCGAGTTTTTGTTTAGCACTTCTTTAATTTTCGAAGGCCCCAAAATGATCTTCACTGCATCCTTATAGAAAGAGCAAGTATTTTTGTATCCATCATGCATCAGTAACCCTTCTATATTTCATCCCTGAACCTTTGCATTACTATATTTCACTGCAAAAGTAACCTAAAATTACTTTCGCAGTTTTTTATTCGAACAAAAATCTTAGACGGTAATTATGGATAATGATTGTACTTTTTTTTTTCAATTGCTTTGACCGCATAGCTAGACCAATGTCCTCATCAAAGCTTTTATTCTCTTCCAAATATTCTTAAATGTTTAACCTAATGAATTTCAATCAGCAATTGGATTGTCATGCATATATACATCACTAGGATTATAATGCTAAATACCGGGGTGCAAAATTTTTCAAATTGATTGTTTAGATGGCATTGTCTTCTTTTTAAAAAAAATACAAAGAAAAAATATAGATTTTCATGTTATATTCACTCGTATCTTGCACGTGTGATGCACTTGTTCAAATAAAAAGTATGTTTAATTTTTTTAATTTGAATTCAAAAAATTAGAGAAGATTTAAACTTACACGGTGGGAGTAGTTAATTTGTTTTCAAAATGATTCACAATAATTATAATAGTTATTTAAGATTTTTTAAAGGAGAAAGTAGACAAGACATCATACTCAATTAAATATTAAAAGTAGTTATTTAAGATCAGTAGATATGATTACATAGTTATAGCTGATTCGGTTAATAATTGTATTCTCTGTTGAAAAAACGGAATATTCAGCCGAAATTCGGATTCGGTGGCAAAACGAACAAACACTGCAATATTCGATCAAATTTGAGGTCAAACCAAATACTCGCCACACAAATCGTATATTAAGATGAATACCGTGAATATTCGGCCGAATTGACCCATTAGGTCCAAAACAAAAATATCCACGACTAAAAAATCAATTATGGGATACACAACTTAATTAAAAAACAAATGAGATCCATACTCCTTATCTCACAACCACTTTCTCCTTATTTTTCTCTTCTCATTTTTCTTTTTCAACCGAGACTCAAACCCACAATCTACCGATTTATTTCAGACGTCTTACCATTAGGTCACGAGTATATTAGTTTTCTATAATTTTATATTTTTTCGAATTTTTTATATGTGATATTTATATGAAAATATTGATGGCTGCATAATTTGAATAAATCGAATATCCACCGAATAAACCGGATATTCTTTATTTACCGGCCAATTGAACAAACATCGAATCCGTTCTTTACAGCATTAATTGTATTTATTAAATATTTGTTAAAAAATATTCTATATTTAAATTTTTTTTGGTGATGTGGCATTATTTGATGCCATGTAAGAGCATCAAATTGAAATCAATTTGGGACCCTTAAGTTTTGTGTTTATCAATTTGGGACCCTTAAGTTTTGTGTTTATAATAGTGGAAATAACGGTTTTCTATCACAATTCTCAAAATAGTAATTTTTCCCTTCCAACTTTCGAAATCAAAACATTCTCTTTACTATTCAAGATCAAAAAACAAATTTCTTCCCATTAAGAAAACAGTTAATCCTAAAAAATAGCTCTCAAAATTACTTATCCATTCATCCCAAGATACCACACTCCTTCAAGCCATCTATTATTTTTCTTTCAATCATACTCATCACTTTTTGGGGTTCAACTTTACCCTCCAACTTTGTATTTGTCTTTTTAATTAATTTCTGGTTGATTTTATTTAATTTTATTTGTCAGGATTATGAATGAATTCACGTTAAAACTCGATCAGGACACAAGCACCATGACTCTATGAAATTGACCATTATTTAAAAAAGGTAATTTATTTTGATAAAATGATATGTTTGAAATTGCCTTACTTCGGTTAAGACACAATCGATTTTCATCACAAAATTACATCACAAAAAATGAGTTCACTGACCAAAAAAGGGTTTATTTTGGTATTAAAAACTTATAATGTAATGTAAATTTAGATTTGTTAATTTGTTTCATCCATGGTAAAAACTCAATTAGCTTTCTTTTGCTTATAATTGTATCAGCACTTGCAAAACACTAGTAGTCATTAAACAGGAAAACAAACTGAGGTAAAGTCATCAATCTTCTTGGGAAAGAAAACGCTGAAAAGATAAGAAAAGAGGGATTTGAGATCAAGAAAGAGCCGTGAAGTTTTGAGGGTGAATATGAAACATTAAAAATTTGTGGGTGACAATCTTAAAAAGGGTCCCAACGTATTTGACTAGTATTTTCCAACCTTAGACAATCTCTAGAAACTGTTCCATCTCTCTCTCTCTCTCTCTGAGCCATTTTCGGAGCCCCGATCCATTCCCACAACCGACCCACGCCGTCTCTCTCCATCAATGGCGATCATCCCCCAACCGTCGCTGAAGGCCGTAACCCTAACCCACGTCCGGTACCAGCGTGGCGACCGCCTCGGCCACTTCCTGGCGTGGATCTCCCTCGTCCCCATCTTCATCTCCCTCGGGGGATTCGTCTCCCACTTCCTCTTCCGCCGCGAGCTGCAGGGCGTCTGCTTCGCCCTCGGCCTCCTCGTCTCTCAGGTCCTCAACGAGCTCGTCAAGACCTCCGTCAAGCAAGACAGGCCCGAGACCTGCGTCGCCCTCGAGACCTGCGACTCCCACGGCTGGCCCTCCAGCCACTCGCAGTACATGTTCTTCTTCGCCGCCTACTTCACGCTGCTGTGCTGGAGGAGGTCGAGGGTTTGGATTGCGTCGGTCGTGGCGTGGCCCGCGGCGGTGCTCACGATGTGGTCTAGGGTTTATTTGGGGTATCACACTGTCGCTCAGGTCTGTGATCTGATCTGTTTCTGTGATAATGCTGTCATAATTCATATCTTGATCTGGAAGTAAGCATAGATTATTTGCAAGGTCCTAAATTTTGCCAAAGTTTGAATCTTGGCCTCACCCAAGGAGAAAACCACCAAAATTTGGGCGATATTGCCCAAATTAACTGCTGAATTATGAGATATATTTCAACCAAATATCATTTGCTAGTACTAACATTGCGAATAATTAGTTATAATTTCTGAATATGATTATAGATGTTGGATTTGAGTACAGATCATTTTCTAGTTCATTTTGATTGTGTAAGTACTTAGGTGTCCTAAATTTGGTCTCAAAGTCTATCCTGGCCATGCCTGAGGAGAAAGGTACTAAATTTGGGTCGCTATTCACAATGATGATAGACAGTTTAGCCAAAGTTACTGCTGAATTATGTGATTTTTCAAGCAATCATTCATTTACTAGAATTAACACTACGTGCAATTAGTTGAGGCATCCGTCTATTATATAGATAACATTTAATAGCCATCCCTAGTTTTACTTGGAACTTTATTTTAGATTTTTCTTGAATTTCCAATAATTTTATTATGATTACAGATTACTACATGTGATTTTTTGAGTTATAAGCTTGGACCCATACAGGACCCATCCCCACCTCCACTGGATAAAGAAAAATACTTTCGCAACCCACTTCCAAGCCTACGCCCATGCTACCCAAGAAATAACTAACATGAATTCATTGCATGGCTCTAGTATCTAGATAATGTAGTTCCCATTATTTTCTCTCTTGGTAGCATGCGGGTAGGCTCAAAAATGGATATGAGGAGTATTTCTCCTAAATAAAAAAGGATTTACCTCCACTCCCTTGTGTAGGTTGCATGCTTCTTAGTTGTTCTTGTCACAATTTTGACGCCCTCCCATCCCTTAAGACTTGGTGCCTATGATTCTTATATCATTCATTCTTCTACAACAAGCCTTTTCCTGAAATTTTGATGTCGGTTTCCATATTTGCTCCGTTAAGGTTCGTCTCCTTGGTGAAATCGACACATTTCTTTCATTTTGCTTTGTTAAGGATCGTGTACTTGGTGATTTGACAATCAACATATCATTCTTTACTACATCAATCCATATTCATTTAGGTCTGCCTAAATCCTCATTGTGCCGTTAACTACAATTTTATCGCTTATCCTAACTAGAGCATTTATTGGTTTCTGTTGCACATGTTCAGGCCATCTAAAATATTGGAGTGATCTCCATCTTCCTAAAAACACACTCATTCTTTATCCTTGACATTTCCAAAAATATTTGCACTTTGTTGATTTTAAAACCTGTTATCAAGTTCATCGAAGTTTGTCTATTTGTATTTCCTTTACTTGGAAAGAGAACATATATAACTACCATTTTGACCTTTATCATTTAAAAATATATATATTTGGTGTAGGTTTTTGCTGGGGCTGCCCTCGGTATCATTCTTGGAGCAGGCTGGTTCTGGATTGTGAACACTATGGTTGTGGATTACTTCCCGGCAATAGAGGAAAGCGCGATTGGAAGGTACCTTTATATCAAGGATTCCTCACACATTCCTAATGTGCTTAAGTTCGAGTATGATAATGCTAGAGCTGCTCGGAAGAAATTAGCTACTGATTAAAGCGGCAAGTTACTTTTAGTTTTTGCAGATTAATATATGTTCTTTAGTTTGTACGCGTAAAAAGTATTGATTTGTATATTTGATATTGGGCAAAGGTTTATTTATCCTCAATTCTTTGTGACAAATTATATTTGATATTAGCAATCTCTTCAAAATAAAGATAATCCATTATGTGGTATGTTTCTCATATATTTAAAGGTTTAATTCTATAGAAACTTTATTGCAATGAATTAACGACCAACAAAATCTATACTATCTCTTTAATGGTGTCCTTTTCACTCAGTTGAAGTATATCTATTATTATGACCCTACTCTAGATTACTTTGCCCTGGTCTTCCCCTCAACTTATCTTTCAACACAAATTCTAATGGTTTGCTAATTGCAATTGCAGATTGGTTAATCTTAGTTGATTATGTTACCGTTGGTCTTCCCCTCGACCAACCCTTTGACACAAATTCTGAAAACTTCCTTGATTGCGAATGCAGCTTGGTTGGGTCTAACTTAATTTCTCTCCTTGACCTTATTTGGAATAAAATGAACTAGGGAAATCTGTACTTTAAAGACTTGGTGCTTCAGTGTTTGCTGTGATTTTTTTCTTCCCAATGCAGGATAAGGATAGACAGGGTAGAAGCATTACTTTTTATTTCCTTTTTTTAACCTAAAAGATAGATAAATTAATACAACAACAACAAGCCGGTATCCCAAAATTTGGGGTCGGCTAAGGATAGCAAATTTAATGAGCAACAAATTTAATGGGTGAGTAGGCTAAATAGGTCTACCCCTTAATTTTTTTTTTAACATTTGAAACACTTCAAATTTTACCTTCTTTAATTAGGAGTTTGATCCACTAATGTGCCCTTTCCCCCAAAGTGTGAAGCCAAAAAAACACGAGAGTTGTGGAAGTTTTCAGAATATATGTTCATGCTAAAGGCCTCTTACTGGTGCTTCTGTAATTGTAGTTGGTACATAAACAAAACCCTGGCCTAAACTGAGGCAATGATATATCTCATTTTATTTGTTGGTTTACTTGGTGCCTTGCAGGGCTTTAAAAAGCTTGTAGGCTCAGAGCTTAGCATGTTAAATCTCAGAACTTGTTTAATAGTTTATGCAAACTGAACTTTAACATAAATCTAATCTCGAATAGATAACTGAACCTAACTTGAATATGACATGCTCAAGTTCGACTCATATTTGAACTTAACTCGATTAGGGCTCGATGGCCTCCGCTTGTTTAATATTCGAGTTTGAGTCATTTATAGCTCGTTCAAGGCTTGTCCTATATAATCTCACATGCTCCTTGATTATTAGTATATTACTTATTTTTATTGGCACAATGGTGTAGCCATAGGCACTTAAAATTTATAGTACCGTTAGGTCTAGTCAAGATTTACTTATATATGTATGGGTTGAGAACTCGGTTTCAGTTTCGATCCATTAATGTTAGTAAGTTTCAATATGTTTAGATTAGTTTCATTGGTTTTGATTTGAGTCTCGGTCCTGATTTATATATTTACATACAAACATATGAATACATCAATATGTATATATGGATGCATACATTACCATACATCCATATAAGATTCCACATTATTAGATGCCAGATTTGAATATCTGTGGCATAATTAAAGAAACATATTAGAGTGAATTGTGATAATTAATTGTGGAGTCATATCAGAGGTTTTTATATGCCAAGTTTTTACAAAAATGATGTATATTTGCCAAAATATTAGCTATATATTTCGTTTACCAAAAAGCAGCCAAAATACCTCTTTTTTGTGCCACAAAAAGTTTGATATACTTATTTTATTGCTGTATACAATTGGATACAACAGAAAATTAAAAAGAGAACACTTGACATGAATTTTCATACTAATTTATGCCCCTATATGCTTTCCACTTCTTTCCATGCAATAAAAGCTCAAACTTAGCTAAATTAAAAGTTGCTCTCTCTCTCTCTCTCTCTCTCTCTCTCTCTCTATATATATATATATATATATATATATAACAACAAAAGCAACCCATGATCACTAAGACCTAAGGTGTCGAGAAAGTTCTGTGACAAGAGCCCAAGTAAAGATATTTATGGTTCTTCCTCAGTCCCAATCTCCTGCAAGTTCACTAGTTTGTTTATTTTGGTTTCTATTAAAATCAAGTCTAATAGCAAGTTCTTGAATTGTTCGCCTTCTAAACCAATTCAAAACGATTGAGAGTTTCCGCCAAAACATGTATATAGGATGATCTTATCCTATATATGTATACATATGTAATTTATAAGTGTGTGTATGCCTACATATAAATATATGCAAAAAGTGTACCTAAATTATAATTTTGATAAGCTTAGACTAGGTATTTATGACATTATAATTGTCAGTCATTTTTTTTGAATGGTTGATATCGTCTATCTTGATATCTATTGTTTAACACATGTATACTTAAAATTTCATATTATCCGCATACTCTTTAGCCATTGATTTAAGTTTGTTCAATATTATGATGTTAGAAAACCATTGATTTCTCTTTCAACTGATGCAATTGCAAAACTCTATTTAAATCATTTGAAAAACCCATGCGATATGACATGAACCATAATAAGAAAAACCCATGTGATACGCCATGAAGTATCAAGATGTAGGGTATCGATCACCAAAAATATAGATATTTATATTTTGAAGACACTTAAGTTTGATAGGTTCATTAGGACACTTAAGTTTGATAGGTTCATTAGGACGACTGTTGCAACACATGTTTTCATCGACTGCTTTTGTCTTGAGTATCCTATTCCATAAAGTGCCGCAAAACTTGAGTAAGGGTTGCTATTAATCATGTTTGTTTGGAGGAAACTAAAGTGCCTCAAGAATTTTTATGTGGTTTATAAATGTCTATTAATACATCAGTCCTAGGGGCCGTTTGTTTGCTGCAGTCAAAAAACAAGAATGAGAATTGGAGTCTTACAAAAAAAATGTTGTATCTTGGAAATGACATTCCATTATTTGTTTGTAAAGAATTGGAACGATTTTTGTGCTCTTCAATCTTTTCCTTTGTTTGGTTGAACAAAAAAGCGGGAATCAAATTTTGGGAATTGGGATAAAAAGAGAGAGAATAGATAATCATAACAATTTCCCAAATAAAATAATCTTATGTGTCTTTGAGAATAAACAATTCCATCCAAAAAATCATGGATTTGGAATTGCCAAAAAGATGATGCCAATTCTCAAAATAAGCTATTTCAATTCTATGCAAACAAACAAGGAAATGACAATTCCACCATTTTTTATTTTGGTGAATAGTGTTTTCTCCCTTTAATTCCTATAAGTTTTGGTAGTTACTCTCAAACAAACAATCCCTTGTAATCATTATAGCAAACTATGAAAACCATGAGTGATAAGAATGCTCTTAGGACATTATAAGTTGATTTAACACTAAGAAAAGATAAAATGACATGCTTCCTTCCTCTCTCATGGGCTTGCCCACTTAACAAATTTATACATAGACCACTAGGATCAAAGATATCTAACATTAAATAGACATTCTTATATTCACCTACATTATTATCTGAACCATTTTAATCATACAACTTTTATGTTAAAATGAGATTGACAAAATTAGGAAGAGATTCATGACTAACTCATTATATGACTATGTTGTTAAACCTACCTCAATAGCTGTGCAAATCCTTGCCAATGGAGGCTTGTCCGAAAACTCGATGTATAGGGGTAGACAGGAAAATCCTTAATTGCTTATTTAGTTTTAGCTTGCGCCGTCATATGGTAAGAGAGCAGGGATTGGAAAATGAGTTTCTTTATATAGAGCACTACATTTTACACATACAACATACTAAATCTTGTTAAAGAAACCAAATAAAGCCAATACGTTCGTTGGCTTTAGTTCTTTTCCAAATTAAACCAAATATAAGGCACCGTCAAATTCATGAAAGATTTACACAAGAATTGATCGTACTTGTATTTGGCTAACATAGATTTGAGTGAGACATCTGACATTAAAATAGATTTACCTTATACTAGCAACGGAGGCCCCTGCACATGCATAGGTAGTTAGATAAATATTTGTCATAAAAACTGGAATAAACAATAGCTCAGTTTGAATTTTATTCAAAGTGACCCAATACAAACAAACAACAACCGAGCCTTTTATCCCAAGCATATGGTGTAGGCTACATGAACCAACATAAAAATCATGCCAGGCCAATCAAATGAATTCTCCGCCTCCACTCATTCCTATCGAACAATATACTTTCATTAAGGCCTTTGGCATCCATATCTTTTCGTATCACATCCATCCATATCTTTTCGTATCACATCCATCCATGTTTCTTCAATCTTCCTTTTGTTCTTTTGATTTGGCATAAATCGAGAATATCCATTCATCGAATCGGTGTTTTCGTAGGTCAACGTCGTACATGATTAAACCATCTTAAACAGTTTTCACGTATCTCCACAGATGCTACACCAACCTTTACACGAATATCCTCATTTTATATCTTATCTTTTTTAGTGTTACAACACATCCAACGAAGCATGTGCATCTCCACTACATGCATGTTATGTGCATGATGTTTCTCAAAAGCCTAGCATTCTGTACCATATAATAAGGTAAGCCGAATAGCGTTTCGATAAAACTTCCCTTTCAAGCTTAATGGAAAGTTATGATCGCACAAAATTCCTGTTGCGCTCCTCCATTTCAACTAAACAGCCTGAATACTCCGGTCGACATCGCAATCGATATACCCATCCTTTTGAATGATGGAACCTAGATATCTAAACTGATCGTTCAGTGATATTTCTTGCCCATCCAGTGTTATACCACTGTAATATCAATTCTATTGTTTACTAAATTTGTATTGCATATATGTTGTCTTGGACCTATTCAATCTAAACCTTTAAGATTCCAGCGCTTGCCTCCATACCTCCAATTTGGTATTAACCCTCGCATTCTTCTCATTCATCATACCAAGGTATCTCATTCTGGATAGTTCTAGTAAGCCCATCCATCACTATGGCAAATAAGAAAAGACTTAATGCAGATCCTTGATGCAAAGCAATTGAGACCAGAAAATCATTCGTTAGGTCGCCGCAGGTCCTTACATTTGCCACTACTCCTTCATACATATTCTTGATTATGTCAATGTTCAAAGTAATCCAATATTTAGCAAAAATGGATGAAAATAATATATATTGTGACCACCAAATACCTGCATTATACCCAAGTGATTGTAATGCTTCTCGATTGAAAGACAAACAACAAGACCTTGCCATTCTCCCATTTAATATTAGATGAAACTTGATGTTTCTATGCAATGGTTGAAGGACAGAAGTTGATTTAGAAATCTACAATTTATTTTAAGGAAAAAGTAATAAAATGTCACGTATGATGTACATCTATAAACAACTATTTAAAAAAAAAGATGTCATTATATATTTGATAACTGTAAGAACCGTACAAGATAATGTTGTATGTGTCATTAATGCAGATCTCATTGTTGGTGACAAGGTAGTTGTATATATTGTACGATTGTTCATAGAAAATTTCTACCTTGCTCTTGCTATGTATTTTTGGAATCAATAGCAAGCATTCTTTGCTTTTTTCTTTCCATTTTGAAATTAAAAGCAAATATTTTTCTCTTTAATATATTTCTTTTTACATAGAATTTTGAGGAAAAAAGAAACCATTAATCATGTATTGACATGTGAGCCTTTATATTTACTCTAATCTTATGTTAATATAACAAGGTTGATTTCGGTAATAAAATTTAGAAAAATAAATTCTAGAGGTTAAATTAAAAAAGATTTTAGCAATTATGTACTAATCAACCAAATACTATACGTAGAGAATTTGAATGTTGTATTAAATAATAAAAACATAAGAGGAACAATAAGAATTTGGCAAAAAGTTAATAAAGTTATCAAGGACTAAAATATAAAAAGAAAAATTACTCAAGCTGAAATTAAGAAAGACATGGAACCAAGACTCCAAATCTCGTATCAAAAATCCAAAAATCACTTCTAAAATACTTTCACAAACAATGTCATATACTTTTGTAAACAATGCTCTGCATATCTAATTATTATTGATTTCCTAACAATATAAATTGTTCAATCTTCCTAATATATAGCAAGGATGTTGTCCACATTCACAAACATGGTTAATGAATTATTAAAAAATGATATGATTTTACATAACTATATAAATATTAAAAATTGATGTATTAATAGGTAAAGTAGTAGAGATATTATTAAAAAACTCACGAGTAGTATAATATATGTATGCATAAGTATATATGAAACTTTACGGGATGTAACAAATTGAAAGATTGTATTTACATAATAAACTTAAAGTTTCTACATATTCATTTTGGACTTAGTTTAGTTATGCTTGTATCTAAATTAACAGCTGAAACAAAAAAAGAGAGAATTGAAAAATCGTTACTTCGAATTGGTCAAATAAGTTTAATATCTATGGGAAACATTCAACTTGTGTGAATTTTAAGCAACCAATTAGTAGAATTTATGTAAATCTTTTAACTCTTTCATTCCACTCTAATCGTTAAGGCCTTAATTGCAAATCTTGAAAATGATATCATGATTTTTTATGGAAATACACAAGAAACCAAAATATTCCCATCCTATTTCACCATGACATATCTAACAAAATGAAAATCTAGAGAAAGATAACCAAACATTTTTATATATTAAAATTTAACCGAAAAATGAATCCTACATCATTATCTTTTGTGGCATTTACACCCTAAAGGTTATGGATAGTAAGAAAACTTAATTTGGATAATTCATAAAAAACATAGTAACGTCGGATCTCTTACTTCTTTCGATCGATTCGTTATATCTATAATCATTAAAGCGAAGGTCTTCAATTGATGGATTCAAGTTTTGGGATTGTCGCAAAAAACGCTATGATTTACCATACCAAAGACCTAAATAGTGAAAAAGGTAATAAAATTAAATTGATGGAGAAGAGGGATGTTCAGAATAAAAGGAAAAAATAAAACTTTCCAATTGAATACCTTATCATTCAAACCGTTAGTGCACTTGCAATTTATGATATAGTTCCCACTAATCATTTTTTCAGTTTTTATATTTACGTCGGTGGTAAATGTCATTCTTCTCTCCTTCTATCAGTATTTGAACCCTATTTGTTCTCCTATAATCAAAGGCGCAAATAAAGAAACAAAAAAAGAATAGTCAAAATGGAAATGCAAAAATAAAAAGAAAAGGAGAAAGCTAGCAATTAGATTTGAAGATTTTTTTTTCCTATTGTATGGTCATGTTAAGCCCCATCTTAATTTATAAAGTTTTGAAAAGACAATTCCCAAGACTTCAAGAAATTACAACCATGGTGGCAACTCTACCAATTAATTGACCTATCTTCCTCGTAGTCATTTTTTTCATTTTTATCTACGTCGAAGTTCAGTGATGGCCCCCATAGGAATCAAATGCTGCAATCATCTATTGATCTCCAGATCTCCAAAGGTTCTGATAGACAAGGAAAAATGGAAGCTAATTAGTGTAAATTAATGTATAGCTTTAAAGTATAAAGATCAGCCATAGCTCTAAAGATGTATCCTAGACCGAGAACGGAAAATGTAATCTTTTTTTAGATGTTACTTTGTCACTTTCATCACCACCCAAGTGACATACGAAAACCTCTTGTCTTTACCCTGTCTCTATTGATCCCCCACACATTCTAGAGAGCGAAAAGACACACGAAACATAATTTTTTCAGTGTTGAAGGCATGGACTCGAAGACAATTTTTCTAGACACCTTCGTCCAAAGAAAAGCTCTAATCTTTTGGTGTACTTAGTTTTCTATTGTTATATATAGATAGATAGATTGGTCATGTAGTTTAAAATAACCTGGTTCTTTTTAGATAGACAACGTAGAACGAAAATAGAGTTTGTTATATGGTATTATGCACACAGTATTGTCCTTGGCATGAAGTGGGATAAATTTCTAATGCATTTGCGGATAAGACACATATTATCCTTGGCGTGTAGTGGTACAAATTCCTTGAATATATTTAATAGGATCGTTGATTGTAAAATTATGCAATGGCTGAAAGCATTTGTGCTGTAAATTAGGCAACAAGTTGATTGCCATCACTGATTGTTAGATGCTTAAAGAAATTTTAAAGTACCTTATGTGATAGTAAGTGTTTGGTGCGTGTTGGTATGAACTATTTGAGAAAGTAAACAACTTGATATATCTGATTGTTGATGCTTAAAGAAATAATACAGCAACTTATGTGATAGTCGATAAAGTGCTTGGTGCATGTTAGTATCCATTATCAGAAAGGTAAAAGGATTCCCCTTTTACATAAACTAGTTTTGGCCAATAATTGTGGGAAAATTCATTAACCTTTTTTATTTAGTCATCCCTTTTATCATACTATGTAAACTAGCAAGGGGTATAAGTCCATATTCCCTTTGGCACATTCTTAGCATTCCGAAGTTGATATGCATTTTGTGCGTTGTTGTGCTATATTGTAATGTGTGGTGTTGTGTGATGCACTTTTGCTTTGATGAGCCACACTGCTCGGTAAAGAACTTTTGTTAACATGGACCTTTATGATGTTTTTGAGTCTTTGACTTCTTGTTTGAATATTTCAACTTTTTTTAACTTACATTTATATTTGAGGTTAATGTGGCTGTGAACATTCACGCCAAATGAGGGTAAATAGGGGTGGGGTGGGCCCCCGGGTTTAAGTTAAATGAGGGACTCATCCTGAGGCTGGCTGTGAACGTTAAAACCCAATTTTTCCCTATATGCCCCCCTTCAGGCCCAATTGATTCTTTCCAACTTCCCTTGGTTGAACTTGAGTACTTGTCACCAACTATTATCAGAGAATGGACTTCAGAACCCCTTAGAGCCTACTGTGTACCAATATAGGAATAGGAAGTATATTTGACATGATACGGGTGCAGATACAGAAATCTAAAATTTTAAGGAAACGCTTTGGGTATAATTATTAAACATTAAAATTCATGTTATTATTTCTTGTCTATAAAATGAATTTGTTGATCTACAAATGTTAAGAAGCATTGTATTTTAATTTATCCATCTGTTAACAATTAAAAAGCAGTATAAGTAAGATCTTATAAATATGCTTAATTATATAAACTGACAATTATTGGAACAGATCTTAATTCTTTGCTAAATAAGTGACTGCATTATATAAATGTATCTGCATATCAATTTGAATAATTTTTTCTTCCTAATCTTTGATAGGTCACTAACATGTCTTTGATATGTGGGGGAAACATTATGAATTTTCCAGATACATCAAAAGGAGTGTCTCACACAAATATAGCAAGAATTGAAGTATCCAAGTGTCAGATACATATCTGATACTAATATGTTCATGGTTTAAAAACCTTGTTTTGGTTCGTCCAAGTTTAAAATGTTTCGATTGGTTTTGCTTAGTTACATTTGTTCTGTTTCAAAAAAAAACATACACAGAGAGAGAGAGAGGGAGGGAGAGGGACGGAGGGTATTGATGTGTCTCATTTATCAAAGTACCCATGCAGCATAGCTTGGAACAGATATTCTCAAACCATGAAACATGAGTATATAATTGATTTAAGGTGCATAAAGTGGCAGTGATGGAGATACTCTGTAACTTGTATAGCATCATCTCATAGGCATATATTTCTTTCTACAATTAAAAGATATTTCATCAAGTCACATTAATTTAAATTAGAGGCAAGAGTCAATAAGATGCCTAGTTATCTCCACCATAAATGTCCACCTTCAGTGATACCGAATGACCCTTCTATCCATATATAACAGCTAGAGTAATAAATGTTGAAGAGGACAGAGCCGGCAGACACCACATCTCAACCACAAACAATTAAATATAGCATAGGCGAAGCATTTACTCTACATATTGTTTAGAGCACAAGTCAGGTCTAGCTGGAAATCTCATAATGCTTGCTTTGGCATTCCTTGTGGACTTTGATGTTATTAGTAGAATTTCATTGAAGATAAATTGCTAAGGAAATTAAGGTTAAAAAGCCGTTATGCTAAATAAATAGATATGATTGTCAAATTATATATTATATAACAACAAATGCTAAAATAAACATAGATAGATGATTCAAACAGGCAAGCAAAATAATAATTCAGATAAATTATTTGTTATGTATCCAAGATTTATAAATCGTGAATGTGACTGTAAAGTTCTACTGTTAATCAATAAACTTTTTATTAATGAAGCTGATAAATCTGACCTTAGATGGTTATCTTGGACCACTTACAAGTGTTGTTATTCCTGCCTAATCTCGCCTAGATTCACTGAAAGCCCGCATAAAGAGTCTTAACTAAACTTTCAAGTTATTATCACTTCTTGGTAAAAAAATGTATTGCGGGTCTAAAGTTGTTTAGTGTGATGTTATTTATAATAGACCTAGTCATGCAACTCAGATGAGTGCATAGGCTGCTTTCCATAAATTTAAGCTTTTCATGCTTCTCTGAATCTTTACATTATAAATTATAACCCATTTATATTATATTCCTTATGTTGTTAAATGCCCGGTATATTGATTCACTACTAAGTAAACATGGTGTATACTGTCATTGAAATTTTGGGCCAGCCAATCATGCCAAGTTTATTGAATAAGAATCTTCTGGATATCTTTAAACATTTCGCGGGTAATATTTCTTCTGGGGGAGAGGGAGGTTTTCAAATTCATCTCCATTGTGGAATGTGTTTATATCATTCATACTAGTCATCAAGTTAGTAACCGTTGGTGGATTCATATGAGTCATGAAGCGAGGGCAAATATTTTATTAGTCAGGTGACTGCTTGTACTAGGGAACAACCCCACTTTTTTGGTGTTCTTTGCCCCCATAAAGATACTTTCTGGTGGTTTGTTGTAATGTATTTTGTTGATGATATGACAGCTCTAACTTAGGCGTACCCAAGCCATGCCACATTCATGCGCAGTGGTATGGGAAGCATTGGATATTTCCATATCTGTACTACTGATAATAAGCTCACCAAGTGTAGATTGGTTGCTTACATGGGAATGCCGCAGACTCCTGTAGCTCGAGATTTCCTGCTTGAGGAAATATAAGGCAATTACAGACAATAAAGATCTGTTTGCATCGAGCTCAGAATTCTCAACAATCGGCAGAAAAAATTAAAGGGCGATCGTGGCATTATTTTATGGTGCACAAATGTTGATTTGCAAATAATGTTGACATTATTGGTTCATTGTTCTTATGAGGGTTCTAAATTTGTTACTTTTTCTTCTTGTTCTTGATATAAAAAAATAATCTAACTATACTAAATATTCTAAGTAAGAACAGTTGATCTCCCATTGTCTTGCAATTCCTTATTATGAAAACATGCTAGTCTCGGAAAAGAATTTGTATATCTGGTGCACATCGGCTTATATTTTACAGAAAGTTCGTTGTATATGAAATTTGGGTTTTTTTTGTACAAGAGGAAGACATGGAGAAACAATCGCATTCAAGGTTGCTATTGACGCTAGCACAAGCACATTGCTATAGTTGTTTATGGCAATGGTATAATGAACCTCGACATTATTCCTATCTCTGATCTTATTGCAGCTCTTCTTGATTTCACCAAAATGTAACTCTCGGTTTTGTATCTCATGCCCTAGCTCATCTTGGCAGGAAGAGAACAATGGAGGAGATGCTTGCCTTACGTCTTAATGGCACATGGGATTTTACTCGCCTTTCTCTTGGAAAGAAGGCGGTTGGTGGTAAATGAGTATATACTGTGAAGTTAAACCCTGATAGCTCCCAAGCTTGGCTGAAAGCTAGGTTGGTAGCGAAGGGATATTCATAGACTTATGGTGTGGATTATGATGAGACTTTCTCTCTCATGACCAAGAGAGCATTTGTTCGCATCATTCTGTGGCTTGCTGCCATGTATCATTGGCCTTTACATCAGCTTGATATGAAAAATGTGTTTCTGCATAGTAATTTGCAGGAAGAGGTCTATATGGAGCAACCGTCTGGTTTTGTTGCTCATGGGAAGTCTGGACTGGTTTGCAAGCTCAGAGGGGCTTTAAACAGTCCCCACGGCATGGTTTGGAAGACTGACCAATGTTAGTACCTTTAGTTTATGAAGGTCCGATAGTAATCACTCTGTTTTCTATCGTCATTGTGGTGGAAAGAGGATCTATATGGTCATCTATGTGGACGGCGTTATTACAAGAGATGATGAGAGAGGGATTGCCGACTTGAAGACTCATCTTAAAAAATAGTTTTGCACCAAAGACCTAAGGAAGTTGAAGTACTTTCTAAGCATTGAGGTATCAAGGCCACCGAAGGAAGGGGGGCGGAAGTATGTACTAGATCACACCGAGGGAGGGGGGCATTGGATGCCGACAAACATTCCTTAAAATATCAGGAAATGGTCATACAAATGTTCTATCTACCTAGAAGCCTTTCTCATTCAGTGGTAAACCTTACCACGACTAGAAGCCTCAACGAATTGATATGTTTTTGCTTTCTTCCTATTTCTTTTTGTTCTTTCCACTTCAACATCTTTAACGCCACTCTTTTTGAGTCTCATTCGATGACATGAAGTTTACGGGCATGCATGTCTGCTTGTAGGCCCATTGACTGCTATGGACCCATGTGAAACTCTTTGCGGGTAAGGAAGAGCATGTTTCTGATTCAGGAAGGTACAAGAGACTAGTTGACAAGCTTAACTATCTGACCGTCATTTGTCCAGTTACAGCCTTCCCAATCAGTGCATTGAGCCAATTTTTGTCACAAAGCTCATCTTGATGTAGCTCTCCGTATCATGATGTATCTAAACGGTTCCCCTGGGAAAGATAGTCTATAAGGACTATGGGCATTCTAAGTCCATAGGTTTCACAGACGCAAATTGGGCAGGGTCTCCCAATGATAGGAGGTCAACCACTGGTTTTTGTGTGTTTGTTGGAGGGAACTTTGTTTCCTGAAAAAGCAAGAAACAGTATGGTTTCTCGATCTAGCGCAGAGTCAAAGTACAGAGCTATAGCTAATACCATGAGTGAGTTGGTATGGATTTGCTTTCTACTTACAGAACTTGGATATGGTTCTGAAACATCTTTAGAGCTCTATTATGACAAGGTTGCGATCAATATTGCAAACAACCTTGTTTTTCATGAAAAGACGATACATATTGAGATTGATGGTCATTTTGTTCGTGAAAAGGTTGAGGATGACAGAGTTGATACGATTCATGTGATATTGGAAAACCAACTTGCTGATTTGTTCACTAAACCTCTTGGAAAATCTCGTGTACATTTTATTTGTAATAAGTTGGGCATATGTGATGTATAGGCTCCAATTTGAAGGGGAGTGTTTTTGATATATGATGTAATGGACGGTTGTGATGTATTATGGATATTTCTGTAATTAGTGGTATGCCTATATATAAAAAGATGATGTGATTGAGTTTTCTATCTATCATAGTTATCCCCAAATAACTCTCACGCATCTCTTCTTCTTCTTCTCCCACCTCTTCTTCTTCTTCTCCCACACACCATAACTCTCTTTCAATTCATATATCTAGGAAGTATCATTTTTGGCCCACCAAAAGAACACTCAACATGTGAAAGTGTGAATATAATATTAATATATCTTCCTATGGGAATTTGAAACTTCTTAACACTATTTCAACTAGTATAAAAGTAACGATATTTAAAAGATGGTCAACAAGTATATAACAGAATTTTTGTTTACCTCATATTCACCAATTTCGATTTCTCTCGCCTCTAAACTGGAAATGGTGATGTTCTGTTTTCCGACGGCTTGGATGCTGCCCAACGAAGAGGAAGTTGTTACCTCTAGCTCATCAGTTTTTCATAAATTTCACTTCCTTCTTTGCATACCTGCCGCCAACTTCTTTGCTTGCCAGCAGTTTGGGGTTCATTTCAGTTACTGATACATGCTTTGTGTCATGCTTGCAGCAATCAGTACCAATAGTGCCTCTTCTACCAATAAAACACTTATAACATCCAGGGATCGTGCCACTGCCAGGCAGCATCTCAATATAAGGCAGTAGTGAGTTGCTGCAACGAAAATAAGGTGCAAGTTTAGGATCTAACAGCATGCACTTGCACTCATCAGACTTGATGAAGTGACTGCCAGAGTTCTCCACACTTTTGTACAGGTTATTAATGCAGCCAATAGACGAGCATTTGTTCAAGAGTTTTAACAACAGATCCCAGTGGCAATGTGAGCGAGCTCGCAAGGAGGTCCACAAAGCCTTCTCCTCCTCGATTTTGGGCAGAGCTGTATACTTTAAGAGAAACTCGGTATTACTAATCATGTTAGGATCCTGAAAGTATGTGCCTGATAGCGGAGATTTGGACAGTAGCTAGGGATCTCTTAAGCAAATCACACAGCTGAGGATCAAAAGGAAGGGTCAAAATAATATTGTATACCAAATATATGTGCGCGTCCGTGCGCACACAAACACATGTTGAAGATCAAATGCGTTGGCTATTGAAATTTCCCTTGGGAATGTAAAACGATGTCGACGTCTTGGCGTAAGACGGATACTTTTTTTTATTGTTTAGATTTATAAAACAACCAAATAAGATTGCATATTTTCTTATTCAGGACTTGCCGACTCCGTATTAAGTCCAAATTTGTGAGTGGGTGTCAACGCCTGAGTGTATGTCACAACTTACTATAATAGATCAGTCAATTATAATAAAGAGGATTCATCTAACAATGTTTATGGAGTCTAGAGCGTTTTTTGTTATAATGTCTTGAATCCTAAAAATTTGTTATATTAGGCCCTACTTTGTTCAGCCGGTGAAACTCTACCACCTAACCCTCTAAGGTGTTGTATCTTCAAAAAGGAAATTCAGGGCTTTGGGTTGAGGGATCTCATCACCTATTGTTGGAGGCAAATCTCTCTTGTAAAGGTCCAAGTTCATTGTTTCTTGTCTGTAATCTCTCAGGACTAAATCGGTGTAATGAGACCTGTATGCATTTAAAGGGTTGAGCAGCATTATCTTGCAAGCCTCTGTTTCGAAGTAGTCTTCATGTAGATTTTCAATGCTTTTGTAGAGATTATCAATGGAGCCAAGCAAGGTCTGCTTGCCAAGGAGGCAAACTATGGCGCCTATGGGGATGGTGAGAAGGCTAAAAGAGGACGTCGACGAAGTCTTTATCGGATTCAACAAAGAGTACACGTTTCTTATCCTTGTCTCCAAGAAGCTTCAGTTTCAACTCTTTGAGGACACCATTGTTGATGGGCACTCAAAAATCTAGCCAAGTTTGCAACGAGAAACGCGATAGATAGAATGTCAGGATACATATAAAACAATTCAAATGGATTGAATTCTCAAAACAAATAACAAACGAAAATAGTTTCATTATATAAAATAAAATTATAGACGCACACCCCGTCCAATTGAAGAATGCATGAAATGCCACAACTGGCTATTCAATTTGGCATCACTCAAAAGCTCCCATCACATGTCCTTTAAGGAAGACATTGATGTATGTTTCCTTTTTGTTTATGATCAAATCATTTTTTAGTTGAAAAAAAAAACTGAAAGTTAAAAAAAGGGGAACAACAGTTAGTGGTGTTGTTTTCATGTTAGGCAAAATAACTTTACCAATTAGAAGAAATCTTCGACTACGAATTAGTTTATAATTTAAATATTTGAAGGAGGTTTCTCAGCTCGGTACCCTTGAATCACAATTTTTGGTACCTTTCTTAAAATCTAGTGCACAAGAAACTATCGAGCTCGCTCAAAATTTTATTAATAGCAAACAACAATCGCCCATATACCCATGATTTCAGCATCTCAACCAGTGCAGAAACTAATCAGGGTGCAAAAAAAAAAATGAAGTTTTTGCTGAGGATTATATATTAAGTAAGGATTTTTAATGAGTCTAGGGGTGATTAATTAACAAGTGATTTTGCTAAAAAAGCTAATACTGAAACTAAGGAACAATTGTTGAATTTTATTGGATTTTATGGAAGAAAAAGAGAGGGAAAATGGAATTCAAATTGTGCACTTAATGGCTGTGGTTTTGAATTCAAATTGTGCGGTTGATGGCTGCGGCTTTGAGTTTAAATTGCTGCGTATTTGATGGATCTCTGGATCTCTTTCAGATGTTACCTTCCGTTGATCTGCAGCGAGCGTTGATGGATGGCAGAGATTGGATTGGAGGGTTGCCTCCTGAAGCGTGTGGATCTCAATGGGTTTTATGTGGTTGAGGCCGAGCTACATGCAAGGAAGTCCCGAGGTGGTTGTGCCACAGAGGACCCTCCGACGATCAAGTTAGACGGGGTATTTTGGCATAGTAACGGCCTATCGGGGGTGAAAATTGCTTACCTTAGTCGTTTGGGAGAGGGGTTTATATAGTGACAGTAATGGGCAGGCGGACGCGAGATTCACGCCGGCCGTTACGCTCCTGACGTTACGCCCGCGTGATAGGCGGGATTCCCCATTAATGACGAGATATGCTCGTTAATGGGGGGTCGTGATGGCATAGAACGCGGGAGCATGGGCGGCAGATATCTCGCGCCTGGCGAGATTCGCGGAGCAGTGGCGGAGGCGCCTGTGATCGGCGCTGTGGGTCGATCGGTGAGACCGAGGAAGATAAGCTCGGCGGAAGGCTCGGGAACGAGCGGGAGGCCTAGGCATCTTGGTTCTATGATAGCTCGGAGGCGAGCTGGGGGTGGTCTGGAAGGCCACCGAAGGTTGGTAGCATCCCCGGGTCGCAGGCCCAGGGTATCCTTCCAACGTACCGTTCTTGATCCTTTCTTGTAAGCTCTGGGACACGTCATCTGCCACGTGTCATGATCTGCGGAATCACCGATATCGAGCATCATCGTTAACCTCCCACTCTCGTCTCGACCCGTTCCTGGTTCGGGTCGAGAGTGGTCTGACCGGTCACCCGGGGTGAGCTCTTATTTGAAGATATCGTCGGTGCGTATTTTTGGGCAGTTAGTCGTATTTTCCTGATGACGTCAGCGGATCAGGGGAGAGATCTCGCATTAAAAAGGAAGCGCCGGTTTGTGCGTACGTTTGTCGAAGCGACAACCCACGTATCTGGCGCTGGTAGGCCGACGAGACGGGTCGCGGGTGTTCCCGCGCCTGATGGGACGCTCCCAATATGAGTGCGACAGGTGGAATGTTGTTGGCCGTTGGTTGCGAAGCGTTGTTTTGGCGGGAGGCGATCGGAACAGTAGGATGTGTATGTCGGCAGCTATAAATAGAGATGGGATCCCCATGGCCCATACCTCACCATAATTCCCTCGTCCCCAGTCGTGTTAGCTTGGCGCTCCTCTCCTCATGTCGGATTCCTTGCGTTTTCTCTCCTGATGACCCATCTCTTTGTTCAGGTTAGATGTCTTCTACCGAGGAGTCTTTAGAAATAATCCGAGTAGAGTCTGGGAAGTCTTCTGCAGCTTCCTCTTCTTCTTCTTCTTCCTCTGCTTCTTCCTCTTCCTCGTCTGAGTCGGAGTCCTCCCGGAAAGTTAGAGTTAGTCATGCTTCCCGGGGTCGCGCGACGGGGGCGGTCCCCAGAGCGCAGGTTATGGATGCTCTTGGCGTGTCATCCATGCTGAGGCATGCAGATGATCACGCCACCATCCGGACTCATTTCCACATTCCTCCCGGCTACTCGCTTCGTCTGGCCGAGGAGGGGGACATGGCAGACCTGGTACGGGGCAAGGAGATTGCCTTGTACCTGAAAGCCTTTTGGGCCGGGATGCGCTTGCCCTTCTCCCCCGAGGTGAGTGCGGCATTGAATTGTTTTATGTTATCCCCGGGCCAGTTAGTGTCGAACTCTTGGAGGATTCTCCTTGGGTTCTTGGTCCGATTGAAATTACATCTGATCCCTTTCATCCGGAGCCTTCTCGTTTCTTCTCTTTGCTACAAAAACCACCCCGGCACTCGCAGGGGCGAGCCGAGCTGGGTATACATCTCTTTTAGAAAACACCAGGAAGATGCTGTAGTAGGGCGAAAGCGGGTCGGGGTTCGTCGTAGTACCTTCTTCCATTCACGAATGGAAGAAGAAGTTTTTGTTTGTTGGGCCGTCCGAGGGTGAGGATTGGCCTGTACCCATTCAGTGGCATAGGGGCAACTGCTCGCTGGTGAGGCGGTCGAATGATCCCGACGCGGTGGCGGTGTCAGAGTGGGAGCCTATCTCCCGGACTGATGTGTTGCTGTCCGAGCGGGCCCTCAGTTGGGCCGGGCTCAGCCCCGCCCAGTTCGTGGGTAAATTAGGAGTTTTCAGGCGACCTGTTTAGACTTGTGTATTCTTTTACTTTTTCTGGCATTGCTGACTCCTTTATACTTTTGTCTTATGCAGAACCCATGGACCTAGGCAAATTTCGGGCAGTCCTGGTCGAACAGAAGAAGGGGAAGAAGGTCGAAGGCGCCGGCCCTTCCCGCCTGTCGTCGGCTCCGGGGCTCCACTGGCAACCGCTCCATCCAGGCGCTCAAGTGCGCCCCGGGCCCCGGAGTCCAGCCAAGCGCCGAGCCGAAAACCTGCTCGGGAGCAAAAGCCCCGGGCTACGGAGGTGGGAGGTGAGGCTGGCTCCCCTGTGTCGCTCCTCAAGAGGTTTCATAGAACGGCGCCCCGCTCCCCGACTTCCCCGATCATCGTGGATGAAGGGGAGCTTCGCTTCGAGGTGCTCTCGGGGCTTTCCGTCGATGATAGCCTGCTCACCCAGATGGAAAGGTCGTCCGGGGGCAAAATTTCTCGGGGACCCTTAGGGCCCAAATGGCGGCCATAGCTCAAGAGGCCGCGCAGGTAAGTGTTCGCACCCCATTCGGGTCTTCATTCAGTATTTTTTTCGTGAGATTGGGTGACCCCTTTTCTTTTTAATCCTCCTTTGTTTTCTTCAGGTCCTCCAGCACGTCGCCCTCGTCGTCAACATGGAGGACGAGGAAATTGCCCCGGCGATACGGGCCGCGGGCGAGTTCTCCTTGCGGGAGGAGAGCTCAAGGCTGGAGCTGGAGGCGGCGATAGAGAGGGTCGCTGCTCTCGAAGACCGGGTGGCGGCTGGGGACCGGGAGATCGCCGGGTGCCGAGAGGCCGCCCGAGCCGCCGATGCCAAGTTAGAAGATTCCGAGGTGCTTATCGCCACCCTGAAGAAGACGGCGAACACCTTCCGGAGGGAGAACGAGGCGGCGAAGGAAGGGACGAGGCTTGCCGAGCTCCGAGCGTCGAAGGCGGTGGAGAGCTACAAGAAGTCGGACCAGTACTACACTGACCTGGCTGGAGCCGCTGCCGTCGTTTGGCACGACACCCTCGACGCCGTCAAGGCCATGATGCCGGAGTTTCCTGACGGCGAGCTCCGGGATGAGTACCCCCTCGGGGATGAGGCGTAGGGGAATGCCCCTCGGAAGCGCTGCAGGGGGAGAAGCCCCTGGTGGGAGCGTCGGGGAGAAGTCGGTCGTCCCGGCCACCTGCGCCGAGGCTCCTGCGGTGGGTGCCGACCTTCAAGATGCCACCCCGGTTGTCATGGTGGAAACGGAGCTCATCGAGGCTCTCCTCGGCCCTGAGGCCTGAACCTCCTCGCTCCCTTATTCTCTTTTTGCGCTGAAATTTTGTAAGCCTCCGGGCATTTTTGTAAGGCTGGGGAGCCTATAATACCTCTGTATAGACTTCTGACTTTATGAATAAAAATCTTTTTGCAGTGTTCTTAGCGTGCGCATTTTCCCTTTGTTTGTGGTAAACATTTTTATTTGCACGGTACTGCTTTCACGTTAGGTCGGTTTTTCATCTAGCGATCGCACGTCGAGTTGAATTCGACCATTTGCCAAGTGTGCAAAGACCGGTGAAAGGTCGGCATCTCCATGGCCTCGAAGTTGAGGTGGAGATCGCTTAGTAAAGACGTGTAGGAAGTTGAGCAGTGAAGCTGCACGGTGGCCTCTTGATGAGGGCTTTGATCCTTGGCGTCGTGGGGTAAGAAATTACCCGCCAAGGATGGACCGAGCAGGGTAGCTGCTCGGTGGCCTCTTGATGAGGGCTTTGATCCTTGGCGTCGGTGGGTAGTGAACTACTAGCCATGGATGGGCCGAGCAGGGTTGCTGCCCGAATGCCTCTTGGCGAGGGCTTTGATCCTTAGCGTCGGTGGGTAGTGAACTACCAGCCATGGATGGACCGAGCAGGGTTGCTTCCCGGTGGACTCTTGGTGAGGGCTTTGATCCCTAGCGTCAGTGGGTAGTGAACAACCAGCCATGGATGGACCGAGCAGGGTTGCTGCCCGGTGGCCTCTTGGTGAGGGCTTTGATCCTTGGCGTCGGTGGGTAGTGAACTACCAGCCATGGATGGACCGAGCAGGGTTGCTGCTCAGTGGCCTCTTGGTGAGGGGTTTGATCCTTGGCGTCGGTGGGTAGTGAACTACCAGCTAAGGATGGACTAAGCATGGTAGCTGCTCGGTGGCCTCTTGATGAGGGCTTTGATCCTTGGCATCGTGAGGTAAGAGATTACCAGCCAAGGATGGACCGAGCAGGATAGCTGCTCGGTGGCCTCTTGATGAGGGCTTTGATCCTTGGCGTCGTTGGGTAAGAGATTACCAGCCAAGGATGGACCGAGAAGGGTAGCTGCTCAGCTTTGCGAGGTTCGGTCTAACCTTCCTTGGCGTGCGAACATTGGGAAAAGTGACCGCCGTGGATGACATGTGTCAGGAACATCCAGGGAAGGCGAAGTGTTTAGAAGAGCCGCGTCAGTTCTGCCACGTGGCGGTGCGGTATTGGAACAATTTTGGTGGATCCCAGGATTCGCGCCCATGCGCGCGCGAATTTAGGTCCTTAGGGCTTATATATAGAAAAGGAGACGGCAACTTCTTCAGCGTCGCTTTTTGAGATGACTGGACGCATGTATTCGATTGAAGAGATCATCACCTTCGACGACGTCTTCATGTATAACCAGTCTCCGGCTGAGGATAGGTACCGGGGCGTGGTTCAGTGCCTCGAGGGTCACGTCGGCCGGCTTCTCCCTCGGCGGTCGCCCCTCCTACAGCTGCTGATGTACGCAATTTGGAGGAGGTTCCCGGGCTGTACAACCCCCTCTCCAAGGAGTCGCTGAATGAGGCGCTTGACAAGGTACGCTTTATCTTCCTGCTCGACCTCATCTCGAAGGCCAGGCACGACCGATCCTTGGCCTTCATTTTGGAGTGCTTCAAAAAGAGGTACATCGTGAGCCAGGGCGTGGAGGGCAGAGCGCCGGGTGCTTCCGTGGCGTCCCGTGTTCGCGTGCAGCGTCGGCGGGAGCGGGCTGCAGAGGCTTAGGCCCGGTTAGCGGGAATCTACTCTGAGTATCACCAGGAGTACTTCCTCGATCCCGTTCCTCCTCTGTTGTAAATTTTTCCTTTTTCTTTTCGAAGTAAGGCTGAGGAGCCCACAATACCTTTTGGATGAATAAAATTCTCCTTTTTGCGATGCTTTATCGTTTCCTTCTTATTGTTAAATAAAAGAACCCAAGGTGGTTTACATCGCTTTTGTGAAAGAAGAAATATACACTCGTAGGTATTCTTTTCAGAGGTACAGCTTGAGCTTCAGAGCGTTGTAAGGCCGTGGAAATTTGCGACCATTCGCGTCTTGTAAACGATAGGCTCCGCCGGGCAGGACCTCGGAGACGAGAAAAGGACCATCCCATTTTGGGAAAAACTTATCCAGCTTGCCTTGATCGACGAACTCGTTCCGCCTTAGGACCAAATTTCCGGTCTTGAAGAAGCGACGCTTAACTCGCGCGTTGTAGTAACGGGCGGTTTGTTGTTGATAGGCGGCAGCTTTGATCTGAGCCCAGTCCCGTTTCTCTAACAAGACGTCTAAGTTAGTTCGGAAAGCCGAAGTGTTCGCTTCGTCGTCGAAGTGCTCGACCCGGTAACTGGGCAGCCCGATCTCCGCTGGGACCATCGCCTTGGTACCGTAGCAGAGGCTGAAAGGGGTCTCCCCAGTGGAGCTTTTTTTCAACGTGCGCAGGGCCCATAAGACCCTGGGTAATTTCTCGACCCAACTGCCTTGGCGTCCTTCTAGGAGCATCCGAAGACCCCGGATGACGTCCCGGTTAGCGACCTCGGCTTGCCCGTTGCATTGGGGATGTGCGACTGTGGCAAACTTCATGAGGATACGATATTCGCTGCAGAATT
The DNA here is from genome assembly GCA_030015575.1 of Agapanthus africanus. Classification (NCBI taxonomy): domain Eukaryota; kingdom Viridiplantae; phylum Streptophyta; class Magnoliopsida; order Asparagales; family Amaryllidaceae; genus Agapanthus; species Agapanthus africanus. Next base: position 162,582,574 of record JASDDO010000019.1, read on the forward strand.
CCTTGAGTTTTTCGTCTTCGAAATTTGTCCCATGGTCGGTGATGATACACCTCGGGATGCCAAACCGGAATATCACGTTGTTCTGCAAGAACTTGATAGTCATGGTGGCACCGGGTTTCCTGATGGGAATGGCCTCGATCTACTTCGTGAAGTAGCCTACCACGATGATGACGTACTTGTGTCCGTCCGTACCAGTAGGGAACCGGCCTATCATGTCCATTCTGTTGGATATAGTGCCCTCAAAGTCAATTATTGGATCGCAGGTACGTGATTGCAATGATTGAGGAGGACCTATACCGATATGACAGTCTTGCTCGAGATGATAGTATGCTATCCGGTTTGTCTTTATCATCATATACATGCTTTAGTTCACTATTGCATATTGATAGAGCCCATAGGATTCTTGCTTAACTGCCAGCAGTATGATGGCGATCATATACGTGGGAGCTGGGGTCTATAAGCACATCCTTAAAGTGTCCCTAGTCGTAGGAGTTTCGAGACAGGGCATTAATACTCCAGAGTAGACTAGTGTATACAGTCGAGACCCCGACGAGGGGCGGTGGCTGGTCTCACAAGCCATTGTGTTAGTTTGTTCACCTAAGATGTATACATGTGCTCATTGGGTTATGAGTACACCGGACAGGACTCGCCGGGAACATGCTAGTTGGTATTATACATATCGTCAGATAGCAGTTCCCAGGTGACATGTATACAGGTTAGTCTGTCGACCTGAGATCGTCATTTGTCTCGTGTGAGTTCCCACTGTGCTTTGATTACTACCCTACCACGCTCAAAGGAGACGTACAAACAGGTTTTAGTTGGGTATAGTCCCGAGCCACATGGAGGCAGTGAGCGGATCGTCGGGGATTCGTCTCTCCCGGTATTGGGGGTTGATGTCGCACAGTGCACGGGTGGCCATCACTAGAAATCCTCGGTCGAGATAGTGGAGAATTACTGATTTGGATCAGTAGTTTCTCAGGAGGTGATGGGCTTCATACTGACACGAATTATCGCGTTATTAGGGGTCTGACTTTATCCACCCCCCTAGACTCGATATGCGATACTCTTAGACGAACGGACCGGACTGTACGGATATTGTCACTGTCAAGCTCAGTAAGGTTTCTGGATGAGTTCGCTCGTCAGCTTCCCTTCCAATCAATACATAGGCAACCGTTACGTACAGCTTGTACCTCTGACGTGCTAGTGGTTATACCCAGTGCCAGTGTGTTGATGAGTCATTAGAGTCCCCCACAGACTATTTCCCAAGTTCGGGCGAAACGTTGTAGAGGCCGTATGGTTTTATGGCAGGGTTCGGAAAATGCACGTGCGTTTACGCACGTGTCATATTTCGGGCAGATAATACCGGTGGGCTTTGGTTTAAGCCGGATCCGAGTATTATACCGTGTAGATATAATATCTTTGTCTCAGTTGCATTTGTATTCGGTCGTAATACAAATGCGGGTATGTTTATACTGTTACGGGGTTATCCTGAAATTCATTTCAGGATCGCTTTTGGAAGTTGCCAGTTTCCAGTTTTCCATCACCCGTATTTGACATTCGGTTAAATATGGATTTATCTATTCGTCACTTGGGTGAGTCATGAGGGTGAGTCGTGGTTCTAGATGCTTCTAGCTGGTGACTAGGATTAGTGGCTCATGGTTGCATTAATTGTTCAATTAATGTTTTGATGACTAAGGGTTATGAATCATTGTTTCATTTAATGTTTAAGTGAGTTGTTATCTTTGACTCATGCTTTTCTTTATGTGCTAATGGTCACCCCCCCTCCTACACTCACCTCCCTCCCCTCTTGATAAATGGCCGGCCCCCGCTCTTGTGAGAATGAGGGTTGTTAATTTGGGAAAATAAGATAGTTATTTGGTTCATGGAAATTAGATAGAAAATGTTTCTCTTTTCATTTCGATCCAAAAGGCAACTACATTAACCGTTCGTCCATAGCTTTGGACGAAGCGAGACAAAGTGTTCTACTCAATCTCTACATCAATCTTGGTCATCTCTTTTAGCAAACTTGATGATCGAGTTGCCTCGGTTCAGAGGCGGGAGCCCGTTTAAAGATCCGTCGACGTGGTGCCACTTGGACGAGAAGACTGGAGATTCAGGAGATCGAAGCAGCTGCAACAAAGCGTGTGATGATGGTTGAAGACCGAAGGACTCGGATCGTTCGGTATAACATTTCTACCCACTTTGTAGTTTGTTAGTTTAGCTTTAATGGCAGATCCGGGTTATAGTATACGATAGCGCTAGCTAAAAAGTTTTTGTTCCGCATTTGGCGTCTGTTAGACGGCCGGGGCGCTACTGTGTATTTACAGTGGTATCAGAGCTTCACCATTAAACTTTACTAACTTATGCTAACGCGTTTAAAATATCGATCGAAAGGATTTTCGAAAACCGCAAATTCCAAGTCTAAAGTTTCTGTCGATTTTAAAAGGGGTCTAAAAATAATTTTACATATCACAGAAAACAGAGCAGGCTTTTCTAAGAATTCTGGGAAAATTGGGGCACGTGATCCCTCATTACCACCGCGGATCCGCGGTCAAACCTAGGGTTTGACCGCGGAACCGTGGCCGTTTTGTGGGAACAGTGCTCCAAGTTTTTCCAGAGAGCTTAACATTGGAAATTGTGTTTTTTGGTACTATTCTTTTGGGCCCAGATTTTATTACTGTACAGCAGATGTTCGTGGGGCCCACTTCGGGAAGTTTTGTCGATCGAAATTTTAAACTTGTTAGTATGCAGTATTTACATTATATCTCCGACCGGGAATGTCATTTGAGCGGTAAATTGCGTCTAATTGCTATAGTCCTTTTAGACGGATTTGCGAACGTGACATTCGCGTTGATGTTCTGTGTTGTGCTGTAATGTTGCGGATATGTCGTGGTGGATAGCAGTGTGCAATGGTAGTGCTGTTTGAATTTATTTGTACATTTGATATTGCGGGGCGAGCTTCCAACATGTGGACTGCCGTCACTGCCTGTTTGTATAATTGGGGCACGACCGGGCTGAGGTCGATGTACCCGTTGTATATATTTTTCATTTCTGTACTAGGTTTACCCCGCGACGGAGTGCATGGATAGCCGGGTTCTGGAGGGCAACGGGTCCGTATCTCATGGCTTTGAGAGGCAGAGCGGCCTCACTCTAGAATTGGCAGACTATTCGCCGCACTCGTAGGGGGTACAGGTTGACCCAAGGAGGGGTGCTCAAGTTACCGGATTCCGTGAAGTGCCAGGTGGTCCATTCACTGTACTGTAGGGGGATGCTTCTCTTCAGGTTTTGGCGGGTAACTTGCTTCACCCGTAGGGATCTAGGTTTCATTGCACAGGCTATCTACACGACCAGGAGAACGTCAGATTTCAGTAGCGGCTCTGTGAAACCCGGGGATCCCAGATTATCTGTATTGTTCTGTGATGCTTATTACTTTTCTGTAATGTTGCATATTATCACGCCTGGAGCGATTATTGTATATTGGTATATATACTATTAGATGTTGTATATGTTTTACACCCGCGCTAGTCCAGTCCCCGCTCTGTCGTTAGTAAAGTAACCTAACGGGTGATGACGGGACCCTGTGGCGAATGCGGATGGTATATACGTACATTTTATTTTTCGTTCTTTTCTGGTGTGATTGATTGATGGGACTGCATTGATTCTTATCAATGCAAGGATATAACAAACCTATATTTGATGTTGTTGGAACAAATTTTAAAAGGTGTTATTACAAAGACGTTTCATTTTGTTTTGCATCGCGGTATTCAGTTAGAATATCCTGCACCTCATTCGACGAGGCAAGGGCCGATATCCCTTCACCGGGAGTGACCCCTTGGGCAGAAGTTTGCGTCAGGGTAATAACTTTACTATAGTCGATTACAAGTTGCTTGCATCGCAGTATTCAGTCAGAATATCCTGCACCTCATTCCACGAGGAAAGAGCCGAGATCCCTTCACCGGGAGTGACCTCTTTAGCAAAAGGTTTTCGCCACTATATTTTTATAAAAAGCTATCAGGTTCCTTCAACGGGATCAAGTTCATTACGTTAAAGGTTTTTCGCCAAAAACCAGTCGTAGCCCTCCGTCATTTCTTTTGGGTATTCAGTAGTATTCAAGCTATGTATTTTGACTAAAGCCAAGGCATAGTGTTTGGTAGCTGCTGGGTATTCATTTGTTGCATAGATAGATGAGTTAGTTTGGGACAGTCGTTCTGCCATTTTGGCCAAAGTCAAGGGCATGTGCGGGTGGGTTCAAATTGACCTAGATAGTGACGGGTAGAACTTGGCATGTGACTTATGACATTTTGACCAAAGCCAAGGTTATAAGAGCATGGGGAAAAAATCATATCGGGAGTTTCTAAAGAAAATGAAAATTGCCAAGTATGCGCATACCTTCTGGAGTGTGATAACATGAGTGGATTCCGTCACGTTATTGATTAGTCGAAAATATTGTATATTTTAGCCGGCAATTTCCTCATCATTTGCATTCATATAGAAGTGTTCGGCATTCATATTCTACATATTAGCAAAAATGTCGCAAAATATCAGATTGCATGTATTAGACTATTAAACCGACACTATGAAGGAAATTGACTACATTTCATTGCATCGCATCATTCCTACATTTGCGCAACACTTGTTTTGAGATCTATGCAGGAAAATCCAGCAGAAAGGACCAAAATTTACAGGGTACAGCTAAAACGTTACGCCAACTCAATGATTTCAGTTCTGGTATCAATCAAAAGGGACAAACAAAAATCAACATATCAGAATTATCATCAAAAGACCACACCAGAAGGACCAAAGTCCAAGAAGCCAACATGGCCGCGGAACCGCGGCCGGAGCTGGCTTGCGCCGCGGTTCCGCGGCAGCTTGTCGACGTCACCATCTCAATTTTGGGCCATAATGCTTATCTCAGGGACCAGACTTCAAAAAGGCACAACAAATTCCAGAAGACTCCAGAGACTTCTGCCAGATCAGCAAACCCTTGAAGCTACACTAAACTAGGTTATCATTCTAGAAACTTCTCCCTAAACCCTAGCTTAAACCCTAAGCTAAGCCTAACAAACTCTTTCTAGAAGTCTTTCAACAAACTTTTGGAGGGAACTTCACAAAGGCCTAGGGTTTGGAAGTCTATAAATAGAAGCCTAGACCTAGGGTTATGAATCTAATGATCTTTACCCAATTCTAGTATCAAACTAGAGCCATTTTACCCTCTTCTTCTTCCACAAGTCTAGTGAGAGGACTTGTGTGAAACCCTAACCCTAAATTCCAATCAAAAGCCAAGATCCCGAGTACCCATCAAGCAAGAAGCCTTGCAACCTTTTAGGAGCCGAGCCGGTCTTCAACAGAGCAAGTGGTCCAATCCGATCCGCGACTCACGGAGTCGAGCGACGTCAATTCGACAATTTAGTTCTTCCTCCTGTAGTTCTTGAGCGACTGTAATCAAATTTTTGATATAAATAAAAGGTGATATTCTTTTATCTTGTTTTCTTTAAATTCTTGCATCATGCTATCTTTTAAATTCTTGAATGCTTTCTGTGTGATGATGTTTGAGTAATACTCCGCTCGTCGAGGAGTCGAGACGATCAATAGAATGATGATGTAATATATCTGAAAACGATTCTTGATTCCTACGAGTTTTGTAAACCCTAGCAAGTTCAAGAATCGACGACCCAATTCGTTGCGATGCTTTCTTGATTGATATCGCTCGAGATTGGGGAGTTACGATCGTTTCTTGAAATTGTTAGAGGCTAGAATGCAAATGATATCAACGAAAGAACAAGGGTTTAAAAAATGAAACCCTAGTTTCATCAAGAAAGCCCTAACTCTCGTCGATCATCATTGATCTAGTATCAATCCTTCGAAGGACAAGAACACGAAATCTTGAAATTACATCACATCTATAGATCCGATCGATTCCTACGAGCCTCATTTAGATTCTTGACATTTTGGTTGGAAATATTATCGAAACCCAATTCTTGAGTTTATCAGTTTCTTGATTCTTGATTAAACATCGTGACACCTGAATCAATCGATAAATTCTTGAATCATGTTTTCTTTTCTTTTCGATTAACTTTTCGATTCAAACAAATCAAATATAAAAACGAATCGCACAATCCCTGTGGACGATCCGCACTCGCTTACGATCTACAACTGACACCGTAGTTGATTGCGGTCAAATATAATTTTTTGATTGTGAACTTTATTCAATTTTCTAAATACCGATACATGATACTGTTATCGATCAAATGAAACCGTTATCGGGAAACAATTGATTCGATACTTGCTTTTTACTTTTACCTTACACAATCGAGAAAAGCATTCAATCAAAATGGCGCCGTTGCCGGGGATCGCGCGCTAATTCGTTTCATATTATAGTTTGAATTGAAAGAATTATTCCATTGTTATTTTGAGATCAAAATTCGTGCAAACCCTAAACAATTTGTTGTGTTTCATTGCAAGGAGATCTGGAGCTTGCAGGAAATTGAGAATTTTTTTTTGAAAATACCAGAGAGCTGAGGGAGTCTACAGAAGCTCCCTGAAAAAGTTTGTGCAGTGATCTTGCCATCCAACCGCGGAAGCGCGGCATAAGGAGAGATTCACGGCGGAACCGCGGCCTCTTGGGGGGATCTCTGAAATTTTTTTGCTTCAGGTACTTTCTTACCTTCTCCTCTCTCCTCTTTTTAGCTCCAACTGACAATTTTCTGCAGGATTCTTTGCAAAGAATAGCAGCTCGCAAATTGCAATAGTAAATTTGTGCGTGATTTTGTTTCTTGGTTGTTTGCATTCTAATACGGATATTAAGGGGCACGGCCAAATCCAAATTAGGTGGGGATTTCATTACCCTTCCTAGGCCCCGAAAATCGCAAAACTTGCATCCGCATTGACCCACATTAACTAAAAGAAATCTAGAGAAGACTCTAAGGACTGTCGCGCTCAATTAGGACAAGAGAAGGCCGTGGGTAATTCATTGCTTATCCGCGTTTTCTTGTGGTGCCTAAGGCGAGTGTGTCTAAGGCTAGTGGTTATTAATTAGGCCCACTACTTACGTAGTAGTGGAGTACCTTCCCACTTACCTGGCACTTATCCGGCCATAGGGAGACAAAGAGGCAGTGGAGGATTCTATCCTGCGACTTGTCTTTTGGAAGTTAGGAGCGGTCTAGAGCCGGACCTAGGTGACCACTAGATTCTAGGGTTTGTGTGCTGCATTTGTTTTGTCGCATTTTTTTTCAAAAAATCCGTCCCTTTTTCAAAGCAAGCACCGCATTCATTCATTACCCCTAATTATAAGTCAACGCTGCCACTTGTACTAACCCTTTTTAGTACAAGATAGGCTGGACACGGAATTCTAGTGCCCGTTTAGTCCGCGTACCTTATATCGACTCCGAAGTCGATATTTCTCCATTTACCTTTTCTTTACCCACTACCACACCCACACCGATAGATCCGAATCCATCAAACTTCTTTAACCCTAATCTGCCGCCGTCCATTGGTGCGCAGAATCCACCCCGCATCTCTCTCCAGGAGAGGTGCTATCCACTTAGAGGTCCTCTTTCGACCTGCTTATCCACACCACCAGCCAATGGGGATAACTTTGAGATTAAGCCCCAGTACATCAATCTTTTACCCAAATTTCACGGACTCGAGACTGAGGACGCTTACGTTTTCATTACCAAATTTGAAAACGTATGCGCAATGATGGGTACGTCACAACTTTCAATGGATGCGATGCGTCTACGACTTCATCCATTTACATTGTGCGATATAGCCGAGAAGTGGCTATATAACACTACCGCACACTCTATTACGAATTGGGAAGAATTCGTCGCTGCATTCCTTAAGAAATTTTACCCAATCCAAAAGACAGCTCGAATCCGTAGCGAACTGAATCAATTTGCCCAGCTCCCTACTGAACCATTCTCTAAATGCTTTGAACGTTGCAAGGATCTATTGGTTCAGTGTCCTCATCACGGCATCCCGAGATGGGAATTATGCCGAATCATTTATGAGGGCATTAACTCGAACACTAAACAGAGCCTTGAAAACATGTGTCAAGGTACTTTTATGACCAAGGATGATGGGGAATCTTAGAAGTATTTAGAAAAGTTCGCTGAAAAATCACTACAGTGGGAGAGTGGAACACAACCATTGAATAGGGGTGGCGTATACCAAATAGATGTGTCCATAGGTGTTCGAGCTGAGATGGCAGCAATGCAAAAGAAGCTCGACACTATGGAACACAAATTTTCTGCAGCCTCCCTAAACCCAATGTCACTCCCCAAAACTGTTTGTGGGTGCTGTTCTGATCCGTCTCATTTAACAGAAGAATGTCCATTAAACTCTGCGTTTCAAGGTCACGAGCATTCTAATGCCGCATTTCAACGACCTCGAAACGATCCATATTCTTCCACGTACAATCAGGGTTGGAGGAATCACCCGAATTTCGCTTGGAACCAAAACCAATCTCAAAACACGGTTCCAAACACGAATCAATTTCAAAGGGCTCTTCCTCCACCACAACAGCAACCCCTTCAACTCACTCAGCACCCCTATCAGTCACAAAATTTCCAAAATCAGGGCAACAATCCTGCACAGTCTAATCCTATGCAGTCCTGTTCTGACGAGTTCTCTCAATTCACTCAAACCATGAAATCACTTTTATCAAATTTCATAGAGGTTTCGACTGAGGTTAGATCTTCCGTCAGTGAGATAAAGAAAAACTCAGCGTCACAAGCTGAGAGTATCAGATCTATGGAAGCTGAAATAGCTCGCCTAAAAGCCGAAATGAGTGTGAGAGAAAAAGGGAAACTTCCCTCTCAACCCCTACAGAATCCTGGGCATTACAATGTAAATGCCATCACAACGTTGAGATCGGGAAGAGTGCTGAACAATCATATCGGGGAAGGTATTGATGATACTGAAAATCATGTCAACACCCCGGCTGAGACCTTTCCACACACACACACTTCTCCTTCTGATCCTTCTTCTTCTACCATACCATCTTCTCGTGAGCCTATTCTCTATTTCCCATTAGGCTCGACACATTCTCCCAACCCTTATAGTTCTCCACAGACGGTCCCCACACCTCTTTTAGGACCTCATCTACCCCCTCTTCCTTCTCCTGTGATGGACCCTGCGCTTATTGCGAAAGCTCCTTATCCGAACCGGTTAAGGGGTAATAGAACGAGTCCTCATTTGGAGAAAATTTTAGAAATGTTCAAACAGGTTAACATCAATATCCCTCTCCTAGATGCGATTCAACAAGTCCCCGCATATGCGAAAATTCTTAAGGACTTGTGCACTAGGAAGAGGAAGACTCAAGTGCCGAAGAAGGTCTTCATGTCTAATAATATTAGCACAGCTTTTATTCCCCAGCTACCAAAGAAACGAAAGGACCCAGGATGTCCTACAATATCGATTTCTATTGGGGGTAAAAACATAAATCGTGCTCTTTTAGACCTTGGCGCAAGTGTTAACCTGCTCCCTTATTCTGTCTATGAGCAATTAGGGATTGGAGAGTTGAAACCTGCTCACTGCACTCTCCAGATGGCAGACCGATCTATCACCAAACCAAGGGGTGAATTAGAGGATGTGTTGATAAAGGTCGGGGAATTTGTTTTCCCTGTAGACTTCATTGTGCTCGACACACATCCTGTAGCAAACCCCCGGGGCCAAATTCCGGTGATTCTGGGTCGTCCTTTCCTTGCCACTTCCAACGCTGTTATAAACTGTAAAAATGGTTCAATGAACTTATCATTTGGAAATATGACCATTGAACTAAATATCTACAAAGTTGGAAGTCAGCCATCAGAACCCTCTGCTCATATTTTAGATGTGTGCTCTGTCCATGAGATCGCTCCCGATAGTTGTGGAGCTGAGGAACTTTGCTTTATTGATCTCGATGACATTACCACATCTCTGTTTGACTTTACACAATATCTTAGTGAGGACACGTTACCTGCACTTGAGTCCTGCACTTCTGACTTTTCTCCACCCGAGTCTGTATCTTTCACAGGCTCTGAGCTTCTTTGTAAATCCAAAAATCACTTAATGATCCCTCCTTCTATCATTTCTCCGCCTGAATTAGATCTCAAAATTTTACCTTCTCACCTTAAATATGCATATCTAGGTGAGAATGAGACTTTACCGGTTATCATATCCGCTTCTCTTGCATCAGAGCAAGAGAATGCTCTTTTATCGGTATTGAGATCTAACAAAGAGGCGTTTGGTTGGAGTATGGCGGACATCAAAGGGATTAGTCCCTTGATAGTTGAACATCATATACATGTGATGGATGATGCCAGACCAACCCGAGAACCACAGAGACGGTTAAATCCCGTCATGAAGGAAGCTGTAATGAAAGAGATCGTCAAATGCTTAGATAATGGTATTATATACCCCAACTCCGATAGCCAGTGGGTGAGTCCTATACATGTCGTTCCTAAGAAATCTGGCATCACTGTTATAACCAATGAGGCGAATGAGTTAATTCAGACACGCGCCCAAACTGGGTGGCGTGTATGTATCGATTATAGAAAACTCAACGCTGCCACGAGGAAAGACCACTTCCCTCTACCATTCATTGATCAGATGCTGGAACGCTTAGCGGGACGAGAGTATTATTGTTTTATGGACGGATACTTAGGCTATAATCAGGTCCCCATCGCCAAAAAGGATCAAGATAAAACCACTTTTACTTGTCCTTTTGGTACCTTTGCTTACAGTCGCATGCCCTTTGGGTTATGCAATGCTCCCGCTACCTTTCAGCGGTGTATGATGGGGATATTCTCTGATATGGTAGAAAATTTTCTGGAGATCTTTATGGACGATTTCTCGATTTTTGGAGACTCTTTTTCTGATTGCCTTGCGAATCTTGACGCTGTTCTTACTCGTTGCAAAGAAAAGAACTTGACTTTGAACTGGGAAAAATGCCATTTTATGGTCCAAGAAGGAATAGTACTTGGACATGTCATTTCACAGAAAGGCATTAAGGTTGACAGAGCTAAAGTAGATGTCATTCAAAACCTCCCTCATCCCAAGAGCGTCAAAGATATTCGATCTTTCCTTGGCCATGCGGGCTTTTATAGGAGATTCATTAAGGATTTTAGCAAAATTGCTAGACCTTTAACTCTTCTCCTGGCCAAGGATACGACCTTCCATTTTGACTCGGATTGCGAGACAGCTTTCGACTCACTTAAACACTCACTCACTCCAGCCCTCGTTTTATCATCACGAAACTGGGACTACCCCTTTGAGCTGATGTGTGATGCATCTGACTTTGCAGTAGGTGCAGTCTTAGGACAGCACATCGAAAAGATGCCACACGTGATTTACTATGCAAGTAAGACCCTGAATGATGCGCAAATAAATTATACAACCACCGAAAAGGAACTCTTAGCGGTTGTATTTGCATTAGAAAAATTCAGGCCTTACTTAATTGGCTCACCTATAGTTGTGTATACTGACCATTCCGCTTTAAAACATCTTCTGGCGAAGAAAGATGCAAAAGGTCGACTAATACGTTGGATCCTTCTGTTGCAAGAATTCGGTCTTGTAATCAAAGATAAGAAAGGATGTGAAAACGTAGTAGCTGACCATCTTTCACGCATCATTTCTTCCCCTGTGACCCTGTCGATCAATGATTCATTCCCTGATGAACAACTCTTGAGCATATCCACTGAACCATGGTTCAGGGATATTGTGAACTATCATGCCACGGGACTTATACCGAGCGATTGGTCAAAACAGGACAAATACCGTTTTCTTTCCCAAGTAAAACACTTTTACTGGGACGAGCCCTATTTGTTTAAATATTGTTCTGATCAGATCATTCGCCGGTGTGTCCCGAATGAAGAGTTCAAGAGTGTTCTTTCATTTTGTCATGATCAGGCCTGTGGGGGTCACTTTGGTCCTAGAAAGACAGCGGAAAAGGTTTTGCAATGTGGATTTTATTGGCCGACCTTATTCAAGGACGCATTTGAGTATTGGAAAACCTGTACACAATGTCAGTATACGGGTAGAATATCCCAGAGAAATGAAATGCCTCAGCAACCCATCTTGGTTGTTGAAATATTTGATGTTTGGGGCATTGATTTTATGGGTCCTTTTCCCAACTCCTTTGGGAACTTGTACATATTGCTGGCGGTTGATTATGTCTCAAAGTGGGTAGAAGCCATTCCATGTCGCACTAATGACAAGAAAGTTGTCATTAAGTTCTTAAAAGAGAATATCTTCTCGCGATTTGGACACCCACGCGCTATCATTAGCGATAATGGGACACATTTATGCAACAGGTTTTTCGAGACTCTGATGCGAAAATACTCAATCAACCACCGACTTTCTACACCCTATCATCCCCAAACAAGCGGGCAAGCTGAAATCTCAAACGGACAAATCAAACTTATCCTGGAGAAAATTGTTGCTAAAAATAGAAAAGACTGGTCGACCAAACTGCCGAATGCACTTTGGGCATTCAGGACTACATTTAAGACCGACCTAGGAATATCTCCATATAGGATAGTGTTTGGAAAAGCATGTTATTTACCCGTCGAGATAGAGCATAAAGCATTATGGGCTATAAAAGAAATAAATTTTGATCTAAACCTTGCTTGCAACTTTCGGAAGCTGCAACTTAATGAGCTAAGCGAACTCCGTGATGAAGCTTATGATAACGCTGTAATCACAAAGAATAGGACTAAAGTTTTTTACGATAAAAACATTTTAAGGAAAACATTTTCACCTGGTCAACAAGTCCTTCTTTATGATTCACGATTACACCTTCACGCGGGTAAGCTCCGATCTCGATGGAAGGGACCATTTGTTATGCGGTCTGTATACCCGCATGGGGCAGTAGAAGTAGAAAATGTTAAAAACGGCATCTTTTTCAAAATAAATGGACATAGACTTAAGCCGTATTTTTCCACTGACCCCACGGAGAAGCTCTTGTTCTTACAAGAGCCAGTTTATTTGGATTAAAATTCCTCCGTCTCACCTCCATGTCCAGTTTATCACTGCATCATCTTTTGAATAAAGGTGAGTGAAAAGAGTAAGTTTGGGGGAAGTTCTTCACTTATATATTTTGCCCCCACTAATAATTCCCCCCAGGCTTACAGTTTTTTGTAGGTATAGCATTTGGCAATAGTGAGGACACTGTTGAAAACAAGTTTGGGGGAGGTTTGTGCTTATTTTCGCATCATTTGCATATCATCTGCATAAGCACAAAACATTTCTTTAAAAATCTATAAAAATTGAAAATTTTTCAAAACCCATAAAAATTTAAAAATTTTCAAGTATAAAAATAATTTTAATATTTACACCTTTTTGTATATAAATAAGATAATGAAAGTTTAGATAGTGAACATTTACATCCATGAGATTAGAAAAAATTTAAGAAAACTAAGAAAATTAGAAGTTTTCTTATACGTACTAGTAATAAGTAGTTATGAGCCGTTGTCCCAAGGGTTAGTAAGATGAAGGACGTCACTAATCTGAGGATAAAAATAAGTCTGAAAAATAGTTTCTATTCTGGAAGCCAAACATTTTGAACGTTAATACCCTGCTATTCGCACTTACACACGTCTTGAAGCCTGGGATAGTAGAGGATACCTTGAAATGCTCTTATCTTAAAGCTGATGTATGAAGGAAATAAAAAGAAAAGTGAATAAAAAAAATATAAAATGGTGAGAAAAATGGACGCTGGTTTTGTTATCACCAAGGGCAATAAAAAATATATAGCGAGGGTGCCTCTTCACCTAGTGTCCTAAGGCCAACTGGTCTGGGAGTCACTGCTATGCCTAAGGTGGTGCAAGACGAGGAAAATACACCAAGTAAGCAAGCACAGGAGTAATCGATCGGTTAGTACCTCAAGAAGTATTAACGGTCGCATGAAAGTGTGTGAGCAATCTCATCTAAATATTCATTAATTAAAAAGTACTGAGGCTGATGGGCAAGAGTATGATAGCTTGAATTGAATTCTCCGGGTGTAGGAATGTCTTTACACACATGCAGGGTTATATGATCGATGTTTGGAATAAAGATAGGAATGAAGAATAAGATGATATTTTATTGAGGGAGGACGTGATTTCTAACATCTTTTCATGACCATTAAGATAGGGCTCATGACAACCGAAAAGCTAGCTTAGTTGGAAATCCTAATTTTCAAAGCTTTTCTTTTACAATTCTTTTCTTTAAATGTAATATTCATGATCTTGCTTTTATTATTGGATTCTGTGGGTGCAATCCGCTGAAAACCCTCAGGAGACAAGACTCCTCCTACTAGGGACACCTAGAGGTTTAAAGGCTTGTTGTACGTGCTCAGTGCAATCGTGTTGCCTACGAAAGTGTGCTAGTTAGTTTTTCTCTTTCTTTATTTTCTCCTTCTCTTTTTAATAAAACAGTTCGCTCGAGACGATCAAAATTAAGTTTGGGGGAATTTGATTAGTCGAAAATATTGTATATTTTAGCCGGCAATTTCCTCATCATTTGCATTCATATAGAAGTGTTCGGCATTCATATTCTACATATTAGCAAAACTGTCGCAAAATATCAGATTGCATGTATTAGACTATTAAACCGACACTATGAAGGAAATTGACTACATTTCATGGCATCGCATCATTCCTACATTTGCGCAACACTTGTTTTGAGATCTGTGCAGGAAAATCCAGCAGAAAGGACCAAAATTTACAGGGTACAGCTAAAACGTTACGCCAACTCAATGATTTCAGTTCTGGTATCAATCAAAAGGGGAAAACAAAAATCAACATATCAGAATTATCATCAAAAGACCACACCAGAAGGACCAAAGTCCAAGAAGCCAACATGGCCGCGGAACCGCGGCCGGAGCTGGCTTGCGCCGCGGTTCCGCGGCAGCTTGTCGACGTCACCATCTCAATTTTGGGCCATAATGCTTATCTCAGGGACCAGACTTCAAAAAGGCACAACAAATTCCAGAAGACTCCAGAGACTTCTGCCAGATCAGCAAACCCTTGAAGCTACACTAAACTAGGTTATCATTCTAGAAACTTCTCCCTAAACCCTAGCTTAAACCCTAAGCTAAGCCTAACAAACTCTTTCTAGAAGTCTTTCAACAAACTTTTGGAGGGAACTTCACAAAGGCCTAGGGTTTGGAAGTCTATAAATAGAAGCCTAGACCTAGGGTTATGAATCTAATGATCTTTACCCAATTCTAGTATCAAACTAGAGCCATTTTACCCTCTTCTTCTTCCACAAGTCTAGTGAGAGGACTTGTGTGAAACCCTAACCCTAAATTCCAATCAAAAGCCAAGATCCCGAGTACCCATCAAGCAAGAAGCCTTGCAACCTTTTAGGAGCCGAGCCGGTCTTCAACAGAGCAAGTGGTCCAATCCGATCCGCGACTCACGGAGCCGAGCGACGTCAATTCGACAATTTAGTTCTTCCTCTTGTAGTTCTTGAGCGACTGTAATCAAATTTTTGATATAAATAAAAGGTGATATTCTTTTATCTTGTTTTCTTTAAATTCTTGCATCATGCTATCTTTTAAATTCTTGAATGTTTTCTGTGTGATGATGTTTGAGTAATACTCCGCTCGTCGAGGAGTCGAGACGATCAATAGAATGATGATGTAATATATCTGAAAACGATTCTTGATTCCTACGAGTTTTGTAAACCCTAGCAAGTTCAAGAATCGACGACCCAATTCGTTGCGATGCTTTCTTGATTGATATCGCTCGAGATTGGGGAGTTACGATCGTTTCTTGAAATTGTTAGAGGCTAGAATGCAAATGATATCAACGAAAGAACAAGGGTTTAAAAGATGAAACCCTAGTTTCATCAAGAAAGCCCTAACTCTCGTCGATCATCATCGATCTAGTATCAATCCTTCGAAGGACAAGAACACGAAATCTTGAAATTACATCACATCTATAGATCCGATCGATTCCTACGAGCCTCATTTAGATTCTTGACATTTTGGTTGGAAATATTATCGAAACCCAATTCTTGATTGTTTATCAGTTTCTTGATTCTTGATTAAACATCGTGACACCTGAATCAATCGATAAATTCTTGAATTATGTTTTCTTTTCTTTTCGATTAACTTTTCGATTCAAACAAATCAAATATAAAAACGAATCGCACAATCTCTGTGGACGATCCGCACTCGCTTACGATCTACAACTGACACCATAGTTGATTGCGGTCAAATATAATATTTTTGGTTGTGATTTCTTTACAATTTTCTACTTACACGAACCGAGAATTTCATTCAATCAGTTATCATGCGATGAGAGTTGGATCCCGATTCCCACTGATGAGTTGGTTTACTCTTCGGGTGATCCTGATTGATTCTTCTTTAAGGTTTGGAGGAGAATTTGACGGAACAGTGGGAGGTTTCCTGATTAGATAAAATGATAACCATTCTGATCTAAATTAGAGTGCACGCAGAGTGTTTCTTTCTCTCTCTCTCTCTTTGGAAGCGACTTTTGACCGACCCTAGACTATGACTCAGTGACCAAGTTGACCGAACCTTCTTAAAATATTGGCTTTTGGATTGTCTGAGTTGCATAAGTCATTGCCGCTCCTTCTTTTACCCTTGTATTTCTCAGAACACCCCGTATAGCTACGGACATCTACTTCCATTGGATAGATCCATCGTATGGTTATATACGAACTCGAAGGGATTTCTTCAAGGATGGATCCAGGTTCAGGAGAAATAGAATTGGTTTATTCTGTTGTCTTTTGTTATCACCTTCTCTCAGGTTGCGAGGGCTCCTTAGTTTAGGAGAGTACACCTATTACGCTTATTGGATAGTCTTATTCCAAACCATAGGCTGATGCCGAAAGGTAGGGAATGAAGAAAACCAATTAGCCTAAGTAGGGTGTGCAGAAGGTAATATGTAAAGACAAGATAAAGGGATTAGAAAGAGGGCAAAGTAAATTGCAACTGCTATCATTCACGACCAAACCGCGTACTTCATCGCCACTCCTATTTCACCTTTGCTTTTTTTCCCAGTTCGGGAGAAATAGAATAAGGTATTATTCAATTGTCTTTTATCATCACCTTCTCTCAGATTGCGAGTACTCCTTGGTTTAGGAGGGTACACCTATTATGCTTACTGGATAGTCTTCTTCCAAACCATAGGCTGGTGCCGAACGGTAGGAAAGGAAGAAAACCATTTAGCCTAACAAAGGTGTACAGAAGGTAACGACTAAAGAAAAAATAAAGGGATTTGGAGAGATGGCAATGAAAAATACGGTTAAAGTCATGAATTGGATTATGGAAGAGACATTACTAGGAATACTAGGATACCCCTATGAAACATTTTTTTGTTTCAGTGCATTGTTAATGGAAAACTGATTTCCCGATTAGATACTTACTCCAGGGTATGTATTTACCAGGTATGATTCTCACATCTGTATGGTTTTACAGATGATGAGTGAGAGTAGGTTATTGGGAATAAAGGTGATCATCCTCATTATATCGGAATTCGTTGTGATTGGTGATTGAGGAAGTTGCCTGAGTTTTTGCCGGACGGCATGTATTTGGTTTTGAATATCCGTTGTTGTGCACCAATTTCAAAATGATATATCTGTACGTTTATTTTTTATAAAGTGAGATATAACTTTTTGAAATTATGTCCGTGACATTTACCTATATCAGTTGACGATTGGGTAAGTAGTATTAAACAACGGAGTAGTTCTTAAACCATAAGTACAGTTTTTAACCTACGATGCGCAGGTTTTGAGTTATTCAACTCAGCGGACTTATACAGTGTATTGTATGTTGTCCAGTGTCCGTCGGGACAAAGGGGTTGGTCCTCGTACTATGTTCTGTTTACTTATGACTTCTCTAGATTTTAGACAAGTGTTTCCTAGAAATACAAGGTCTAAGTTTTGAGAAGTTGTGGGTATAAGAATAAAGTAGGGAACCAGGTGTCACAAGTATCGGGATTCTTCAAAGAGATCGAAAATGTAGATTCTTGTGATTGGTATTCAGATGATAGTAATGGTTTTGAGAAACTTGTTTCTCTTTCAGGTTACTCATAATTGGATATATGTTCCTAAGTTGAGTAATGCTGATTAGCCTCTCTCCATTAAGTTGATATGCACTGGAGACAGCTGCATGATTAGAATCTGGTTCCGATTAAATAAGTGCCAAGGTTTCTATATTGGATATAGAATGGTTCATATCTTAACGATGTTAAGGTACGGTGAGTTGTCCAGCTTATGCTTAAAACCAGACTCTGGATAACTCAAGGCACGTTTCTGTAATGGCAGTTTGTGGGTTGATCCTGCTTTGACGAGGGTTGATTTTCTACCATCTGGAAGATCAATAGTGATATTGTTCTTAACTCGCCATAGTTTTAGTAAAATGGATTTTTTCAGAAAACAGTAGTGGGAGTATGGTAGAACTGGAAGTGATTCCAGAACCGCAAACGATTACGGAAAATTTAATAGGACCTATATATTCAATCAGGTTTGACATTCCATTAGCTACTCCGCAGATATGGTGGGTAACCTCAGACACCCGAGAGGTACTCAGGTAGCCTCAAGGACGGTGACAGGGAGGTTCTGGTTTACCCAGACTTGACACTATTGTTGTTCCGGGCTATGAGACCCGGCAGGAGGATAAGTATAGCGTCGTTCTAAACTAGCTTTAGAAGTGTACGTATATATTATTCTGCCAGAGGGTTGTCGTAGTCAGTGGGAGCAGCGGAAGCATAGTGGGCAAGTAGCTTATGTCTATTTATAGACTTGAGCAGATATAGCAGAGAAAGATCATCTAATTTTGATGTGACAGTCATGGCTTTGACTTTATCAGAATAGGGGATGGATCTGTTAAGAAGGTAGTAGGGTGTGATGTCCTAGTATTTGGATGACATACACAGAGTAGGAAGTAAAATTCCTATACTACAATCGGTTATACTGTGGTTGTCACACAGTTGTTTCTCCACTAAGGACATGGATATAATATCTGACATTCTGGTTACTAGATCTATGGTTTTAGATCTAGATTTGGGTAGTTTCCCAATATGGGTATTTTGACAGTATTCTAAAGGTATTTAGAATAGATGACTCCTGGCATGGTGGTGTACCTGCAGGTGATGGAGTCACCCTCTCTAAAGGTGTCTTACAGACTAAAGGGAAGAGGGATGTACATGATTGGCAGATCACTTGCTTAGGCAATTGAGTCAATCGTGAAAAGTCAAGTACCACACCAGATGTTGTTTTTGCACTAGATACAATAAGTTTATACTAATCCAATCCTGAAGAAACATAAGGAAGCAGTTTTAGAACATAAGTGAATGTTCTACGGATTTGATGACGGCAGCCTCCTTCGGGAGACGGTTATCATTCCAGGCTTCAAAGGTGACATGAATGACAGAGTGATTGTCAGAGTTATAGTTTTTCCTCTGACGAGAGACAGTATTATGGACAGGTGGTCCAAGAGGATACTGTGGGAGGCATGGTGCTGGATACTGATTAGGTTCAGTTATCAATACAGTCTAAGAAGTTTGGAATTGAAGTTCATTTATGAACTAGGTCCCATCAGATATCCAAACATATTCTGAGACAGGTATTACTCGATTCGGGAGATGGCTTTCTCCGCGAACTTGAGATTAAGAGAGACATAGAAAGAAACATCAGGGTGGATCCACTCACTGAGGCTATTTCTCCAACACAATAGTTTTACAAACGAGCTTTGTGAAACTGATTAGTAGAGGAGTTGGATGTTCGGTATCACACGGGCTGTGAGTATGCGACATCGCAATAATTAGCCTTAAGTGCAAGTGGGAGATTGTTGGATATAGTGCCCTCAAAGTCAATTATTGGATCGCAGGTATGTGATTGCAATGATTGAGGAGGACCTATACCGATATGACAGTCTTGCTCGAGATGATAGTATGCTATCTGGTTTGTCTTTATCATCATATACATGCTTTAGTTCACTATTGCATATTGATAGAGCCCATAGGATTCTTGCTTGATTGCCAGCAGTATGGTGGCGATCATATACGTGGGAGCTGGGGTCTATAAGCACATCCTTACAGTGTCCCTAGTCGTAGGAGTTTCGAGACATGGCATCGATACTCCAGAGTAGACTAGTGTATACAGTCGAGACCCCGACGAGGGGCGGTGGCTGGTCTCACAAGCCATTGGTGTTAGTTTGTTCACCTAAGATGTATACAGGTGCTCATTGGGTTATGAGTACACCGGACAGGACTCGTCGGGAACATGCTAGTTGGTAT
The DNA here is from genome assembly GCA_030015575.1 of Agapanthus africanus. Classification (NCBI taxonomy): domain Eukaryota; kingdom Viridiplantae; phylum Streptophyta; class Magnoliopsida; order Asparagales; family Amaryllidaceae; genus Agapanthus; species Agapanthus africanus. Next base: position 162,602,805 of record JASDDO010000019.1, read on the forward strand.
TATACATATCGTCAGATAGTAGTTCCCAGGTGACATGTGTACAGGTTAGTCTGTCGACCTGAGATCGTCATTTGTCTCGTGTGAGTTCCCACTGTGCTTTGATTACTACCCTACCACGATCGAAGGAGACGTGCAAACATGTTTTAGTTGGGTACAGTCCCGAGCCACATGGAGGCAGTGAGCGGATCGTCGGGGATTCGTTTCTCCCGGTATTGGGGGTTGATGTCGCACAGTGCACGGGTGGCCATCACTAGAAATCCTCGGCTGAGGTAGTGGAGAATTACTGATTTGGATCAGTAGTTTCTCAGGAGATGATGGGCTTCATACCGACACGAATTATCGCGTTATTAGGGGTCTGACTTTATCCACCCCCTAGACTCGATATGCGATACTCTTAGACGAACGGACCGGACTGTACGGATATTGTCACTGTCAGGCTCAGTAGGGTTTCTGGATGAGTTCGCTCGTCAGCTTCCCTTCCAATCAATACATAGGCAACCGTTACGTACAGCTTGTACCTCTGACGTGCTAGTGGTTATACCCAGTGCCTGTGTGTTGATGAGTCATTAGAGTCCCCTACAGACTGTTTCCCAAGTTCGGGCGAAACGTTGTAGAGGCCGTATGGTTTTATGGCAGGGTTCGGAAAATGCACGTGCGTTTACGCACGTGTCATATTTCGGGCAGATAATACCAGTGGGCTTTGGTTTAAGCCGGATCCGAGTATTATACTGTGTAGATATAATATCTTTGTCTCAGTTGCATTTGTATTCAGTCGTAATACAAATGCGGGTATGTTTATACTGTTACGGGGTTATCCTGAAATTCGTTTCAGGATCGCTTTTGGAAGTTGCCAGTTTCAAGTTTTCTATCACCCGTATTTGACATTCGGTTAAATACGGATTTATCTATTCGTCACTTGGGTGAGTCGTGGTTCTAGATGCTTCTAGATGGTGACTAGGATTAGTGACTCATGGTTGCATTAATTGTTCAATTAATGTTTTGATGACTAAGGGTTATGAATCATTGTTTCATTTATGTTTAAGTGAGGTGTTACCTTTGACTCATGCTTTTCTTTATGTGCTAATGGTCACCCCCCCTCCTACACTCACCTCCCTTCCCTCTTGATAAATGGCCGGCCCCCTCTCTTGTGAGAATGAGGGTTGTTAATTTTGGAAAATAAGATAGTTATTTGGTTCATGGAAATTAGATAGAAAAAGTTTCTCTTTTCATTTCGATCCAAAAGGCAACTTCAATAACCGTTCGTCCATAGGTTTGGATGAAGCGAGACAAAGTGTTCTACTCAATCTCTACATCAATCTTGGTCATCTCTTTTAGAAAACTTGATGATCGAGTTGCCTCGGTTCAGAGGCGGGAGCCCGTTTAAAGATCCGTCGACGTGGTGCCACTTGGACGAGAAGACTGAAGATTCAGGAGATCGAAGCAGCCGCAACAAAGCGTGGGATGATGGTTGAAGACCGAAGGACTCGGATCGTTCGGTATAACATTTCTACCCACTTTGTAGTTTGTTAGTTTAGCTTTAATGGCAGATCCGGGTTATAGTATACGATAGCGCCACCTAAAAAGTTTTTGTTCCGCATTTGGCGTCTGTTAGACGGCCGGGGCGCTACCGTGTACTTACACATTCCCCACTGGGAAAACGGCTACGGGGAGGCTAGGGCGGTTAGCTCGGTAGCCGGAAGGCGAAGTATGCTTCTATAGAGTTGGCAGCTTTTGCATCTCCTGACGAGCTTCTGGGCGTTCTGATGAATCGTCGGCTAGTAATACCCCTGGAGCAGTGCCTGCCGGATTAAGGTGCGGGCCCCTTGGTGTGCGCCGCCGACCCCTTCATGGATCTCACGGAGGACATAGTCGGATTCTTAGGGGTCGACGCACCGAAGCAGGGGTTGAGTGAAGGACTTCTTTTAGGGGTTCCCATTGCTCCAGATGAAGTGGCGAGCTTTGGCTCGGAGACGGCGGGCTTCTCCCCAATCTTCTGGGAGCATACCTTCCCTCAGGAATTCCATGAGGGGCTTTCTCCAATCCCGATCTTCTTCCCGGGCTGAGTACACTTGAAGTGGCGTTGCCCCGTCTTCCACGCTGGGTCGTGGCAAGACCTCGAAGAGGATGTTCCTCTTGTTATTGGCCATATAAGATGAAGCCAGCTTACTCAAGGCGTCGGCCTGGGCGTTTAGCTGTCTGGGGATCTGCTCCACCTGGACTTCGTGGAATTCCTTTCGCAATCTTCTTACCTCGGCCAGATACTTCACCATCAGAGGATCCCGTGCCTCGAATCGGCCGATCACTTAGCCAACGACTATGGCGGAGTCGCTGCGGATCCGGATCGTTTTCATCCCCAGTCCGAAGGCTATGCGCAGTCCGGCCAGCAAGGCATCGTATTCCGCCGCGTTATTTGAGGCTTTGAACCTGAGTTCCAGAGAATACTCCATTTCTGTCTCTTTCGGGCCTCGAATGATGAGGCCGGCACCACAGCTGTCACGACCCACCCCCAAACACAGATGGTATTGTCCGCTTTAGTCGAAACCGTACGGTTTTGTCCCTTTGAATGAACCCGGGGCTACTTCCCAGTAGATCACCTATCCCAGAATTTCTCTGGCTCAAGCACGTTTAACTACAGAGTTTTTCAAACTCCGGAGTTCCGATTCATCCAATCAGGGCCGGCATGGACTCCGGCTCTTTATTGGGGATGGTGCACTCGACGATAAAATCGACCAGGGCTTGTGCCTTGATAGCCTGCCTCGGGCGGTATTTTATGTCGAACTGGGACAACTCCCATCTCCATTTCTCCAACCGGCCAGAGGACTCGGAAGAGGTGGGGATAGCCCCCAAAGGCTGCTCGGTAAGAACGAGGATGGTGTGCGCCTGGAAATAGTGTCGTAGTTTCCTTGAGGCCATGATGAGTGCCAAGACGATCTTTTCTATGGCTGGGTACCTCGTTTTCGCGTCCTTGAAGACGTGGCTCACATAGTAAACCGGCTTCTGGACTCCCTCGACCTCTCAGACGAGCACCGAGCCTGCAGCTTGGTCGGATACCGCTAGATATAGCGATAGCTCGTCCCCTTCAACTGGCCGGGTGAGCAGCGGGGGAGTCGCAAGGTGCCTCTTTAATTGCTCAAAGACGGTCTGGCACTCCTCCGACCACTCGAACCTTGGTATCTTCCTTAAAACATTAAAGAACGGGAGGCACTTCTCCCCATACCTCGACATGAAACGACTCAGAGCGGCTACCCACCCTGTCAGCCGCATGATTTCGACGTTAGTCATGGGCGCGGCCATGTTAAGGATGGCACTGATTTTCTCCGGGTTAGCTTCGATTCTATTGTGGGTGACCGTGAAACCGAGGAACTTTCCACCGGTGACCCCGAATGCGCACTTGGTGGGGTTCAGTTTCATCTTGTATTTGCGGAGGACGTCGAAAGCCTCGCCCAGATCCTTGGCGTGTTCGTCCGATGAGACCGATTTGACGAGCATGTCGTCGACGTAAACTTCCATGTTCCTGCCAATCCACGGCTTGAATATGCGATTGACCAAGCGTTGGTACGTAGCTCCGGCGTTTTTTAGGCCGAAAGGCATCACCTTGTAGCAGTATACCCCCGGTCTGTTGTGAATGCGGTGAGATCCTCGTCTGCCGGATTCATACGGATCTGGTTGTATCCGGAGAAAGCATCCATGAAGCTAAGTATTTTGTGGCTTGCCGAGCTGTCGATAAGCTGATCTATCCGATGGAGGGGATAGTTGTCTTTCGGGCAGGCCTTGTTGATGTCGGTGAAGTCGACGTATATGCGCCACTTCCCTCTTGATTTTTTTTAACCATGACTACGTTCGCCAACCATTCCGAGTAAGGCACGTTTCGAATGAAGTTGGAGGCGAGAAGCCTGTCTACCTCGTCCTCGATCGCCTTCTGCTTGATTGGGGCGAAGCTTCATTTTTTCTGCCGGACGGGTCGGACCGTAAGGTCGACCCCAAGCTTATGAGATATGATTTTGGGGTCGATCCCAGGCATGTCGGTGGCGCCCAGGAGAACACGTCAGAGTCGTTTCTAAGGAAGTGAACCAGGTCGTCTCGCTGAGTCCCCATCAAAAGCGAACCGATCGTTCATCATCCCCTTCTACGAGGGGGACCTCTGTTAGTGGCTCCACCGGGGTCCCTCGAACCTCTTTTTCCTCGTCTCGAGTGTCCAGAGAACCCTTGATATCACCCTCGCCTTCAACGTCATTGTTTGGCCGCTCAGACGTAGATGTTGCGGTGAAGCAAATCTTTGCAGTTCGTTGGTCCCCGTAGGCCCAACCTATCCCACCTTGGTCGAGCGGGAATTTCATCGCTAGGTGGTAGGTCGATATCTGGACCCGGAGGGAGTTCAGTGTCGGGCGACCGAAGAGGACGTTGTAGGCCGATGGTATTCTTGCGACGATAAACTCCACAAGCATGGTGCGCGTACGGCCCGCCTCCCCGATGTTAAATTGGAGAGTGATTACCCCTTCCGCCAGGATGGAGTGGTTAGTGAACCCTGACAGGACGTGGGTGGTCGGCCTTAGGTCCGACGGGGTGAGTCCCATACGCAGAAAGCAGTCATAAAAGAGAATGTCCGCCGAACTTCCCGAGTCGACCAGTATCCTCTGCACTTCATAGCGGTGGACCCGAGCTGTGATCACCAGCGGGTCGTTGTTAGGCAGGAATATACCGTGGAAGTCCTCGTCGGTGAAAACGATCGGCTCAGCTACTTTAGCCTTCTTCCTCGGGTGGCCGCCAGCCCCCCCGATCGGTGAGGGATGCTGATTTTCATTGGTTCTCGTCGTACCCCCTGCTAACACGATCACGATTTAGCCGATTGTCAACTAGCCGGGAGGGGGATGGTGCTCTTGCTCACGGTCGGCCTGCCGGTTGTCTCGCAAGTACGCTGCCAGGTGCCCCGAGCGGATTAACTCCTCGATGTAGTTGTAGGGTTGCTAGGTACACGCACAAGGGTCTACGAGGCATCAACCATGCCCGATTTAAAATTTAGCCGTGCCGAACAACCCAAAGCCGGATCTTTAAACTAGAGTTTATGCGAAAACTAACATGTTAAACACTTTAACACTAAGTGAGTGGGATTACAACCTTTGTAGATCCGGTCCTTCACTTCTTAAGCTCCGTGTTGAAGTCCCTTCGCTGCGATCATCGTGTTCCGAACTCTCGAGAGGCTCCGCGAAGAGAAAGGTGCAAGCTTGCTTCCGATCTTCGATAACAAAGATGATCTACCTTGAAGTTTCGTTAACACATGCTCTCACTCTCTAAAAGAAGTGAACACTCTCATCTAAAGGGCAAGGGTAGATGAGAATGATGAAGTAGGATTTTAGCTCTTATTTATAATCTTTTTCTCACACATAATCATCACTTGGAAAAAAGCTAGTAAGCTTTTTCCATGAAAGAAAGAAGGAAGAAGAAGATGAATAATGAATAATCAAACCTTTTGTGATGAATAATGAAAGGATAAAGATGATCAATAATGCAACCATGGTTGACTAAACCTTTGTAGAGAATTAACTAGGGCTAGGGTTTGGGTTGGGTTAAAGCATGAGTCATTTGAAAATATCTTTGCAAAAACAAAAGAAAACCTTCTAGAATCATCAAGAAGGAACTAACCCAAAACAAACCCTAACCTTGTTTAATCTTCACTAAATATGTTGCATTAGTTATCATATCATGTTACAATATTATATATCACATATATAATATTTATCGTAACAAAATAAAATAATACAATTAACATACGCATATATATCAATGTATTACCCGAGTGAGAAAAAGAATCTTTTAGTGAGCTAATATTAGTTAATGTAATTTAATATATCATATATATTATTATACATTAAATTATCGAATCAACACTTGATCCGACAATCCGGCTATATCGCATATAACCGACAATACTGTGACCCGGCTATATCACATATACCCGGCCGATATCTCATATCGCGAGAATGTAACAACCCTAATTTTTCTATACACTTTTCTATACAAATTTTTTTAAAAATTTTTAAAATAAAATCCATAAAGGGGTATTTTAGCCTGAGCACAAGATATAGGTAATTATTTTGTTTTTAATTACAACCTACAAGAATGTAATAACTCCATTTTTAGTGTACAAGAAATTACTTTAAATTTAATGTATACTAGAAGTATTTATTCTTGCTGCTATCATTTTAAGTAATTAAATACCACAATAATTACAAGAAGGAGCTTGTAGCTCATTGGTAATACCTTGCACTGCTGAACCAAGCCACCAGAGTTCAAATCCCATGCTCCACATTATTTTTGTATTTATTTTGTTTTAATTTCTTTTGGAAGTCAACGGTCAAAAGGCCATAACTCCCAAAATATGTACTGGACAACAAAAAATAAATATACCAAATTGTACCCCCGAAGTTTCCCCGGCCTCTGGTGGCTTGACTCGACCCGACTCGGCGCCGCCGGCCGGCGACTCGGCCGACTCGGTCTAGCGCCGCCGGCCGGACTTGGCCAGACGGCCGAGTCACCAACATAGAAAAGTCTCCTCTTGACTTGGTCCACCCCCTGCACACTTTAATTGCTTGGATCGGTTATCATTTGCCCAATAAATCCCTTTTAATCCTAGGTTTAATGATTTTTAATGATTTTTGTATTTTTTTTATTAAAAACCCTAACCCTAGCCTAACCCTATATAAACCCCCATACCCTCTACCCTCTCACCCTACATTCCTAAGTCCACTCTCTAAAAATTTCAAGAGAACTTGGTACGTGAGAAAACGAGCGAAAGACAAAGCGTTGACGAAATCGACGGCGAAATTCCGACGATCGTGCTAGGACCTCTCAACGACGATTCGACGCACCGGCAAACCCTCTACCTCTCTCTTACTCTCTAATGTTGTCCAAACCCGTAAGTCCCCCTTTTCTATCCTTCTTTTCTTTCATTAAAATACGACTTTTCAAACCCGACGGAAATCGGAACAAACCGATTTCCGATTCGGTTTTCTATCAAAACTCACTTATCACTAATTCCATAATACTTAAACATACTCATGTTGACTACTAATCACTTAAAAATTAATTTGAACAAGTTTTCACACATGAAATGATAGCCTTTTTAATATATCGTATTTTTTCACTTTAATACCACCATGTTTAGTTTATCACATTTAACCCCTTAACATTGCTATACTTTAAAGTAGATCACGAGGTAATGACCTACCTCCACACACACTCATATATAATCATAACACGCTACCTTGAAAACTTAGAATACGATAAAACAAGATTTTACATTAAAATACCATTTTCTTAATAAAACCTTTTCTAAAATTTCTAAGTTATATACAATTTTAAAACAATATCTTCTAAAAGGAAAATACGATATGTCGTGGACATCGATCGTTTATCTAAACCGGACTTTGTGGTGTCTAGGCAAGTGTGAATAAGGCGAGTGGTTACTTAATTAGGACCACTACTTGTAGTGGAGAGCCTCCCACTCACCTGGCACTTATCTGGCCGCAATTGGCAGTGAAGAGGCGATTTGAAGCTTCTATGATTTATCGTTTAGACCATTTAGAAATAGGTTAGTTGGCTTAGGAAACCCTAGAATCTAAAATACAGAAATTTACACCTTTTTCAAATAAATACCTTATCTTTATAAAAACGTTTTCTAAATGACTGGTATTTATTAAATCTTTACAAAGCGCCACTACAACCCACCTTTGGGGAACCCGTTAGGGATAGTACGGTTTATCGTGCACCCTCGGCTTAGTAGTGCGAGATTCAGACCTCCGCAAGGAGCATTCGGTCTCGAAAGGTTTTAAAATACGATGTCTTAAGAAAGTAATATTTTTATATAAAATATTTATTGAGATTATTTTTATACAAATATATGTATATTATCATTAAAAGATCTATTTTGTTATAATATAAATATTCCACTTTTTCTAAAAATCACAAGACTATATTTTTACATTAAGATACCATGAATTTCAAATAAATCAATATTACAAATTAATACCTTTATTTATGTAATTAGGATATTTTCACTAGAAATAAGACAAAATAAAATCACACTCAATATAACTATAAAGACGAATAATAAATACTTGGGGTGTATCTTGAAAAGTATACAAAAGTATTTTTACATAAAACCCCCTCAAGTTTTATATATTACAATAAGGGCTCTAACAATTATAGAACTTCGACTTACATTTCTTTTGGTTCGACTCGGGTTTGAGTCTGATTATTTCTGACTTGAATATGATTCAAGTCAATCTATATTCTTTAATATTCCAACTCAATGTGAATACATGAATCTCAGAATCCAGTTAACAATCTATACAACTTGATTGAATCAAACCATGGATATACATCCATTATTCCGTTATTCCATTTACCTGATTATGCAGTTACAATATGTTTACTGATATCATGGTTTTGGTCAGTCATCCAACTTACACAATACAATATAACAATACAATCATAACACTACGGGGTTTAAGGGGTAGACTGGTACGGAATATGTTAAAGGTGGCACGAGGTGGTCACTTAAGACGTAATTACATCCATACCGTTGTTCCGTGGTATTATCGACGGAGCTTTGTACTACAGGTTACCAAGGTCCCCGGTGTAAGTGGGACTCCCCTCGTATACACTCGCACCTTCTTTACCAGGCTACAAACAACAGTGTTAATACAATATTACAATATTATAATACAACATTAAAAGCTCTCTCACTCTTACTTTCTGTCTATTTCTCCCTTATCTTTGGGATTTACCGAGCGACCTGTTCGCTAACGACATTCTATTTCTTTCTTCTTTGAATGTCGTCAGGTGCTTTGGACCCAGCAGAGATCGAGCCCACCGGTGAAGACTTGGAGCAGTTTCACGAAGACCCTGAGCTCTAGATATTGTATCTTGTTCTATTCAGTATTTTCATTTCCTGTTATGCCATTGTTTAGGCATCGCTTTTATCCCAGATGTATTTACTTTTCATGCATTGTACAAAAGAATGTTATTAATAAAGTTGTTATTTTCTATCTCTTGTCTTTTGTGATTTACCTTTATATTGCTTAGATACGCTTAGCGTATTTACTTCACAGTAAATACGTAGCAGACCTCGTCGCGTCCCCTTCGCCGTACACCGGGAAGCGGGGCGTGACAGAGAATCCAATACGGTATCACATACCGCATTATCCTCGGTCCCGCACATATCACATATGTGATCCTACTCCGTTTTTCCTGAGCCAAGAAACCTCTGTGTAGGACTCTAAAGAATCGTCAATACACCGGCAGTAGGTGATGATCATATCAAACACCCACAAGCTGCAAGCGGTCAGCTAAACGTAACAGCCACCCAGGTATTGAGCGCTCAAAAGATCAACAAGCAAGCCTGTACATTCTCCTGTGAATCCAATCAGTAACACTCCCGTACAGTCCGGTCTCGTTGTCTGATATGTCGCATATCTCGCCTAGGGGTGGTAAACGTCAGACCCCAGTAGCTTGATAAGTCATGTCGATATGAGGTCTATAATAGTTCGAGAAACTACTGATAACACTTACCAGTAAATCTCAGCAACCCTGGCCAGGGATTTCCAGTTATAGCCAATCGAACACAGCACAACATCAACTCCCTATACCGGGAGAGACGAATCCCCTCCTATCGCTCATTGCCTCCATGTGATTCGGGACTGTACCCAAAAGCCACCTTTTTGCACGCCCTCTTGGACGTGGTATGATGGAAATCAAAGCACAGTGGGAATCACACAAGACTCTATGACGATCTCGGGTCAACAGACTACTATGTACCAGTGTCACCGGAGAACTGCCATCTGACGTGAGGTATAATACCATCTGGGAGTTCTCGGCGAGTCCGTCCAGTGTACCTAGTCTCTACTGAGCACCCGTACACCATCCTTGATGTCAAACACCGATGGATATGGGATCATCCATCGCCCATCATATGGGTCAAGATGCGTATACGCTAGTCTACTCTGGTGCATCGATGCCCTGTCTCGATACACCCTCGACTAAGAACAGTTATAGGATGTACTCGTCGACTACCGTGGCCTCACTAGTATGATCTCATCATATTCCCAGTAGTCGAGTACATTTCCTAAGGGCTTTATCAACATGTAATATGGAGACAATCAGAGTACACGTTAAGATAAAGAACAACCAGATAGCATACAATCATGTCGAGCAAGAAAGTCCTCCCTATATATGTTCAAGCATCCATTACAATATACATCGTATGTACAGTAATGGCCTCTAGGGCATACATATAACTAACAATCTCCCACTTGCACTAGGACCATCTTTTGTGGTATCGCATACCCAACAATTAGCTACGGTTGAAGAATCTCATACCCAACCATCCCATAAAAGTCTCTACTGGGAAATAGGCCTTTGTGAGTAGATCCACGCTGTTGTCCTCTGTGTCTACTCTCCTAGCCTCGATCTCCCTGGAGATCAACCATCTCTATGATCAGGTGATACTGCCTAAGAATTATATCTGGATTTCTGATGGGACGGGGGTTCCTTGGCAAAAGCCACAACTCCATTGGCTCACAATGGTAGGAACGAAGTTCATCTCATGAACTTATATCTATCCAGATTGCCTCTTTGGTAGCATCCTTGGTAACGATTTATCTTGCCTTTAATCGTCTAATAAGTCACGGTATTCTAGCTTGGAACTCTTCCAACATACCGTCCCTCCACTGAAGGTAAAGACAATGCCTGCAACTGACATTCAGTCGTCCTTATCACCCTGGAACCTTTCCAGTGATTCTCCTCAGGATCGATTGATACCATCTTACTACAACTAGTGAGTATCCTAACTTCCAATTAGATCTATCTCATAGATCCAAAACCCAGGATTTAGGAGGTATCATCTTTGATCCTATATGGAGAATCCTTGTGATAAGCAGAGATTGACCGAGCGTAGCATAGGAAACTCCTTCCTTATCAAGAGTATGTCATCCACGTACTCTACGAGGATCACCACCATACTCTCTACTACCTTTTTGTATATACAAGGTTCATCTACCATTTTGATGAAGTCAAACTCTTTGACTACCACATCAAAACAGATGTTCCAACTCCGCAATGCCTGTTTTATCACATAAAACATCTTGCACACGTTTCCGCTGCACCCACTGTCTACGAAGCCCTCTGGCTGTGTACTTATAGACGCTCTCTTCCAAATCATCATTTAGAAAAGCAGTCATGACACCCAACCGCCAGATATCGTAGTCATGGTTTGTAGCCGTGGCAAGTAGGATCTGGATGGACTTAAGCATAGCTTTGAAAGTTTCAACTTTTCCATGTACACCAAGTAATCTTCTCAAGATATACTCGCTCCTGATGGGGATTTAACCCTTCAGATAAAGCAACCAAAGTCCATACTTTGTTGGTGTATAAGGATTCCATCTCAGATCGATAAGCATCCAGCCATTCTTACAGAGTCTCACTCCTGATGGCCAGCTCGAAACTAGTTGGGTCATCATCTCATGATGCAATCCTCGCTCCCACTGTCATAGAGAAACCGAAGTATCTCTCAGGTGGGTGAGAAACCCTACTAGATCGGCGGAGAGGCTGAGGTTCGTTGGTTACTATTGAATCCTTTGGTTCTACCAAATCATCAGCTGCAGTTTGTATAGCTGGAACTGTTTCCAGTTCTACCTCATGACCAATAATTTCTTCACAAGAAATCCTTTTTCACAAAGGTGGCATGCTGAGAAACAAAACATTTTTGTTCCTCGGTTAGGTAGAAGATATTCCCTTGCGTATGCTTGGGATATCCAACAAACTTCCACAGATCTGACTTTGCCTCGAGCTTGTCCGGATTTTGCTTTTTAGACATAGGCCGGACAACCCCAAATCTTAACAAACTTAAGATATGGGCTCTTCCCTTTCCATATCACATATGAAGTGGTAGGTAACTGATTTGATTTGAACCCTATTCAATAGGTATGCAGCTTCTCAAGTGCATAACTCCTAAAAGGAAATAGGAAACCCAGTAGTACTCATCATTGAGCACACCATATCACATAGGGTGCTATTGCTCCACCCCGATATACCATCGTGCTATGGTGTATACGGAGGAGTAATGCTGAGAGAGAATCTCATTCTCCTTTCGAATAGTCCAGAAATTCTGTTCTCAAATATTCTCCTCCCTGATCTCATCAAAGGACATAATACTTATACCCGTTTTTGGTTCTCTACTTCTAACTTATATTCTGTGAATATCTCAAAAGGTTCGGGCTTGTGTTTCAACAGGAACACATATGTGAATCTTGAAAGATCATCAGTGAATAAAATAAAGTACAAAGAACCGGTCTTGGCATGTGTAGACAGGGGACCTTCATACATCAGCATATATCAATCCCAAGAGTTCACTAACTCTTTCTCTGTTTCCAATAAACAGAGTTATGGTCATCTTATTTTTGTGACATGACCGGCAAGTTTCACAAGATGTAAATTCAAACAAATTTAAATATGCATCTTAATGTAACTTCAGCTAGTCGGGTCGCATTGATATGACCTAGTCTACAATGCCTCAAGAAGGATTCGTTCATTTCTGAACTCTTCCTCTCGTGTGTGTTCTGTATACTAAGAACTATAGTTTGATTTAGAACGTCAATGCTTTTAGATAACGTGCCTGAACCGATCAACTCCTGATATAGGAAATGTTCAAAACATTATCCAACAATACAAAACTATATCCTTTCTTTACTAATAAAGAGACTGATATGATGTTGTATATCAGGTTCGGTATCTAATAACATTCGTTCAGAATCAATGTATTCTGGTAATACAGGGTGATAGTGACCAACAGACTTGGTTGCAACTCTTGCACCTTTTCTATCTCATGAAACTTATCACCCGTTCTTAGTTCTCTACCTATCTGTAGCCCATGTAACAAATTACATATGTGGGATCCTGATCCGGTATCAAATACCCAGGACGTAAAGGATACTGAGAAACAGTTCTCTGTAATGAACACACCCGAAGATGATGCATCAGTATGCACTTTCTTCGTTTGGGCGGCACTGGAATTCTGGTAATCCCCAATTTCCTGCTCTGTCTTATAACATTTATAAGTTGGAGCGGGACCAATGTTCCCCAGCTCAGTATAACAAGCGGGTTCGGTCAATATATCCGTATTATTATCTTGATTAAGGCGTGATATGGTCGCTACCTAGAGAGAGAAGAAAACACTCAGCGTAGCTCTTGCAAGATTAGATTGGTTATCTAATATATCTAATCAGGATGTCTCCCACTATTTTAGTCAAATCTTCCTTCAAACCCTAAAAGGAAAGACCAGCCGGGATTAATTACACGCTACAAGTTCGCCAATCTTTCAGCCAGGCCAGTGTCGGTACTTTGAGGGAGGTGCCCCGTGCTTTCGCACGGACCTAATTATAGTAAACCTCGTTTTCCCATGGGCGTAACCCCGTTAACACCTTTCTAGACACCTACTTGATCGGCTAATTGTAATGTGTAAAACTCTCCCAGGAGTAACTCTTACTCGCAGTGGGTATCGGGATCCAACTATCTCATAGAAGGTATGCAATCTCATTGCAAATTTCAACACTTGAAATACCCGATAATATTTTACCCCTAGCGTCCTATGACCTTGACAAAGGCCAACATACCATAGGCTGCTAGTCAAGTTCAACCCGTCATTTCCTGATTGAATTAAACCCACCCGCACGGCCCTTGACAAAGGCCAACAAGGTCGCACGACTATCCTAATCCAATCTGCATCATATGCATAAGCAGATAAGTACTATTCAGCTACCGCACACTACGCCTTGACAAAGGCCAACAAACGTAGCACGAATACTAAACAGTCTTTATCTGAAATGACGGAGGGCTACGATAGGTTTTTAAGAAAACCCTTTGCGTAATGAACTTGATATCGTTGTAGAATCGAGTGATTTTAAATGGAGTGTTTTTTAGGCTTTTCTAGTTTTGCTAAAGGGGTCACTCCCGGTGAAGGGATCGTCGGCTCTTTCCTTATCGAATAAGGTGCAGGATATTTCACAAATACCACTATGCAAAGCAAAAACTATAGAAGCAATCAAAAGACAAACCGAGTATGCAGCATCTGCTAGTTTCACTAAAAGGTCACCTCCGGTGAAGGGATCTCGGCTCTTTTCTTATCGAATAAGGTGCTGGATGTTCTACAAGGAACACCGCTATGCAAAGCAAGAACTAGAGCTACCAGTTTTTAAACAAGTTTCTACAACATCTTAGGTATATTTTAGTTTCATTAATTTCATTAATGAAGTCCCATTTTAATATGCTTCACAAGCATCACATTTGAAACGAAATCTGCAATATAACATATATCCCATACATATAATATAAACATTCGTCTCAGGCAGTAATATGATCTCATCACAGAACATTGCAGCAAAAGAAACATATATGAAATATTGGATATACTAGGACGTCCGTGTTTTAATACGAGCATGTATAAAACACAGATTCCATAGTCGCGATGAATAGCCAAACCCATATCCCTAGACCCCTACGAGAGCGGCAAACAACACTGCCAATTCTCGGGTTAGGAGACCCGGTCTCGACGCCTCGAGATGGTCTCCCACTGGACCCTAGAACCCGGTTACTTGTGCTCCCCGCCTTGGGTCCACCTAATGCGGAAAAGTAAATAATATACAATGGCGACATCATCCTCAGCCCGGAAGTGCCCCAATAAAAGAATATTACATACAAATGAATTTTACATGAAAGAAAAAGAAAAAACTCTCATCTCACATAAAAACCCCCGCTATTCAGAACGCGACGATCCAATATAACATATCACAGCAACACATAATATCTCATATCATCAACGTAAACAAGTATGTGTATCCCGATTGTCGTTGATGTATAGCAACGAAGCCGGCGATACACCACATACTACGCTTACGGTCACAGAAAAGAAAGTGTAAAACTACAACAGTTGGAATCCTCAACCTTCTTAGACATCGCATGCCTAACCAAATGAATTCCTTAGACATCGCATGCCTAACAATTATAAACCCTGCATTTTAGTCTCATTATCGAAAACTCTTTTCAATATCAAGTCGGGCAATTCAACAAGATTCCCGACATTCTGATCGAATGCTCGTCGCAAACTTTAGTAGACTGCCGCACCCCCGGATGCCGTCGACGAAGTGCACTAAGGCGGAACACCGCTGCTGCGAGCACCCGAACGGATGCTTTTGGCGACGGGGTTCTCCTACAGTCACTTGGTTGAGGCTATGGGGTGTGGCTATCTATTAAGTTTACCCGGCGAGTATCCGCGTACGCTATGTGATTGCGATGGACTTTTGATCGCATCAAAATCCCGTGGCAACCGATCATTTGAGACTAAAGTGCTATGTTTATAATATTCAAATCAATTATCTCATAATCATTTGTGGATTCCAAATATTGTATCACATTCCAGATAAATAGACAGTGTTAAACTTTCCGATCGAATAATAAAACACCCAAGATTTCCCAAATAGCTCAACACTTGAGCGGAGTTCAAAAAATATCCATCACATGCCACAGTACCAATGGTCCAGCCGTAGAAGGGTCAAGCCAACGCCTCACATGTGGCACGCCGTACTGCCACAAACCCTAAGGTTCAGAGGCAGTTCAAGACGGTCACATAATCGAGTTAAGGTTTGTTGTCTTCTAGAGGGTCCACCGCGTTACTTGCATGACTTAGAACGTTCCTAAACTACGAAAAAATCCAACGCTTGGAAATTTTCCGGCAGGGAAAAAAGTGAGTTATTGATATCCGTTCGAACTTTTTAACACGTTCTAAAAATTACCCTGACAAACTAAACAAAGTTAAATTATCCGATCGAATCAACGAGTCCCCAATACAACCCTAGAAAACTCAACACTTGAGTGGAATTAAAATATTACCAGAAAAAAATGACAAGAAAGGACCTAAGAATAAATATATGAAGTTCCAGGGACTAATTCAAAATTTTGGCCGCGGAACCTCGGCCAAACGAAGGGTTTTGCGGCGATTCCGCGGCCGAATGAGCGAATTAGTGGACCGTACTTCACAGTAATTCTTAGTTTTTCCTGCTTGTTTTTCTGAGTATTTTTAATCCATAAAAAATCACATTTTTGAAAAATATCCAGAGAAGGGTATTCGTCGGGGTTTCTGGGTTCGATCAGATTTTAAACTTTGCCTAGACTTCGCCTAAAGCTCTAGATTGGCTCTGATACCACTGTAGGGTTGCTATGCACTGCCACAAGGGTCTACGAGGCATCAACCATGCCCGATTTAAAATTTAGCCATGCCGAACAATCCAAAGCCAGATCTTTAAACTAGAGTTTATGCGAAAACTAACATGTTAAACACTTTAACACTAAGTGAGTGGGATTACAACCTTTGTAGATCCGGTCCTTCACTTCTTAAGCTCCGTGTTGAAGTCCCTTCGCTGCAATCATCGTGTTCCGAACTCTCGAGAGGCTCCGCGAAGAGAAAGGTGCAATCTTGCTTCCGATCTTCGATAACAAAGATGATCTACCTTGAAGTTTTGTTAACACAAGCTCTCACTCTCTAAAACAAGTGAACACTCTCATCTAAAGGGTAATGGTAGATGAGAATGATGAAGTAGGATTTTATCTCTCATTTATAATCTTTTTCTCACACATAATCATCGCTTGGAAAAAAGCTAGTAAGCTTTTCTCATAAAAGAAAGAAGGAAGAAGAAGATGAATAATGAATAATCAAACCATTTGTGATGAATAATGAAAGGATAAAGATGATCAATAATGCAACCATAGTTGACTAAACCTTTGTAGAGAATTAACTAGGGCTAGGGTTTAGGTTGGGTTAAAGCATGAGTCATTTGAAAATATCTTTACAAAAACAAAAGAAAACCTTCTAGAATCATCAAGAAGGAACTAACCCAAAACAAACCCTAACCTTGTTTAATCTCCACCAAACATGTTGCATTAGTTATCATATCATGTTACAATATTATATATCACATATATAATATTTATCGTAACAAAATAAAATAATACAATTAACATATATCGCATATATATCAATGTATTACCCGAGTGAGAAAAATAATCTTTTAATGAGCTAATATTAGTTAATGTAATTTAATATATCATATATATTATTATACATTAAATTATCGAATCAACACTTGATCCGACAATCCGGCTATATCGCATATAACCGACTAATACTGTGACCCGGCTATATCACATATACCCGGCCGATATCTCATATCACGAGAATCTAATACGGTATCACATACCGCATTATCCTCGGTCCCGCACATATCACATATGTGCTTCTACTCCGTTTTGCCTGAGCCAAGAAACCTCTGTGTAGGACTTTAAAGAATCGTCAATACGCCGGCAGTAGGTGATGATCATATCAAACACCCACAAGCTGCAAGCGGTCAGCTAAACGTAACAGCCACCCAGGTATTGAGCGCTCAGAAGATCAACAAGCAAGCCTGTACATTCTCCTGTGAATCCAATCAGTAACACTCCCGTACAGTCCGGTCTCGTCGTCTGATATGTCGCATATCTCGCCTAAGGGTGGTAAACGTCAGATCCCAGTAGCTTGATAAGTCGTGTCGATATGAGGTCTATAACAGTTCGAGAAACTACTGATAACACTTACCAGTAAATCTCAGCAACCCTGGCCAGGGATTTCCAGTTATAGCCAATCGAACACAGCACAACATCAACTCCCTATACCGGGAGAGACAAATCCCCTCCTATCGCTCACTGCCTCCATGTGATTCGGGACTGTACCCAAAAGCCACCTTTTTGCACGCCCTCTTGGACGTGGTATGATGGAAATCAAAGCACAGTGGGAATCACACAAGACTCTATGACGATCTCGGGTCAACAGACTACTCTGTACCAGTGTCACCGGAGAGCTGCCATCTGACGTGAGGTATAATACCATCTGGGAGTTCTCGGGGAGTCTGTCCAGTGTACCCAGTCTCTACTGAGCACCCGTACACCATCCTTGATGTCAAACACCGATGGATATGGGATCATCCATCGCCCATCATATGGGTCAAGATGCGTATACGCTAGTCTACTCTGGTGCATCGATGCCCTGTCTCGATACACCCTTAACTAAGAACAGTTATAGAATGTACTCGTCGACTACCGTGGCCCCACTAGTATGATCTCATCATATTCCCAGTAGTCGAGTATATTTCCTAAAGGCTTTATCAACATGTAACATAGAGACAATCAGAGTACATGTTAAGATAAAGAACAACCAGATAGCATACTATCATGTCGAGCAAGAAAGTCCTCCCTATATATATCCAAGCATCCATTACAATATACATCGTATGTACAGTAATGGCCTCTAGGGCATACATATAACTAACAGTAGTCTCGAAGCTGCTTGCAGTTCTCGATGGAGTGGCCCTGCGACCTGTGGAAACCGCAGTAGGGGCCCCAGGAGCACTTTTCCGCCCTATTTGAGACTGGGGAGAGTTTGAAGAATCTCTCGCCCTTACCCTCCTCCAACAGTACCGTCTGGGAGACGTTGAGCGAGGTGTACTCCTGAAACTTCGGGGAGTAGGGATTTGGCCGCTCAATCTTCTTTTTCTCCTCCCTGGCCCTTTTCTTCTGATCGGTTTACTTTGTCAGGAGGAGATTGGCGTTCACCTCGGACTCGAGCTAGATCTTACGTTCGGTCTAGGCCTTTACCTCGGCCATGGTCTTAGATTGCGCTAATGCAAAGGAGCGTAGCCACTCCTTATGCCTAAGACCCGACCTAAGGACCGTAATGACCGTCTTGTCCCAGTGTTCTGGGACCTCAAGGAGGGCGTTGTAGAAGCGAGTGACATATCCTTTAAATGATTCTTTGTCCCCGCTCTTTATGGTGAAGAGATGGTCAACGGTACGCTTTTGCCGTCTTTTCCCGACGAAGTGGCCGAGGAATTGGGTGGCCAGCTCATCGAATGTAGAGATTGAGCATGGCGCAAGCCCTTGGAACCAATCTCGTCCGAAGCGGATGAGAGCGGAGGGGAAAGCGCGTCATTGAGCGGCGTCAGAACAGTCCTGAAAACTCATCCCGGCTGTGAACGCGTCCAAATGGTCCTTCGGGTCAGACTTCCCGTCAAAGAGTGAGACTTTCGGGGGCTTGTTCCGGGAGGAGACGTGGACGGCGAGTAGATCTTTGATGAAGGGCTTTGTGAGCGAGTCTGCGGCATATTTAGCCCCGTCGCTTGAAGGACGATTTTCCTGATGCATGCCTTCGATCTTCTTTTCGAGGGCGTCGAGTCAGTCGTGGTATCCCGATAATTCAACATACTCTGATTTTTGGCCTCTGCTATCGGAGATCTGCGCCTGGCTACTGTAGGGTTAGCAAAGCATCTTGTGAAGGCTTTGGCAAGCATCAATCATGCTACTTTAAAATTTTTGGGGTGCTAAATAAACCCTAACCAAGATCTTAACTAGAGAATTAGGGTTAACATGCATGTAAACAACTTTACATCTAAGAGAGAGGGATTACAACATTTGTAGTCCGTTCCTTCGCTTCATAAGCTCTGTGTAGTAGTCCCTTCGCCGCGATCCATGAACTCCCGGACTCTAGAGAGGTTCCACAAGTCGAATGATCTATACTTGCTAGAAGTCTTCTTTTTCGAAGATGATCTACCTTGAAGAATCTCAAACTCAAGCTCTCACTTTTCTAATCAAGTATTAATGAAGTGAACACCCTAATCTAAGTGGCTAGAATAGATGAGAATGATGAAGTAGGAATTTTGCTCTCTTTTGTTTTCATTTTCTCACTTTAAATCATCACTTCACAAAAAGTTAGAAAGCTTTTTCAAGGAGGAAGAAGAAGAAGAAAGTTTTTGTGATAAATAATGAATTATTGTTGTGGTTACAAATCCAACCATGGGTTAAGAATGATAAAGTTAACCCTTGTAGAGAATAAACTAGAGGCTAAGGTTTGGGTTGGGTTAATAAATATCAACACAAAAATATCTAAGCTAAAGACAAAAGAAAGCTTCATGAAACTTCATAAAAAAGCTAACCCAAAAGCTAACACAAATCCAAACCCTAACTTGTTTAAACTCCACAAAACATGTTGCATTTGTAACCCTAACTTGTTACAATATTATATATCACATATACAATATATTTTGTAACAAAAGAAAATAATACAATTAACATATATCGCATATACATCAATGTATTAACCAGTAAGAAAATGAATAAATAAAGCGAGTTTATATTAGTTAACGTAATGTAATATATCACATATATAATTATACATTAAATTATCGAATCAACTCTTGATCCGACAATCCGGCTATATTGGATATAACTGACTAATATAACGTGTACCATTTCATCGAATCAACACTTGATCCGATGACCCGGCTATATCACATATACCCGGTCGATATCTCATATCGCGAGAATATAATATGGTATCTCATATCGTATTATTCTCGGTCCCGCACATATCACATATATGCCCCTACTCCGTTTTTCCTGAGCCAGAAAACCTCTGTGTAGAAATCTAAAGAATCGTCAATACGCCGGCAGCAGGTGATGATCATATCAAACACCCACAAACTGCAAGCGGTCAGCTAAACGTAATAGCCACCCGTGTATTGAGCAATCAGAAGATCAACAAGCAAGCATGTACATTCTCCTGTATATCTAATCAGTAACACTCCCGTACAGTCCGATCTCTTCGTCTGATATGTTGCTTATCTAGTCTAGGGGGGGTAAACGTCAGACCCCAGTAACCGATAAGTCGTGTCGATGTAAGGCTCATAACGGGCCGAGAAACTACTGATAACTCTTACCAGTAAATCTCCATATCAGCCCTGGTCAGGGACTTCTAGTTATAGCAAATCGAACACAACGCAACATCAACTCCCAATACCGGGAGAGACGAAACCCCTCCTATCGCTCATTGCCTCCATGTGATTCGGGACTGTACCCAAAAGCCACCGTTTTGCACGCCCTCTTGGACGTGGTAAGGTAGAAATCAAAGCACAGTGAGAATCACACAAGACTCTATGACGATCTTGGGTCTACAGACTAACCTGTACCAGTGTCACCGGAGAACTGCTATCTGACGATAGGAATAATATCATCCAGGAGTTTTCGGCGAGTCCGTTCAGTGTACCCAGTCTCCACTGAGCACCCGTACACCATCTTTGATGTCCAACACCAATGGATATAGGATCATCCATCGCCCATCAATGGGTCAAGATGCGTGTACGCTAGTCTACTCTGGAGTATCGATGCCCTGTCTCGATACACTATCGACTAGGAACAGTTATAGGATGTACTCGTTGACTACCCTGGCCCCACTAGTATGATCTCATCATAGTCCTAGTAGTCAAGTACATATCCCAAGGGCTTCATCAACATGTGATCACAAAACAGTATTTGTTAACACGTTAAGATAAAGTGAAACCAGATAGCATACTATCATATCGAGCAAGAAAGTCCTCTCTATATATATCCAAGCATCCATTATAATATGCATCACATGTACAACAATGGCCTCTAGGGCATATACATAACTAACAATCTCCCACTTGCACTGAGGCCAGCTGTTGTAGTATCTCATACCCAACATCTCGAAGAGTCTCTCAAATTGTGTCTAAGGAATGGCCTTTGTGAGTGGATCCGCAGTGTCCTTCATATCAACTCTCCTAACCTCGATCTCCCGGCGATCAACTATCTCTCGGATCAGGTGATACCGCCTCAGAATATGTCTGGACTTCTGATGGGACATGGGTTCCTTGGCCAAAGCCGCAGCTCCATTGTTATTACAATACAGAGGTATTGGATACTCAATGGACGGAACCACACCAAGTTCAGTGATGAACTTCTTTATCCAGACAGCCTCTTTGGCAGCATCGTTGGCAGCGATATATTCAGCCTCCGTCGTCGAGTCTGCCATGGTTTCCTGTTTGGAACTCTTCCAACATACCGCCCCTCCATTGAGGGTAAAGACAAAACCCGAGTGCGACTTAGAGTCGTCCTTATCACTTTGGAAGCTGGAATCGGTAAAGGACTCCACCTGGAGTTCTCCGTTACCATACACCAAGAACATCTCTTTAGTCCTTACTTGAGAATGTTCTTCACAGCTGTCCAGTGATTCTCTCCAGGATCTGCTTGATACCTACGCACTACACTTAGTGAGTATGCTACATCAGGTCTGGTACATAGCATCGCGTACATGATAGAGCCTACTGCCGAAGTATAGGGTATCCCTTGCATGCGAGCTCTTTCCAAATCAGTCTTGGGAGACATCTCTTTGGAGAGAGTGAGTCCATAGATCGTGGGTAAATTCCCACGCTTGGATTCTTCCATACTAAACCTCTTTAGTATGGTGTCAATGTACCTGGATTGGGACAATCCCGTCTAGATCTATCTCTATAGATCTTAATCCCTAAAATGCAGGAGGCATCACCTAGATCTTTCATTGAGAACCTATGTGATAAGAAGAGCTTAACCGAGTGCAGCATAGGAATATCATTTCCTATCAAGAGTATGTCATCTACGTACAATATGAAGAAGACAACCTTATTCTCTGCCACCTTCTTGTATATACAAGGTTCATCCGTGTTTTTGATGAAGTCAAACTCTTTGACTACAACATCAAAACAGATGTTCCAACTCCGCGATGCTTGCTTCAACCCATAGATGGATTTAAGCAGCTTGCACACCTTTCTGTTGCTCCCACTGTCTACGAAGCCCTCTGGCTGAGTCATGTACACGCACTTCTCTAAATCACCATTTAGAAAGGCGGTCTTAACATCTATTTTCCAGATTTCGTAGTCATGGTATGCAGCAATGGCAAGTAAGATCCATATGGACTTAAGCATAGCCACTGGAGAAAAGGTTTCGTCATAATCCACACCTGGTCATTGACGAAAACCCTTTGCAACAAGTCTAGCTTTGAAAGTCTTAACTTTTCCATCTACACCAAGTTTCTTCTTAAAGATCCATTTGCTCCCAATGGGTTTTACCCCTTC
The DNA here is from genome assembly GCA_030015575.1 of Agapanthus africanus. Classification (NCBI taxonomy): domain Eukaryota; kingdom Viridiplantae; phylum Streptophyta; class Magnoliopsida; order Asparagales; family Amaryllidaceae; genus Agapanthus; species Agapanthus africanus. Next base: position 162,625,844 of record JASDDO010000019.1, read on the forward strand.
AGGAGCAACTTCCAAAGTCCATAATTTGTTGGTGTACATGGATTCCATCTCAGATCGCATTGCATCCAGCCACTTCACAGAGTCATTACTCGTGATGGCCTGCTCGAAACTAGTCGGGTCATCATCTTCCATGATGCAATCCTCGTTCCCACCATCAATGAGAAAATCGTAGTATCTCTCAGGTGGATGAGGAACCTTACTAGATCGGCGGAGAGGCGGGGGTTCATCGGGAACTACTGAATCATCTGGTTCCATTAAATCTTCAGTTGTAGTTTGTAATGCTGGAACTTCTTCCAGCTCTACCGCTTCACCACTAATTTCTTTTACAAGAAATTCCTTTTCTAAAAAGGTGGCATGTTGAGAAACAATCACCTTTTGTTCCTCGCTGTGGTAGAAAAGATATCCATGTGAATGTTTAGGATATCCCACAAACTTACAAAGAACTGACCGTGCCTTGAGTTTGTCCGGATTTTGTGTTTTAACATAGACCGGACAACCCCATATCTTAACACGTTTAAGACATGGTCTCTTCCCACTCCATATCTCATATGGTGTGGTAGGTACAGATTTAGACGGAACTTGATTCAATAGGTATGATGATGTCTCAAGTGCATGACCCCAAAAGGAAATAGGTAACTCAGCGGTACTCATCATAGAGCGCACCGTATCTAATAGGGTGCGATTCCTCCGCTCCAATACACCGTTGTGCTATGGTGTATAGGGAGGAGTAAGCTGAGAGAGAATCCTATTCTCTTTTAGATAATCCAGGAACTCATTGCTCAAGTATTCTCCTCCTCGATCAGATCGAAGGATCTTAATACTTTTGCCCGTTTGGTTCTCTACTTCGTGCTTATATTCTCTAAATTTTTCAAAAGCTTCAGACTTGTGTTTCAACAGGAACACATGTCCGTATCTTGAGAGATCGTCAGTGAATGTAATGAAGTATGAGGAATCGTTCCTGGCATGTGTAGATATAGGACCACATACATCACTATGTATTAGTCCCAAGATTTCTGTAACACTTTCTCCGTGTCCACTAAACGGAGTTTTGGTCATTTTGCCTTTGAGACATGACTGGCAAGTGTCATAAGATGAAAATTCGAACGGATTCAAATATCCATCCTTATGTAACTTAGATAGCCGTGTCGCATTGATATGATCTAGTCTACAATGTCACAAGAAGGATTCATTCATTTCTGAATTCTTCCTCTTGTGTGTGTTCTGTATATTAAGAACTGTGTTTTGATTTAGAACGTATATGCCATTATGTAACGAGCCTGATCCAATCAACTTTTGATTTAAGAAGATGTTCATAACATTATCCTGTATTACAAAATTATATCCTTCTTTACTTAATAAAGAAACTGATATAATATTGCATATCATGTTCGGTATATAATAGCATTCGTTCAGAATCAATGTATTACTGCTTGGTAATACAAGGTGATATTCGCCAACTGCTTTGGCTGCAACATTTGCACCATTCCCTATTCTTACGGAATGATCACCCATTCCCAGTTCTCTACCTTTCTTTAGCCCATGCAATATATTGCATATATGGGATCCTGATCCGGTATCTAATGCCCAGGACGTAGAGTGAACTGAGAAACAGTTCTCGGTAACTAACACATCCGAAGAAGATGCATCAACATGTTTATTCTTCGTTTGGGCGGCGTGTGAATTCTGGTATTCTTCTATTTCCTATTCAGTCTTATAACAATTATAAGAAAGAACGGAACCAACGTTCCCCTGCTCAGTATAACAAGCGGGTTCGGTTAACACATCCATATTATTATCTTGATTAAGGCCTGACATGGTCGCTACCTGGAGAGAGAGAGAAGAAAAACACTTTAGCGTGCGCTCTTGCAAGATTAGATTGGTTATTATCTTATCTAATCAGGATGGTTCCCACTGTTTTAATCAAATCTTCCTTCAAACCCTAAAAGGTAAGATTAGCCGGGATTAATTACACCTTACAAGTACGCCAATCTTTCAGCCAGATCAGTGTTGGTACTTTGAGGGAGGTTTCCCTTGCTTTCGCATGGACCTAATTAAAATAAACCTCATTTTTCCCAGAGGCATAACCCTGTTAACACCTTTCTAGACACCTACTTGATCGGCTAATTGTCCTGTGTAAAATTCTCCCAGGAGTAACTCTTACTCGCAGTGGGTATCGGGATCCATCTATCTCATAGAAGGTATGCAATCTCATTGCAAATTTCAATATTTGAAATTCCTGATAATGCTTTTACCCCTAACCCCCTACGACCTTGACAAAGGCCAACAAACCATAGGAAGCTAGTCAAGTTTAACTCGTCATATCTTGATTGAAATAAACCCACCCGCACGACCCTTGACAAAAGCCAACAAGGTCATACGACTACCCTAATCCAATCGCATCACATGCTTAAGCAGATAAGTACTAGTCAGCTACTGCACACTACGCCTTGACAAAGGCCAACAAACGCGGCACGAATACTAAATAGTCTTTATCTGAAATGACGAAGGGCTACGCAGGTTTTTCTGAAAACCATGAGCGTAATGAACTTGATATCGTTGTAGAAACAAGTGATTTTGAAAAGGAGTGTTTTTGAGGCTTTTCTAGTTTCGCTAAAGAGGTCACTCCCGGTGAATTGATCTCGGCTCTTTCCTTATCAAATAAGGTGCTGGATATTCTACAAGGAATACCGCTGTGCAAAGCAAGAACTATAGAAGCAATCAAAAACTAAACCGTGAGTTTGTAGCATCTGCCAGTTTTGCTAAAGAGGTCACTCCCGGTGAAGGGATCTCGGCTCTTTCCTTATCGAATAAGGTGTTGGATATTCTACAAGGAATACCGCTGTGCAAAGTAAAAACTGTAGCTACCCTTTTTGAAAATTTGATTCTACAACATCATTTAGGTTTCTTTTCTTTTATTAATCTCATTAATTAATCCCATCATTTAAGCTTCCTAAGCATCACAGAAGAAACGAAAACAACAATATTTATATATCAACATATAGTCTAAGCATTCATCTCAGGCAGTAATATGATCTCATCACAGAACATTGCAGCAGAAGTCAACATATGAAATATTGGATATACTAGGACATCCGTGTTTTATTTTGAGCCTATATAAAACAAGAATTCCACAGTCGCGATGAATAGCCAAACCTACATCCCTAGACCCCTGCGAGAGCGGCAAGTAACCCTGCCAATTCTAGGGTTAAGAGACCCGGTCTCGACTCCTCGAGATAGCCTCCCACTGGACCCTAGAACCCGGTTACTTGTGCTCTCCGCCTTGGGTCTATCCTAATGCGGAAAAGTAAATAATATACAATGGTGACATCAACCTCAACCCGAAAGTGTCCCAATAAAAGAATATTACATATAAATAAATTTTACATGAATGAAAAAGAAAACTCGCATCTCACATAAAACCCCGGCTATTCATTACACAACGATCCAATATAACATATCACAGCAACACATAAACATCACAGATAACTAGGCGAAGTTAGATAATTTGACAGACACAACGAATTCCCAAAATACTCCAGTGAGCTCAACACTTGAGCAGAAAATAAAAATTCCCAGTAGCATGCCCCAGTACCTATGAACCATCGCTGAAGTGCCCGTCCCAAGCCTCCATAGTGGCGCCGCGGAACCGCCGCCAAAACTAGGTTTTGGCTGCGGTTACGCGGTCACTGTAGCGAGTTAGGGACTCTTTCTTCAGGTGGGTACATAAAATTCCCTGCATGATTTTCTGAGTATTTTTAATATGAAAAATGTCGACTTTTTGAAAAATTTCCAGAAAAGGGGAAATTTCGGGGTTTCGGGGTTCGATCGAACTTCTAACTTCGTCTAGACAACTCCTAATGCTCTAGCTTATCTCTGATACCACTGTAGGGTTAGCAAAGCACCTTGTGAAGGTTTTGGCAAACATCAATCATGCTACTTTAAAATTTTTGGGGTGCTAAACAAATCCTAACCAAGATCTTAACTAGAGAATTAAGGTTAACATGCATGTAAAAAACTTTACATCTAAGAGAGAGGGATTACAACCTTTGTAGTCCGTTCCTTTGCTTCATAAACTCCGAGTAGTAGTCCCTTCGCCGCGATCCATGAACTCCCGGACTCTAGAGAGACTCCACAAGTCGAATGATCCATGCTTGCTAGAAATCTTCCTTTTCGAAGATGATCTACCTTGAAAAATCTCAAACTCAAGCTCTCACTTTTCTAATCAAGTATTAATAAAGTGAACACCCTAATCTAAGTAGCTAGAATAGATGAGGATGATGAAGTAGGAATTTTGCTCTCTTTTGTTTTCATTTTCTCACTTGAAATCATCACTTCACAAAAAGCTAGAAAGCTTTTTCACGGAGGAGGAAGAAGAAGAAAGTTTTTGTGATGAATAATGAATAATTATTGTGGTTACAAATCCTTGTAGAGAATATCAAACACCCACTTGATCATATCAAACACCCACAAGCTGCAAGTGGTCAGCTAAACGTAACAGCCACCCGTGTATTGAGCAATCAGAATATCAACAAGCAAGCCTGTACATTCTCCTGTATATCTAATCAGTAACACTCCCGTACAGTCTAATCTCTTCGTCTGATATGTTGCATATCTAGTCTAAGGGTGGTAAACGTCACACCCCAGTAACCGATAAGTCGTGTCGATGTAAGGCTCATAACGGGCCGAGAAACTACTGATAACTCTTACCAGTAAATCTCCATATCAGCCCTGGCCAGGGACTTCCAGTTATATCCAATCGAACATAGCGCAACATCAACTCCCAATACCGGGAGAGACGAAACCCCTCCTATCGCGCATTGCTTCCATATGATTCGGGACTGTACCCAAAAGCTACCGTTTTGCACGCCCTCTTGGACGTGGTAAGGTGGAAATCAAAGCACAGTGGGAATCACACAAGACTCTATGACGATCTTGGGTCTACAGACTAACCTGTACCAGTGTCACCGGAGAACTGCTATCTGACGATAGGTATAATACCATCCAGGAGTTCTCGGCGAGTCCGTTCAGTGTACCCAGTCTCCACTGAGCACCCGTACACTATCTTTGATGTCCAACACCAATGGATATGGGATCATCCATCGCCCATCATATGGGTCAAGATGCGTGTACGCTAGTCTACTCTGGAGTATCGATGCCCTGTCTCGATACACCCTCGACTAGGAACAGTTATAGGATGTACTCGTTGACTACCCTGGCCTCACTAGTATGATCTCATCATAGTCCTAGTAGTCAAGTACATATCCTAAGGGCTTCATCAACATGTGATCATAAAACAGTATTTGTTAACACGTTAAGATAAAGTGAAACCAGATAGCATACTATCATATCGAGCAAGAAAGTTCTCTCTATATATATCCAAGCATCCATTATAATATACATCACATGTACAACAATGGCCTCTAGGGCATATACATAACTAACAGCCACGGCCCCGGTTCCGTTTGATGAGCTTCCATAGGTCCCCTGGCGAGGTCGACTTTGAGCTACCGTAGTGAGTCCCGTCCGCGTGACCGCGTCGAGGGAGGGGGTTCCGGTCATGCCTGGATGCAAGCGAGTTGATCGATACCTCCTCGGGAGGGACAGGGGTGCGATGGGCCTCGGGGCAAGGCGCTCCGGTGAAAGACCTCTGTGTTGAGCTGTGCGGCGCCCAGCGGGTCATTGAATACGTTGGCCCGGGGGATCTGCGGCCGCCGGATACAGCGAGGTGGTGTCCGGTCGTGCCGACGCGGGCAGAGTCTTCTATCCCTTTATAGGGGTCTCGATCCCGAGGTGGGGGAGAGGCTACCTAGGGAGATTGCCCGGCCGTTTAGACACGGACAAGTGCATCCACGACGGACACGAGCCGATCTATCCGAGCGGATAGGGCATGAATGGCGTTCGGGGGATGAAGGGATTCTCCTTCGTCTCCACTGCGGGGAGGACGACGGCTGGTGCTTGGATCGTCGCGGTGACCGCTCGCCATGAAGTTGAGATTGGAAGGTGAACTTTAGTTTAGTGGAACTAGTTTCCCACAGACAGCGCCAACTGATGGATCTCTGGATCTCCTTCAGATGTTACCTTCCATTGATCTACAGCGAGCGCTGATGGATGGCTGAGATTGGGTTGGAGGGTCGCCTCCTGAATCGTATGGATCTCAATGGGTTTTATGTGGTTGAGGCTGAGCTACCTGCAAGGAAGTCCCGAGGTGGTTGTGCTACCAAGGAACTTCCGACGATCAAGTTATATGGGGTATTTTGGCAGAGTAACGGCCTATCGGGGTGAAAATCGCTTACCTTAGTCATTTGGGAGAAGGGTTTATATAGTGGTAGCAATGGGCAGGCGGGTGCGAGATTCACGCTGGCCGTTATGCTCCTGGCGTTACGCCCGCGTGATAAGCAGGATTCCCCATTAATGACGAGATATGCTCGTTAATGTGGGACCGTGATGACGTGGAACGCGGGAGCATGGGCGGCGGATATCTCGCACCTGGCGAGATTCGCAGAGCCGTGGCAGAGGTGCCTGTGATCAGTGCTGTGGGTCGGTCGGTGAGACCGAGAAAGATAAGCTCGGCGGGAGGCTCGGGAACAAGCGGGAGGCCGAGGCATCTTGGTTCTGTGATAGCTCGGAGGCGAGCTGGGGGTGGTCTGGAAGGCCACCGAAGGTCGGTAACATCCCCGGGTCGCAGGCCTGAGGTATCCTTCCAACGTACCGTTCTTGATCCTTTCTTGTAGGCTCTGGGACACGTCATCTACCACGTGCCATGATCCGCGGAGTCACCGATATTGAGCATCATCAGAATTTAAATTTAAATTATGCAGTTATTGGAATTTAAATTATGCATTTAATGGCTGTGGTTTTGAATTCAAATTGTGCAGTTGATGTCTGCGGTTTTGAGTTTAAATTGTGCTAGTTAATATATGGAATTTAAAATGTGCAGTGAATAGAATTTTAATTATGCAGTTATTTGAATTTTAATTGTTTAATTGTGCAGTTAATGGCTGTTGATTCGAATTTGAATTGAGCAGGTTTAATGGTTACGGTTAATCCAAGAAGCTTGCAAATGGAGCCTTAAACTAGCGGCTGCTTGTGAAGTATTTAATTATGCAGATTAATGGCTGTAAATTCGAAATCGAATTGTGCAGATAATTAAATTTTTAATTGTGCAATTAATTCAAATTTTAGTTGTGCGGTTCATGGATACATTTTTCGAATTTGAATTCAGCAGTATATACTCGAATTTGAAACTCTCCTCTCCGCACCTATTTATATGAGTTGAGCCTCTCATTCCAGAACTCACTGGAAAAAAATCATCTCATTTCATAGTCTCGAATTCCGAAGTGTGTGCTTTCTGAAGTAGCTTTCGAAGTACTAACTGTAAATACGCTGTTGGCTAGAACTGTCTCATCCTGTGAAGAAATTTGCAGTACTCCGATCAACCAGATTAGTGGTGGAGCAATATTTTCTTCAAGGCTACTCTTTGTTCGAAGACGATTCAGCTCATTTTGGTATCTTGTATTTTTCTGTTTATTTAATTTCGGGAATCTGATCATGTTCTGTGTTTTCCTGCTCTGTTTGGTTTGCTTTCTTAATCTGATAATGGGTTCTATAACTGTTATGATAATATTTAAATATCTGTATACCTATGTTATTTTTGCAACAATCTTGAACAAAATATTGACAGTTATGACTTCCTATTCAGGTGTTGGTAGAACGACTTTCAGCCCCAAAATAGACATGTCAGAAATGCTTGAGAAATTCTCAAAATAATTCTTCAAATGTTGGCAACAAAACCGGATGAAAAAGATCCAAAAATGCAGAGAAGATTGCAGAGTGGACGGAGAGGGATCAAATAGCCAAAGGATACATTTTGTTGGCTATGTCCAATGTACTGTTCGATGTCTATTGTTCCTCTTCGAATACAGCAAAGGCACTGTGGGGCGAATTGGACAAGAAATATAATACTGAAGAGCTCGGTCTTGAAAAGTATTCCGTGTCCAAGTTCGTGAAGTTCCAAATGGTTGAGCGTAATCTGTGACAGAACAAGCATATGAAATTCTGCACATTCTTCATACTCTTCAAGAGGCTGATATGAAACTTCCTGAGAAGTTTCAAATAATGGCAATTGTCAAAAAGTTTCCTAGATCTTGGAGAGCTTCGGAATGTCTCTCAAGTATCGTAAAGAAAAGATTTCACTCGATGATTTGATGGTTGCCATAGCCATCGAAGAAGAACATAAGAATCAGAACCATGTTGTGCCTATTGAGCACCAACCCAAAGCAAATGTTATGACTGCTGGGAAAAATAAGCACAAGTCACTTGTTAAAAATAATGATAAAAATAAACCTAAGCCTAATATCCAAAAGAAACCGAAAACAAACAAACCGTATTGGATATATGGACAGGTTGGACATTGGGCTAAGGTTTTTCCTTCTAAAAAATCCAAAGCTAGTCCAAGGTCTACTAGTCAGCCTGAGATCTACGTTATGACGACTGAGGTTTTGTCTTCCATTGAAGGGTATGTTTCTGTTAATCCTTAAATTTTCACTATTTATGATCCTATTGAGTGGTTAGTAGATACTGGAGCAAATGCGCACATTTGTGCTGATAAATTGCTAGTTGTATTTTACCAGTTTACAGTTGGGAAGTCAGTGATGATGGGGATCTCTTCTGCTGGTAAGGTGTTAGGATATGGATGCGTGGAGTTGAAGTTTCCTTCAGGGTGAGTTCATCTTTTACATAGAGTGCATCACATTCCTACTGTTCGTCGTAATATTCTTAGTGGATCTTGTCTCGTTAAAGAGGGTTATGAGTTTAATTTAAAATGTAATAAAGTGGTTATTTTAAATAAAGGTTCTTTTGTTGGCAAAGATTATATATTTGATGGTTTATTTAAGCTTATGGTAAAACATGTATTTCTTTCTGAAATTAATGAAATTTCTGATTTTCCTGTTTGTTATTCAATTGAATCATCTGATATTTGGCATAGTCGTTTAGGTCATATTAACTTTGATTTTATAAAAAGAATGATGAATTTAAACCTAATGCCTAAACACGATATTGATCGCAGTAAGAAATGTCTGGCGTGTGCAACAACTAAACAACCAAGAAAGCCTTTTCATCCAGTTGATAGGACTTCAGACTTGCTTGACTCAGTTCACACCGATATTTGTGAGTTCAATGGTATTTTAACTAAAGACTTAAAGAAATACTTTATCACCTTTATTGATGAATCTAGTAAATACTGTTATGTTTTCTCGTTTAATACCAAAGATGAGGCTCTAGAAAAATTTATAATTTTTAAGAATGAAACTGAAACTCAAAATGGTAAGACACTTAAACAGATAAGATCTGATAGAGGAGGAGAAATACCTCTAGTCAATTTACTCAATTATATCAATTTTTTGACATAGTGCATAAGGAAACCACTCCATATTCTCCACAATCTAACGGTGTAGCAGAATGAAAGAACATAACGTTAAAAGATATGATTAATAGTCATTTGAAAGTTCTGAACTTCCTAAATATATGCGGGGATAGGCTTTGATACGGCTTTCCATATTCTGAATAGAGTCCCTCAGAAGTATAAAGAAAGTAGTCCATTCGAACTTTGGAGAAGTCGCAAGCCTAACTTGAAATATCTTAAAGCGTGGGGGTGTCTTGCAAAAGTGCTAGTCTCAGAACACAAAAAGAAAAGTTTTGATCCTAAGACTGTAGACGCTATCTTTTTGGGCTATGTAGAAAACAACTATGCATTGAGATTTTTAGTGATTAAGTCTGAAATTTATGGCATAAATGATAACACCATAGTTGAGTATCGTGATGCACCTTTCTTTAAGAATATTTTCCCTATTGATAATACTCGATATCGGCCACCTCCAAGATCATGACACGTGGCGCGTGACGTATCCCAGAACTCAGAAGGAAGGGCCCGCAGGGGGCCGACTAGGCCACACTGTACCCGACCTGCAAGCACAAAGCTGGCTCACCTCAGAACCCCATGCAAATTGACCTCCTCGGCCCTTTAGCTCGCGCCGAGCTGCCGCAAGACCAGGGCTCCTCGGCCTCCTCGCTCGTCCCCGAGCTCCCGGCCGAGGTCGTCCTCTTCAGCCCTCCGACCAACTCCACCGCTCACAGGCGTAACCGCCGCTCCGCAGATCTCGCCGCGCGCGGATCCTTCGCCTGCAACATCCCACGTCCCACGCCATCACAATCCCCTTTAATAGGTGATCCGCTCTTTACGCGGGCGTGACGTCGGGAGCGTAACTGCCGGCGAGATTCTCGCGCCTGCTGCTGCATGCCACCACCGCTATATAAACCCCCATCGCAGAGGGGTCAAGTAAGCCATTCTTTTACACTTACGCCGTTACTCTGCTCGGATCTTGTCACTGACTTGAGCGTCGGAGGGTCCTCGGTGGTACAAAACCACCCCGGGACTTCTTTGCAGGTACACGGCGACAACCTCCTCATCCTATTTGTCCTCTCATAACCCATTGAGACCCACACGCAACGAAGGACAATCAACCCAGTTCACCCCGAGATCAACGGAAGACAACATCTGACGGAGGCCCGAAAAGGAGCTCCATCAGTTGGCGCCGTCTGTGGGAAAACAAATTCCACAAAATACAAAGTTGACCTTCCTATCTTCTCTCTCATGTCGGACGACCATCCTGGGGATCCCGGTACCAGCCGCCGCCTTCCGCTCACCGAAGGCGGGGATGAACCTTCCCCCATGACCGTCATCAACGCCCTCGCAGGCCGGATAGATCGCCTGCAATCCCTCGTGGAATCCCTCATCCGCGTCCAAACGACCACGCCCGGGCCCCAGATCACTGCTCCGCCGCCTCCAGAAGACTCCACCCCTGTCTGGACGGCCAACCAACAGCAGGCTGCATCCCCTCGCCACCGGTCCCTCGAAACCGGTGCTCCCTGAGGCCCGCTGGGTGCCCTAGGGCTCCACGCCGAGATCCGCCGCCAGGGAGCCTCGCCCCGAGCCTCCTCGCGATCCTTACCCTCCTGAGAAAATGTCGGTCACCTCTCCTATCCACAAGCATGGCCGACCCCATCATGGTCGGCGGGAACGCACAGAAAAGGTCCATCCCGGTGACTCAAGGGCTTCCCCATCCTGGGACCTGAGGCACCTTATCGGGAGAAACCGGGACCGCTCCCAGACACAGTTCGCCCGCAGTGGGGCCCGGGAATCCCGAGGTGCCGATTCCTCAAGGTACCACGGTCGTCTCGACGCCATCGAGAAGAAGATCGAGGGCATGCGTCGAGAAGCTCACTTCTCGAGCGACGGGGCTAACTACGCCTTTGACTCACTCGTGAAGCCATTCACCGAGGGACTTCTCGCCGTACGCGTCTCCTCGCGCAACAAGCCCCCGAAGGTCTCTCTGTTCGACGGGAAAACCGACCCGAAGGACCACTTGGACGCCTTCACCGCGGGGATGATCTTCCAAGATCACTCCGACGCCGCCCAGTGCAGGGCCTTCCCGACCACCCTGATCCGCGTGGGTCGGGACTGGTTCCGGGGGCTCGAGCCCCGATCAATTACAACTTTCGACGAGCTGGCCACCCAGTTCCTCGGCCACTTCGTGGGGAACCGTCGACAGAAGCGCACAGTCGACTACCTCTTCGCGGTCAAAAGTGGGGACAAGAAAACGTTCAAGGCCTACATCACCCGCTTCTACAACTCCCTCCTCGAAGTGCCCGAGCACCGGGACGAGACCGTCATAACGGCGCTCAGGTCTGGTCTGAGGAGCAAAGAATGGTTGCGCTCCTTCACGCTAGCTCAACCTAAGACCATGGCCGAAGTCAAGGCGTGGACCGAGCGCGAGGTCCAGCTAGAATCCGAAGTGAATGCCAACCTTCCTCGGGCGGATCGGCCCGACCAGAAGAAGAGGATTCGGGAGGACGGGCCGGAGCGTCAGCAGCCCTACCACCCGAAATTCCAAGAGTACACCCCCCTCAACGTCTCCCTCGCGGTATTGCTGGAGGAGACCCAGAATGAATGGCTCTTCAAGTATCCCCCAGTCCCGCGCCAGGTCGCTAAGCGAAGCCGGGGCCCCTATTGCGCTTTCCACCGGGTGCCGGGCCACGCCACAGTGGACTGCAAACAATTGAGGGACTATGTTGAGGAGCTCATCCGGTCTGGGCACCTCGCCTCCTACCTAAGGGACAAACGGCAGGCCGACCGTGAGCAAGAGCAGCCTCACCCTCCTACCGACCTGATCATCGGCCAGATCATGCTTGTTTCAGCGGACGGCCAATCCGGAGCCCAGGGAGCCCCATGCTCTATACCCAGCGCGGGGGCCAACGGCCCTTCAGGGAGCTCGGCCCAGGCCAATAAAATCATCTTTTAGCCTGCACCTTTTTTATTTTATTGTTATTTTGTTTTTTTAAGCAATGCGAGTTCTTCCCAAGATCTACTGTTAAGTTTGATAAAGATCAATGAAGCATTGCGAAAAATAAAGAAAAGAGTTGTTTTATTCAAAGGGTATTATGGGCTCCTCAGCCATACATAAAAAAAAGAGGGAAAAAAGGGAGTTACAGTAGTGGGGGAACGGGGTGCAGCGAACACTGTTCGTGGTACTCGGTAAAAATCTCCAACAGCCGGGGCCTCGCAAGTTCCAGCCTTTGCCCCCGGTTCCCCCCGCGGGCATCGACCCCGAGCCTCAGCTTGTAGCATTCGCGGACGAGCGCCTCTGAGCGGGCCAGCCGGTTCGCGGAGATTAGGCCGAAACGCCTCAAAGACCGCAGCTTGCCCACGGCCTCGTCAAAGAGCAGCTCCAACACGGGGTTGTGAAGCCCCGGTGATGCCCTCCAGTTGGAGTACATCAGTAGTTACAGCAGGGAGGAGCGTCTGGGGAGCAACCAGCCGAAGTGATCCTCAATGCGCCCGTAAACCAACTGCACCGTGTCCTCGGTGCAATAGGGGTCGTAGAGGTACACATCTCCAAAGCTGACGATGTCGGGGATGGTGAACGGAAAGTCCTGCATTCTCGATGGCCTGTTTATGAAAGGGGGGAGGACTAGTACTCCTTATATAGCCCGATGCACTACCCAACAGTCGCCCGCTTTCGCCTAGGGAGTCTCCGCCATGCGGCGTCCATCGACCGTTATCTGGTGAGAACGAAGCGACGCGTCCCTGTCGCTTCGCCTCCCCCCGCATTCAATGCGATGGCTGCAAACACCGTTGCCCCAACCGTTCCCATCCCGCACCTACAGCTGATGGTCAGGCCACACTTCATCGAGATTTGGCCCTGCGGCTTCCCTACCTGGTCGTCCCCGGCGGGCAGCTTCCCTGCCACAACGCCGGGGATCAAAAAGCTCTCTCAGAGGCAGTCGAGCCCGAGGTCCCCTCGCTCAGCTATCCCCCACGGGCAGCTTCCCTGCCACAACGCCGGGGATCGAAAAGCCCTCTCGGAGGCAGTCGAGCCCGAGCTTCCCTCGCTCGGCTATCCCCAGCGGGCAGCTTCCCGCCACAATGCCGGGGATCGAAAAGCCCTCTCAAAGGCAGTTGAGCCCAAGGTTCTCTCGCTCGGCTATCCCCAGCGGGCAGCTTCCCTGCCACAATGCCGGGGATTGAAAATCCCTCTCAGAGGCAGTCGAGCCCGAGCTTCCCTCGCTCGGCTATCCCCAGCGGGCAGCTTCCATGCCTCAACGCTGGGGATCAAAAAGCCCTCCCAGAGGCAGTCGAGCCTGAGGTTCCCTCGCTCGGCTATCCCCAGCGGGCAGCTTCCCTGCCACAACGCCGGGGATCAAAAAAGCCCTCTAAGAGGCAGTCGAGGCCCGAGGTTCCCTCACTCGGCTATCCTTCAGGACAAAAGCCCTCGCCAAGAGGCACCGGGCAGCAACCCTGCCCGGCCAAGGGTCCTTGGTAGGCTTCTTACAGCCCTATAGCTTTTTCTCGTGCCAGGGACCAAAGTCCTCCCAGAGGCAGTCGGGTCTTCGCCCGGCAATCCCCGGCTGGTAGCTTCCTACCACAACCGACAGGGATCAAAGTCCTCGCCAAGAGGCACCGGGCGGTAACCCCGTTCGGTCCCTATCCTGATAGATCAAAAGCCCTCGCAAGAGGCAAACCAAGCAGCTACCCTGCTCGGTCATCTCCGGCTGGTATTTGCCTACCAAGACGCCAGAGATAAAAGCCATCATCAAGAGGCGACCGCGCAGTTTCACTGCCCGGTCTTCCTTTGCAGGCCTCTCACGGCCCCTCCGGCGTCAAGGATCAAGACCCATGCTAAGAGGCACCAAGCAGCTACCCTGCTCGTCCATCCTTCGCAGGCCTCTTCCGGCCCTTCCAGCGCTAAAGGTCAGAGCCCTCGTCACGAGGCCGCCGAGTTCCTTCCTACTCGGCGCATCCCGGCGAGTAGCTTCCTACCCGACAAGATACATCAGGTATGTCCAAGCCTAAACGATCTCCCCTCGGCCTCGGGGCCCAACAAGGAGATACTTCCTCGGAGAAGCTCGTCGGCAAAAAAAGGCAGTCAGCTCGACGGATGATCGTTGAACAGGGGACCAACCTGGCATGAAAGCACAACGGCGCAAGTAAAAATATCCCAAGCGAGTATTCCTCACAAATAGATGCCAGAAAGAAAAATTTATCACAGCTGAAGAAGAAAAACTTTTTTACTGCCAAAGATAAGTTTTTTTACAGAAGGTATTTTCCGGCTCTTTAGCCATACAAAAATTCAAAAGAAAAACAAAATGAAGATAGGGGAGCGGAGGCTCTACACCTCGGGCCCAGGCACGGCCTCGAGGTCCTCAACCTCCACCACTGGGGGCGCCGGGTCTTCGGCTCCCACCTCACCGAGAACCACTCCCCCTTGCCCGTCGGCATCCACGAGGGGGAACTCGGCCCGGAGGTCCGCATCGTCGAATTCCGGCATCTTAGACTTCACGGCATTAAGGGCGTCGTGCCAGATGCGGGTCGTGGCCACGGCCAGGTCGTCATAAAAATCCCTCGACCCCTTATAGCTCGCCACGGCTTTCGATCCAGCCGACTTGAGGGCCTCAACCGACGCCCCCAGCTCCTTCCGGAGGGTCTTCACCGTCTTCTTCAGGTTATCGGCGAGCACCTGGGAGTCCCTGAGCTTGCCCTCGGTGATCGTGGCGGCCCCGCGATGCCGGGCGGCCTCCTTTTTCCCGACTGCCACCTCGCCCTCCAGGGCGGCGATCCTCGCCGACATCGCCTCCTGCTCCCGCCTGGAGCTTTCTTGCAACGCGGCGAGCTGGCCCGCAGCCTCCACCACCGGGGCTACCACCTCAGTCTCTATGCGGAGGGCGAGGGCCACGTGCTGGAGAGTCTGGGAAGGAGCAAAGACGTAAAGGAAAACACTAAGTCTCACCGCGCAATGGGGGCTTAACTGCACGGCTTCCTGGGCGATCGACGCTAGCTGAGCTTTGAGGGTCCCCCCAGGAACCCGACCCCAGCCGAGGTCTCTATTTCGTGGAGGAGGCTGTCCGCGACTGACAGCCCGGACGGCACCGCGAACCGGCGCCCTCTTCCTCCACCACGATCGGTGAGGACCGACCCCCGGAAGGTCTCCAGGACCTCCTCTTGATCTGCTCCGAGGGGGAGCCAATCTCCTCTTCCGAGGCGGTGTCCTCCGTAATCAGGGCCCGCTTCCGACCCGACGCTCGGCTGGGGCCCGGGGCGGGATCCGCCACCGATCGTTCCCGGGGCGACGCCACCGGGGCATTATGGGCCAGGGCAGGCTGCACCCGGGAAGAGCTGGCGCCCGCGGCCCTGGTAGGCTGCCTCGGCTGGCGCATAACATCCCTGAGATCTTCGAAGTCCATGGATCCTGCACAAAACGAACACCCCACTTATCAGTAATGCGAGTAAAACATAAACCCAGAAAGCAAGCCTAACTTACCAACGAACTCGACGGGGCTAAGCCCGGCCCAGCTCAAGACCCTCTCGGATAGCAACACGTCATAATGGGGGATGGGCTCCCATGACGACACTCTTACCGCGGCGGGGTCGTTGGACAGGCTCCCCGGCAGGCACTTCTCCCTCGATTATTTGGTGGGCACCGGCCAGTCCTCGCCCTCGGGAGGGGAAACGAAGAAAAATTTCTTTTTCCAATCATGAATGGAGGAGGGCAAGGCCACGACACCGGACCCGGCAGCAACCCCGGGCCGCTTCCTAAAGGCAAAATACACCCACCTGGGGTCACCAGCTCGACCGCCGGGGTGACTCTTGAATGCAAGGGAGGAATCGAGAAGGGAAAGACTGAAGGGAACCGCCTGCAGCCTCAGGCGGATCAAGAACTCAAGGAGAATCCTCCATGAGTTCGGAACTAGTTGGCCGGGGCCAAATCGAAGAAGTTTAGGGCGACGATGACCTCAGGAGAGAAGGGCATGCGCATTCCGCCCCAAAAAGCTTCCAAGTACAGGGCAATCTCCCTGCCCCGCACCTGATTGGCCCTCTCTCCCTCCTTGGCTAGGCGAAGCGTGTAGCGCGGGGGAATGTGGAACCGAGCCGAGCGTTGACAAGCTCGTCTTCATGCCTTATCCAGCACGGGGTGCTGGGGGCCATGTTTGCCACCTCCTCCCTGGAGGCGGCCCCCGCCTCACGGCCCCGGGGGGAGGGACCGGCCCCTGCCCCCCAAGGGGACTCAGACACAACTAAAAGAGCCCTAGCATCTACTCCTACAACGTCTACTGACTCTACAAAAGAGGAAGACATCTAACCTTGGAAGAGAAATTCTTCAGGGGCTGAAGCGAAAGAGGGGGGACGAGCGACGAGCAGCTGGGACCTGAGAAAGGAAAATATGAAGAGTAAGGGTCCTAGGGCGGGCCCCACCCAAATTTATCGCCGCATACGGCCTCATCCAACGACGCCCGTCGTCTCCCGCCGAAACGACCCTCGCGCCCAGCGGCTTCGATCGTTCCATGTGGCAGCCCAGCGTTGGGCCATGTCCCTTCAAGCGCCGCAGGCCTGCGCGCGTCGCATCGGCTAATTGACGCTCGACACGTGGACTGTCGCTTCGACTGCAGAGCGCACGAACCGGCGCACCTTCTTTAAATGCAAAGATCTCGTCTTGATTCGCTGGCGAAAAGACAACCGATGACCCGAAGACTCGTTCCGACGAAACCCTAGAAGGGATTTCACCTCGGGAGGCCCGGCAGTCCACTCCTGACCCGACCACTATCTGGTCGAGACAGGAGTGGGGGGCTAATTGTAACACCCGAGCCCAATACTACTATTTTCTGTTATTGTTTGAGCATAGTGTGGTACTCATTTCATTTAGCCTGCTTGATTGTTACTTACTGTAAAATTTTACCTGGCAAAGTCATTTCTGCATATAACAATTTTTGGCATTTAAAATAAAATTAAAAATATCCATCTTGGCCTACTTGACACCCCTAGCCTTGTGGTAGCGTCCGTGTATTGTGTTCTCGTCCCGTTCAGTGAAACGGGCGAGTTTGGACGGCTACGCGCGCGTACAGGTGTCCGTTTTGGGGGTATGCTTTTTAATGATAAAACACTTCATTTTAAAATATGGATCCCACTTAAAATCCTATTATTTCAATTTCAAATTTTTGGACCCGACCCGGGCGCGATTTGGAAATGTTTTATTTGGCGCCAAAATCCCAAATTTTAATAATATTTAAACCATAATATATTTCGATAACTTATATATATATATTTCACTGTTACTTTATCTATAAAATCTTTTGAATATTTTCTTAAACCTCTAAATCATTCTCAACCAATCCGATCCGTCCTTCTAACCGTGGGCCCCATCACATTATTCTCTCTCTCTCTCTCCCCCCCCTTCATAACTCTCTCTCTCTACCCCTCAAATCTTTCTCTAACTTTATTCTCTTTCTCTCTCTCTCCTTTTAAATCTTTCCCTCCTCTCTTTTCTTTATCACGAGAACACAGAACCCATCCGAGCCCAGCGAACCCCGGCCGCCTCATCCCCCGTCGCCGCCGCAACCCCGTCGCCGGCACCACCGTCGCCTGCGCCCGC
Organism: Agapanthus africanus; assembly: GCA_030015575.1. Taxonomy (NCBI): domain Eukaryota; kingdom Viridiplantae; phylum Streptophyta; class Magnoliopsida; order Asparagales; family Amaryllidaceae; genus Agapanthus; species Agapanthus africanus. The sequence goes on from JASDDO010000019.1 coordinate 162,643,825, forward strand.
ACCTCCTCATCTCAACCACAGCCCTCTTCCTCCTTTTTCCCGCGTGCCCAACCACCTGCACCCTCAGCCGCGACCCCTGCCCTTGCCGCTGCAGCCATCGTCGTCGACACCCGCGCTACCACCTTCACCCTTCTCACCCCCGACCATCTCCTCTTCCCCTCCTTTCTCCATTTCCCGCACCCCTGCACCTTCACCGTTCCTGCGTGCACCCCACTGCACAGGTTCGATCGCCGGATTTGTCGCCGCCGGCGATCTCGATCTGCCTCCCCGGCCTTCGTACGACCCACTGCAAGCCTTCTACTTCTTTTCCTCCTTCCTTTCTCCTCTGGTTTCTTGTATTCTTGAACTGCATCTCTTGACGGTTTACTGTTCGCATGCTTGCCGGAATCCGGCCGTGCCGGTGACGTGTCCCGACGATCCAGCAAGGTATCCCGACCCGCGTGGTTCCTTTGTTCGTTGTTTGGGTTCAATCCGTGAACTGTGCGACGCCGCGAGTTTCCCCGCCGATGTTACGTTCCGTTTTTCCCGGTTCGCGACCCGTCGAGGCAAGTACCCCTTGCTACATGCTATACAATATTTACATATACGTATTGACACCCTAAACCTATAAAATTTAACTTGGTATAATCGTTTCCCATTTTCGGTTACAATATTGCATTATATCATTTTACTGTTAAACATGGAACTTACAGTTTGCAAATTGAACCTAACGATCATATCTACTTGTTCAATCACATTTTACTGTTAAAATAGCTGGTAGCATTTATCCCTGTAGTTCTGTTACATTCGGACACTCGTATGCATTTAACCTGAAATAACTGTATTGAACCGTTACATAAATTATTGCACCGCTAAGGGTGCTTAAACCTGTTAACATGACTAAACGGCTATATCGTCTTACTGCACTCTTGTAATTTGAATGAAACTGCTTATTATGTAATTCATTGCTTATCTCATATTGTTAATACCCATGTTTGATTATATATCTGATTGTGAGCACGCTCACGATATTGTTTACATCTTGACCTGACATTGCTACACATATATATATTGATACACCTGACATGGTACCGTATACTGTAGACTTGACCTGATGTACCATGACCTGACCCGTTACCTGATCTTGTGTCTAATGCCAACAAACTTGACATGTAGTCCTCATGGACCGTTTTTTTGTTGTCTATCCAGATAAACCTGCTTTTACCTGATCCTGTGTTGGCATTAGTTCTTGATTACTGAATACCTGACTTGACATACATAACTTGGGGGTATGGGGAAATCAAAGGTGAAACTTGACTTGTAACTCAGCAGTTCGATACCTGTTCTGATCAGTCTTACGGGCTAGGCCAGCCCCGGAGTGATGATGCTGACATCACTCGCCCATCCTGCTACCTGTTACTGCCTAGCGGCACGTCTCGGATTCAGCCCCGAGGATCTTGACCGTGGTCCCGGGCATGCACGGGATACTATTGAGTTACATCGAAGATTCATCAATTGATTTCAAAGACTTTAGAATAGAAAACCGGATAGAACAGTTTAGTTACCCACTGCACACTACCCTGCAATGCTTGTTTCACATTATTGCTACTCTCGTTTTATTCATGTTTACTTTTGCATTGTTCATATTATATTACTTGATGACATGACACGCCGACGTCTGGGTTTTGCATGGCCCAGATTCCGTACCGCTGTCGCAGTCCGAGGAGGAGTACTTCAGCCAGCATGCTGAGCTGTGAGTTCAGTAGTAGTTAGTTTTATTTCCTGCATTTATTTCCTGATGTGAGCCCGCTTTTTGGGACATACTTTTCAGTTATTTGTATTGGATCATTTGCTTCCGCATTTATTTATTATTGACTCCTGTTATTCTGGATTACTGACATGTTTTTAGATAGTTTTATCTTGTTCTTGATATCTCTACAGCCGTAATGTGACTGTGGATGGATACTTCCTACCCATAGGTAGCATGATTGGCTATGTCACGTGCCCAATTTAGCGTACTTTGGAAAGCGGGGCATGACACTAATGATAATACTCGATATCGGCCACCTCCAAGATCATGACACGTGGCGCGTGACGTGTCCCAGAACTCAGAAGGAAGGGCCCGCATGGGGCCGACCAGGCCACCCTGTACCCAACCTGCAAGCACAAAGTTGGCTCACCTCAGAACCCCCTGCAAATTGACCTCCTCGGCCCTTTAGCTCGCGCCGAGCTGCCGCAAGACCAGGGCTCCTCAGCCTCCTCGCTCGTCCCCGAGCTCCCTGCCGAAGCCATCCTCTTCAGCCCTCCGACCAACTCTACCGCTCACAGGCATAACCGCCGCTCCGCAGATCTCGCCGCACGCGGATCCTCCGCCTGCAACATCCCACGTCCCATGCCATCACGATCCCCTTTAATGGGCGATCCGCTCTTTACGCGGGCGTGACGTCGGGAGCGTAACTGCCGGTGAGATTCTCGCGCCTGCTGCTGCATGCCACCACCGCTATATAAACCCCCATCGCAGAGGGGTCAAGTAAGTCATTCTTTTACATTTACGCCGTTACTTTGCTCAGATCTTGTCACTGACTTGAGCGTCAGAGAGTCCTCGGTGGTACCAAACCACCCCGGGACTTCTTTGCAGGTAAACGGCGGTAGCCTCCTCATCCCATTTTGTCCTCTCATAACCCATTGAGACCCACACGCAATGAAGGACAATCAACCCAGTTCACCCCGAGATCAACGGAAGACAACATCTGACGGAGGCCCAAAAAGGAGCTCCATCACCTATGAAAACTAGTATATCTCAAAGTGCTACTAATGAAGATTCCAGCATTGCCTCGACTTCCATTCCTGATCATGTAGAAAGGATGTCAAATGTGGGGGCAGAAAGTTTCAACTCTGAATCTCATAGATCTGAAGGGTTGGATGAACCCAGAAGAAGCAAAACAGACAGGACCTTTAAGGAGTTTGGAAACAATTTTGTCGTATACAATGTCGAGGAAAATCCTACTACTTACAGTGCTGCTATGGTCTCGAAAGATGCTAAGCACTGGAAAGATGCTATAAAAAGTGACATGGATTCCATTGTTTCTAACGAAACTCGGGAATTAGTAGATCTCTCTCTTGGGTGCGCTACCATTGGATGTAGATGGATCTTTAGATGGATCTTCAAAAGGAAGCTAAAACCGGATGGAACTGTTTATAAGTTTAAGGCCAGACTTGTTGCCAAGGGGTTTAAACAAATAGAAGGCATCGACTTCTTTGATACTTATTCTCTGGTCGCCCGCATGACTACAATCAGAGTGTTTATAGCATTGGCCTCCATATATGATTTCATTATCCACCAGATGGATATGAAAACCGCTTTCTTCATGGTGAGCCTTGACCCGGTCCTCAGGTAGTACTTCGTCCTGTGGAAATTTTACAATAGGTTTTCTCCAATCCGAGACATCCCCTTGAGTCGTGTAGATCTGGAGTGTTGCATTTTCATCTTCCACGCTAGGTCGTGGAAGGACATCGAAGAGGATGTTTCTTTTGTGATTGGCCGAATAGGAAGAGGCGAGTTTGCTCAGAGTGTCGGCCTCGGCGTTCAAGTTTCTGAGAATATGTTCCACTTGGATCTCGTCGAAATTTCTCCGAAATCTTTTTACCTCCGCCAGGTACTTTATCATTAGTGGTTTCCGGGCTTCGAAACGGCCAGTCACTTGGTTGACGACTGGCGAGGAATCGCTGCGTATCCTGATCGGATACAGGTGTAGGGAGACCGCGGTGGCCGACGTAAGGAGACAATAAAGGATAGTAACGGCCGGTGATGGCGGCGATCAGCGACAAGTGGGTGGGAAAAGCCAACATCCGATGACGGTGGGCTGCAACAGGGGGGAGGGTGGAGACAACGCCCCGCGGACGGTATGTGGGCGGTGGATGATGGCCAGCGATACCGGGGGAGGAGGCAGCGACGGTCAAGACACAAGTTGTGTTAGGTTGAAATATTTTGTGGTAATTTAGGATAGACAATTATTTGAGTATGAATAGAATTTCCATGATTTTGAGGGAAGATAAAGAGATGCTCAGGGAATCCAAAATTACCGAAAATATTATTAGATTAAAACAAGCATTGATGTATTTCGTGGAGATCTAAGATTCCTCCTGGATTACCGATTAACCCATACCAACCTCTAGGGGAGAAATATAATAATATTAGGATTTAAAGTAGGTTTTTAAAATCATGATAGAATTTAAGAAGGGAGATACGGAGAAAAAATCACTTATATATTCTGATTGTAACATAAATATGCAACTGCTTTGTAGATGTTTGTTGGATACAATAAGATGGCAACCAAATTATTGAGACTAGTACTCAGCACTTGCAAATGCTGTTTGCATATTCTAACATGACAAAGATTTAAGAAATTTTTAAAAGAAAAATAATATAGATTTTAAAATTTTTTGGCTGGATTTTTATTTTTTAAAATTTAATAAGTTAACTATATTAAATAATTTTTAAAAATCATTATTACCTTATTTACTAAAAGTATTTAAAATATATCTCAAACAAAAAACTAGATTGATTTAAACTAAAAAACATAACAAATCTCTTTTTTCTATATCTTATTAATTTAATTATATGCATTACATGTGCGATAATAAGTTGACACGTTATCAGCGCTGAGATGGCGGCAAATTAGAGGGTTTCTTTTATACGTGATCCATGCCTCCATCCTTTGGTATTAATACAGTAGAGAAGATGTAAGCAAGTCACGGTGAAGGATTTTTCTTATATTTTTTTTATTCATTTTTCTTTAAATTGAATTGAGTATACCACTTGCACCCCCCATGCTGCAGCTATGATAGCAATTTTTATTGTTGTTGTTGTTGAAAGCCAGTTTTTAAATTTAACGGATCCATGGTTAAACCATCTTAATATATATTTTTTCAATTCAATATATTACACGGAGTATGAAGAAAATCTAAGAAGTGCATAAGTAAAAGATTGGAAAACAAATTAAAAAAAAACATGCACGATATTAAATTAAAAAAAGATCTTATGTATTTATTTGCGATTGATATTTACTAATATAAAAACACGTTTTATTAAATTCTGATGCAAGTCCATACAAAACCGATAAGATCAAAAGATGAAAAAACTGTTTCATATACCAAGTGTAAAACCAAAGGCATTAATAGAGATAATTATCTTTTTCCTGTAGAGGCTAGCTTTGCAGTTGTTTTTTTTCTCGCAATTATATCTTTTGTTCTAATGATAGAGTATATGCACTCGTTGAATATAAGTTTTCAAATTAAAAAAAAGGAGTAGCTAGAAAAAAATTTGCTAACATCTTTCATAATATTTCCAAATGGCACGGCGGGCCAAGATCGCTACAGCGGGCCCTACTACTCCCTTCACGGGTCCCCTTCCACTCGTCGCATTTCTTCCTCGAGCAAAATCCCTCTGCTCTTTCCCAATTTTGACACTCTATCTCACTCTCTCGTCGCCGGAGACGACAACAACTGCCGCCGCCATGGCCGAAACCCAATCCCAAGCCCTAACCCTAACCATCCTCATCGACAGCCACAACAACCGCGTCGTCTTCGCCGAAGCCGACTCCCAATTCGTCGACGTCCTCTTCAGCTTCCTCACCCTCCCGATCGCCACCATCGTCCGCCTCCTCAACAAGAGCTCCTCCCTCGGCGCCTTCGACCGCCTCTACAAGAGCGTCGAAACCCTAGACCCTCGATTCTTCCAAACCGCCGCGTGCAAATCGATGCTCCTACACCCTAGAAGCGTCGCCGGAGCTCTATGCCAAGCCCTAGCGATCAATATCGATGATTCCGATCACGGGGTTTATTACAAGTGCTCAAAGTCGAACTTTTGCAGTGTGAGTTCCATTAGTGGGGTAAAATGTGATTGTGGGGGGAGCCTCGATGTGCCGATTGTGGCGAGGAATGGGAAGGTGTTGGATGGGGTGTTTGTGAAGGGGGAGGGGAGGTTCATGGTGAGTGATGATTTGAAAGTGAGGCCGGTGTCGATGGGGGAGAGCTTGGGGCTGTTGAAGAGGCTTGGGATTGAGGATGCGAGTGTTCTTGAGAAGAGAGCCATGGAGGTTCGGAGAGAGGAGGTGAGGTTTTTTGATATCTCTGCCATTGGATATGCTTTGCTTGTGTTTATATTCGGTTAATTGATACTTGAGCACTCATCCATTGTCACCTTTGCCCCCTTAGTTATTTACATTCAAGCGGTGTTCAATGTCGGGAGAAAGTCGATCCACAGAACAATGCTTACGACACAACAAATCACGTAATCACACCACACAATTAACAACGTAGGACAAAACGATAATAAAGTGCGAGAATAAGAAAATAGAATCAGAAAAGACGATGGATTTATTAACGAGGTTCACTCATATGGCTAGTCCCTGACAGAGCGGAATCTGCAAAGTTTACTATAATCTTGAATCAAGTACACTACGAGCAATCCTAGAAGATTTCTTTCAGATCTCTCTAGATCTAAGTCGTCACCCTCTCAAGACAATAGTTTCTATTTTGTTTTTAATTAGGCAGTACATAAATCACATGAGAGGTGCCTATTTATAGGCAAACTCTAATCCTACCCAAAATAAGAGAAACCGGAATTACCAAAATTCTGTGCTCAGCGGTTTTATCGTCGACAAATGTCTAAACCACACCGGGTCAGACGTCTATCTAGACTCTGTATCTCTTCATCTCTTTGGGCAGATGTCTTCACCTTTTACATCAGACGGCTGCTGCTGTTCTAGATCGGGCTTCAGCATCTCCAGATATCTATCAAAGACGTCTGGCTACGCGCTGGACTTTTGGTTTTGACTTGATCAGATGTTTGCATCCTCTCCATCAGAAGTTTGGCGTTACTCTGGTTTTCTGACACGGCTTTTGTGCATTTCCAGACGTCTGTACTCCTCACATTAGACGTCTGCTGGAAGTTTCTCCACAATTTTAACAATTTCCCATTTGGAGATACTTCTCACGAGTCCGCTTTACTCTCATAATCAAATTTTTATGGAGACATTCATCAACCTGCAACAGAAATCCAGCCTATCTCTATAAACGACCTTGGTGAATATATCCGTTGGATTCTTTTCTCCCGCGATTATCTGTACTGTCAACTCATCATCTTCTAACGCTATATGTATGAAATGGTACCGCATCTTGATGTGCTTCGTCCAAGAGTGATATGTCGCATTCTTTGCCAAATGTATCGCACTTTGACTGTCGCTTTACGAGGTATTGAAGTCTTGTTTCTTCCACAATTCTTCAAGTAACCCTTGCAACCACATCTTCTTACTGGATTCCGTGATGGCCACGTACACAGTCTCCATAGTTGACAATGCCATAACTTTTTGCAATTGAGAGGCCTAACTTACCGTTGTTTTACCAACCGTGAATACATACCTCGTTGTGCTCTTTCCACAATCTCGATCATCCGAGTAGCCCGCATCAACGTAATCTTGCATTTTTAGAGTCACCCTGAAACATAAACAATGACGGAACGTTCACCTAAGATATCTTAGTATCCACTTCACCGCATTCCAATGCTCCTTTCCCGAGTTTTGCATATACCCGCTCAACTCTCACTGCATGTGCAATATCTGATCTCGCACTCACCATCACATACATCAAACTCCCCGCCGCAAATGCATATGATACTCTTTCCATCTCATCTTTTTGCTCTTGAGTTGTCGGACACAACTCCTTACTGAGCTTTAAGTGTTTTGCTAAGGGCGTACTCACCGGCTTTGACTTGTCCATATTGAACCGCTTTAAAACCTCGATGTAGTCCCTTTGCGATGAGCATAGCTTTCGCTGTTTTCTATCTCACGATCTTCATGCCCAGAATTTGCTTGGCTGCTTCCAAATCCTTCATGGAGAATTTTTCAGCCATCATCTTATTTAGACTTTGAATTTTCTCGAAATTCGGACCCGCTACCAACATGTTATCCACATAAAGTGACAAAATAATGTAGTCTCCGTCCTTGAAAGTCTAACGTACATGCAGTGATCTGATTTACAACGTACAAATCCTATCTCTAACATAAACTGATCGAACTTGAAATACCATTGCCTAGGAGCGTACTTGAGACCATACCAGCTCTTTCGCAGTCTACACGCCATACTTTCTTTCCCTTTCATCTTGTATCCCGGTTGCTGCATCATATAGATCTCCAAATCTCTATGAATGCCGTTTTCGCATCCAGCTGAGTGCAAATTCTCCACTGCCACGATACTGAAAATCACTCGAATTGATGTCATTCACCACTGGGGAAAAATCTTTTGATAGTCAATCCCATGCTGTTGTGCGTATCTCTTGACTATCAAGCGAGCTTTGTACTGCTTCACACCGTCAACATCATCTTTTATCCTGTATGTCCACCTATTCAGCAATACTTTTCGATCTTTGGGTAGCTTCTCTAGATCCCATATACGGTTCTTTTTCAAAAAATCCATCTATTCGTTCATAGCTTGTTTCCACTACTTACTAGCACCGTCGCTTGTTGCTTCTGTAATGGATTCAGGCTCTCTTGAATCTGTGTACAAAATGAAGTCGGTAACAAGTCTATCAGGTAGTCCCTAGCTCGTGTAGATCTTCTCAGAACTTGGTCACCAATTTATCCTTGAACCTGATCCTGCACTGTAGTCTCCAAATTCTGATATCTACCTATGGATACCCGATCGCTCTCTTGAGTTTCATTTAACTCGACGAACTTATGTACTGCACCATTCTTGGCTTGCTTCTCTTCTTTGTGTAAGTGTTGCTCATCAAAGACGATGTTCTGGCTTTGTATTACCTTCTTGCTTGTGTAATCACACAACCGAAATCCGAACTCATCTCCACCGTACCCGATAAAAGCACACTTTCTAAATTTGGAGTCAAGCTTACTCCTTTCCGTCTTATTAATCAAAGAATTCGCAATACAACCAAATACTTTTAGATGCGAGTAATTAACCGGTTTACCTGACCAAATTTCTTCCGGAATGCCTTCATCAAGCATACTTGTTGGGCTTCTGTTAATCAGATACACAACAGCATCAACGGCTGTTGTCCATAGGAATTTTGGCACATCTGCATTCAAGGTCATCCTTCTCATCCGCTCTAGGATCATCCTTTAAACGCCGCCGTTCTGTTGCGGCGTCCCGGTACAGTCTTCAACCAACGAATACCTTTTGTGAGCAAATGCCTCGAACTCTTGCGTGCAATATTTCCCGCCATTATCGGTCTTAAGACACTTAACCTTCAGCCCCGTTTGGTTCTCCACTTACGCAATTCAGCGTTTGAAGATACCAAACACATCAGACTTCTTCATTGCATACACCCATGTCTTCTAGCTTGCATCTTCGATAAACGTCATGAAATACCGATTTTCTCTATAAGACTCCACTGAGGCCGGACCCCATACGTCCATATGCACCATCTACAACTTCTTGGTCTTTTTAGCTAAGCCTTCAATTTAAAATTTGGGCACGCTTTGCTTCTCATAAATGCATCTCTCACAAAACCCCAACTCCATTTTTTTAGCCCCTAAAGAAGCCCTACCTAGAAGAATTTTCATGTTCTTCTCACTGAGGTGCCCCAATTGTTTGTGCCACAACGAAATCTCCGAATTTATCTCCGAATCCGTCGCTAATATAACCGAACCTCCATTACTCTCACTGAAGGAATACAATGAACCACTCAATTTGCCCCTTGCGACCACCGATCCTTTGGAAATTTTCCACTGAGACTTTCCAAACACAGTCATATAACCCTCATTGGCTAGCAAACTTGTGGAAATTAGGCTTTTCTTCAGATCTAGAATATGCCTAGCATTCTTCAACTTGATCTAACCTTCTTCTTACGGTTGTAGTATGATCATCTCGTTGCCAACGATCTTCCACGGCTGACCGTTTCCTATCGTTACATGTCCAAAATCGCCTTGAATGTATTCACTGAAATGATGCCGGCCTAAAGTGCAATGAAAGGATGCCCCCGAATCTAGGAACCAGATATTTGCATTTGTACTTTCATTCGCCGATAGACAGTGTCTGTACCCCTTGTTCATGTGTAGATACCACATTGGCTTACTTTTTATCTGCCTTCCTATCCGTGTTTTTCTTCAAGAGTCTACATTCGCATTTTCTATGACCATTCTTTCCGTAGTTCCAATAGTCGTCTTGGACCTTCTCCTTTTATTTTCCTCGGCTCTTAGACTTGCCCTTCTTTCCTTTTCCTCTTTCCATCGTCCTGCCGCGGTTCTTCACTGAAAGTGCAAAAGTTTCCGAACTCCCACTCGCAGCCTTTCTTCGCATCTTCGTCGTTTAAGATGCAACTCACTGCATCATTAAACGTGAGTCCCTGTGATAGATTTGTTTACCACCATCACAAGGTTTTTCTAACTCTTTAGCAACGAACAAAGAAATAAAATGGCTCCAATATCGTCTTCAAACACGATTGAAATGGATTCTAGTTGTCTTGTCATGCTGTTAAACTCATTCAGGTGCTCTCGCATTGAACCGTTCCCTGCTATCGTCATGTTGAAAAGTTTCTTCATCAAGAATATCTTGTTTGATATTAAAGACTTCTCATATAACTTCGCTAACGTCGTTATCAGCGCCATGGTTGTCTTTTCCTTTGAGATGTTAAGGGCCACCCGCGGAATCAACGATAGTCTTATCGTTGCCTGGTCTCTCTTATCTATTTACCGCCGAAGATCGGTCAGAAGAGCTGGGATTGGATGTTTAGCCTGAATTTAGGAGCAGATGCATATGTTTGATCTATCCATCTCTCCGAAAACACTAAGTTGATTTCTAATGCCATATATCGGAGATTTGGAAGAATGCGACCGATATAACCGACTTCAGATTTTCTCTCACGAATGAGAGGTTTATTGATTGTGGGGACATATTTTTTCTACATGCGCAAGCCCATGCAGTTAATTACGCCGTCACATACGACCAACTTTTTGCACTCCAAGTTGTTTCCCATATGTGTCGTGTCTTTTGGTTTTTATTTGGATTGCCCTTAGATTGTATACGGAAACTAATTTTGTCGTCGCTTGTAGGGCGTGGATTAGTCCAAATCCCTTTATATATTTTATATTTTAGTCAAGCATTACTTGACGAGAGGTCCACGTTGGTAGCTTGGTTTGCCAACAGGAATGAAATTATGTTGACAATTTTGATGTTGTGAGGTCCATAAGTTCCGTACGAGAGTGTAAACCCTATTTAAGGATCGTTAGTCTCTTTTGGGAGCTAAGATCAATTTAAATAATTTGGTCATATCTTGAGAACATTGTTTTCTGTTGATCAATGGATCGTAAATGAAGTCTAGGCTTCTATACTTAGCCAATTTGCTAAGTCTCAAACTTTAGCTTGGTATTCATGTGTGCTTGCGCACTTATGTTGCGCCCACTGCCTGCTCACTTGTGTTGCATGTGATGCGCATGGCGCTAGGCGGGACCAAGGCTAGCATTTGTGATTGGTGCTTGCGCATGTGCATTGCCCATAGCGCAACGCAGTTCTTTATGGAGAGCGCTCATGACATTGGCACATGTGCTTTGCACGTGGCGCAGTGCATGATGCGCACTTGTTTTGTGAAAGGCGTTGCCTTTCAGGAAAGCTTTGGTTTCAATGAAGCCACGGCTTTTATTAACTAACTTTTTTAGGGGCACGCTTGCGCTTTTCATGGTACACACGTCTGTATGGAGTGCGCCGAAGATTAGGGCGAGCCTTGATTTGTGAAAGTTGGTAACTTTCCAGAAAGCTTTGCTTTCAATGGAGTCGAAGCTTCATACTCGTTCTTTTATTCATGTTTGATGAAGCCGGAACTTTTATTTTTATGCGTCTACACATCTTTTAATTTTTCTCTCGAAGGTCTTGGATATTAGGATCAACGCCCTCATGAGAGTTTAGACTCTCGTAGAGATGAGATAAACCCCAAGATCTTTTGATCTTGCATGTAGAGTCGAATCTCTAATGAAGCCGAGGCTTCGAAGTGAAAGAGATGAGAGAATTTTCTCTCTTTATTTACCTAGTTTCGACTAGGGTTTTCTTGTAGAAGAACTTCTTGATGGAGGCCTGGTCTCTTAGAGAAATTTTTCTGTCGATGTTTCGGAAAAAGAAGATGGTTTTTTTTTCTCCCATGGCTTATATTTATAGGAGAGGGGTAAAGAGTAGTTAGGGTAAATCCCTAACTACAAGATTTGAATCCCTGTTCTATCGGCCGTATCAGGCGAGATCTCGGTGTTGGCTCAGCCACGATACGATACAACTATTTTTCTCAAATCTCGTTTTGGGCCAATATCTGTCGAGATATCAGAATATCGGGCGAGATATCGGATATCTTGTATCGTTATTATATCAGCCGAGATGTTATATAAACTGATTTGGCTTAAGGTTAAGCTCGATCCGAACCGATCCGACCCAATAACAGTTTTAATTAATTAAATATCTGCCCTCAATTGTTGAGCGGTAAAAAATTCCTGAAATTTTTGTTTAAGTCCTCACCTCCTCTTCGAGTCTTGAAAACACCCTCATCGATTCCTCACCTACTCCTCGAGTCCGTGCCTCCTCTCGAGTCTCGACGAGGCCTACCTTCACCTCCACCTCTCTTTATGCCTCACTCGCCTTCCCTTTCTCTTTCGAGTCTCAACGCCTCTCGACACCTGCCTTCCTCCTTTCGACGCCTTCCCCGCCTTTTTAACGCCGACGCTATTGTCATCCTCTTGACGTTTCCCCTACCTTCCTCTTAACGCTATCGCCATCATCTACCTTTCTCCTTTCAAGTCCGATGCTTGTCCAGTCTTGACGTCTGCCCTGCCATTTTCTTCTTCTTCAATCCTTATTCAGGTAAGCAGTAAGCTTATGTTTTTAGTTTCTTTTTTTATACAGAACCAACATTGATCTATCTTTTATTGCTCCAGGAAAAATTAGAGCCTACCAACATTATATCTACTTCTTACACATTTCATACAGCCTTTTAATACTAACATTAACACAATATTTAATATGCCCAATATGCTTGATATTTACGTCCGATTTGTCCGATATCGATATCGGATATCACCACCCGATATGAACCCGTATCGCTGCGATATCGCCCGATTTCCGCTATCCGATATTGAAAACATCTATCCGATACGCACCCGATATCCGATATTTAGTACCTTGATTTGAATTGATCTTTGATCAATTAAGTGTGCCTAGGCGCCGTTGGATTACGGATCCCTATATATTTTTGTTAAGTTAACAGGGAAGATATTCTTCTAAATAGAGCTTCGGCTCTAATAGAAGCGCATGCTTAAGAAGAGGTGTGCTACATGTCTTGCACGTGTAGTGCAGCGCTTTTGCATGCGCACGCTCATTGCACAAGTGGCTACGAAGGCCTTGTGCTTGCACACGTGCATTGCACATGGTGCATCATAAGTGCCCTTGGCGTTTATGCCAAGTGCGCAGCTATGGAGCTTGCGTTCTAAGGAGGGTGCGTCCTAATTGGGTGGGAACAAAATGCCCCCCACCACTGCGCTCACGCTCATTGCACGTTGGTGCAGCGGTGTCAAGCTGCGTGCCGTTGGATCTGTTTCTAGATCAGGAGAAGTTGAACCGACCCCACTCCTTTATAAATAGAGCCTAAGCTCTATATGCCAGGCTGCGCCTCCTTTTCTTCCTTTGAGAACTAGTTCTCTAGAGCTCAACGCTCTCAAAGATTAAGCTTCCCCCTTAACAAAGAATTTTCTTTGTCAAACCCATCTTGGTAAGTGCGCATGCGTATCATGGAGCATGCGCTCCTGCTCTATTCAGAGCGCACCCTTTTGGGTCCTTGGAGTCTAGACTCCACTGCCACATGTTCTGCTCGCTCACCTTAGTGGATCACTTTGTTCCAGTAGGATCTTTTAGCTCCGAAGCTAGAGACTACACATTTTAAACTTACAGTGTTTTTCCATGCTGTGGACTAATGCTTTTTGACTGTTCTTTTCCAGGTATTATAGCTTCCTTTGCCGATTTCTTGCGACCGCCTGTAGAACTTGCCTCCGCATGAGCCTGTTGATAGAGAAGTCTTCAAGATGATTCGGGATCATGACCCTAAGCATGAACATCTTCATCTATGGGTCGGATGGTATAACCAGATCATCCGGGGGCGTGTTAGCTTTGGATGTGACGTACCGTCCGATCTACTGAGGTCTTTCTGCTGTACCGACCGTCCGCCAACTACCTATGCGGAGATGAATGACTGGACCGCTTACAATCGGCTGCATCCATCGTCAGACTTGGTTGTGGGGAAGATGGTCGTAGACATCTTGGGCCGCCGCATAGTCAGGAAGAGGCACGACCATGGAGTGGGGCCTACCACGTAGGTGTGACTCCACGTTTCTTGATTGGCTACACTGCCTGGGTCAAATATACTTTAGCTGCCGATAAAACTTTATTGCTAAAGGTTGGGTTTTATCCAGCGATCTATGCATCCTTATTCTCTTACCCCAAGATCGAGCTTGGTGGGTTAGGGCATTCGCGGAGCAATGGAACCCAAACACCAGCACATTTATGATGTCAGATTGAGAGGCGTCAATCTCTCTGTTGGAATTTCAAAAGATTTCTGGGCAACCCATCATAGGAGAGCATTATGAGGAAGTGTTGCTTTGCGATGAGTTCGTCTTCGTTGCTGGCCCAGCTTCGACGGACTCGACAGACAAGAATGCCATAACGTTCACCCATGCGGGTCTTCGGAAAGTGCTGGGTATATATGTAAAGCTGGATATGGTATCCCGGCGGCAAGGAGTTGGTTTCGAGAAATTTATCGAGAAATTTCTTCATCCGAATGTTTTGTCATAGGACACTGACAGTTTTGCCCAACTTAGTAATCCTTTTGGCTTTAATGTGAATGTATTGCCAGAAGATGCTGCATCATTGGAGAAATTTTACCTTCCAGGATAACCTTCCCCCGAATTTAAGGATGTTGCTGCTCCTGGGATCGACAGGGAATCGTTCTTCATAGGCCTATGGTTGAGTTGGTTCGTGATTCCTACATATCATCGACTGACGCGGCCTTCCGTATTTTATCCGGCCTACCGCATAGCTACGTGCGCACGCTTAGCCATTGGCATTACCGGGGTTTCCTTGTATTATGGTTTAGGTGAGCTGGCTGACTCGGAGGATCCCGAGTCGGAGCACATGTATTTTCCGCTTCATTATTTTGCTTCTTGGATTGATATGCACGTATGTGGTGCATTTAGTGAACACAAGCGACCTGCGTTCTACGAGACACGCCGCTTTCCATGGGTTATGAGACTTATCGGAGCCTCAGCCTTTCCATCGAACCGAGACATCCGTAAACCGTGTCTTCGTCCGCAAAATCTTAAGAATGGTATCTTTTGTGGATTGGGCCTTTCCTGGTGCCATGACGTCCACACCTGCTGATCAAACCTTACAGACAGGATGAAGGATGAGGCCCTAGTTCTACAGGCTAGAGAAATAGCTCATCTTTATTCCATTAAACCTGGATATTTGGTCTACCGATGAGACAAAAGCGTTCCATACAACCGGCATCGATTTGCTCGGTAGTTTGGTTATGACCAGGGTATTCCTCTTGAAGCTCTTCGCCTTAAACCCACTCTCACCGAGGAGTCGACCTGAGATGCCATTCATCACTAAATGCGGTTGAACACCGGTTCCTGCTTCAGAATAGCCAATACACCTCGTCCTCTACGAGCTTTGTCTTGCTGTACGTCTTGGTATGCGCACTATATGGGTGCAATGATCGGTGATGAGGCCAAGTTTTTCCTCGGTCGCCATGGCCTGATGAAGGCGAAAGACCCCATGATTCATTTGAAACCCCGGTCAATCGCTCCTCGTCGCCTGTTGAGAAGGCGCACTAGCAGTTCCTTCAACGATATCGGAGCCCCAATCAACTCCAGCAGTTAGCTGAGCTACGTCAAGTGTCGTGACGTCTGAATTAGCCGCTAGACCGTGTCAGGATCGTGTTTTGGAGGTTAGGAAGAAGGAACCCAAAGGAAAGAATCGGGCTTTGTCAAACACCATCTCGGGCTCGTGAAAGAAGAAGAAATCTATGTTTTCACTTGATGAAATGTTGGGTTCGAATGAAAGTTTTACTTCTTCCAACCCCGATGTTGCTTTGGATGAAGGCTTTGATCAATATGGCTCAAACAATAATCTTATCGATGAGGAATTGCTTGCCAGCATGCCCGAATCATCTACTCCTATAGCAACTTCTGCTATGGAGACAACTCTTGATATGCCGACAACTTCTGTGGCAAGTTTGATCCAGACGATGATGTCCCCTTAAGGAACTTGCCGGAGGAGACTCCGAAGGCGTATTTTAGCGGGCTCATATTCAAGTTGTACTTTCGGAGGCGCGCGAAGATGATTTTGAGATGTTCACAGAGTTTTTCGTGGGACATACTCTTGACCATAAGATTATTGATATAGCATTCGACTATCTCATGGATAAGGTCGTCGAAGATTTTCTTCATAGCTCTTTAATATGTTGCTCTGGTGTGCTTTAATCCGAAGGGCATGACTTTGTAGCAGAAGACGCCCAACGGGATGTGAAAAATCGTATGCTTCTGGTCTTCGAGATCCATCTTTATTTGGTTATAGCTGGAAGACTCATCCATGAACGAGAAGACCTCGTGAGTGGATGTGTTATCGATCATAAGCTCCGTGACTGGCACGGGGAAATCATCCTTCGCACACGGCTTGTTTTAGTCCCGAAAGTCCGCAGATTCGAACTGTCCCGTTCTTCTTCATCACGGAAACAATGTTGGTAATCCGGTCAGGGTATTGCACCTCATGGATAAAGCCGAAGTCGATTATTTTCTTGACTTCGGCATTAATGCTCATCTCGAGTTCGAGCCGCATCCTTCTTGGCGCTTGTTTTATGGGCTTTGCCCCGGCGTTATGGCCAGTTTGTGGACTGCTATGCCTGGATAAAGACCCGACATCTCGAAATAATTCTAGACGAAGTAGTCCCTATATTCTATGAGTACGGTTTTGAGAGCAGTCACATGTTCTTCTGATTGCAGCTCGCTGACAAACGTGGGTCTAGGATCTTCCGGTCCCAAGCTTATCTTCTTTAGGTTATCTGCCATGGTATGGATCACATCTTCCAGCTCTTTTGGTGCCGGCGGCATTTCTGAGATCTCTTCGTTTTCATTGGTGAAGCAATCAAAGAGTCGCGATGTTTCTTCTTCTCTCTCATTTGAGAGTCTTATGGTGCGACAAGTGTGGGTTCGCTCCCGTCTTTTAGACTGGACGTATCCTAAACCCGTGGTGTCTGTTTTCCCACTGGGTTGAACTCTATGAGCCCCTGGCATTTCCCAAATCCTTTTGTAGAATTGGGCTTCTTGAACGGTTTGTTCGTAGGATACCTTATCGCTTTAGGAGTTCCTTTAAACTCCCTGAGAAGTATTTCAACATACGAATGGGTGTGACATGTCAAGGGTTGGATCAGCACCACGCCGGATTTCTCTTTCAACTTTGGTGTCCTCATATTTGTAGAAGAGAACTGTTTTCGCGCCTCTATATTTAGGAGGCACGTAGAAGGTTACTAGCTCCTCTATATCGTGGGTGCTGACTGTATCGAGTTCTTTATAGTGCCGAGATGGGGCCATAGTGGAATGTAGAGTCCGGTCGGCTTCATCAAGGACTTTTGATAGAGAATGAGTGAACACTGTTTCACCATCTTCTTCCGAAGACTGGGATGGGGGTCGACTGGCTTTGATTGTCGTTTCCTACCCGAGGTTGGCCTGAGAATATTATCTCCTCATTATCGGAGTCGCTTCCGAAGACCGGAATAGTGCCAACACGCTTTTTCCTTTCGATGTGGGTTTAACACATTTCTCGGTGTCTTCAAATTCGGGCAAGAAGTACTTGGCGTCTTCGTATTTGCGCTTTTCGTTGATTGAGAAGGGATTGAGCTCTCCTCTGATGGTATGCTCTTTACCATCTTTAAAATATTTCATACACTGATGTTGTGTAGAAGGGATGATATTGTACTCGTGTAGACATGGTCTACCAAGTAGGGCTTTATAGCATGTCTTAGCATCGATGACATGAAACTTGACGTCTTTGACAAGCTGTCCAAACACCGCGGACCCACAGGCTTATGAAGACTGGGAATCAAACTCGAAGATTGTGATCTTTTCCTGGGTAAGGTATTTGATGTCCATAGCTAACTCCTTAAGCACTTTCACATTCAGGAGATTGACCGAGGATTCATTGTCAATGGGGATTTTGTTTATCCTCACATCTTTGCAGTATTCGGCAACATAAAGCGGTCGATTGTGTTCGAATGTCCCCAGAAGGAGATCTTCTTCGCTGAAGTTTATGTCGGCAGTATGTATTTCGCCAACTCGTCCTTCATGTTTTCTTCAGCAAAGAAAGCTTGAAACTGGTCAGGCTCGTTTAGAGTCTTAATGAGGGACCCCTGCAGTTCTTTTGACAAGAGTAGAGCATCATCATATATGCTCAAGTGTGATGGCAGTTTCTTTAAATGCGCGAGGATATTATAATCCATCTTAATCTTCTTAGACGGGTCCTTGGTGGTGAGGTCTTTGGTAACTTCTTCGTTCACCTCGATTTCTTCGGTTACTTTTCCTTTTTCCCTTATCTTGCTTCTTTGAAGTTTTGTTTGAGGGCCCGGGATTTTTCTCGAGAAGGGTGTGTTTGCGATGCTGAATGTTGTCACAGACTTTCGTCTCTTCTTTTTCCGAGGCAGAGCTTGCGAACGGAAGCAGGTTGAAGACGACCTCATCTTCAGAGTCACCCCGAAGGTAGGAACTTCGCCACCTTTTCCTTTTGGAGGTTGAGCCTTACGAGAAATCATGTGGCAATTTTCTACTATCGATCCTGTTTCGTTGCCTGTTTCGTCGTTATCGTCTTTAAGCTGACAAGCACGGGCTTTACGTTTCTCCTTCTTTAATTTTCTTTGATGAGAACCATAGCCTCGCCACCATTTTTTGAACGCATTGCATTCATCAATGGGGTGAGAGATTCTTCGATGATAAAGACAATAATTTGGGTGTTCTTTCCAATCATCGAAATACAGCACTCCGGGAGTATACAATATGAGGGGCGGTAGCTTATGCCTCTTGATAGGGTCTAGGCACCTTGGCCTTGCTCCAACACTTTGTGGCTGGAGATTGCTTTAGTTGGGAGGTATCATGACTCAGCTTGTTTGCTTACGTTTGGTGTTTTCATATATGGCCGCTTCATGTCTTATAATATCTTCACCCTCCTGAACAACTTTTATCAGCGTGTCAATCTGGTCTTTTTGTGGCAGGTTTAGAACGCTTTGTGCGGATCTGGCCTCCTGCTTAATCATGTCGTTTACTGATGAAGTATTTTCATCTGGCGCTGGCGGAGCTCCTTCATCTGATACAAAGGAGTAGGAGACAATGTGGAAGCTTTCCACACCTTCTTCCACTGGTTCCTCTTCTTTAGTATCGCTGTTTTCGAAGAGATGTTGGAGGAATTCCTCGAGCGTAATTGGAATGCGCCCTTTCTGATTATGTTCTTCCGACACATCAATGTACTTTTGAAGGTCTGTACGCTTGTCAATGTACTCGTCGGGCTGTAAGGGTTTCTTGGTCTTCTTTTTCTTCTTTATAGAAGAGGGGATTAACCGGCATTTCTCCTTATCATCGATTTTTGTCATAGGACGTGACATCATCCTTTCAATGATCTGCAGTTCAAGTATGGTTTTCCACTTGATCGCAGGGCAAGCACATAGCTCTTTTAGTATCATCTTAGTTTTTGATGAGAGGACCATTTTCTACGGGTTTTCTGTTACCATTGAACAAGAGGCCCCTGCCGCACAGCTTTCTTGGGAACATGCCTCTGTGGCGGATCTACATTTTAGCTGTCAGTATGATTTTGCCCTGCTTATACCGATCTTCAATCCAGTTCTTGAATACGGAGTAGTCTTCAATCGGGTGACTTACAACCCGATGGTATGTGCAGTAGTTAGGGTCGTTGACTGCATTTGCTTGTGCTGGTCCCCATGGTTCAGGCAGCAAAAGCATGCAATTCTTCATGGTAAGGTCGAACAGTTTTTTCGTCTTGTCACGAGGAAATGAGTATTCACGCCCCAGCTTTTCTTTGAGGGTAGGGCCTGAACGGTTATCATTTCGACGGTCAGGTGCTTTGAAGCCGTCTTGTTGTTGCTGAGCATTGGCGACAAACGTTGCTTTGTTCTTATTCTTGCAGTTTCGAGACTCCCCTATGTGGAGGAGATCCGGTCAATGTGCTCCAGTTGAACCATCTTGTCAAGGAGCTTTTGATATGTAGTAGGCTTGGCGAATGATAAGAGCGGATAGACCTTAAAGTGCGGGTCGAGAGTGCCGATGAACATCCCGACGGCCGAAGGTTCGGTGATGGGTTGATCACATTTTGAAGCAAGATTCCTCCATCGGATGGCATATTGCAGCAGTGTTTCGTTCGATTTCACCCTCTCATTAATTAATGCGGAGATTGTAGTACGCTCGCTTGCGCTGACAAACTTCTGCGTGAAGAGCAACTCGATGTCAGTTTAGGCCTCTACGAATTCATTTGAGAGCTCCGAGTACCATTCAAAGACAGTATCTGCCAGGCTACTGACGAATTATCGGAGGAGTAGCTTGCCATCACCTCCAGTATTACCGCACATTGCTTTGAACTGTGCGATATGTTGGTCCTCCTGAAAATATTGAACTTCAAGATAGTATCTCAGAGGGTACTGCTTCTGATCGTACCATGCTAAATATGGACGATCGATCTTGACCAACTTGGCGTTTGTTTCGCTGGTAGTGAGGAGTTTGACCTGTTGGGTATGTACTCATTGAGCCGAGTCTTCGAGATCGTTTCATCTTTTGAGGTTGAAGGAGCCTGCAAAGAGCTTGTGACATCTCCCTTCTCATTAACAGGGATCACCGGTGACTCTTCGGCCGGTGATTCTGACGGCCGGACTATCATCCTACACATCTTCTGCATGAGGGCCATTTTGTTCATATTGGCGGCCATTTCTGCCGCCTCTTTATTTTTGTTGTCAACAGCTCATTTCAGAGATTCAACGTTGGCGCTTGCCATTTCGGGTCTGCTTGTTCATCTTCCGGACGCATCTTTAATGGTGGGCTAACAAGTGCCGCTGCTTGTGTGGCCAGTTCTTGCAGCTCTAGCTGCCTATATTATGCAGTCAAGGACCGAGTATGGGGTTTATGACTGGTGGAAGCGTTATTTTTACTTCCATTGATATGTATCATTCGCATGGTGCGGACTACTTTGGCCTCGTGCGCAGAGCCTCTGACATTTCTCCTTTTGGGATTTACCCTAGTGACAGGGATCTCTCCGGCCTTTGTCTCTTTGGGAGGATCACCTCAGATTTGTGAACTTGTTTTTCAGCCTTTGGCTGATTCTTGACTTTCCCCAATTTCGGAAAAGCTTTGGTGTTGATTTCAGAGTTGTGGACTTCCAGATTTTGTAGATTCTGGAAGAGAGTTGCGGCAACAGAAGAACAATATTATGTTCATTTGACGCCTCCACGGGTGGTGGAGACTTCTTCAAGATTGCGGTGGGCGAGTTTCGCCTAACCCTTCCGAGCAATTCAAAACCGTTTTTAGTCGGAACAGCCGCATGGATGGTGGGCATTGGAGCTGGTGGAGTCAGCCCTGATGGGGTGATGTCCTCAGCTTGCCTCTGTTGGCGCCAATAGCGATGTTGAGAGCATCTTAAAGCCGGTACTTTTTTAGTTTTGGGAGTTTCATCAGTATGCCCCCTGTGTAGCCTCGGAGCTTCAGCAGGTGTCGGTCGCTTGAAGACTGACGTCTTAAGCAAAGTAGGAGCTTGAGGTGCCAGTCGGTCTTGGAGGTGAAGCACCCTTTGGCGTCTCATGAGTAGGAGCTGCAGGTGTCAGCCTTTTGATGACTGACTTCTTTGGAGCGGCCGGAATGGTTGAAGCGACCGGAGTAGCGAAAGTCAGCCTTTTGAAAACTGAGTTCTTTGGTATCGCGGGCTTCTTTGATGGGCTTACAGAGGTTGTGTTCAGCCTCTTACAGACTGAGCCTTCTGGTTTTGCAGGCTTTTCGGAAGGGCCTACGGAGCTTGTTGCCAGCGTGTCAAAGGCCGACTTCTTTGAAGCTTCCTTCCTTGGCGTTGAGACACCGATGGTTGGGAGGGGAGGCATCTGCCCAAATTGAAGCCCGTTTAGTTCTTGCATAAGCTGGGCCGCTAGGATGCAGAGTATTGGGACCATGAACTGACCAGACATGACTAGCTGAGGTGCGGTGGCCTTGGAGTTGCAGTTAGCACAGGATGCCATTGAGATCTGCACAGGAGATAGAACATCGGCTTCAATATCCCGAAATTCAAGAGCAACCAAATCATAAAGACCGTGATTTTGTTCGCAAAAATACAACACATGAAGTGTGAAGTGGAAAGAGAAAAATAATCTCACCGAGCATACCAGAATATGTTTACCGCCGAAGACCGGCCAGACGAGCTGGGATTGGACGTCTAGCCTTAATTTGGGGGCAGATGCATAAGTTTGATCCATCCATCTCTTCGAAGACACTAAGTTGATTTATAGCGCTGTATATCGGAGGATTGAAAGGGTACGACCGATAGCCTCTCATGAATGAGGTTTATTGATTGTGGGGACATTTTTCCTACAGGCGCAAGCCCCTGTAGTTACGTCGTCGCGTATGACAACTTTCTGCACTCCAAGTTGTTTTCTTTATGTGTCGTGTTTTTTGGTTTTTATTTTATTTGGGTTGCTCTTAGATTGTATACGATGACTAATTTTGTCGTCGTCCGTAAGGCGCAGATTAGTCCAAACTCGTTTATATATTTTATATTTTGGTCA
Source organism: Agapanthus africanus (assembly GCA_030015575.1). Lineage (NCBI taxonomy): Eukaryota > Viridiplantae > Streptophyta > Magnoliopsida > Asparagales > Amaryllidaceae > Agapanthus > Agapanthus africanus. Next base: position 162,666,659 of record JASDDO010000019.1, read on the forward strand.
AGCATTGCTTGACGGGGGGTCCACGTTGGTAGCTTGGTTTGCCAACCGGAATGAAATTATGGTGACAATTCTCACGTTGTGAGGTCCATAAGTTTTATATGAGAGTGTAAACTTTATTTAAGGATTGTTGGTCTCATTTGGGAGGTAAGATCAACTTAAATAACTTGGTCATATCTTGAGAACGTTTTTCTCTGTTGATCAATGGATTGTAAATGAAGCTTAGACTTCTGTACTTAGCCAATTTGCTATGTCTCAAGCTTTAGCTTAGTATTCATGTGTGCTTGCACACTTATGTTGCGCTCGTCGCCTGCTCACGTGTGTTGCACGTGATGTGCATGGCGCTCGGGGGGTCCAAGGTTGAAACTTGTGCATAGCGTTTGCGCAAGTGCATTGCATGTGGCGCTGCGCTGATTTTTATGGAGAGCGTTTCTGACATTGGCGCACGTGTTTTGTAAGTGGCGCAGCGCATGATGCATACTTATTTTGTGAAATGTAATGTCTTTCAGGAAAGCTTTGCTTTCAATGAAGCTAAGGCTTCTGTTAACAAACTTTTTGGGGGTGCGCTTACGCTTTTCATGGTGCACACGTTTGTATGGAGTGCGCCCAAGATTAGGACGGGCCCTGATTTGTGAAAGTTGGTAACTTTTCAGAAAGCTTTGCTTTCAATGGGGCCGAAACTTCATACTCGTTCTTTTATTTATGTTTGACGAAGCCGAAGCTTTTATTTTTATATGTCTAGACATCTTTTATTAGGAGTTTTTCTCCCCAAGGTCTTGGATCTTGGGATCTACGCCCTTACGATAGTCTAGGCTTTCGTAGAGATGAGATAAACCCCAAGATCTTTTGATCTTGCATGTTGAGTTGAAATTCTAATGAAGTCGAGGCTTCAAGTGAAAGAGATGAGAGAATTTCTCTCCTTATTTACCTAGTTTCGACTAGGGTTTTCTTATAGAAGAACTTCTTGATGGAGGTTTGATCTCCTTGAGAAATTTCTCTGTCGATATTTCGGAAAAAGGACGTTTTTATCCTAAAGCTCCTATTTATAGAAGAGGAGTGGTTAGGGTAAATCCTTAACTACAAGATTTGAATTGATCAAGATCAATTCAGGGTGCCTAGACGCCGTTGGATCACAGATTCTAATATCTTTATTAAGGAAGTTAACAAGAAAGATATCCTTCCAAATAGAGCGTCGGCTCTAACAGAAGCGCATGTTTCAGAAGAGGTGCACTTGCGCCACATGTCTTGCATGTGTAGCGCAGCGCTTGTGCATGCACACATACATTGCACGTGACGCAGTGCACAAAAGCCTTGCGCGTGCACATGTGCATTGCACGTGGCGCATCGCAAGTTCACTTGCCTTTTATGTCAAGTGCATAGGTATGGAGCTTGCGCTCTAAATTTTTATGGAGCTTGCGCTCCATGGATGGTGCATCCTAATTGGACGAGAACACCATCCAAAAGATTCCACTCCTCATCGGTCATTTTCTCGGGCTTTTCGTCTAGCAACGGAAGATGCAGATCTTTTTGGTGTAGGCAGTCCTTTATTTGCATGCACCACCAACCATAATTGTGACAATTGAATTTTTCGATCCTTTTTTTATTCTCCACCATCTTTCGTCTATATCGCAGCAAACCTAACTTCTCTTTCGATCTGAACCAACGCCTTCAAAATTACGATTTAAATAGATAGGGAAGAGGACACAAGTATCGTTACCCATCCTAAATTTAAATCGTAGAATTGAAAGATCCTTAGGTTTCCTAACCTCGATTTGATACCAGTTGTTGGTATCAAGTGTCAAGCCCTAGACTCTGATACCAGTTGTTGAGAGAAAGTCGATGCACAGAACAATGCTTACGACGCAACAAATCACGCAATCACACCATGCAATTAACAACGAAAGACAACGATAATAAAGTGCGAGAATCAGAAAAGACGAGGGATTTGTTAACGAGATTCACCCACCATATGGCTAGTCTCCGGCAGAACGGAATCTCCAAAGTCTACTATAATCTTGAATCAAGTACACCCATGAGCAATTCTAGAAGATTTCTCTCAAATCTCTCTAGATCTAAAGCCGTCACACTCTCAATACAATAGTCTCTATTTTCTTTTTAATTAGACAGTACATAAATCATATGAGAGATTCCTATTTATAGGCAAATCCTAATCCTTCCCAAAATAAGAGATAAACCCGAATTACCAAAATTCTGTTCGCAGCAGTTTTATCGTTGACAGACGTCTAAATCATACTTGGTCAGATGTCTGCCTAGACTCTATCTCTCTTCAGTTTCTTGGGCAGACGTTTTCACCTTTCACATTAGACGTCTGCCGCTGCTCTGGATCGGGTTTCAGCATCTCTAGACGTCCGCCACAGACGTCTGGCTACGCTCTGGCTTTTGGTTTCGACTTGACTAGACGTCTGCATCCTCTCCATCAGATGTCTGGCATTACTATGGTTTTCTGAAATGACTTTCGTGTATGTCCAGACGTATGTACTCCTCACATCAGACGTTTGCTAGAAGTTTCTCCACAATTGTAACATTCAACACTTGCGCATCGTTCCCTTGAGAACCTTGTAGTATAGCATTTCATGAATATGTGTTGTGTTTAGCTCTTTGCTTTATTCATATTTTGAGTTGATAAAAATCTTTGCTTAGTAAATGTATCATTTATGCTCTTCTTCTAGAAGTTTCCCTTCGGTATAGGAGAATTTGAAGAATTGCAATTGGTTACTTAGGATTATGGCCTAAGTAACACCATGTGAGTTGAAGTTGCCGATTCACAAATTTCCAAAAATTGGGAATATGATACATTGGGATACGCTTAGATTTTGTTGTTCAACTATATATATGCAGCAAAACACAATTTATTAAATCTAAAATAAGAAAACAAAATAATTTGGTAGTGTTGGTGTCTTGTTGTCCGTCGTCGAACCATTTCAATGCATCTAAAATGTTACTTCAAGTCTCAGGACGTGCCAAAAAGAGTTTCAAAGGTATCCTTAATGAATCTGACATGGATATGACTTCATTACAAACCTGATATGGACTCGTGTACACTTGACAATGAATCCATGCAACATAAGGCAAGCGCTTCTATTGTCAATATTGTCCTTGTGTAGAAACATTTCACTGATCAACGGTTGATGTCAGTAAGTTGTAAAACTTTGCAAAGGTTTCATGAACCCTTAACTCGTAATCAATTCCATTTTGATGGGAAAAGGCTTAGATGTGGATATGCAAATGTTCTTATGGTAGTTTGTATCTGACTTGTTTATGAGTGTCAAATGAAGTACTACATTTGTAAGTGATAACTTCGAAGCTTTGGTAATTGTTCAAGTATAAAACTCTCTTATAAATGATAAAATAATATATTACTGATTTTTGAGTTGTAGGAGGGATATTAACAGTTTCCCTTTTTGTGCGGGAGGACTCTGTAGTCTGATATGTAATGTTGCTCCACAATATAGGGATTTGCCAGATTCCTTAAAGTGTTGGTGCACAATAGGAGTGTCTTAGGAGCATAATGGTTAGAGGTTCCTTGGAGCTCAAGTGCTCAGTAGCCATATTTAAAGAAAAAATATGTATTTTGGATTCAGCTTGAATACATACTTTAGCAACATATTAGTAACCACCAAAAGATGGAGTGAAAAATGTGCTAGAAATCTTAATTCGACTGTTCTTCCTTGTTCAAATAAGAAAAAGAAATAATACCATATTAGCTTGATTTTGTTTTCATTTATACAAATGATTGTGTAAAATTTTCCAGAATTATAAGGTAATTTACAATATCCGTAATGGATGCATATCAGATATCCACATTTATTATCTAGCAAACTAGGAAAAATAATTATTACCTTGTTTACAATCCTATTCACAATGGCACAGCCTATCAGTTCGAGCTTTTGGTGGCAGTGATTATAGTTATAGGCTAATTGAAAGTAAGACTGATATAAAGCCGTGTGTTAGGGCGTTAGCAAGTTGTGATTAGCCTGCAATTTGTAGGTCTCATGGAGATTGCTTAGCTCATGGTGGAAGCTGGTTCTAGGGATAGGACCATCTAGTTCCTGACCCTGTGGATGTCCCAACTGTAACCCATTAGTCTAGACCTGGAAGCGGTGGAAAATTGTAAGGCCATAAATGTGAAGTCGGGACCTAGATTAAAACAACTTGTTTAAGCTATTCGGAACCAACGTATTTACCAGTAATAATAGGGAGCTTATCACAGATTCTCCAAAATATATTTTCCATGTAAAGGATACAAATTAGTATTTAACAATGTCCAGAATACTAGCCTTTCTTGTTTCGAAAATGGTTTTGTTCTGGAATTATTTTGAGATAGTTATTATGGGCAATTAATTTAGTTGTCCAATAGTGTTAGTTTAGAAGAAAATATTAACAAAACTACCAAATCCAAAAATTTAATTTTATCTCCAGCTATTAGTTTTGGTGAATGATAAATAAAATTTCATCTTATTTTGTTAATCACCGCATTCAATTTCTGTCTATTTTCTTTCATATTCAAAACCAAATAAATAGACGATTCATCAACTGAATAATGGTGGAGCAAATTTAATCCTTTCTTTTAGTGGTGGCCTTTCGAAGCTAATAATTTACTATCAAAATTCAAACCAATGATATATTTTTGATCCTATATGATGTTGTGCCAACTACCTTTTTCTTCATCACCGTCTTTTAGCTCTCTATATGATGTTGTATTGGCCTCACAACAAAACAATGCATTGCCTTTCAAAAAATTCGTGTTTGCGCGAATACTTAAAAGAGAAGGGCACATTCATATCTGACACATGTCTTATATTTAGAAATTTCGACGATGCTTCCTAAAAGTTTGCAACTGTTTATAGATGTTTTATTGATTCTCTACAATACTAGAACCCCTCAATATAGGATCTCCTTCACTGTATGGTAGTTGCAATATTGGTTATTTTCGCTGGAATATTGTGCAAACCCTTAGGTGTCCATTCATTAATGCTGGATGTACTGCCACTGATCAACAACTCTGCATCTTTGTTTGTGGCTCTGAATATCAAGAACTATAAATTCTCAAGCACCTTGCATGTCCTCCCTTCTGTTTCCTTTCTACCTGTGTATTGTGTGGGTTGAATTTGATTTAAATTCGGACTAGTTAGGGACTAGTTAGGATTTAAATTTAATCTCTTTAGTTTAGATTTAAATCTAATATCTAGATTAAATTCATATTTATCTCTTGTTTAAATATGGATTTATCTTCTAGTATTTATTTACCCTATAAATATGATGCTTTTTCCAGGGTTTTGGGTAATCCATAATTCTCTAATAACCTAAGGTGATTAGAGTGAGAGAGGCGGCCAAGCACGGTCGCGGATAGAGAGAGCTTTTGTGAGTGTGTTTTCTTTGTAAAGGAGGGTGAGTAGACGGTGTAAGTCGATGTAATCTCTTGTAATTCTTTTTCATGTTGGAATTTCTCGTCATGATTTGCAGGATTAAGTGCTAGTGATGCCGAACCTGGGTAAACCTTATGTATTGTTATTGGTGCGTTATTTTCGTATGATTTGGTATCCGTCGGATAGTCTTTTTCAATCTACCCTAAAACTAAGGTCTTGGATTTCCGCTACGCATAAATACGTAATCCTTACAACAAGTGGTATCAGAACGTCAAGTTCTTGTTTTGGTGTTGATTGGGGAGATAATGTCTACAAATTGTGAGATCGAAAAGTTCGATGGGCGCAATAGTTTTAGTCTATGGAGATTGAAGATGACGGCGATACTGAAGCAACAAGTTGTGCACAAGATTGTCCTTGTAAAAGACAGGATTCCGGCGACAACCACAACAGTTGAGATTGAAAAGATAGAGGACAAAACTCACAGTTAGATAGATTCAGCTTTTAATGGCCGATAAGGTTCTTTACGAAGTGGCGTAAAAGACGGCATTGGCATAACCGTGGAACAAGTTGGAGTCACTTTACATGAAATCTCTTACTAACCGATTCTATCTAAAGTAGTCCGGGAAGCGCATAGAGGATCTTTGGTTCGGATTAGGCGGAGGGTTCGCTTCGTAAGAGTTCACAAAATTGTGCAGGCCGGAGAGGGTCGTGCATTGGTACACCACTTTGGAAGATCCTCGGACATATGACATTGTAGGGCGGATGTTCGGATAGTTGGGAAGAACAGAACTTTACGACTTACGGCTGGTTTTTCGAGAGAGTTTTGGGCTTGAGCCCCATCTACTGCCAAGTACATCATCGATCAGTCACCATCGACGGCGGTAGATATAAGAGAATTTCCAAGGAGTTGTGGACCGGAAAGGCTAGAGATTACTCAGGGCTTCGTGGAATTCGATGCGCCGAGAAGTCGGGAATCAAGAGACGTTCTCTTGTCGGCTTAGAAGGCGGTGCAAAAGGGTTAGGTCGTGGTGGTCTGGGACCCAGAGTAGAGTAATCAATCGAGTGACATTCGTTGAGTCTGCGATACTATGAAGAAAACATACCCGGTCAAATGGTGAACGGAGAACAAGTATGCCGTCAAGAGAGGTGGAGTTCGAAGTTTCAGTTTAGTTTACGATAGATGAGGTGGTCGGTATTTCGACTTAGGTGAAGAGTCCAGTACAGCCAGTGGTGCGGAGGCCGAGAACAGTTCGGCACACAGGAGTGGTTAAGGACGAGTCTCCAAAGAAAGAGGATCGAGAGTTCGGCAGAAAAACTGCATGTTTGATTTGTGACATAGATAGTGTTATAGATGGGGAGTTGTGTCGGTTGCAGTAGAGTATCGAGCTGTGTTGGGTTATTTTAAAGTCCTAATTATACCGCAAGTATACGGTTTTCAATTACAGTACTTGTGGGTCGATCCGCAGGGAAGATAACAATCCTAGTTAAATTTAGACGAATTAAGAAAATCTTTTAATTTGGGAAGTTATGCTAATTAATTAAATTGCAGAAAATTAAAATACATAAATACAAGATTTTAAAGACTTAAATTAAGGAAAATATCTAGGCTTTAGAATCGACTAAATCTATTCATGGTGATTTTAAATATTATGTTTTTCTCATCTTTATTTCTACCCCTAAAACAAATATCTATCAATTATCAAAAGCATAAGGCATTTATACATCAGAATAAACTATAAAATTTAACAAAAGCATAATTCATACGAACATCAAATAATACCATGTCGATTAATAATGAGGAAAATATTTATTTTAAAGATTATATACTAATTAAATTAGAATTAATTTGATCTAAACCTTCCACTAGATAGACCTAATGGTTGTCAATCTTAAATCTACCTAGCTTTATAATCTTAGATCTACCTAGCTTTATCGGCTAGTCAACATTAATCCTAAATTAATTAGATCAACTCCCAAATAATAAAAATCACTCTTTGACATTCTTTCTCCATATGAGATCCTATGGTTGTCAATCATAAGATCCATCGAATTTATCGGTGATGTAAACAAAGAGTTGATTTTTATTAGGTAGTTGTCATTAAAATCATAAAGGAAAACTAGAACTTTAATGCATATCACCCATTATAAACTTAGTTTCATCTAACCTTAAGATTAAAGAATTAGCTACTCGTAAAATTAAAAATAAAACAATAAATAAATACAGACATTAAAATTAAAATAAAGATAAAAGTTGCTTACAACCTAGATCTTGTTTTCAAACCTTAGCCACCAAGAATACAAGAGAAGATAAAAAAATCCTAGCCCTTTGTAAACGATGCCTATAAATAGTTTTTTTATTGAATACCGAGTACCAACAGGATTATAATCAAATAAACAATTCACCGAACAAAATTTGACCCAATTAGACAAAGTGGGCCCGTGGATCTGGGATTGACCAAAATATCACGGAGACTTTTGATTTTGGGCCTCAAATTTTGGAAGCGTGTTCCCGTTAATATCTTTCCAACTAGTCCAAGATCATCTCAAATCGGAGTTACGGTCTTCGAGTTATGATCGTTTGAAGTTGACTTTTTTGTCGGGCCTGTATGCTGAACTGGTCTTGAATCTTTTGTATTATTTTGACTTTATTTAAATGTTATTTTCTATGATTTGATATCCCTTGCGTTTCTGCTCTATATTAACTTGTTTTGTAGCATGAATCGCACGTGGTTAGTTTCTTTTCTTCTCTTTTCGCAATTAAGACCATGTGACATGCAAATATCACAAAACACCCTAGAACAACATTAAATGTGACAAAATAAATCTAAGTATGGATATAAAATACTTATTAAAATGCACCAATCAAGCAGGTTCTAACTCGGTATAGGATAAAGAAGACTCGGTCCGTGTCTTCTCACTCAAAGGCGCACTTCAGGCGTTTGGCGATGTTATCACCAGACTTAGATGTAGATAAAAATCACGTGTTTTTAGTATTATATGTGAGTGCAGAGGTTGGTGTGGGATGCACAGCCGAGTATTGCACAGGCAGTTGGAGCAGTCAATAGATACTTGAACATTCCAAGCAGAGAGCATTGACAGGCCGTGGAGTGGATCCTGAGATACTTGAGAGATATTGAAGGGTTCTGCTCGTTATTCAACAGAGAAAGTATTGATGGTTGCATTGTGACAGTGTATGGTGATAGGGGCAGATGGAGGCTGACGACAGGTACATGTTGGGCACAGATGCAATGCCAGGTCGATAGACACTTAAGCTAGAACAACAGAGGCATGATTGTTAACCGTCTTGGAGGCAGTTATGAAGGTCATCTATTTACGGAGTTTGTTGGGTTTGGGTGTCCCAGTGGAGATGAGAGTGTTCTTTTCGGAAGCCAAGAAGAAGGTTATATCTCTTACGAAGATTGGAACCCTGAGAATCCGGCGGACGCATTTATAAAAAAGTTCCGGTCCAAGTTCAAGTTTTCCTAGTAGATTGTTAAGGTGCTTTCGGGCTCAAGGCAACGAGAATGGAGTTTCAAGGTGTTGAGAAAGTGAAGAGATAATAAAGAATTTGAATCAAGGTGGAGATTATTGAATTTAATTTAAATTCGGATTAGTTAGGATTTAAATCTAATCTCTATAGTTTACTAATCTCTAGATTAAATTCATTTTTATTTATCTTTTAGCATTTATTTACCCTATAAATATGATGCTTACTCTAGGGTTTTGAGTAATCCATAACTCTCAATAACTTAGGGTTTGATTAGAAATGAGGAGGCGGCCAAGCGCGGTCATTGATAGAGAGGTTTTGTGAGAGGGTTTTCATTGTAAAGGAGGGTGAGTAGTGTGTGTAATCTCTTGTAATTCTTTCTCATTGTGGAAGTTCTCATCATGGTTTGCAGGATTATGCGTTAGTTACGCCGAACCTGTGTAAATCTTGTGTATCGTTGTTGGTGTGTTCTTTTCGTATGATTTGGTATCTGTCGGATAGTCTTTTTCAATCTACCCAAAAACAAAGATCTTGAATTTCCGCTGCGCATAGATACGTAATCCTTATAACTGTGTGGACACACCCCGAATACGCCTTTGATGTTAAAATGTTATAAGGAGACTTTTAGTTAACTAGGAAATAATTTCTCTGATATGTCTCTCGGTCCTTTCCAGATTTTGCCATGCTACTGAATCCTTGATTGGAGGAATGTTTTCCCTTGTGTTACGATACCCAATATATATAGATTGGGGAGACTTGCAAAAATAAATTATTATCACATCATATTTGCAGGACATCACGATATACAATAATAGATATAATGTTTTTTTTTGGGGGAGTCTAAACTATAATAATTTTTTGGTTGGCTTGTGTATGGTACAGATATTGAATTTACTCGGGAGATCACTAACCTCAACGACGCCACTAACGGATGTTTTCCTACAAAATCCCGACATCATCAGGGTCGAAGATAACTCACTGATGCAAGCCATAACTAATGCTCGAATCAATCATAAAACAACTACTGCTAATTCCAAGAAAATAGACGTGAAGCTTTACCTAAGCACAGAAAGCGACAAGGTGGTGTATGCTGAAGCAGGGGAAGACTTTGTGGACCTCATCTTCAGTTTTCTCACATTCCCATTGGGCTCTGTCATAAAACTCTTGGCAAAACATTCTTCAGTGGGGTCCATTGACAACCTATACAACAGTGTTGAGATTTTAAGCAGCGATTTTGGATTTATAAAATCTACAAAGAGCAAGTACATGCTATTGGATCCTATGTTGCCTCCCTATTACGGCTGTTTTCACCAGCTATTTAATATTGGGGAAGTGCCAAAAGAAAAAATTAAAACAAGTGTTTGCACTACATGTGAAAATCCTGTTTGTGGAAATAAATGCTTTCATGGGATGCACTTCGGGGTTTATTCTGAGATGAACCCGAAGCAGAGGAACTCGAGTTCGGAAACGGGAGGATATGCCAGAGGGATGAAATTCATGTTGACCGATGAACTGGAGGTGACAGCTTTATCGCCCATTTCTGGCTTTCACATAATAAATAAGCTGATGGTTCCTATTAACAGTTTAGAGGAGGTAATGGCCAGTCTGGGAGAAGCAGAGGTGATATTTTTGTTCTAAACTTACGTTATTATCATGGTAGTTATTGTTTTCATTATCTGAGCTTGGTCTCATCTAAATGGGGTTGGATAAGGGGCATAATTTCGTACCAAAAGTTTATGCTTAGCATTAATCATGCAAGGCATGGAGTTGCTATGTTGCATGGATTCGTCGTGAGGAGGCGTAATTCATATAAGTTTTGTGTCCATATCGGATTTTTTCGTATAATCAGCACTATCATTTATTTATATATTTAAGCAACAAATAATTGCCATTTCCCTGTAAATCGTTACTAGACTTTTAGGAATTTGTGAAAATCCGACTTGTATGGTTGACCCATATCCGTATCAGATGCGTGTATCCATGCTACATAGTTGAAGGCAAGCCTTGCAATGAGAAGCTACGGTGCACCCACTCGGTTTTGACAGTCATGCAACATTCTATGAAGGCTATTTTTTTCTATTATTGTTTATCCCAAAATATCCTTCGGTCAAAATATTGATTATGAACAGTTTTATAAACAATGGCAGAAAAATGATAGAAGCTCATGGGTATTTTGATTTAATTCATGGAAATGCTAACAGTGTTCGGTTTGGAGGGGTAAGATACATATTTTTAAAATCAATGACGGCATCCTGCAAATCTAGCAAAAGTCAGGGTGATTTTACCATTTAGCCTTCTATAAATTTGCTTGAGATGGGGAAAATTCATCACAGTCAGTATGTTCCAGAGCTGCCTTATTAGAGCTCTTCTACTCTGGTCCTTGTTTATCGAAAAAAGGCTTAATTTCACTAAACTAAGCTTTCACTAGTCCAGTATACTACCCAAAACTTGCTTTACTATGCATGCCTTTTTATGACTCAAATAACCTTTAATAACAAACAATTCCAATCAAATCATTTTTCATTTCCCTCTCTCAAATAGATCGAGATTTATTTATTTATTTTATAACGAAAATGCGAATGGTTGGAACTGTTTGGATTGTTTATTAGGGATATTTTAAAAAAAATCACGTGCTTTTGATGCGGCTAACTATTTTAATGGTAACAACATGCGGCGTTGTAAAAATGCTGGAAAAGTTCAGGGATTCACCCAAGTTTAGGTTAGTTGAGCTAAAAAGACTCTTACTTGGGGTTGGTTTAGTGTAAGAGTGTAACTAACACCAAAATAAAGATGAACATGGGAATATTCATTTTTGGTTTCTTTTTTTCTACAGTTTTGAAAAATGCTGAATATTGGCCTCATTTGTGTCTGAAGTTGCTACGGAATATGTTTTGCCATTTTAACAGACAAAACCTTCAGCAGTTGATGTCATGATTGAACTTAGTACCATCTCTGGATATTGCTTTATTGCTTTAAACATCACGGTGAATTTAATCTTAACTAATGTCTGCAGGCTTTGAATCTGTTGAAGGCTTGTTTGATCTCGCCTACTGTGCTGAGCGACGTCTTCTCTCCTTATCCTATGACTCTCCTCGAACAAAACTGGTGTGGACAGTTGCCTAGAAAATCTAATGGGGGTTTCTTAGATTAATTTGGTCACAGTACACTGGCATATTTATATGTTGATAGAATAACTGGAACTTTGTTTTATTAACTAAAGTTTAATGCAAGTATTTTTCTCTTCTCGAAAAATCTTAACGTGCAGTTGTCGACTGGTGATTAGTGTTGTGATAGACATTATATACTTAAAATAGAAGGGAATCATCCAGCTCGATGGTGCTGTATGATTTATTTTTGGGATGTGACCCTTTTTAGGAATCGAACCGAGGATTGTTGTTTTGGTTAATGCTGTATGATTTGTTCATTGGGTTTTGAGGTTGTTCCTTTCTCGTTTGTCATGACACAAATGGCAGAACACATCACAAGTGGAAGAACGTTCAGGTCCCCTGTCGGATCCATACTGTAGATGATTGTTCCTGGATGTGTTCCGATCCGCTAGAGATGGACCCGATATTGTCTGACCCTAGTGGAATAACACAAAGTAAGGGAGCATTATGCTTTACTAGTTTAATTGCATGTGCACGTGCAAAAAATTGATTATTTTATTCGGCATTTTTATTTTGTGTGTGCATGAGCGTGTATAGAGAGAGAGAGATTGGTTGAAATAAAAGAAAAAACAATTTAAAAATAGTATAATGATGTTCTCATAGATTTTTTTGGGGGTGGGGGGGACACCAAGAGATTTAAAGTTTTGAAAAATTGATATGAAAAGATTGAGATGATGCAAATCATCACGATTATTCTTTCTTTATATATTTATTTCTTAAAAATTGTAGGACGTCAATTGAAGATATGCGCCATACTTTTGGGGTTTGCATTGTAAGAGTAGAGATGAACATATATTTGAGTGATGTAAATACTGGATAATGTGTAGCTATATAAGCATCCTATTCTCAGGTAAACTTTTCTCAGTGATCTGATTTAGAGGAAGAAAGCCTGTCCTAACATGAAATAGTTGCAGTTATATTTTTCATACCTTAGAATGACATGAATTTAATTGCATATAAACAGCTAAAATCGTAATTTAAAAAATGGATGGCCACTTGATAAATTGAGAAATTTATACACCACTTTGATTTTCTTATCCAAATTTCCATTTTTCATAGCTAATATTAGCTCGGTTTCAATTTGCTTGTTCTGGGAAAGAATGTAAAATTTCTCTTTAAGAGGGAATGATTGATTTGTAAACATTCTATATTATCAGGGCCTGTTAGATTAGGTTGTCTGGGAAACAAACAAACTTTTTCCTTATAAAGTCTCTGTACGCATACATTTTCTCTCCAATTTTCTAATACACAAGCTATTTGAAACATGCAAAAAAGGAGGAGGAAAAAAGGGGGTTAAAAGGACAAGGAAACTGTTAAATGAGGGGATAGCCTAAATTTGAGGCAGTTATGAAACCATGTTCATCTTACTTTAACTAGTCACAAAAGTATAGATCAGTTATATCTGCACAAAAATGCAACATTAATTTGGAAACCCAAAAGAGTACTTTGCTTTACAGAGAAGTTTGTCGATTTCGGGGAAAAATTGGCTTAGTGTTTATTTATTTTTGACACTGGTCCATAAGTCTTAACTTATACATACAACACACACATCACACGCAAGCATATAAGGACCCACGAATTTGCCAGGGTTCATAGGATTCGAACATCGTACTCTTCTCAAAAGCGAAAGTGTCGGTAATATTGATAGCTATTATATTAAAATATTTTTAAATATATATTATATATATTTACTTCTTCAAAAAACTATTGACTAAAAGCATATAGTTTAAGCGGTGATAAATCCTATTTCAAAATTAGAGTTCAAATCCCACCGTACACATTTATTATTTTAATTTTATTTATTATTTATTTGTAAGTGAAGTTTAGCCCCACATAAAAAATTTGGTTGTTTAGCTATTAAATTATGCAATGGCTTAAATATGTTATATGTGCTTTAGCATCTTGATATAACTTAACTGCTTAGTTGTCTGTGTGTCCGCTCCAACCAAAATTTTTAGGTTCGTTCCATGCTTCAATAATCTACATGTTGTCATTTTTCTTTTGGTGTTGACCTTTGCGTCATTTAAAATCCAACGACGTAACCCAACCGTAAGACGCTTTGTCTTTTTTGGTTACATCTTCCGACGTAACCCAACCGAAAAATCACTTACCCGATACCGAATCACCGTTACTCCCGTGATCACGCCGTCCATCACCCCAAAGCCGCTCGCTCCACCTCATCCACCACCCCATCACGAAGTACATCCACCGTCGAAGCCCTAGTACTGTACGCCACCCCATCTGGATGTCGATCCACCGCGAGAGATCTGAGGCTGTGCACCACCCTGTTCGGGCGTCGATCCATTGTCGCAGCGCCGAGGCACTCCATCAAAACCAGGATCCTAGGTCATTTCTGTGTTTTGCGACTCCGAAACCGAATGAACTGCTATTCTATCCGATGTAACGCCTTGTCAGTCTCCTGTTTTTATCTTACGGCTTTGTTGCGCGGTTTGTTCTTCCCATTTTTCTTGGTACCATAAAAATATTTTATAATACCAAAAGGACATTTCATTCATGCCGAACTACAAGCAACTATGATAAGAGCCTGCCCCCAATTTGAAAAACACCCCCCACAACTTAGAACTAAACAAAATAGGTCCTCACAGCTAACAAAAGTTTCGAATGGAGGTTTAGAATTAGTCGGTAAGACCCCAAATATCCTTTTACCCCCTTAATTTTGGTTAAACAAAATAGTGTTTTGCACATGTTATCTCAATAATTGAGAGAGAGAAGATTTGTTGAGTTTGTTATCGTAAGAAATATGTGGAGTTAGTTGCGATTATAATTTAAGTTTTGAATTTATATATTTTTTAATGCATTTCTCTTGCAAATTAAATAGCCAAAACTCGAAATCAATTTCAAAATTGAAGAGCTTTTTTTAGCACTATAAAGATATAATAGAGATAATTGAATGATTTGGGGTTGAATCCTAAAATTGGAAAATAATAGATATTGATATGAAACTTTTACTTCAATCTATAATTACAACAATATTAAGATAGGAAAAATTCTTGAGAAGTTTCATTTTGTCCAATTCTCTTATATGAACCTATTACATACAATTATCTTTAAAAAACAAAACCACAAAAATTTGCAAAAAATTAAAAAAAAAACGAAAAAGGGAAGGGCAAAGGTACTTAGGCTTTCTTTTTTCACCCATTGCTTACCCAATCATTACCCGTAGAAAAACAACACCGAATCAAAACCCTAACCCAATACTTACCCAAAAAGCCACGAAGAAGAAAAAAGAACAAAAAACCCAATTTAAAAGCAGGTAGATGGCAAAAGCCCTTTCGAAATTGAATGGAAAGAGCATCGATCATCCCAATGATCGACTAAGTATAAGAAGAAATGGAAGAAGATTGAAAGTTTAGAAAGATAGGAGAGTAATATGAGAGAAGCCCGGTGTTTTTGCATGAGGGGGAAAGAGACGGTTTTTGGGATAATGAAGAGAGAGCGAGGTCGAAGAAGCTTTTATTTGAGATGGGATCCATATTATTACACTGCTTAATTCGCGAATTATGTCAGATTAAATCTGTGAATTATTCGCCGTCAACGAACGCAGCGAATAATTCCCGAGTTATTCAAAAAAAATAATGAATTATTCAAAAAACAGCAAATAATTCATGAAATCAAAATTTAGCGTCTCATATATTAATTTTTTGCTCGAAATCCTTCCCGAACATTTTCCGAACACTTACCAAATTTTTTCCGAATACCTGCCGATTTTTTCCGAATAGTTCACCGAATCCGAATTTTCGACCTCGCCGAATTATTGCCGAATCCCGAATTTATGATTATGGGTTTAACCCAAGGTAAACCCTAGCCAACTTAACAGAGGCATTTTACGGTGTGTTTTTAAAATTATGAAGTTTTCGGGATATTTTTCAATTAGCTACGTTTTAGATTGCCTATATTAAAGAATCCTTACTTATTTTTTTGAAATGTAAACAGAAGTAGCACCAAACAGTACAAAAGAAGAATACACAAAACTAAGAAACAGAAAAAAATAATAACAATAAAAGTGGAAAATATAACAAGAAAAATGTAAAAGATTTATATATTCGGGAGAAAGCAAACTCCACCGTATCGCATCCAAACATCTCGCATTCTTGAAGACGTCAACAATTAAGTGGCATTCATAATAGATACCAAACCCAGGAATAATCAAATAACAGGAGTCAAATGAACATGTATCGAGAATGCAACGTAAGCTTTATTCGATGCACAACTTAGAGTTTTTCAAATCTCTTGATTTTTCCGTACACATATATTTGATGATAAGATGATCGACTTGGACGGATCGGATCGTTCAAATATGTCGTAGATTGAGAGTTCCTGTTCTTTAAAAACGCGAACCGATTTGCAATAGAGCACTCTTATAAATATATTGAAAAAGATATTTTACCTAGTTAATTGTTGTGCCTCTATGTGTGCCGCCTTGTCCAGTATACAAATCCCCAATTTGCTGAATATGATCAACACTGGTTGAATATGTCACGAAAGGAGATGGCCAGACGGGGTGACTCTTGGAATAGTTTACGCTAAGCCGCCGGGGTATCCGTATAAGTAGATTACCTAGTTGATGGGACACCGATTCAAATTTCTTATTCAATTGCCTTATTATAATTTTGTAAAGATCAGCATAACCATCTACATAAGAATTTATATTAGAGATGGACTTTTCCCGCTTGTAAGGACTTCACACGGCTTGATGTTCTAAGATATACTTTTTACGGAAAAAAAGAAACACGATACTTATTTTATACATAATTTCAAAATCAGCTTATTAGTATCAACAAATCGGTTGAAAGATGATTCTTAATTTTACCACCGAAGTCTTTCGTCGCACAGCCTTGTAACGAAATCGTCTGAGTTCATTGGTTTTTGTTCTGATGGAACCATATATATGTAAGAGCATTCGTAACGAATTGTCCTAAATAAACCCGATCTTCCTACTGAATGTTATCCGCTGGATTTCCTAAAAAAAGAAAGTAAGTACATCGAACTTATTTTAACAAATTAAGCTTAAAAAATACGTGCTTACGATTAATTGGAGATTCACATCGTGCAAGCCTCATATCTGCTATGTAATTGGCTTTCACGTTCATCACAAAGCCCAAGTTGCATAGTTATCACCAAAGAACTTCCCATTTGTAAGGTGATCACAAAGTGCAGGCACAATTTCCAAAGTTATTATTCAATAAAAAATATAATATATATAGTAAAAATATGTTTTATAACCTCTCTACCTTATTACATTTGATATGACATGCCCTAAGTGACCAGTTGAGCAGAATCGGTTGAACACTGCCGTTCAAGCAACCGACTGCAATATGTAGTGTTGTACTGTACCAAAGTCATGTCGCTTTCTTCCATAAGGACACTCGATCTAGCATTGCCCCCTAAGTCAATAACCCCACAAATCGGTTGCCGGTAAGCTTTGTTCTTCCATTAAGCAAACGCCGACTATATCATCTACTCTTTCTCGTCATCACTCAGCCGAACATCATCCGCTCAATCAACTTCCTTAGTCAATTTATGTGCACGCCTCCAAAGCCTCATTGGCAGGCTTATATTTGTGGTGTTCGGTATATCATATACATCATAGCATTTCCTGATACTGGTAATGTTCTTTTTTCTACTAATCCTCTAAAATGGTATGCCTATTGTGATTTTGATTAAGCTAAATGTTCAATTGTGATTTTGATTAAGCTAAATGTTCAACGACGCATAGATCAGTTACTAGATACTGTATTTTTTCTTGGAAGTGTAGCCTTATATCTTGGAAGACTAAGAAACAAAACAGTTTATCACGATTGACTGCTGAAGCTAAATTCTTATCCATGGCGTCCATTGCTTATGAAATCACATGGCTTAATTTCTTCTC
Organism: Agapanthus africanus; assembly: GCA_030015575.1. NCBI lineage: Eukaryota > Viridiplantae > Streptophyta > Magnoliopsida > Asparagales > Amaryllidaceae > Agapanthus > Agapanthus africanus. Next base: position 162,684,587 of record JASDDO010000019.1, read on the forward strand.
ACCTATCTAATCTCAACTAACCAACAATCAATCAACTCTTCACACTGCATGTAACTCTTTATTTCATGAGCTTATTAAATACATTGGAATTGATTATCACCTCATACATGAGATGATAAAGGTCGGTTTAATTCATGTTAGAATTATGGAGAATTCTTCCTCAGATGTTTGAAGAAGGAGGTTCATATATCTGGACGCGCACCAAAAATCTTGTCAGAAGAACATAGCAATGACAAACGTCTGAAGGTAAGGATGCATACGCCTGGAGAAGAGCCTTAGCCAACAACAGAACGAAACCAGACGTCTGTGGCAAACGTCTAAAGAAACATGAAACCCAATCCAGAGCGTAGACGTCTGCCCAAGATGTAGCAGACGTCTGCCCAAGGAGCTGAAGCCTAACAGAGAGGAGGGAGATGCATGACCAATACTTGTTCAAACGTCTGTCATCGGGATATCTGTGCAAACCGAATATTTCAGATTTGGGTTTATCGCTTATTTTAAATAAGATTATGGTTTGCCTATATATAGGGGTCTCTTGTGTGATATATGTACTGTCAATTTGAGAGACTATTGTATAGAGAGAGGGTGACGACTAAGATCTAGAGAGATTTGAAAGAAATCTTTTAGGGTTGCTCGTTGGTGTAATTTGATTCAAGGATATAGTAGACGTTTGCAGATTCCACTCTGCCGGGGACTAACCATATGGTGGGTGAATCTTGTTAATAAATCTTTGCGTCTCTATCTGATTTGTGATTTTTATATTCTCGCGTGTTTATCGTTTTACATCTTTCGTTGGTATTGCGTTGTTGCGTGGTTGATCGTTAGTATTGTTCCGTGTATCATTTATCTCTGTTATTATTATTCCCACAACAACTGGTACGGAGCGTGATTAGGGAACCAAAGAATCTTTGATTATATGATTTAAGTTTACGGTTGGTGACGACGCTTGTGTCCGCTCTCCATCTTCTTAAATTGTAGTTTTGAAGATATTCGGATCCGAAGGGGAAGTTAAGTTTGTTGTGATGGTAGATGATGATGCTTAGAAGTGGTGTCTCCTCAGATTACGACACGCGGCGGATGATGTGTCCCGAACGTTACGGGGGTGGAATAAATGAGTTGCATCGAGGACGTTCCCCGGGACCCCTTCTCGAGGAACGTATCCGACCTTTCGGGAGACCTCCCTGAAGACATTCCACCTTCACCTAGAAAAATACCAATGGCTCGTCTCCGAGCTTTCTCAGCCTCCTCGCTCGCCTCCGAGCCTTCTGACGTGCTGAGCTTCCTCGGCCTCCCGGCTCGCCTCCGTGCCTTCTGACTGTTTCGCCCAATCAGAGCAAAGCTCTGTTTGAATTCAAAATTCAAATTTTGAAGCAACGCTTCAAGTCTCGGGTGCAACGCGCCGCGTGTCTGGCGCTAATACGTCAGCGCAGTGCCCAAGAAGGCGCACCCAATCAGAGCAAACCTATGTTTAAAGGAAGCAACGCTTCAGCTGCGCTGCGCTCTGCGCTGCGCGACACGTGTCAGCGCAGATGCGCTAGCGCAGTTGCACTGCGCTCTGCTGCGCGACACGTGTCAGCGCAGTTGCGCTAGCGCAGTTGCGCTGCGCTCCGCGCTGCGCGACACGTGTCGCGCGCTGGGGCATCTGCGCCAAACTAAATTAAGATTTTAAGAAATATTTTCTGTTCTTGTTAAAACAAGAAGATTTTCTTCTGCAAAGCAGAAGCCTTTGGATCAAAGATCCAACGGTGGGGGAAATTCCCCAAATCACTCAGAGAATGATCTCTTTAACAAATTTAACTAATTTGTGAGCACTATAAAAAGGACCCTAAGCCTCAATTCAAAGCCATCAACATTTTTCTTGAGAATTCAAGAACTTTAAACAGAGAGAACTCTGAGAAGATTTCAAGAAAAAAGGTAAAGAACCTTCATGAATTAGAAGAAATTCCTTCTAATAGATCATTGGTCTAAAAACAAGATCAATGATCTTTAGATAATAAACAGTGCTTTGCACTTCTTGTGAACCTCTGATTCTTTAAAACAATAAAAAAAAAAAAAAATAGTGCTTTGCACTTTTAAGAACCTCTGGTTCTTTAAACAAAAGAAAATTTATTTTTCTTTGATCTATTTTAGATCAAGAAATTAAATAGTGCTTTGCACTTTTATGAACCTCTGGTTCTTCAAATAAAGAAAAATTTATTTTTCTTTGATCTATTTCAGATCAAGAAATTAAATAGTGCTTTGCACTTTTATGAACCTCTGGTTCTTCAAACAAAAGAAGATTTTATTTTTCTTTGATCTAATCTAGATCAAGAAATTAAACAGTGCTTTGCACTTCCTTTCTTGAATCTAAAAGATTCAGTGCTTTGCACTTCTTGTGAACCTCTGGTTCTTTAAAACAATAAAAAAAAAAAATAGTGCTTTGCACTTTTAAGAACCTCTGGTTCTTCAAACAGAAGAAAAATTTATTTTTCTTTGATCTAATCTAGATCAAGAAATTAAACAGTGCTTTGCACTTCCCTTCTTGAATCTAAAAGATTCTTAGTGCTTTGCACTTCCTAAATGCGCCGTTGCGCTCTTAAGAGAGCGCCACGTGTCAGCTATAGAACCACTTGCGCTAAGCGTTCTTAAGATAGAGCTTTGCTCTCTGGAATTGGCGCAACTCACTGAGAGTGCGCCACGTGTCAACAGCGCAACAGCGCAGCGCAACAGCGCAGCGCACTGCGCTAGTGCGCTTGCGCTCACCAGAGCACGACACGTGTCATTACCATATGAGCTTGCGCTCATTACTTAGCGCAAAGCGCAAATGCATTGTATTGCTTACAAAAGGGCCAAGCCCAATTAAAAGAAGGCCTAACAGGCTTAATAAAATGCAATGCATTATTTTAAGGGGCAGATCCCAAACCAAAACAGATGCTCTGCATCATTTATAAATGGGCAGAGCCCAAACAAGATAATAAGAATGCTATGTATTTTAAAAGGGGTAGAGCCCAGACAAGGTAGATACTTTGCATAATTTACAAATGGGCAGAGCCCAAAATAAATAGATACTCTGTATCTTTTATGGGTAGCGCCTAAATAAAAAAAAAATGCAATGCAAAAGCAAATAAAACGTTGAATATTTTCAACTGGACTTAGCCCAATCGTGGCCATAAGTCCTTAAATTAAATTGACTGAGCAAAATCGCTCTCCTGAATCAATCTACGTCCGGTTCGAGGGTACATCTCCGAACTCCTTTGACATCCATCGTTGTAATCCCTCAACGACGTCAAAGAGGTGACGGGTCCCAACAACCACACATTTTTATGGACTGCGGGGTCCTTAAACTCGTGGACCGAAACGTCCCTAAACTAATATCGGACCGAAACGTCCCTAAACTAATACTGGACCATCACGTCCTTAAACTGGCGACGGACCGAGACGTCCCTAAACTAACGATAGACCACCACGTCCTTAAACTGGCGATGGACCACCACGTCCCTAAACTGGCGAGGGACCACCACGTCCTTAAACTGGCGATGGACCACCACGTCCCTAAACTGGCGAACGGACCATTATGTCCCTAAACTGGAATAATAGAGCCTCCGAACGCTCTTTTTCCGGATCTAAACGGTCCCGTTTAAGTTGATCTTAGCCCCAAATACGGCTAACGCATCCTTAAACATCCAAATGGATTATAAAACTCCCAACCAACTCTGGTTCGAGGGTACATCTCCGAGCTCCTCTGATACATGTCGTTGTAATCCTTCAACGACGTCAGAGAGGTGACGAGTCCCGATGGCCATACATTAAATTAATCACTACGTTGAGTCGATCTTAGTCCAAAACAGGACTAACGTACCTTTGACGACCGTTTAAGTTGATCTTAGCCGCAACGCGACTAATGTATCCTTAAACTAAAACACCAAACCCAAACCTAAGTAAATACGGATTTGGACTAATCCACGTCCTACGGGCGACGGCATTACTCAGTCTCCGTATACAATCCACGGGCAACCACAAATAAAACAAACACACACGACACGAAGTGAAATTCTGGAGAAGGAGAAAGTTGTTACCGTGATGCGGTAGCGTAATTAACTGCAGGGGCTTGCGCCTGCAGGGAAGAGCGTCCCCACAATCAAAAACCCCTCACCCTGAGGGGGAATCTGACGAAGTCTGCTACATCGGCCGCATCCGTCTAAACCTCCGATACACGGTGCCATAAATCAACTTGGCATCTTCGGAGAGGTGGACGGATAAAACCAAATAGCATCTGTCCCGAATCTCAGCGTCAGGACATCGAGGTCCTGTGCGCCGTCCATTCGGAGGGGAACAGATTCTGGCACGTCCGGTGGGACCTTTTCCTCTTTCCACTCCACACTTAGTGTGTCGTCTTCGCGAACCAATCGCGGTTTGTTAAATGGTTGTCTTCGGATTTCAAAGTACTAAGATTTGGTCTTTTGCCTGGCGCAGAATTCAAGATCCAATGGCCACCAACTGCACCAAATGCGCGAAGCACCACTGCAACGGACGCTCCACCTCACCGAGAGGTGTAACATATGGGCCCCAAGCGGCCTCTTTCCTCGCTCTGCCGGTTGAACAGTTGACCCAGGCCACCACCGGCCTGTTTTTCGGGACCATGGTCCCACATACAAGCTTCGCTATGCCGATATCCGCACCGGAAGCGAACAAGAAGTCGGTGTTCGACCGGCTCACTGCTACCATGACCCCTGTCAACGGGTCGCCCGCTACTAAGCCGACAGCCTCCGTTTTCACCAGGCTAGGTCAGAACTATAAAGTGGTTGTTCCAAAGAGGGCAACGGCCGCTGCTTTGGAAGTCGTTGAAGCGGCTTCTCCCATCAGAGAGTCGGTCTTCATAAGATTGACGGTTCCCACTCCTCCCCCAGCTGGTCAAAAAACATCAGTCTTCGATAGGCTGACATCGGCAGTTACCCCACGTCCAAACAGGGGGCAGCAAGAAACTATCTCGACTTCCGAGCCAGTCCCAACGGCTCGTCGTGCGCGACGTCGCCATTGGCAACGAGTAAGGAAAACAGGGGGCAACTCCCCCTTAGGGCTAACCCCACCTGCTCCAGTGGTGGAGGTCAACGCTGCTGTTCCAACTGGGAACAGCTTTGAATTGCTGAGGAAGGTGAGAAAGAACTCTCCAATTGCTACATTGAAAAGATCTCCTCCGCCTATGGAAAAAGCTCCGGAAACAAAGCAGGAACAGCCCCCTCAACGGCTGTCGTCAAAAATTTATAAAGTTTGGCGGAGGGTTCAAGACTCCGTGATTGACCCAGACCACTTTCGTCGCCAGAAAAAGGCAAAGGTGGAAAAGGACAAAAACCGCCCCATTAAACAGCAGGGGGCAACAAATGCTAGGATGCCCACTTCAACGGCTCCTTCAACCTCAATGGTCCACAAAAGGAAAAGGCCAGAGAAAGCTCCCGTGACATTGACAAAGTTTAAAAGCGGTGAACCTAAACGCCCCAAGTCAGGGGGCATAACAGTTCATACGGTCTATATGGCTTCTGGAAAGGAAGAAAGTCGCACTTCTATGGGCCATCGACCGCTTACCCGGTCAGTGACCAAGGCTCAGGAGCAGCAACAAAAGCTCCAGGAGATGATGACTACAATGGCTGCACTCACGGAGCCAAAAGAGAACCCTGGGGCGTCCTAGATGAACGCCAGGAGGAAGAGACAGACGCCGAGTTCCTCCTCCGAGTACTGGAAAAGAGAGACAAAGAGGCTGCTGAACAAGCAGCCAATATACAGCGTATGGGCCTCCTCTTCCAGGACATGATAGGGATGATGATACAACCAGATCCCCCAACTGAAGAACCCCCGATTGTCCTTGGGGATGATAGGGGAGAGACATCAAACCCTCAACCCGTTTTATCAACGGCTAGAGATGATACAATCTCTAAAACTGATCTGGACGAATATATAGCCCAGCAAATAAAGGTTCATCACGCGGCCGAAGCAGCCGGCCACGTCGTAAAAATGGGGCGACCGTATCCAGGCTGGTATGACCAAATCAAATACCCGTCGGGTTACACAATTCCCAAGTTTCATGTCTACAAAGGGACCGGCAATCCCCATCAACATGTTGCCCAGTTCAGGGCGCTTTGTGGTAACACCGGCGGCGACGACAAGCTTTTGCTGCACCAGTTTGTTGGAAGCCTATCAGATACGGTGTTCGAATGGTATTCCGAGCTCCCCAACGACTCTATTAAAACCTTTGCGGAGATGGAGCTGCTCTTCACCCAACGTTTTGCAAGTGCCAGTGAGCGTACTCCGATGACGGCGTTGATTAACGCCAGGGTAAAACCCGGCGAGACGTGGGTTCAGTACGCTATATGGTGGCGTAATCTATGGTCGAAGTGTGAACAGCGCATAGAAGAAGCCCCTGCGGTGGGAATGTTTGTTGGAACCCTTGATCCACAAGCAACCATTTCACAGTTTATGATGTTCTTCAAGCCGACTTCCTTCCAGGCTTTGATCGACAAATTAGCGCAGATGGACCAGATGGGCCATAAACCCCCTCTCCCGAAGCCGGACTCCCGAAACGATAAAGGAAAGGGAAAAGCGATCATTGTCGCTAATGCCCAACAACAACCGAGCGACTCGAAGCCGGTTGCTCGTCCAAACAATACGCGCCCATACGTACCCCTTGAGGACAGGATGGGACGTGCTTACTCCTTCCCCCGTGATAAAACGAGGAGGCTATTCGAGCTGGCATTGCGCAACAGACTCATAAATCTGCCAGATCCAAAACGCCCGTCGCAACCAAGTGACGTTAACGAGCCTAATTACTGCCTTTATCATCGAGTGCTAGGACATCTGATCGAAGACTGTTACGTTTTCAAAAATTGGCTTGAGAATCAGTACCGCCAGGGCAAATTTGCGCTGTCCGACAAATGGAAGGTGAATCCCCCGCAGCCCCACACCTCTAAAGGGACGAATACGCCAGGGGCAACATGCTCCGTCATTGAGGAAGCTCCTTGGGAGGTTGCATTATCAGCCAAAACGAGGAGAATGCTAAATGATCTTCAGACCTGTCCAGCGGTTAAGTGGAAGAACCCCTTGGAACCGCAGGTTATCGAGGGGATGTTGAAGCCACGTCCGACTCCGAAGACCAATGATGATAGTTCGAGCATTCATAGCTAGCCGTCAAAATCTTCGAAAAAGAAGAAGAAGAAATCTAAGAAGCCCGTGAAGCCTGGCGACAAGCGCACGGACTTACAAAAGCAAATCGACGCACTGGATGAGTACAACCAAAAGGCGCGGACTCCCATTACGCTCCAAGATTTCCTTGATCACGTCTTTCAAAAAGAAGATGAGGGGGAAAGTTCATCGGATGAATCCGAGGAATATGTGGCGAGCTGTCATATGATCTCCCATTCGACCACGAACGATGAAGGGACTTCTGGCACCAAAACGCCGGGGGCAAATACTGAGTCAAGGGTTCCGAAGTTATCAATCAAAATGATTGACGCGTTTCTCAGTGAAGCTCGATTGAAAAGTAAAGCTGATCAAGAACGCGAGACGGCTATATTCGAAAGGGCCAAGCGTCAGCGACTTGAGGAAAGAGCTGAGATGATCCCGCTGGAGCAAAATGCCTCCACCACTGACAAAAGCCAATTCAAGATAAGAAAGAGGTTTGCTAAGGCCATATCAATGGGCATGAAGCTACCACCCTCTGAAGAAAAAGTTACTGGCGTGGTAGAAATGCACCCCTCTTATTGCTTATGTCATCAGAAGGTCTCGCATTCCACCCAAGACTGCAAAGCTTTCGATAGATGGTGGCGAGGATACGTCGCTAATCAACAACGCTTTAAACGGGAAAAGCGTAAAATTCGTCGGGAGCAAAGAAACACGACCAAAGAGCTTGAAAGAACTGCCTGCAATTGTCACATGGTTAACACTACCAGGTCACAAGTGCCTACATTTGGGAGCGACTCTGATGAGGAGCTAGAGCTTGCCCCTCTCTTTAGAGAGTCAACTTCGGGAAAAGAAGAGGAGCCAGTGGTTTGCGAAAATATCCGGCTGCGGAATCGGACACTGCCTGAAAAGAACCTTGGACCCTCGAATAGAAAAGATAAAGGGAAAGAAAAGGCCTCTGAAGACATCGTCTTAGATGACCAAGTTCTGGAAGAGCTAAACGCCGAGAACCCGCCAAAAAGGAATAAAGTGGATTACAATGTTTTGGCGCATCTGAGAAAGATACCCTCACAACTCAGCATTCTCGATGCCCTATTACTATCAAAAGAGGCGAGGGATTCTTTGATTAAGGCCCTACAAGATCCGGACCAATTCCAAGCTTTCCTGGCCGAACAAAAGATGAAGGATGAATTGGAAGAGGTGCACACAGCCGACGTTGCTTTTGGTGATGAAGACCTTCTCCTCGGGACGTGTGAACACAATCGCCCCCTTTATGTCTCAGGATACTGCCATGACATAAAGATAGGCAAAATCCTGGTCGATAACGGATCATCTGTCAATCTAATTAATGTGCGGGTGTTAAAGGAAATTTGCATGAGCGTCCAACACCTCGCCCGGGACAAGATCACCATCTCCGGTTTCGACTCTCAATCCTCAAAGACTCTTGGATCTGTGATATTGACGCTACGCTTCGGGTTGCTCGTCACAGACATCAAATTCCATGTTATAGACGCCAAGACGTGCTACAATGCTCTGCTCGGCCGACCGTGGCTACACGAGTACAATATCATCCCTTCTACACAGCATCAGTGCATGAAGTATTGTAGGGATGGCCTCGAGTACACAGTGGCGGGAGAACTGAATCCGTTTTCCGTAAACGAAGTTCGCAAGTATGAAGATACCAAATACTTCTTACCGAGTTTCGAAGACACGGAAAGGTGTCACAAACCGGAGAACAAAACCAACGCCACCATCCCTGTCTTCGGCAGTGACACCGAGGAGGAGGAGGATATAATTTATTCAGGTCCATCCCAATCTGCCAGGCCAGGACCATCCGTTCCTTCATTGATCTTCGGTAGTGATTCAGAGGATGAAGTTCATGCTGTATTCCCTGCTCGGCCTTCAATACGAGTCTCCGCTGATGAAGAGCGAAGTCTGCAGATAACCATGGTGCCGCTTGAACATTACAAAGAACTGGATGCACTCGACACCAACAGCATAGAAGAATTGCAGACATTCTATATCCCTCCCGGACGAAAAGGCGAGAAGGCAATCCTATTCTACCGTTCTGAAGAAAACAAGGTGGAAAAAGAAATTTGGCATGGCGCGGATCCCACGCTCGACAGGCTTCAGCCTATCCGTCTTCCCCGATATTATGCCGAAGGTTTGAAGAAACTGCTGAAACGCCAAGGGATGTCCTTCACACAGACCGTTAGAAAAGCCAAATTCTATGACAAGGTCTGGAACATTCCCGGGACTCAATGCAAACTGCCTAACGGGAGAATAGAAACAAAAGGGCTTGGGTACATCCGGTCAAAGAAACGGGAGCTAGTAAACAGCTGTTATGTCATGTATGACTTCGATGAAGAGGCGGACGCTCGATGGGAGGACGCTAATCCTGAACCAGCAAAAGTTCCTGATGCAAGACCGCCCAGTCCATCGTCTGAAGACCAAATGAGCAAACTTATGAGGGATGCGAGTCAAAAGCCCGAGATGATCACGATCGTGAAATGGCAATCTATGAGAAAGCCAAGACACAGCGTCTCCTTCAACAGGCAGTAAAGAACGAAGATGCTGCCCCATGCTAACCTGCTACAAAAAAGGCTTGACTCGAAAGCAAAAACAAGTCAAAGGGCGGAAAAGGTGCTCAACAACCACAAAGCAGAGCTAAGAAACCACGTATCCGAGAATCGAGCGTTATTGATTTAGCCCTCAGGAAGAAAATGGGTCGAGCATACTCATTTCCTCGGAACAAAACAAGGAAAATACTTGATCTTGCTCTAAAACATCAAATGCTTACGTTGCCAGAGTCCAAGCACCCCGAGTACGCAGGCGAGGTGTTCAACCCAAATTATTGCTTTTACCATCGAGTAGTAGGGCATCCGCTTGAAGATTGCTTCACCTTTAAGAATTGGGTTGAGGACCAATATCAGCTTGGCAAATTCGCGTTGTCTGACAACTGGAGGGTAGCGCCGCCGCAAAAGCACGAACCCGAAAACACAAGGATAGAACCAACTCCGCATTAGGATTGGCAGAAAATTCGCACTTGCCACGTGGTAACAATATTAAAAGAAGAGTCCGAGGACATGAACAGCCTTCCTTGGTGCTTTGAAAACGGCAGCGATGAGGTAATCTCAGAATTTCCCCCAGCTCCGAAAGAACTGGAGGATGGAATACATACTACCGCAGATAACCTCAAGAAAATCGAGTTGGGGACAATAAATGATCCGCGACCGACATTCGTCAGCGAGCTGCTGTCTGAAGAGAGGGTGGCTGCGTTAAAAGACGTCCTTGTGCAGCATAAAGATTGCTTCGCATGGAACTATTCCGAGATGCCAGGACTAGATCCAGAAGTTGCTGTACATAGACTAGCAATATCCCCAAACGTCAAACCAGTCAAACAGGCACCGAGAAGAATGCGACTCGAGCTTGAGATGAGCATAAATACCGAAGTCAAAAAGTTAATCTGTTGGAGATAGTGCCCTCAGAGTCAATTATTAGGTCACAGGTACGTGATTGTAATGATTGAGGGAGGACCTATCCCGGTAGAACAGTCTTACTCGAGATGATAGTATGCTGTCTGGTTTACCTTTATCATCGTGTACTGTTTTAGGTGACCTGACACGTCGCTATTACACGTTGATAGAGCCCCTAGGATTCTTGCTTGACCACCAGCAGTATGAGGGCGATCATATAAGTGGGAGCTGGGGGTCTATAAGCTTATCCTTAAAAGGTCCCTAGTCGTGGGAGTTTCGAGACAGGGCATCGATACTCCATAGTAGACTAGTGTATACAGTCGAGACCCCGACGAGGGGCGGTGGCCGGTCTCACAAGCCACTGGTGTCAGTTGGATCACCTAAGATGTATACAGGTGCTCATTGGGTTATGAGTACACCGGACAGGACTCGCCGGGAACATGCTAGTTGGTCATATACCAGACGTCAGATGGCAGTTCCCTGGTGACATGTGTGCAGGTTAGTTCATCGACCTGGGGATCGTCATTTGTCTCGTGTGAGTTCCCACTGTACTTTGATTACTACCCTACCACGGCTCAAAGGAGTCGTGCAAACAGGTTTTAGTTGGGTACAGTCCCGAGCCACATGGAGGCAGTGAGCGTATCTTCAGGGGTTCGTCTCTCCCGGTATTGGGGGTGAGGTCGTGCTGTGTCTAGGAGAGCCATTACACAAAGTCCTTGGCCAAGGCAAGGAGATTTACTGGTAGGTATTCCAGTAGTATCTCAGGGTGTTCTGGGCTACACTCCGACACGACTTGTACCGCTTTTGGGGGTCTGACTTTTACCAACCCCCTAGGCCCGCCATGCGATACTCATAGACGAACGGACCGGACTGCACGGATATTGTCACTGACAGGCTCAGTAGGATTGTCAGGCTGAGTTCGCTCACAGACATCCCTTTTAGTCAGTACCTGGTAGCCCGTTACGTATTGGCTTATACCTCTGACGTGCTAGTGGTTAAATCCACAACCGAGGTGTTGACGAGTCTTTAGAGTCCCCCACATTCTGTTACTCAGCTTTCGGGCGAAAGGTTGTAGAGGCCGTATGGAGATATGGCAAGGTCCGATCAGATACGTGCGGTATTGCACGGATCAGGATCGGACAGTTTGTACTATAGACCGTATGGTTATATGGCAGGGTTCGATCAGATACGTGCGGTATTGCACGGATCAGGATCGAACAGATATTACTAGCCGGCTTTGGTATAAGCCGGATCCTAGTATAGTACAGTGTAGATTATGTCTCATTGCATTTGTATTTCGGTCGAAATACAGATGCGGGTGTGTATGCACAGTATCGGGGTTTTCCTGTAATTTATTACGGGACCAGTTTTCTGGAGTTGCCAGTTTGCTTTCCGTTTCGGCCAATTTCCATTGTTCCGTTCATTGGCCGAAGTTTGGTGGAGGAGGGTTTATTTGCATTGTTGCAAATAGGCATTTGTGGAGGGGGTCTTTGCATATTTCCTTGTGTCATGATGACTCACCATACCTTGACCTTGCTTGACTTTTTGACTTCATCATGGTTGCACCTTACCTTGACTTCTTGACTTTGTTTTCATGATTTCTTGACTTTGGTTGTGATGATGGGAGAAGAGATGGTTGTTGAGTGTTGGACTTTTCAAGCCATCATTTTCTTTGCATTATTGTTCAAGCCATTCTCTCTCTCTCTCCAATCACACCAATATGGGGGGGGGCCGGCCATTCCTAGTGAGGGTGGGGGATTTCATTTTCATGTGGTGGAAAATTTTGTATCTTGAGTTTTTGAGAAATCCCTACAACTCCCTCTCCAAAAAGTTCACTTCTACTCCTCCACAAAAGGCAACTCCATAATCCCAAAATGAGACATGCTATCCACATTATATTCTACAGCAAATCTTGGGTACGTCGACTAGCCGGCTTCGTCCCCGAGTTGCCTCGGCATTGAGGTGGGAGCCCGTAAACAAAGTAGGCGATGTGGTGCACTTCCGGCGACGAGGAGGAGACGGGACATTCCGCAGGAGATCGGGACGATGGCGAGAAGATCGGAGGACTTGGATCGTCGGTATATCTCTAACCCATCTTCTAGTTAGCTTAGACTTGTTAATGGTTACGATCCGGATGTTTAGTGCGCGGTGGTGCCGGTTTGCTAAGTCCGCAAAAATTTAAGTTATTCACCGCTTCCGCATTTGGCCGTCGGATTGACGGCCGGGGCGCCGCCGTGCACTTACAGTGGTATCAGAGCCTCGCCATTAACTTAGTCTAGGTTTGTGTAATGTGTTTTTCAGTTCCGATCGATCGAAATGTTCAAAAACCCGTATTTGCCCACATCAGTTTCTGTTGAAATTTTTCAGTCTCTAAAAATTTTTCAGGTTCTAAAATATTGATGTACTAAAAATTATAAGACCACTGTTCAAATTCGAGACAATGATCTTCCAACCAGAGCGCGGAAGGGCGGCCAAAACCCACTTCTGGCCGCGCTTCCGCCGCAGTATGGAAGAATCATTGGGTTGGATTTTTACAGTTGGCTTCTGGGGAGAAAATAGGGTTTTTGGAATATTAAATTTGGGCCCATAATTTCTTTAACTGCTACAGTTTTGATTGGGGCCCACTTGTTAATTTTTGGTCAATCGGAAAATTTTAAACACATTTTTCACAGTATTTACATTATATCTGCGACCGTGAATTTCACTTGATCGGTAAATCCGGTCTAACCGCTATAGCCCGGTTTGACGGATTTGCGAACGTGACTTTCACGTTGATGTTCTATGTATTTGCTGTGTTGTTGCGGATCGGTCGTGGGGGATAGCCTGGATGCAATACTAGTACAGTTGTGGTTGTATTATGTACATTTGATATTGCGGGGCGAGCGTCCGACATGTGGACTGCCGTCACTGCCTGTTTGTATTATTATTTTGGGGCACGACCTGGTTGCGGTCGATGTACCCGGTGTATGTATATTTTACTTTCTGTACTAGGATTGCCCCGCGGAGGGGTGCACGGATAGCCGGGTTCTAGAGGGCAACAAGCCCGCATCTCATGGCATTGGGACGGAGGGGGCTTCACTCTAGGATTGGCGGGCTATTCGCCGCACTCGTAGGGGGTACAGGTTGACCCAGGAGGGGTGCCCAAGTTGCCGGATTCCATGAAGTGCCGGGTGGTCCATTCACGTCGCTGAAGGGGGCTGCCTCGCTTCAGGTTTTGGCGGGTAACTTGCCGCGCCCGTAGGGGTCTAGGATTTCATTGCACAGGCTATCCACACGACCAGGGGAACGTCGGGTTTCAGCGGCTCTGTGAAACCCGGGGATCCCAGATATCTGTATTGTTTCTGTGATGCTGTTCATTCTCTGTGATGTTGCATTTTATTCACGCCTTGAGCGAATATAATATATTGGTATATATATTAGTAGATGTTGTATATGTTTTGCATCCGCGCTAGTCCAGTCCCCGCTCTGTCGTTAGTAAGCTAACCTAACGGGTAATGACGGGACCCAGTGGCGAATGCGGATGGCATATACGTATATCAGTATATTTTCGTTCTTTTTGGTGTGATCAATTGATGGGACTGCATTGATTCGGATCAATGCAAGTTAAAACAAACCTGATCTGATGTTGTTGGAACACTTTTCAAAAAGCTGTTATTGCAAGGACGTTCACTTTTGTTTTGCATCGCGGTATTCAGTTGGAATATCCTGCTCCTCAGTCGACGAGGCAAGGGCCGAGATCCCTTCACCGGGAGTGACCCCTTGGACAGAAGTTTGCGTCAGGGCATTAACTTCACTATAGCCGACTACTTTTGCTTTGCACCGTGGTATTCAGTTAGAATATCCTGCACCCCATTCTACGGGGAAAGAGCCGAGATCCCTTCACCGGGAGTGACCTCTTTAGCAACGGTTTTCGTCACTATATTTTCAAAAAGCTATCCGTTCCTTCGACGATATCAAGTTCATTACGTTAAAGGTTTTCGCCAGAAACCATTTGTAGCCCTCCGTCGTTTCATATGGGTAGTCAATAGTATTCAAGCTGTGTTTGTTGGCCAAAGTCAAGGCACAGTGTTTGGTAGCTGTTGGTTATTCATATGCAGCATAGATAGATGCGTTGGTTTGGAACAGTCGTATAGCCTTGTTGGCCAAAGTCAAGGGCTTGTGCGGGTGGATTCGAATCAACCTGGAGAATGACGGGTAGAACTTGACATGTGACTTATGATTTGTTGGCCAAAGTCAAGGTCATAAGAGCATGGGGCAGAAATCACATCGGGAGTTTCAAAAGAACTGAAACTTGCCAGATATGCGCATACCTTCTGGAGTGTGATAGCGTGAGCGGATTCCGTCACGTTATCATGCAATGATAGTTGGATCCCGATTCCCACTGATGAGTTAGTTTACTCCTCGGGTGACCCTGACTAATTCTTCTTTCAGGTTTGGAGGAGAATTTGAGGTACAGTGGGAGGATTCCAGATTAGATAAATTGGTAACCATTCTGATCTAGGTTAGAGTGCACGCTGAGTATTTCTTTTCTCTCTCTCTCTGGCAGCGACCATTTGACCCAACCCTAAGACTATGACTCAGTGACCAAGTTGACCGAACCTTCTTAAACACTGGTTTTTTGGATTGTCAGAGTTGCAAACCTCATTGCCACTCCTACTTTTACCCTTTTCTCTAGGACACCCCGTATTACTACGAACGTCCACTTCCATTGGACAAAACCATCATATGGTTAGATACGAACTCGAAAGAATTTATTCGAGGATGGTTTCCGGTTCTGGAGAAAACGGATAGGATTATTCAGTTGTCTTTTCCTTTTACCCTCTCTCAGGTTACGAGTACTCCTTGGTTTAGGGGTAGTACACCTATTACGCAAATTGGATTGTCTTCTTCCAAACCTTAGGCTGGTGCCGACCGGTGGGGAATGAAGAAAACCAATTAGCATAACGATGGTGTGCAGAAGGTATTAAGTTAAGACAAAGCAAGGGATTAGTAAGAGGGCAAAGTAAATTGCAACAGATATTCACGACCAAACCAAGTATCTCTTCGCCAATCCTAAATCACCTTTGTATTTCTCCAGGACACTCCGTATCACTACGAAGATCCACAGTTTATTGGATACTCCATCGTATGGTTATATACGAACTCGAACGGAACTGGTTCCAGTTCGGGGATGGATTCTGGTTCAGGAGAAATAGGAATAAGGTTTATTCGGTTGTCTTTTATCTTCACCCTCTCTCATTGCGAGTGTTCCTAGGATTGGGACAGTACACCCATTATGCTTATTGGATAGTCTTCTTCCAAACCATAGGCTGGTGCCGAACGGTAGGGAAGGAAGAAAACCATTTGGCCTAAAAGGGTGTGCAGAAGGTAAAGACTAAAGACATATGAAGGGATTTGGAGAGGTGGCAAAGAACTATACGGTTAGAGTCGTGAATCTGGAAGAGGCATTACTAAGAATACCAGAATACCCCATCGGAACATTTCAATGTTTCAGTTTCACTGTGTAATGTTAAAGGAAAACTGATTTCCCGATTAGATACTTACTCCAGGGTATGTATTTACCAGGTACGATTCTCACATCTGTATGGTTTTACAGATGATGAGTGGGAGTAAGTTATTGGGAATTGGGTGATTATCCTCATTATATCGGGATTCGTTGTAATCGGTGATATTTGAGGAAATCACCTGGGCTGTTTGCCGGTCGGCAAATATTTGGTTTTGAATATCCGCTGTTATGCACCAATTTCAAATTGATATATCTGTACGTCTATTTTCATAGAGTGAGATATACCTTTCTGAAATTATGTCTACGACATTTACCTATATCAGTGGATGGTTAGGTAAGGAGCATTAAACAGCGGTGTAATTCTTCTTAACCATAAGTACAGTTTTCAACCTACGACACACAGTGAATGAGTTATCAGACTCAAGGGACTTATACAGAGTATTGTATGTTGTCCAGGGTCCATCAGGACAGAGGGGTTGGTCCTCGTACTATATTCGGTTTACTTATGACTTCTCTAGTTTTTAGACAGGTGTTTCGTGGAAACACAGGGTCCGAATTTGGAGAAGTTATAGGTATTTGAATAGAGTAGAGAACCAGGTATAGCAAGTATCGGGATTCTTCAAAAAGATCGAAGATGTAGATACTTGTCAATGATATTCAGTTGCTAGTAATGACTAAAGAGAAATAGCTTCTCTTTCAGGTTACTCATAATTGGAAGCATTCCTAAGTTGAGTAACGCTGATCGGCCTCCTTCCATTTAGTTGACATGCGTTGGGGATAGGTGCATGATTTGAATCTGGTTCAATTAAATCAGTGCCTCTGTTTCTATATTGGATATAGAACAGTTCATATCTTAACGATGTTAAGGTACGGGGAGTTGTCCGGTTTATGATTAAAACTAGACACTGGACAACTCAAGGCATGTTTCTACAATGGCTGTTTGTGGGTTGACCCAGGCTATGACGCGGGTTGATTTTCTACCATCTGGATGAACAATAGCAATATTGTTCTAGACTCGCCACAGTTTTAATAAAAAAATTTTTTCCAGAAAAACAGTAGTGGGAGTATGGTAGAACTGGAAGTGATTCCAGAACCACAAACGATTACTGAAGATTTGATAAGGAACCTAAAGATTCAATCTGGATTGACATTCCATTGGCCACTCCGCAGATAAGGTGGGTAACTTCAGGCACCCGAGAGGTACTACGGTAGCCTCAAGGACGGTGACAGGGAAGTTCTTGTTTACCCACAATTACCATTGCTGTTGTTCCAGGGTGCGAGACCCGGCGGGAGGATGAGTATAGCGTCGTTCTAAACTAGTTTTAGAAGTGTACGTGTATATGACTCTGCCAGAGGGTTGTCGTAGTCAGTGGGAGCAGCGGAAGCATTGGTGGACAGGTTGCTTATGTCTATTTATAGACTAGAGCAGATGTAGCGGAGAAAGATCATCTATTTCTGACATGATAGTCATGGGTTTGACTTCATCAGAATAGGGGATGGATCTGTTGAGAAGGTAGTAGGGTGTGATATCCTGGTATTTGGATGATATACACAGAGTAGGAAAAGAAACTCCTACACTACGATCGGTTATACTTTGGTCGTCACACAGTTGTTTCTCCACAAAGGAAATGGATTTTACATCAGACATACTGGTTACTAGATCTATGGTCTTAGATCTAGATTTGGGTGGTTTCCCAATCAGGGTACTTGACAGCATTCTAAGAGTATTTAGGATGGACGACTCCTGGCACGGTAGTGTACCTGCAGGTAATGGAGTCACCTTCTCCAAAGGTGTCTTACAGACTAAAGGGGAGAGGGACGGGCATGATTGGCAGATCACTTGCTCAGGCAATTGAGTCAATCTTGAGATGTCAAGTACCACACCAGATGTTGTTCTTGCACTAGATGCAATAAGTTGACATTAATCCAATCCTGGAGAAATAGTCGGAAGCAGTTTTAGAACATAAGTGGATGTTCTAGGGAGATGATAACGACAGCCTCATTCAGGAGACAGTTATCATTCCAGGCTTCCAAGGTGACATGGACGACAAGGAGGTTGTCAGATTTATAGTTTTCCTTCTGATGAGGGGCAGTATTTTGGACAGGTGGTCCAAGGCAATACTGAGGGAGGCATGGCGCGCAGGATACTGATTAAGTTCAGTTGACGATACAGTCTAAGAAGTTTGGATTTGGAGTTCATTTATGAGCTAGGTCCCATCAGACATCCAGACATATTCTGAGACAGGTATTTCTCTTTTCGGGAGATGGCTTTCTCCGCGAACTTGAGATATAGAGAGACATAGAAAGAAACAACAAAGCGGATCCACTCACTGAGGCTATTCCTCGAACGCAATAGTTCCGCAAACGAGCTTTGTGAGACTGACTAGTAGAGGAGTTGGATGTTCGGTATCACACGGGCTGTGAGTATGCGACATCGCAATAATTAGCCTTGAGTGCAAGTGGGAGATTGTTGGAGATAGTGCCCTCAGAGTCAATTATTAGGTCACAGGTACGTGATTGTAATGATTGAGGAAGGACCTATCCCGGTAGAACAGTCTTACTCGAGATGATAGTATGCTATCTGGTTTACCTTTATCATCGTGTACTGTTTTAGGTGACCTGACACGTCGCTATTACACGTTGATAGAGCCCCTAGGATTCTTGCTTGACCACCAGCAGTATGAGGGCGATCATATAAGTGGGAGCTGGGGGTCTATAAGCTTATCCTTAAAAGGTCCCTAGTCGTGGGAGTTTCGAGACAGGGCATCGATACTCCATAGTAGACTAGTGTATACAGTCGAGACCCCGACGAGGGGCGGTGGCCGGTCTCACAAGCCACTGGTGTCAGTTGGATCACCTAAGATGTATACAGGTGCTCATTGGGTTATGAGTACACCGGACAGGACTCGCCGGGAACATGCTAGTTGGTCATATACCAGACGTCAGATGGCAGTTCCCTGGTGACATGTGTGCAGGTTAGTTCATCGACCTGGGGATCGTCATTTGTCTCGTGTGAGTTCCCACTGTACTTTGATTACTACCCTACCACGGCTCAAAGGAGTCGTGCAAACAGGTTTTAGTTGGGTACAGTCCCGAGCCACATGGAGGCAGTGAGCGTATCTTCAGGGGTTCGTCTCTCCCGGTATTGGGGGTGAGGTCATGCTGTGTCTAGGAGAGCCATTACACAAAGTCCTTGGCCAAGGCAAGGAGATTTACTGGTAGGTATTCCAGTAGTATCTCAGGGTGTTCTGGGCTACACTCCAACACGACTTGTACCGCTTTTGGGGGTCTGACTTTTACCAACCCCCTAGGCCCGCCATGCGATACTCATAGACGAACGGACCGGACTGCACGGATATTGTCACTGACAGGCTCAGTAGGATTGTCAGGCTGAGTTCGCTCACAGACATCCCTTTTAGTCAGTACCTGGTAGCCCGTTACGTATTGGCTTATACCTCTGACGTGCTAGTGGTTAAATCCACAACCGAGGTGTTGACGAGTCTTTAGAGTCCCCCACATTCTGTTACTCAGCTTTCGGGCGAAAGGTTGTAGAGGCCGTATGGAGATATGGCAAGGTCCGATCAGATACGTACGGTATTGCACGGATCAGGATCGGACAGTTTGTACTATAGACCGTATGGTTATATGGCAGGGTTCGATCAGATACGTGCGGTATTGCACGGATCAGGATCGAACAGATATTACTAGCCGGCTTTGGTATAAGCCGGATCCTAGTATAGTACAGTGTAGATTATGTCTCATTGCATTTGTATTTCGGTCGAAATACAGATGCGGGTGTGTATGCACAGTATCGGGGTTTTCCTGTAATTTATTACGGGACCAGTTTTCTGGAGTTGCCAGTTTGCTTTCCGTTTCGGCCAATTTCCATTGTTCCGTTCATTGGCCGAAGTTTGGTGGAGGAGGGTTTATTTGCATTGTTGCAAATGGGCATTTGTGGAGGGGGTCTTTGCATATTTCCTTGTGTCATGATGACTCACCATACCTTGACCTTGCTTGACTTTTTGACTTCATCATGGTTGCACCTTACCTTGACTTCTTGACTTTGTTTTCATGATTTCTTGACTTTGGTTGTGATGATGGGAGAAGAGATGGTTGTTGAGTGTTGGACTTTTCAAGCCATCATTTTCTTTGCATTATTGTTCAAGCCATTCTCTCTCTCTCTCCAATCACACCAATATGGGAGGGGCCGGCCATTCCTAGTGAGGGTGGGGGATTTCATTTTCATGTGGTGGAAAATTTTGTATCTTGAGTTTTTGAGAAATCCCTACAACTCCCTCTCCAAAAAGTTCACTTCTACTCCTCCACAAAAGGCAACTCCATAATCCCAAAATGAGACATGCTATCCACATTATATTCTACAGCAAATCTTGGGTACGTCGACTAGCCGGCTTCGTCCCCGAGTTGCCTCGGCATTGAGGTGGGAGCCCGTAAACAAAGTAGGCGATGTGGTGCACTTCCGGCGACGAGGAGAAGACGGGACATTCCGCAGGAGATCGGGACGATGGCGAGAAGACCGGAGGACTTGGATCGTCGGTATATCTCTAACCCATCTTCTAGTTAGCTTAGACTTGTTAATGGTTACGATCCGGATGTTTAGTGCGCGGTGGTGCCGGTTTGCTAAGTCCGCAAAAATTTAAGTTATTCACCGCTTCCGCATTTGGCCGTCGGATTGACGGCCGGGGCGCCGCCGTGCACTTACATAATCGACTCTGGCTTCATTCAAGAAGTTCAGTACCCTGAATGGATCGCCAACATTGTCCCAGTGATGAAGAAAAATGGGACAGTGCGCATATGCGTAGACTTCCGGGATCTTAATAAAGCTTGCCCGAAGGATGATTTCCCAGTGCCAGTCACTGAACTGATGATAGACAATACATCCACTCATGAAGTTTTCTCCTTCATGGACGGCTCGTCAGGGTATAATCAAATAAAAATGCATCCGGAAGACCAGAAGCACACAGCCTTCAGGACTCCTCTTGGTATATTTTGTTATAAAGTGATGCCCTTCGGTTTGAAGAACGCCGGTGCTACTTATCAGAGGGCCATGACAAAGATCTTCGACGACCTTATACACGAAATCGTTGAATGCTATATCGACGATCTCGTGGTTAAAAGCAAATCACACGAGGAACATCTCGAGCATCTGAAGACTGTATTTCAACGCCTTCGGCAATACAACTTGAAGATGAATCCTTTTAAATGTGCGTTCGGGGTTTCCTTGGGCAAATTCCTGGGATTCGTTGTTCGATACCGAGGTATTGAAATAGATCCGTCAAAGATTAAAGCGATCATGGAAATGCCTCCGCCGAGGACTCTCAAACAGCTGCGGTCTCTCCAAGGGAAACTCGCATACATACGGCGATTTATAGCCAACCTTTCAGGAAAATGCCGTCCTTATAGTCACCTGATGAAGAAGGGAACCCCATTCGTTTGGGATCAAAAATGCCAAGGCGCACTGGATGAGATCAAGCAATACCTGCAGAACCCGCCGGTGTTGGCTGCTCCGGTTAAGGGGAAGCCTCTCATTCTTTATACAACCGCCCTCGAAGGTTCCTTAGGCGCATTATGGGCACAAGAGAACGATCAAGGGAAAGAAAGAGCACTCCACTACTTAAGTCGAGTTCTGCTGGGGGCAGAAAGCAACTACTCTCCCATTGAAAAACACTGCCTGGCGTTGATCTTCGCAATAACAAAGCTTAGGCACTATGCATTGGCGCACGAGGTCCGTCTTATTTCAATTCAAAAGTGGACCCTCTCAAATATCTAATGTCAAAAGCCATATTGACAGGGCGACTCGCTAAATGGGCCCTGCTCTTGATGGAATTTTCGATAACATATCAACCTCTCAGGGCAGTAAAAGGCCAGGCCATCGCCGACTTCCTTGCTGAGCATCCCATACCTGCCGATTCTCCTTTAAATTGCGATTTGCCAGACAGACATGCGTTTGACGCAATCGACAGTGGTGATACCCGGTGGGAGCTTTATTTCGATGGAGCGTCTTCCATGAAAAAGCACAAACAAAATACGCCAATGATCAAATCAGGCGTAGGACTCATCTTTGTGACTCCACAAGGAGGAATAATGCGCTTCGCCTTCTCCTTAACAGAGCCGAGAACGAATAATGAAGCTGAATATGAAGCCCTGATAGCAGGCCTCGAGATCGCCATTGATATGGGAATTGAAAGCCTCCTCATATATGGGGACTCCCAGCTGGTCGTCAGTCAAGTGAACGGCGATTACCAAACATGCAAACCGGAATTGGTAAAATACGGTGAAAAAGTACAGCAACTGCTAACCCAAATTCCCTCCTACACGTTGGGAAGTATACCGCGCACGGAAAACAGCAAAGCGGACGCACTGGCCAAACTTGCTAAAGAATTGGCTGACGAGAAACTCGATGACGTTAGAATCGTGATACAAAGCCGTCGAGTTCTTGCCCCAGCAGAAATATCTCCGGAATCATCCGAAGAAAAGGAAACGACTGAGCGAATGGCTCTGCAAATAAAAGACCCGGAAAAGGCCGAGGATTGGAGGGAAGTCTTCATAGACTACTTTAAGTCCCACCGAATGCCTGAAGAAGCGTCCATAAGACATCAGCTCGTGAAACGAGCTCTGTCTTTCGCCTTCGTCAACGATACTCTATACAAGAGGTCATTCGATTCTCTGTGGCTGAGATGCCTAGGACCTGACGAAGCGAGAAGGGTCGTCCAAGAGGTTCACGACGGACTCTGCGGTTCCCACCAAGCAGGCCCTAAGATGAAGTTGAAGATAAAACGGATGGGCTACTACTGGCCCACGATGATGCAGGATTGCCTGGAATACGTGAGGCAATGTCATTCATGCCAAATTCATGGGGACTTCATCCATCAGCATCCCAATCCACTACATCCAACAGTGGCTAGCTGGCCATTCGAGATGTGGGGAACCGACATAGTCGGCCCCATCGAACCAGCATCGTCAAAGGGACATCGTTTCATATTGGCGACGACTGATTACTTCTCCAAATGGGCAGAGGCAGTACCGTTGAGGGAAGTGAAGACGGAGAACATCCTCCATTTCTTCAAAACGCATGTCATATACCGGTTTGGAACCCCAAGAAGGATCATCTCTGATAATGGGCCAGCCTACCGAAGTCATAAAATTAGCCGCTTCGCACAACAGCACAATATAGACTGGAGATATTCCTCAGTTTATAATCCGCGAGCTAACGGTCTAGCCGAGGCCTTCAACAAGACCTTGACGAAAATTATAAAGAAAACGGTGTCCCGAAACAAGAGGGACTGGCATGAGAGGTTGCAAGAGGCTCTTTGGGCGTATCGAACTACATTTAAAACGGACACAAACACAACGCCATACGCGTTGGTATTTGGGACGGAAGCAGTACTCCCTCTCGAGATAGAATTACCCTCTCTACGAGTGGCAGTCCACTACGAGCTGACAGACGAAGAAAATGCTCACCTTCGGTTTGAAGAGCTTGACGCCCTTGATGAAATCCGGCTTTTAGCACAACAAAATTTGGAAGCTTATAAAGCAAAGATGACGCGCTCATACGAAAGATTGACCCGACCGAGGACATTCCGCCAAGGCGAACTCGTGCTAGTGGTCAAAAGGCCTATGATCCCCAATCGCGCCAAGCGGGGAAAATTCGAGCCAAACTATGAAGGCCCATACATCATAGATAAAGTCTATCAGGGTGGAGCCTATCTACTCATCGACATGCACGGTGAAAGGCCTTTCAGGCCGATAAACGGTCGCTTCCTGAAGAAATACTATGCTTAATGAGTCACAGCCTAGGTCAATGGTAGATGACGACGACTATGTCCGCTCGCTATCTTCCTAAGCTCAAGCTTTATAAGTATTAGCCAGCCTTTTAACAGCGGACCGAAATGTCCTTAAACTAACAGCGGACCGAAATGTCCTTAAACTAACAACGGACCGAAATGTCCTTAAACTAACGGTGGACCGAAATGTCCTTAAACTAATAGCAGACCGAAACGTCTTTAAACTAATACCGCAGCAACCTTAGGCTGACAAGATAAAAAAAAATATAAATAAAATAAAACAAACGGTATGTCCATAAGCAAAAAGGGCACGGATGAAAACCCGAAAGGGCTCCGTGAGTAAAAACAGCAGGGCTGCCGGCGAGTGTTCGTGAAAACCCGAAAGGGCGCGACCTCGTAAAAAAAAAGAGAGAAAAAGAAAAAAAAAAAACGGTATGTCCATAAGCAAAATGGGCACGGATGAAAACCCGAAAGGGCTCCGTGAGTAAAAACAGCAGGGCTACCGGCGAGTGTTTGTGAAAACCTGAAAGGGCGCTACCTCGGTAAGAAACACTTATAGGGTCCTCTCGACCTTGTAAGGAGAAACCACTTGCGTGAGATCCTTACGACTCACAAAGGAGCAACACACTTAGGGATCCCCACGATTCCTAAGGAGAAAATACACTTGCGAGATCCTCACGACTCGTAAGGAGAACTCTCTTATGAGACCCTCACGGCTCATAGGATTTGAAAGTCTTAAGTTACAGAGACCTAAACCTGTGCTTAAGCAAACCCCCACAACTTTCGACATTGCCCTACAAGTGGCTCAGTATTGACCCTTGTATACAATCCACGGGCGCGAATAAACATTTCCCTAACTTAGTCCCATCCGAGGCTAGGGATATGTTTGTATGGTGAACAACCCTTGTAAATACTCTCGATTTATGAGGAGGAAACCCTCCTGTAGGATCCTTACGACTTACAGAGGAACAAAACACTTAGGAACCCTTACGATTCCTAAGGAGAAAATACACCTACAAGATCCCCACGACTTGTAGGGAGAAATACCTTCACGAGACCCTTACGGCTCATGAAGTCAAAAGCCTTAGCCGACAGGACCCTAACCCTGGTCGCTAAGCCTCCTTTGTTCGACAACGACAGAGGCAAATGATGATTCGCTCCTGGTAATATCCCAGTTGTAGCGGTGCTGATGCCGAAATCGGTGTCCAATTTCAGGTTTACAGCGAAAGCCGGTAGGCCGCTCATGCATACGAAATAGCCGAAATGATAGGGCAACTTGCAATAAAAAGCAGCAAGTAAAATGTATGCATGCAAAATAGCCGAAATGATTGGGCAACTCGTAATAAAGAGCGACGGGTAAAAATGAAACAAATAGCCGAAATGATTGGGCACCGCGAAAAATAGCCGAAATGATTGGGCAATCGCGACCTTCGCGATATAAAGCTGAAATGATAGAGCATCGCGGAAATAAAACAAAAAAAAAATGATGATGAAGCTTTGGCCCTACAGTTAAGATCACATCGATCCCTGTATACAATCCAAGGGCGTAAACAAAAAGGAAACCGTACTTTCCCAACAGACTCCGTCAAACGACGAAGCCAAACCTCAACGGTTCATTTCAACCGAAGAAGCCAGTGACTTCAACAAAAAATTCCTCGATTCACGGATACAAACACTCCTTGACGAGAGCCTTCTGATCCGCGTCAACTCGCAGAGCCACCAGTGCCTCCGTGGGAACCCTCGACTCGTTTCAAACCCCAAGGACACAAATAATCCTTGGCGCTTGGGAAACAAATAATCCCTCGCAAAATCCTCGACTCACGGATACAAACACTCCTTGACGAAAGCCTTCTGATCCGCGTCGACTCGCAGAGCCACCAGTGCCTCCGTGGGAACCCTCGACTCGTTTCAAACCCCAAGGACACAAATAATCCTTGGCGCTTGGGAAACAAATAATCCCTCGCAAAATTCCTCGACTCACGGATACAAACACTCCTTGACGAGAGCCTTCTGATCCGCGTCGACTCGCAGAGCCACCAGTGCCTCCGTGGGAACCCTCGACTCGTTTCAAACCCCAAGGACACAAATAATCCTTGGCGCTTGGGAAATAAATAATCCCTCGCAAAATTCCTCGACTCACGGATACAAACACTCCTTGACGAGAGCCTTCTGATCCGCGTCGACCCGCAGAGCCACCAGTGCCTCCGTAGGAATCCTCGACTCGTTTCAAACCCCAAGGAAACAAATAATCCTTGGCGCTTGGGAAACAAATAATCCCTAGCAAACTCCTCGACTCACGGATACAAACACTCCTTGACGAGAGCCTCCTGATCCGCGTCGACTCGCAGAGCCACCAGTGCCTTCGTGGGAATCCTCGACTCATTTCAAACCCCAAGGAAATAAATAATCCTTGGCGCTTGGGAAACAAATAATCCTTAGCAAACTCCTCGACTCACGGATACAAACACTCCTTGACGAGAGCCTTCTGATCCGCGTCGACCTGCAGAGCCACCAGAGCCCCCGTGGGAACCCTCGACTCGTTTCAAACCCCAAGGACACAAATAATCCTTGGCGCTCGGGAAACAAATAATCCCTAGCAAACTCCTCGACTCACGGATACAAACACTCCGTGACGAGAGCTTCTTAACTCATGTCAACTGTTCCGCTACAACCGCAGACAGATCCCCGATTCGTCTCAATTTGTAAGAAGAAGTCTCAGACAGCAAGGATTGAAAAGATTGCTTTTTGAGCAATGGGGCCCTGCAAGTCAATCCAAACTGGTCTCTTGCATACTATTCACGGGTCTCACTCTCCGAAGTCGAATTTCGACGAGGAGGGAAACAACCACTTGCGAATCCTCTCGACTCGTAAGAGGGAAAATTCTCTTATAAGATCCTTACGACTTATAAGGGAAAACCACACTTAGGAATCTTCACGACTTCTAAGGAGAAAATCCACCTGTGAGATCCTCTCGATCCGTAGGGAGAAAAGCCTCTATGAGACCCTCACGGCTTATGGAGTTGAAAAGTCTTAGGCAGCAGATCTGAACCTGCGGCCTAAGCCACCGCTGATTCTTAGGAAAGTCAAGATGCGTGCCCTACTATCCGTCGACCATGTTCGCTAAGGTGATATGCTGATAATAAAAGAAGGGAAAGACCAAGAAATAACACATTACAAAAAAGGTGTATCTTTTATTCATAAACTTGATCGGATACAGGATACATTATGTTAAAGGATAAAAAAAATATATACATATACATTCTTTTATCTGTAAGTACGAACGATACAAAAATGGATAGCTATTGAGGAGGAAGTGTCTTTAGTAAGTTCACAAGCTGCTCTCGCACTTCCTTCAGCACTTCCTCTCGAGTGACAGCCGCGGCCACCTCCGCCTCCACCTGAGCCCGCTGCTGCAAGAAAGATGAAAGTTGCTCCTCTACCGCCTCCTGGGCTGCTTCCTGGCTGGCTGCAGCTCGCTCGACAACGTTAAGTTTTTGCCTCAATGATAATCCTTCGGAGAGGCATTGCAGGAGGCCCTCAAAGATAACCTTCAGCCGTGCGGCATTGGCCTCCACCCGAGCATGCAGTTGAGCAGACTTGCTCGAAGCATCACCACGCTCCTTGCGCCTTGAAATGACTTCTTGTTCGAGATAGCGGAAGTAAGGAGTGCTCTGCTCAATCCACGCTGTCCTCTGATTACTGGCAGCCACGGTCTCGGGAGTGGGACGCAGCGACTCCAATTGAGATAGGCAACCCTCGATCTCCTTACAATGGTTAACCCAGGATGCAATGATGCCCTCATCATGAAAGTTCACGAGTATTGCTAGCATCAGGTTAACCACCATAGCGAAGTCTGCGGCAGATGTAGGAGCTTCAACGTCGAGTTCCTCGACATAGTCACTCAACATGCGCAGACTATTCGCAGCGCCTTTTGAAGACAGACTCCTCAGATAAGGACCCGCCGGCATTGTGACGCGAGGTTCGAAGGACGCCGAAGCCAGAACGACAGCTGAAAGAAACAGGATGCGATCAGATAACAGTACAGAAAATAGAGAGAGGAAAGTTACCAATATGATGGTCATTGTACCAGTTGAGACAGGTGGCAAGGTCGGAAGGGCTGGTGGCGCAGCTGATCTTTTATCCCCTCCTTCAATCTGTAGCACTGCAGTTGAGATGAGAAAAAGAGGTTAGAGACAATTCCATCAATAAAAAAAGAGAGGAGGGATGTCAACAGAAATCATACTCACCAACGCCACCAGAGGAAGAAGCAAGCTCAGATGGGAAGGAAAAGTGTGGGAGCAACATCTGATATACATGATCAAAAAGCACTCCTGAGAACACAACAGTGTGACTTTAGTACACGAATTATATGTCTGGAAAACAAGATTAATAAATCGTAAATATATACCTTCCAACATCTTCGAGGGTATGAGAGAAGGTTGAGAGGTGACCACCGCCAAAGCAGTCATCGAAGGCGCTCCCTCGAGCGGTGGGGCATCGGCACTAGCTGCACCTGCATTACGAAAAGGTGAACTTGTCAGAAAAGGTTGTAAAGTAAAGGAAAGCAGCCACTTAGGGTTTACCTGAGGAGCTCCCGGCTGAAACGGAGGCGGCTCCCTCCTCTACCGACATGAGACCACCACTCGTGGCCTCGTCACCCGACTCGATGGGGACCGTCGTCGTGCTAGCCAGACCTGGGGACGGCGGAGGGCCATAGACGGGAAGGGCTATGATTGGTGTATTGCCAGATTCTAGGGAGGGAGCGGTTGGCTCATCTTCGGGAATCATGGCCACCTCACCCACTACTCTCTCAGGTTCAGTAGCTGTGGTTGTATCGTCTATCGTCACCAAGGGATCGCCGACCTCGAGCGCCTCAGCCGCCACCACCCTGGACTCAGTTATAATGATCATATCATCTGCCACCGCTTCAGGTTCGGCATCAATGACCTTCTCGGCGGCAGGCCCTTCGGACTCCACTTCAGGCTCCATGGCCTCAACGATATTGCCCACTGTCGGCTCGAGTTCGGCAGGCACCGCCTCCTCCGCTCCCCTAGGATCGACGGCTTTAGCCTCTCCCTAAATCGGACTTGGCCCTGCAAAGATAAGAGATATAAGGACCAATGATATTAAAATCCTTATAACAAAAACCCTGAGAGAAATATTACCTGAATCGGATTTACCATTTGCGCTCCGAACTGCTCGCGCCACCTCCCTGCGGGCAGTGGATAGGGCGACAGGGGCCTCTTCTGAGGGAGTATCAGCTCGAGGGGCGGTGCTGGGTCCCGCTCCCATAGCCAAGGCAGCCCTGCGCGCCTTCGCCTCACGCCTCAACCTCTTCCTCTCCTCCCGAGCGGTTATGAGGGACCTCTGTGACGCCTCCTTCAAGGCATCATCATCTTCATTCAGCGATGCCTCCAGAGCCTTTAAGGCATCTCTCATCGGCTTTTCAAGATGAGCCTCCTGCTGTGGCCCAGAGGAAGCAGGAACGTCGGCCGCTGGTAGAACATCTGCGTCGCTAGGAGGGAACGGCATTGAGGTTCCTGTAATTAAAAGGGAAAGGTTAGATCGACCATAACATGAGGAAAATGAAAAACTTGATGAGTTGAAACTTACTAAGACCCATAGATGCTCTGAGACGTTCCTCCTCCTGAAAAGTCTTCAGAGAAGCGGCAATGGCTTCTTCATCAGTGATGCCTGTTGAAAGAAAAGAAAGAAAAGCGTTAGTCAAAAATAATGAAATAATGAAGAAAATACGTTGCAATAAAGAAAAAGCGACTAGTAGTTACCTGATTGCGCAAGCTTAGCCAGCCACGCGTCACGCTTCGCCAACCATGCCGAGGCTCTAAGAGCAGCCTCCAAATCTGTATCGTCCGGCTGCGGCATCACCAACCCTACGTTAGTCCCATATTCGAGCCGACCCTCGGAATAGGGAGCATGGGGTTCCTGGCCGAACGCAACGTCCGCGGCAAAGAGTGACTTCTTTTTCTTTTGCCCTCCAACCCTAGGCTCACGGAGAAGCGACTTACGCTTGGCAGCCGCTTTGGGACGACGGGTCCCGATGTCCGCACCCACGCCAGACTCCGGTGAGGGTACAACCACTGTTTCCGCCTGAGCACGGGGTGCGGGAGGTGCATCTGCGATATCAGGGAGCGGCAATTCACATGGAGGACTTTGCGCACGTGATGGTCTGCCCCCGGCATCTTTTAAGGGAGCGACTACTGGAGTCCTAGGCACCAGAGGAGCGTTGCGATCGCTACCTGGGGGTGCAACCTTACGATCGATCAGCAACCGCCTTTCCTCCTTTATCACCGCTCCCGTCGAATGACTATACCATTCGGTGTATACCCTAAGAAGTCGGGGAGCACAAGCCGGCTCACTGATAAAGAAGTGAGAGCCCGTGTTTAGACGCATGAAGTGATGCAGCGCTCTCTCCATCCCTTCTTCGGTCGTGGCAGGTTCCGATAAAAAGGCCTCCAGCGGTACCCCTTGGTTATAGCTCAGCTGTTGGGCGAAACGATGCGGGTTATATCTCATGAAGATCGCTCCCTCGTCCTGCCTAAACACCAAAAAGCCCGGTCTGATAGAATATAAGTGAAGGGTCTCCCGGGCCGTTAAAACCGAAGCGCCATCCTTGAAAGTGTCTTGCAATGGCCGTACTGCAGTGGTGGACGTTTTTCCAATGGTCAACACCTTGTCAATGAAAGACACACCGGTTCCAACGGTGTGGGAGCGAAGGAGTAAACTCCTGGAATCTCGCGGCGATGGATTTACAATTGATGCGCCGATCAACTGTAGAAGGCGAGGAAAAATGCACCTTTCGTAGAATGAGGGCCTTTTATGCATGCCGAAAATGCCCGCTGTATGTAGTTCGAGCCACGACATGAAGTAGTGCATTGAGAAAACCACGTGCAACACCCCAGGCTCATTAGCATCCGCTGCTCGGCTAAGGCCGTAATATAAATGCGCCAAGCCGGCGATCCCAACGGCCACCTTTACCCCGATAGTCATTCGGTGGGCCGGGTAAAAAACAGAGGGCCGCATGCGGTGAGAGTGCATTGGAAGTGCAAACCAACTCAGCCAAAGCCCAAGAAATCCTAAAAAGAAGGCCTCCTCGTCCATCTCGGGGGCTGCGACTTCTGCAAAAGACATGGTTGAGGAGTTGGGAAGAAAAAAGTTCTTTTGATCTATGTCTTTCGCTGGCAGGTTATCCAAACCTAAGCCAAAAGGATCTTCAAGGTTGGCAAACTTGGCAGTTTCCGCCGAGAAGACGTTTGGATGAAGGAACCGAGCAATAAAATCCTCAAAATTAACTCCACGGCTCCCATGCTCAACGAAAAGGGCCTCGTAGATGTTCAACACCTTGATCAAACTTGGAAACTGATGTTGAACAGCGTTCTTCGGCGTGAGCTCCCTTATCATCGGCTTGGCACCAAAGATGTACTCATCCGGCGGGAGCAACTTCTCATAATGTTCCCCCATCACCGGTAAACCGGATACCTCCGCAAACTCCTCCAGGGAGATTGACACTTCCCGATCCACGGCAAGGAAAGTGTGGGTGGGAATATTCCATTGCTCCAAGAAAGCTTTAAACCACCAGGTGGGAAGCGTGGGATACTGGAAGAGAGAGACATAGACCGCGGTGTACAGTCCTAATCTTATCAACTGTGACTTCTTCGTCGACAGGATATACCGGGCCCACGGCAGATAGCCAACCGGGTGGCGGGGGATCAGACCAATGTTATATGATTGCCCCCAAGGTCTCGCCTCGCCCTGACAGATACGGCGTCCTAGGATATCCAAAACCATAGGACGCTGGACCGGGATGGCATCTATGGCCGGATGAAGAAAACCCTTCGATGTCCAATTCGTCATCTCCGCGGCATACTGCACCGGGGGTGGACTGGCGTAATGAATCGCCGTTATGGGCTCCGACGGCACCGCGCATGTAAAGCTCCGTCGGCCCATAATGATCTGATTGTACCACGACCCCCAAAGGTGGAGACTCTTGTACTCAGGGTCGTATGCCTTGATCATGGCCAGGACCTCACGGTCCAAAGGCGCCTCTGGAAATCCCTCCTCCGAGCGGACGAACGGGAATGAAGTGTCTTCAGACATGATCGCTGCAAAAAAAAAGCAATATAGCCGTTAGTGTTGTAATCCCAACGTTTGGCATTGAAAGAAGAAAATGTATTAATTAAATTAAAATCAAAATTAATTGATTACACCGCACCACAGTGCAGTGAGTAGGAGACCAAAGAGGGACCCACAAAATCTAAATGACAATACGTCAGTTAATAAGACAAACTCATCATTGGATGAGATTGTCAGTTGGTCCCTGGGGGGAACATTCCCATTTAAAAAAAGGGGGGAAAGAATCCCTAGAGACAAGGAGAAAATCTCCTCTTTCAGAGCAAAGCTCTGTCACAGAATGACACTTGTCAAATTCTGGTCTCAAAAGAGTAAAATTCTTTAAAAAGGAGCTTAGCTCTGTAATATTTCATCAAAAAGAAAATTTTGAAAATAATTTTAAAATTAAAATTTCTAGAATCTTGAAAAATCCATGAAAACTTACAAAAAAAAAAGTTCTTTGATCTAAAAGATCTACATTTGATCCAAGAGCAAAGCTCTGTTCATGGGTTAGAACCCATGAAAGATCTCTGTGGATCTATAATTTTTTTTAGAGCAAAGCTCTGTTTATGAAACCCCAATGGGATCTCTTTAGATCGAAAGATCTGTAAGAGCCAAGCTCTATTAGTTAATTAAAATATTTAATCTAAGATTAAGTTTACCTAAAATTTTCTAACTTGAAAAATGAGAGCAAAGCTCTAAAGTTCAGGAAACGAGAGCAAAGCTCTGGAGTTTTAAGCAAGAGCAAAGCTCTGGAAATCAAAATCTAAGAAAATGGTGAGATTTTCTAAGGGTCAGAGGCCCTATTTATAAGGCGCTTGCGCCCCTTGAGCTCGCCTCTTGATCCAACGGTCAAGGGGTTGCCACCGCTGCACTCACGTGTGCGCCACGTGAGCGCAACGGTGGGGGGGCATTTTGTTTCGCCCAATCAGAGCAAAGCTCTGTTTGAATTCAAAATTCAAATTTTGAAGCAACGCTTCAAGTCTCGGGCGCAACGCGCCACGTGTCTGGCACTAATACGTCAGCGCAGCGCCCAAGGAGGCGCACCCAATCAGAGCAAAGCTATGTTTAAAGGAAGCAACGCTTCAGCTGCGCTGCGCTCTGCGCTGCGCGACACGTGTCAGCGCAGATGCGCTAGCGCAGTTGCGCTGCGCTCTGCGCTGCGCGACACGTGTCAGCGCAGATGCGCTAGCGCAAGCAGTTGCGCTAGCGCAGTTACGCTGCGCGCGCTGGGGCATCTGCGCCAAACTAAATTAAGATTTTAAGAAATCTTTTCTGTTCTTGTTAAAACAAGAAGATTTTCTTCTGCAAAGCAGAAGCCCTTGGATCAAAGATCCAACGGTGGGGAAAATTCCCCAAATCACTCAGAGAATGATCTCTTTAACAAATTTAACTAATTTGTGAGCACTATAAAAAGGACCCTAAGCCTCAATTCAAAACCATCAACATTTTTCTTGAGAACTCAAGAACTTTAAACAGAGAGAACTCTGAGAAGATTTCAAGAAAAAAGGTAAAGAACCTTCATGAATTAGAAGAAATTCCTTCTAATAGATCATTGGTCTAAAAACAAGATCAATGATCTTTAGATAATAAACAGTGCTTTGCACTTCTTGTGAACCTCTGGTTCTTTAAAACAATAAAAATAAAAAAAAATAGTGCTTTGCACTTTTAAGAACCTCTGGTTCTTCAAACAAAAGAAAATTTATTTTTCTTTGATCTATTTTAGATCAAGAAATTAAATAGTGCTTTGCACTTTTATGAACCTCTGGTTCTTCAAATAAAGAAAAATTTATTTTTCTTTGATCTATTTCAGATCAAGAAATTAAATAGTGCTTTGCACTTTTATGAACCTCTGGTTCTTCAAACAAAAGAAGATTTTATTTTTCTTTGATCTAATCTAGATCAAGAAATTAAACAGTGCTTTGCACTTCCCTTCTTGAATCTAAAAGAATCAGTGCTTTGCACTTCTTGTGAACCTCTGGTTCTTTAAAACAATAAAAATAAAAAAAAATAGTGCTTTGCACTTTTAAGAACCTCTGGTTCTTCAAACAGAAGAAAAATTTATTTTTCTTTGATCTAATCTAGATCAAGAAATTAAACAGTGCTTTGCACTTCCCTTCTTGAATCTAAAAGATTCTTAGTGCTTTGCACTTCCTAAATGCGCCGTTGCGCTCTTAAGAGAGCGCCACGTGTCAGCTATAGAACCACTTGCGCTAAGCGCTCTTAAGATAGAGCTTTGCTCTCTGGAATTGGCGCAACTCACTGAGAGTGCGCCACGTGTCAACAGCGCAACAGCGCAGCGCAACAGCGCAGCGCACTGCGCTAGTGCGCTTGCGCTCACCAGAGCACGACACGTGTCATCACCATATGAGCTTGCGCTCATTACTTAGCGCAAAGCGCAAATGCATTGTATTGCTTACAAAAGGGCCAAGCCCAATTAAAAGAAGGCCTAACAGGCTTAATAAAATGCAATGCATTATTTTAAGGGGCAGATCCCAAACCAAAACAGATGCTCTGCATCATTTATAAATGGGCAGAGCCCAAACAAGATAATAAGAATGCTATGTATTTTAAAAGGGGCAGAGCCCAGACAAGGTAGATACTTTGCATAATTTACAAATGGGCAGAGCCCAAAATAAATAGATACTCTGTATCTTTTATGGGGTAGCGCCTAATTAAAAAAAAAATGCAATGCAAAAGCAAATAAAACGTTGAATATTTTCAACTGGACTTAGCCCAATCGTGGCCATAAGTCCTTAAATTAAATTGACTGAGCAAAATCGCTCTCCTGAATCAATCTACGTCCGGTTCGAGGGTACATCTCCGAACTCCTTTGACATCCATCGTTGTAATCCCTCAACGACGTCAAAGAGGTGACGGGTCCCAACAACCACACATTTTTATGGACTGCGGGGTCCTTAAACTCGTGGACCGAAACGTCCCTAAACTAATATTGGACCGAAACGTCCCTAAACTAATATCGGACCGAAACGTCCCTAAACTAATACTGGACCATCACGTCCCTAAACTGGCGACGGACCGAGACGTCCCTAAACTAACGATAGACCACCGCGTCCTTAAACTGGCGATGGACCACCACGTCCCTAAACTGGCGAGGGACCACCACGTCCTTAAACTGGCGATGGACCACCACGTCCCTAAACTGGCGAACGGACCATTATGTCCCTAAACTGGAACAATAGAGCCTCCGAACGCTTTTTTTCCGGATCTAAACGGTCCCGTTTAAGTTGATCTTAGCCCCAAATACGGCTAACGCATCCTTAAACATCCAAATGGATTATAAAACTCCCAACCAACTCTGGTTCGAGGGTACATCTCCGAGCTCCTCTGATACATGTCGTTGTAATCCTTCAACGACGTCAGAGAGGTGACGAGTCCCGATGGCCATACATTAAATTAATCACTACGTTGAGTCGATCTTAGTCCAAAACAGGACTAACGTACCTTTGACGACCGTTTAAGTTGATCTTAGCCGCAACGCGACTAATGTATCCTTAAACTAAAACACCAAACCCAAACCTAAGTAAATACGGATTTGGACTAATCCACGTCCTACGGGCGACGGCATTACTCAGTCTCCGTATACAATCCACGGGCAACCACAAACAAAACAAACACACATGACACGAAGTGAAATTCTGGAGAAGGAGAAAGTTGTTACCGCGATGCGGTAGCGTAATTAACTGCAGGGGCTTGCGCCTGCAGGGAAGAGCGTCCCCACAATCAAAAACCCCTCACCCTGAGGGGGAATCTGACGAAGTCTGCTACATCGGCCGCATCCGTCTAAACCTCCGATACACGGTGCCATAAATCAACTTGGCATCTTCGGAGAGGTGGACGGATAAAACCAAATAGCATCTGCCCCGAATCTCAGCGTCAGGACATCGAGGTCCTGTGCGCCGTCCATTCGGAGGGGAACACTGACGTGCCGAGCTTCCTCGACCTCCGGGCTCGCCTCCAAGCCATCTGAAGTATCGAGCTTCCTCGGCCTCCCGCTCGTCTCCGAGCTCCTCACATGCCGAGCTACCTCAGTTACCTCCGATCAACCGAGAACGGAATCCAAGCGCCTCCACAATGGCTCCGCGTATATCGCCAAAGCGAGATATCCGCCGCTCCACGTCCCGCGTTCCACGCTGGCGCATCCCCCATTAATGAGCGTATCCCGTCATTAATG
This sequence comes from Agapanthus africanus, assembly GCA_030015575.1. Classification (NCBI taxonomy): domain Eukaryota; kingdom Viridiplantae; phylum Streptophyta; class Magnoliopsida; order Asparagales; family Amaryllidaceae; genus Agapanthus; species Agapanthus africanus. The sequence continues at coordinate 162,720,839 of JASDDO010000019.1, forward strand.
GAGAGATCCCGTCACTCACGCAGGCATAACGTGAGAACGTAACTGAAGGCGAAGAACTCGCACCCACTCGCTCTATGCGACCATTATAAAAAAATCCCTTTTCAGACGACTCAGATAACTCGAATTTATTCCAATACGCCGCTACTCTGCGCATATACCTCAGCTCTAACTTGATCGTCGGAGGGTCCTATGGTGGTCACCTACCCTGAGACTTCTTTGCAGGTAGCTCGGTATCCAACACCAACCCATTGAGATCTACATGCTCAACAACCTCCAAACAAATCTCAGCCGTCAAAGACCGCCATCGCAGGATCGATGGAGGACAACATCTGAAGGAGATCCGAAGCTCCATCAGTTGGCGCCGTCTGTGGGAATGAAAGACTTATTTTGTTCCACTAAAAAAGTTGATCTTCCGCCCTCAACCCGATGACGAGCGAGAATCGTGACGATCCCAATACAAGTTGCCGCATCCTCCACAATGGAGGCGTTGGCAGTTCCTCCCCTCCTCCAAACATCATCAACGCCTTATCGGCTCGAATCGACAGACTCACGTCGATGGTGGACGCTCTCGTCCGCGTTTAGACGGCGGGCCCTGCTCATCAGATCACGGTTCCCTCTCCCCGAGAAAACGACGTACGACGGAGGGCGGACGACCTCGCTTCTCTCAGCGTCACCGAGCGCCAGCGTGCCTACTCCGGCAATCACGGCCAATGCGCGGGCCATGATTCCATGACCCGCTAGGTTCCGGAAGGCTCGATGCCCCGGTCTCGGGGAAGAATAGGACATTGCCCCGAAATCCGACGTGCGCCCACACCCTCCGAGGAGGTGTCGGTCAGCTCGCCTGGTTCAAGGAACGACCAGCACCCCCACTCGTGTCAAGACCGCAGAGACGCACGTCGGGGCTACTCGAGAAGAACCTCACCTAAGGATCTCAGAAACCTGATAGAGCGGAATCAAAGCCGCACCCTGGTGCAGACCTGGAGCGGGGGTAGCCACCATTCCGACTGTGCAGAATCCTCGGGATACCACCACCGACTCGAAGCCCTCGAGAAGAAAATCGAGGGCATACGACGGGACGACCATGGGTCCTGCGAAGGGGCTCGATACTCCGCCGATTAACTAACGAAGCCCTTTACAGAAGAGCTGCTGGCCGAGCATGTCTCGTCCAGGAATAAACCGCCTAAGGTGGCCCTCTTCGATGGGAAATCTGACCCGAAGGACCTCCTAGACACTTTTATGGCGGTCATGAGCTTCCAGGATAACTCTGACACGACTCAATGTCGAACTTCCCTACCACCCTCATCCGGACGGGACGGGACTGGTTTCGAGGACTTACGCCATGCTCCATCTCGACCTTCGACGAGCTGGCCTCCCAATTCCTCGGTCACTTCATTGGGAATCGACGGTAGAAGAGGACGGTCGACTACCTGTCCACCATCAAGAGCGGAGGAAAAGAATCCTTCAAAGGATATGTCACTCTCTTCTACAACGCTCTCCTTGAGGTCCCCGAGCACCGTGATAAAACGGTCATCATCGCGCTGAGGTCGGGTCTTAGGCACAAAGAGTGGCTCCGCTCTTTTGCATTAGCGCAACCTAAGTCATGACCGAGGTAAAAGCTTGAACCGACCGAAAGATCCAAATCGAGTCCGAGGTGAACTCAAATCTGCCCGAAGGCGACCAAACCAACCAAAAGAAGCAGGCAGAGAAGAGAAAAAGAGAGTCGACCAACCAAAACCTTACTTCCCGAAGTTCCAGGAGTACACTCCTCTTAATATCTCCCAAGCCGAGCTGTTGGAGGAACAAAAGAGCGAGCGGTTCTTCAAACTCCCGCTGGCTACCTGAAGCATGGGCAAGCGGCTCTGAGGCCCGTACTGTGCCTATCACCGGACGCAAGGACATCCGACCGAGGATTGTAAACAGCTACGCGATTACATTGAGGAGAGGATCCGCTCCGCACACTTGGCAAAGTACCTGCGAGATAAATGTCAGGAAAATAAGGGCAAGCCGGTCAAATTAAAGACAGAGAGCTGACGATCGGACAGATCATGGTCATCGCCGACTGACCCAAATCCGAGCAACAAAGACACCTACCAAAATCGGTCATTCAATGCAGGAGAATTTAAATTGAATCACATAATCTGTATTTTATTCAATAATAAAAATTCTCGCTTCCCTGCAATCTGAACTACTTCTCTTTGTTTCCATGCTAAAACTCCGTGCAGGGTCGACGAATGTCTTCTTGCTCGGCTCATCCATAGAGGGTAGCTTCCCGCCCGACAACGCTATGGATCAAAAACCCTCATCAAGAGGCCGCCGAGCAATTTCATGATGTCCAATCCCTAGGGGGTAGCCTCCTACCCAACTACGCTAAGGATCGAAAGCCCTCCTCTCGAGGCCACCGGGCAGCCTCCCTGCCCGGTCCATCCCTAGCGGGTAACCTTCTACCCAACTACGCTAAGGATCGGAAGCCCTCATCAAGAGGCCACCAAGCAGCTTCCTGCCCGGTCCATCTGCAGCGGGTAACTTCTTGCCCAACGTTGTGGATTGAAAGCCCTCGCCAAGAGGCCGCCGAGCAATTTCATGATGGCCAATCCCTAGCGGGTAGCCTTCTACCCAACTATACTAAGGATCGAAATCCCTCGCCAAGAGGCCGCCGAGCAGCTTCCAGCCCAGTCCATCCGCAGCGGGTAGCTTCCTGCCCAACAACGCTGTAGATCGAAAGCCCTCTCCAAGAAGCCGCTAAGCAATTTCATGCTGGCCAATCCCTAGCGGGTAGCCTCTTACCCAACTACGCTAAGGATCGAAAGCCCTCCTCTCGAGGCCACCGAGCAGCCTCCCTGTCCGGTCCATCCCTAGCGGGTAGGTTCCTACCCATCTACACTAAGGATCTAAATACCTCCTCTCGAGTCCACCGAGCAGCTTCCCTTCCCGGTCCATCCCTAGCGGGTAGCCTCCTACCCAACTACGCTAAGGATCGAAATCCCTCCTACAGAGGCCACCGTGCAGATTCCTGCTCGGCTAATCTCCGAGGGGTAGATTCTTGCACTATGAAGATATAGATCTAGGACCTACATTGAGGAGGAATCAGTTATGGTCGACCTATTCTAACTTAGTTAATTTTCTACTCATGCTAAAACACGTGGTCGTCACCTTGACTCCGAGGTATGGACTGATACCGACCTTCCTAGCCTTGGGATATCTTTTGATTCATCCTAAATGAACGATCGCCACCTCGACTCCGGAGAGCGGGAGGGTACCGTAACGACCTTCCTGCACTTGGCTATTGTTCGACTTACACTCGACGCGCGATCGTCATCTAAAAAGCCGGGCAATTACCTACGACCTGACACTTGCAGTAGGATGAAAATTCAAACAAGAAAAAGACTGACAAGCTAAAGTACTCACGTAGAAAGCAGATAGTCATGCAGAGGAAAATAAGCTCAACTTTATTTATATTCCAAAAATTTACAAGGTATTCTGCGCTCCTCAGCCTTACAAAAATGCCCGTAGGCTTACAAAATTTTGAAAAGAAAAAAAAAGCTCCCAAGGGAAGAAAGCTCAGGACGTGGGCTCCGCCGGGATCTCGCCCTGCTTGACACCACCCTTGGGGGATGGAGCTTCGGTCTCTAAAACGACATCACCCCGTGCGGCCACCTCGGCGCCCGCCCCCTACGGCACATCCTCAGAGAGCGGGTACTTAGCACGGATCTCACTGTCGGCAAACTCCGGCATTGACACCTTGACGACATCGAGAGCCTTGTGCCAAATGATGGCCGAGGCTTCGGCGAGGTCGGCTTAGAACTGGTCCGACGCTTTATACCTCTCCACGGACTTCACCGCTCGGACCTCGATAAGCTTCACGGCCTCGAGCGCCACCCGGGCGTCCTTCCTGTTGATGTCCATCGACTTCTTCATTGTGTTATAGAGGTTACCAACCTCCTCCAACTTGGCCTGGATAGCCCAGTTGGATTCATTCAGAAGTCGGTGAGACTCCTTGTATTTGGATTTCGTCAGCTCCTCGGCGGCCATCTGAGTTTCGAGAGCGGCTATCTTCTCCTCCGCCTACTACAGCTGAAAGCGCAGATCCTCCTTCCGCGAGGACGATTCCCCCGCCTTCTTCATGGCCGGGGCGATCTCATCGGATTCCATATTGACAATGAGGGCGTAGTGGTGGAGGACATGAGGAAAGCAACAAAAGGAGTTAGAAAAGTTCAAACTGAGAAAAAAATATATACTTAAGAAAATTCTTAAAGGAAATCGGATACCGACCTGAACTGTCTCCTGAGCAATGGTTGCCACCTGGGCCTTCAGGGTCCCACGGGGAATCTCGCCCCCAGCTGCTTGCTCCATGTCGGAGAGCAGGCTGTCGGCGATGGAGAGCCTCGAGGGCACCCCGAAGCAGAAGTCCCCCTCCTGTACTACAATTCCGGTGGAGGGCGCCCGAGAGACCGTTCTTTTTTACCTTTTGAGAGGAACGTCGGTAGGCTCCTCCTCCTCCTCCCCCCTCTCTCGGGGCTCCGGGTCCCGTGCATGCTTCTGGCTCCCCCTGCGGCTGTCTTTCGGGGCTCGGGGCGCAGCGGAAGACTTTGACGGTGGATTTGGCTTCGGGGCCGAGCTCGGCCCAGGCCTGGACGAGCTTCCACCCTCGGTCTTCTTCTGAGATGACGCGGCCATGGCGGCTAGGAACTTGGTTCGGTCCATTTGTCCTACAAAAAGGAGAATACACAAAAAGAGTTAGTAACGCTGAAAAGGGCAAAGAAAATTTATCAAAGACTAAATAGATCGTCTACGGCCCTAAGTTACCCAGAAAGCGCACGAGGCTGAGCCCAGCCCAGCTCAGAGCCTACTCAGAAAGCAGGGCGTCGGTCCGCTGGATCGGCTCCCATAACGACACCACCCTTGTCTCGGGTGAAGATGACGGTTTCGCCCTCGGGCAGTCGGCTCTGTGCCACTGTGTAGGCACAGGCCAATCCTCGCCCTCGGGTGGCTCGACGAATATGAACTTCTTCTTCCATTCATGGATGGAAGAAGGGATGGCTACCACGCCTGACCCAGCCATCCCACCCTTACGTTTTTTGAAGGAAAAATACACCCAGCTCGGCTCATCCTTGCTGGTGCCAGGGTGATTCTTATAACAGAGGAAGGAAACGAGGAGGGTCAAACTGAAGGGGATGTTTTCGAGTTTCAATCGAACTAGAAACCCGAGGTGGATTCTCCACGAGTTCGGCGCTAGCTGGCCAAGGGCAAGATAGAAGCAACGAAGCACCCCACATACCTCGGTTGAGAAGGGCATGCGCATTTCAGCCCAGAATGCTTCCAAATACAAGGCAATCTCCTTGCCCTGTACCTGGTCCCCCCGCTCACCCTCTCTAGCTAAGCGAAGCGAATAGTTGGAGGGAATATGAATTCGAGCCCGAATCTCGGTAAGCTCGTCCATATTCATCAAGACGGAGGGCGCATCACGAACGTTTCCGATGTGAACCTTAGGGGCCCTTTTCGCCGCCCGATGGCGAATGACACGGGCAGCCCTGGCTCTAGGGGGCGATCCCGACACAGATGATGCAGCAGAAGAACCCTCTCGGCTATCTGAATCCGAAGGGGAGGAAGACCCGCTGGACTTGGCTCCAACAACTGTAGCTTCATCGTCCGACTCTACCCTACCTACCTCTATAAACTCCTCAGACGAAGACATCTAACCTGATTCAATGGAATGGGTTCGCCGAGAAAATATCATAGGTGATCCGATCTAAAGGGAAGGAGTGCCGGGAAATCTTTGACAACGAGAGTGAATTAGGGTAAAAGTGTTAGCCCTAAGAAAGTCCCCTCCTATTTATACACCCCAAAGAAAGCATCCAATGGTCATGATTGATCCCGCCAAAACGAAATGTCGCTCCTAACGACCGGCGTAGCTCCACATGGCGATCGGTCATTGGGGGTGTCTTTTCGACTGCAGGAGTCAGGTACAGCCTGTCACTTCCGCCAACCGACGCCCGACACGTGGCCCGTATCCCAACTGGCGATTGGCTGGAACGATGCCCCCTCTTTAAAGCGTGATCATTTCATTGATCCGTTGACGTCATCGAGGATACGTGCGAAGATTTAGGCGAACGACGAGGCGACACGTGAGCCCAAAGATTGAAATGACGTAACCACCAAACACCATGCCATTCCCGAGCAATCCGTATTATGATTCCTTGGCGCCAAAATGAGCAAAAGAAAAACCGAGCAGGCCACTCTCGACCCGATCAATGAATAGGTCGGAACGAGAGTGGGGGGATAATGATGATGCTCACAAGTGGTGTCTCCTCAGATTATGACACGTGGCAGATGACGTGTCCCGAACGTTACGGGGGTGGAATAAATGAGTTGCATCGGGGACGTTCCTCGGGACCCTTTCTCGAGGAATGTATCCGAACTTTCGGGAGACCTCCCTGAAGAAATTCCACCTTCACCTAGGAAACTACCAATGGCTCGTCTCCGAGCTTTCTCAGTCTCCTCGCTCGCCTCCGAGCTTTCTGACGTGCCGAGCTTCCTCGGCCTCCAGACTCGCCTCCAAGCCTTCTGACGTGTCGAGTTTCCTCAGCCTCCGGGCTCACCTCCGAGCCGTCTTATGTACCGAGCTTCCTCGGCCTCCCGCTCGTCTCCGAGCTCCTCACATACCAAGCTACCTCGGTTACCTCCGATCAACCGAGAATGGAACCCAAGCACCCCCGCAACGGCTCCGCGTATATCGCCAAAGCGAGATATCCACCGCTCCACGTCCCGCGTTTTATGCTGGCGCATCCCCCCCATTAATGAGCATATCCCGTCATTAATGGAGAGATCCCGTCATTCATGCAGGTGTAACGTGAGAACGTAACTGAAGGTCAAGAACTCACACCCACTCGCTCCATGCGACCACTATAAAAAAATCCCTCTCAGACGACTCAGGTAACTCGAATTTATTCCAATACGTCGCTACTCTGCGCATATACCTCAGCTCTAACTTGATCGTCGGAGGGTCCTACGGTGGTCACCCACCCCGGGACTTCTTTGCAGGTAGCTCAGCGTCCAACACCAACCCATTGAGATCCACACACTCAACAACCTCCAAAAAAGTCTCAGCCGTCAAAGACCGCCATCGCAGGATCGACGGAGAACAACATCTGAAGGAGATCTGAAGCTCTATCAGTAGACAAAAAATGGTGGAGGATAATGTAACACCCAGCCCTTTTTATACCAATAATCGTGTTTCTCGTTAACTTATAAGATTTTACTTTATTTATAATTATTTATTAGTTTATTTATTTTAAAACTTCTTTTTAAACCCAAACCCAAACTATATTTTATTTCCTCAGCCCAAACACTTAATTTCCCCGGCCAATCTTCTCAGCCCAAGCAAACCAATAAAAGGAAATTTATTTTAACGCAGCCCACTCCTTTTTCTTTATCAAATATCCTTCAGCCCGGCCTTTCTAATTTCCTCATTCTTTTAACTTATTTTCTTTCCGGCCCAGTCCACTTCCCCAGCAGCCCGCTTCACTTTCAACCCGCGCCCGTTTGCTCGACCCGACCCGCTTCTCTTTCTTCCCAACGGCTACCCCCCAATTTCCCACTCCCTGTCCCTCGCGCTTCCGCCTCCTCCGCCCACGCCCGTGCCCTTGCCCACGACACGCACGTTCCCCTATGACCTGCTCCCCCAACGTTCACTCCTCCTTACCTCCCTCACACCCTCTTCCTCATCTCGCTCTCTCTCCCTCGTTCTTCTTCCTTCTCGAAACTCACCTGCACCCCACTCCCCCGACGTCGACGACTGCAGCCACCTCGTCCCCTCACCGTCGCTCACCTCCTCCCCGCCTTCATTCTTTCCACCTTCTCTCTCTCCCTCCACCATCACCCGCAACTGACCACCCTTGCACCCATCGCCCCCGGCACCTCCACAGAACCCCTGCACACACCGAGCTCCCTGCACCCATCTCGACCCCCACCTACCTTTCGCCGGCGAGCCTCCTCTCACCGGGACCGCCTCGTCGACACCCTACGTCGTCATCATCATCACCGTCGCCATCATACTCTCTCTCGATCACTCTCTCTCTCCTTCTCTCTCCATTCCTCTGTTCTCTCTCTCTCTCTCACTATATTTCTCTCTCTCTTTCTCAATCTCTCTCTCTTTTACCTCTCATCTCACTCTTTCACTCTCTGTCTCTATCTCCTCCACTCTCTCTTTCCCGCTGTCCTCTCTCTCTCACTCTCTGAAATCTCTTTCTCTCTACACTTCTCTCTCTCTCTCAACACTCCTCTCTCTCTATATCTCTTCCTCACTCTCTATTGATCTCTCTTAAACCCTAGCCGACGAAGTCATCTCCCCGCTACACCACTGCCCTCCATATCGACTACCAACGGCAAGAGCCCCAAGCTCCACGTCAAGCCGAGGCCAAACCGCAGTTGAGGCCAAACCCTTGCCGTTGTTGCCGCGTGTGTCGTGCCCGTGCGTACCGTGCCAGCAATTCATCGTCTCCAGGCAAGTTCTCTACTTGCTACATGCTACTTTATGATAATTACAAATTACAATCATGTATATCCCATGTTTTACTTTTCTGTTAAATATTACGTCGCAACTGTTCGATGCATGTTCTCAATGGAAATCATCATTTAATTTGGCGGAACTCAATTGTATAATATGGCCCATATGGCAGTGAATCTAGTGTGTGAATTTCGTTGGAAAATATTACCGTTAATGACTAAAACGACTACCCCCAAGTTTACCCGTAAAACTGGAAATTTCTTGTACCTGAACACCGTTAAAATTATCATAAATTATTTACATATTGTAATGATGTGTTCGAGGGCTCAAATCGAAGCCGACTCGACGAACTATAACCTTATGCAAGTTTCTAAATATTTCTGTACTTAAACTATGACCATATTTGGATCGGAGTGCGACTCTAGACTGCGGTCCAGAGCGACTCTATTTACTGTGTGCTGTCCCGCAATGAGCACCACCCTGTTTCCTTAACTCGTAGGTTACGGAACTCCACTGTTTATTATAGGTGAATCCGTTAGCTAGATAACACAAGTGGTTTCATCCTATTTCGTTATCGTTTGTTATTTAATCTGCAATTTAAAAGATGTGGACGTATAACAGTCCCAACAGAATCAGAATTGACATACTGGTATTGAACTGTATATATCTCCTGACGTACAGATGCGATTGAAGATCCGTCTATTGCGTTGAAAATATTACTGAAAACCCTATATTTCATTAAACTGTAGCATCGCTAAAATATGATCCCAACTAGGATTAAAATGCGTTGCGAAACGGACTTCCGATTCTGAAACCGGATTTCCAGCCGTGAACGCTTAAAATGAAATGGCTATAATTAATGATCCTGGAACCCGAATGGCATGAAACCAAATTCGCTGGATAGATAACTGAACATACTATTTATTCCCCGTTCATCATTTCACTAAACTATAACCGTATGATTTATGATAGATTATGCAAGTGGTAGATTATTGATTCATGACACCCTAATCATGCTTTACATACTGTTTACGCATCATATCATATACATGTCACTGCATTGATAACCTAGTGATAACGTGCATTACCCAGTGTTAGGTATTAGCGATGATTGTGGCAAGTACGTTAGTGTTCGCGTATAAGTGAATAAGTGAAAGTGATACGTACTTGTACACAATCAGTGAACCTTATGATTCTTTTGCATTGTCGACGTCTGTGGGACGCGTGTACGTGTGACTATAAGTGGTATGGAACACTTATGGAAGCTCTTGCACGGGTGTCACAGATAAGGCACCAGACACTGCCATTTATCTTAGGTATTAGTCGGGACGTACTTGATGGAGGTCCTGCCTCCAGTTCTCGCGCAGACTTGTCACAGACCGATTGGTATTTGAGGTTATGGTTAGCGTTTGATGTAGACCACGGGGTGTGGGATAGTTTGAGTGTGAGTTCAACAGAATCTCGGGAGTCCCTTGCCGGCTTATATATATGGAGATATATGGAGATTTACAGGGTACATGATTATTACCGTGAGTTACATGTTGGGCCCGTGGTCCCTTGCCCTTGGGTGGAGGACACTCGCGAGTGGTTGACTCTCACACTTGGACTGACGATAGGCTTAGCGACCTGTGCAATAAGACTTAGAGACTGATAGGGATGATAGCATCGATATACATACTTACTGTGTTGACATACTTGGCATATCATTTTACTGTTTTACTGTTCCACTGCAATGATAACTGCATGTTCATACCTATACCGTCATTGATTTACTGTCATATATATTTATTATCATTGTTAGAGTTGTCACATGGATTTATATATTATATTGCTATTGTGTCGCTCTGACGACCTGAGTATGCATGCTCAGTGTGAGGAGAAGATTTAGCCTGGACCAGGACTAGACGTACATCACGGACAACTTGATTAGCTATCCAGGGTTATACCTTTTGTTTCTCATCAGGTCAGTTCTTTATATTGTTTTGTTCAGTTACTGAAATTCTCATTACCTACGCATTATTTACTGTTTACCATGTAAAGCTAGAAGCTGAAGTGTGACTACGGCAGGACATTTTCTTGACCGTAGGAGCATGGCTGGCCTTGTCAACCCCTCGTATTTCCGTATTTTGGGAAGCGGGGCGTGACAGATAAGATAAGAATGAAGAAGTTTAGTGGTCATAATTATGGTTGGTGGCGCATGCAGATGGAGGACTATCTATACTAGAAGGATTTGTATCCGTTAACATCTGTATCACATGATTCTCAGTTTTGATTATTTAGTTCAAAACTTTATTTAAATTAATTCATAAATTACTGGTGACGTTTCCAAGTATTTTATTCTTGAGTACAACTTGCACAATATATCAAATATTAAGCAAGATTGTCTATAATGTGATATGCACTCAAAACGATGATATGGCATGAAGACTTGATGCAATCGATAATGTGTTGCAAACCTAATCAAGATACAATGATGTCTCGACATAATGATTCAAGGAAATGAAGATAAAAAAGAACCAAGATGAAGATAGAAAATGTAAGTGTTATACATATGTTTAGTGATGATCTCATGAGGTTAGAAACCACATTTCAACATGTTTTCTATGCTCCAAACGTCTTTCTCTAATTTAAAGACGTCTAATCTATCTGTTGGAATTCAAACTGCCAAGTTTCAAAAACAGATATTCATTCATGTTAGAACACAGACGTCTGTATCATAATTTTTTGAACCGGTTTATCAAATGCTGGATATATCAAATACTCAGTTTATCAAATATTGGATATATCTTAGTTTATCAAATACTGGATATATCTCTCAGAGACGAGTCACCAGATGTCTGCTGAAGATTTTTTTGATCTCTAGATGTCTCCAACAGACGTCTGCTGAAGGAATTTGTCTATTGATAAACGTCTCCTATAGACGTCTTCACGGGCAGTTTTTTGTGGTTAATTCAAATTCAAATTTCGAATTGAAGGGACATTTATGCCATTATAAATTCTAACTTTCTTCAACAGTCATTAACTATTTTATGACAATTTTTGGCAGTTATGGGCAGTTGGAATAACTTCTCATTCGATCCTTATATAAACCCATAAGATCTTACATTTTTTATTAACCATTCATTGCAAATCCTTGTGTGATATTTTCTTCTTCTTCTACTTATGCTTTCACTTGCCTTAAACATTTTCCATTTCTACAAAGCCAAAACCTGATAAGTTCTCAAATCAATCCTTGTGCAACACTGGTTATATCTATTGAGGTCATAGGATTGAGAGTGAATAAATTTGTCATTTTTAAAACGATTGTAAATACACGAGAGAGGGTGTCTCTTAACCCTCGAGAAAGGGTGTTTCTCAACCCACGAGGGGGTGCCTCTCATTGCTTGAATTGTGTGGATTTGGAGTAGAAAAAGAGATCTTCCTAAAGAGACGTGGATTAGAGAGAAAAGTGATGCATTTCTAGAGAATCACATGCTAAAGAGGAAGAAGACTTGTTTTCTAAGAATCACAAGTTCAAGAGAGTAATTCTTGTGAAGAGGGATTTTTGTTCTTCACATCCTTGTGAGGAGGGATTCGTGTTCTTCCCAGCCATAGTGCGGAAATTCTAAGAAGGTTTCTTAGACGAAGACTAGCCACAGGAGCTTGGTGAACCCTAATCAACTAATCTCTGTGTTTGCATTGCTTTGACTTTATTTACTTTTGCTGTCATTGTGTTGATTACCGTATTAAGTTTCATTGTTTTAACTTGTTTAAATCATTTCCGCAGAAACTTGGTAATCATTTAAAATATAGTAATTAAGTTTTAAAATTTGCCATAGGACATGTAGTTACCTTATTCATCCCCCTTCTAAGGTATTTTCAGTATCTTCCATTGTTGGACGAAAAGCCCGAAAAGATGTCTGATGAGGCGTGGAATTTGCTGGATAGGAAAGCCCTGGCGATGATTAGGTTATCGTTGACTCCGCAAGTGGCTTTCAATATCTCAAAGGAGAAAACAACCACGGGGTTAATGAAGACATTAGCAAATTTGTATGAGAAGCCTTCAATATCGAACAAGATATTTCTGATGAAAAAGCTTTTCAATATGAAAATGGCAGAGAACGGTTTGGTGGCAGATCATCTGAACGAATTCAACAGCGTGACAAGATAACTCAAATCGGTTTCAATCGTATTTGAAGATGAGATTCGATTCCTTTTATATCTTTGTTCATTGCCGGAGGGTTGGGAAAATCTCATGATGGCGGTCAGCAACTCGATCATAGGGACTAGTGTTTAATGGTACGGTGAGTTGCATATTAAACGATGAGATGATAAGAAAGGCCGTGATTGGGAGTTTGGGAACTTCTGCACTCTCAGTGGAGAATCGTGGTAGATCAATAGAAAGAGGAAAAGGGAAGAAGGGAAGATCAAAAAGCCTATGAAAATCAAAAGGTAAGATCCAAGGCGACTATTGGAACCGCGGAATGAAGGGCCACAGAAAAAACAAATGTAGACTCTTAAAGAAAGACTCAGATAAGAGGTACATATGGTGTCTACATATGAACAAGGGGAACATGGGCTTTGTTTATCGGCGAACGAGAGCACAAATGCGGATACCTGGTTTCTAGATTTGGAGGAATCCTTTCACTGCACTTCAGGTCGGCATCACTTTAGTCAGTATGTTCAAGGGGATCTTTGACATATGACGGTGGGAAACGGTCGGCCGTGTAAGATCGTTAGAAAAGGGACAATTATTTTGCAACCATAAGGAGGAGATCAAATAAAGCTAAAGAACGCAAGACATATACCGGATCTGAAGAAAACCTTAATTTTTATAAGTCAGCTGGACAATGAAGATTATATTAAGGTGTTTGGGAATTCACAGTGGAAAATTTCTAAAAGATCGTTGGTGGTCATAAGAGGAAAGTTGAGAGGTTCGTTGTATTCCTTCAGTGGGAGCAGTGGCAGTTCAATTGCACTGGAGACAGGTTCAGAAGCAGATTCTGAGACTTCGTTGTGGCATAAAAGATTGGGGCATTTTAGTGAGAAGAATATGAAGATTCTTCAGGGTGGGGGGCTTCTTTCTTAGCCGAAGAAGGTAGAGATGGGGCTATATGAGAGTTGAGTTTGTGGGAAGTAAAGCGTACTCAGATTTCAGATTGGAGATATAGAAGACCAAGAAGTTAGAGTTGGTGCATACGGATTGTATGGGGACCGGCCTTGGTGGAGTCTTATGATGCGAATCGGTACTTCGTAACATTCATTAATGATGCAAGCCGGAAGACTTGGGTGTATGCAATGAATAATAACTCCGATGTGTTCGGTTTCTTTAAACACTGGATTGCACAGGTGGAGAACCAAACAAGGATGAAGGTTAAATGCCTCAAATTCGACAATGGCGGAGAATATTGCACACAAGAATTCAAGAGGTTTTACTCACAAAAAGGTATACATTGGTTGAAGACGGTACCGGAGACACCGCAATAGAACGACATCACTAAAAGGATGAACATGACAATTCTAGAGCGGATGAGAAGCATGACCTTGGATGCGGATGTGCCAAAATTCCTATAGGCAACAGTTGTTGATGCTTTCGTGTATCTGATCAATAGAAGCCTGGCAAGTGCGCTCGATGGAGGAATTCCGGAAGAAATTTGGTCAGGTAAACCGGTTAATTATTCACACCTAAAAGTGTTTAGTTGCATTGCGTATTTGCTTATAGATAAGGAGGAAAGGAGTAAGCTCGACTCCAAGTTTAGGAAGTATGCATTCATCGAGTATGAAGGATATAAGTTCGGATATCGGCCGTGGGATTACTCAAGCAAGAAGGTAATATGAAGCCGGAACGTCATCTTTGATGAGCAATACTTGTATAAAAAAGCAAAGCAAGCCAAGGAACAGTGTCTGAGCATGTCGAGTTAGATGGAACTCAGGAGAGCAGTCAGGTGCATACAAGTGGAGATCAAAATATAGAGGAGATGAGCATTGAGGTGCAGAATCAGGTTCAAAAACAGGTTGAAGATCAAGTTCAGCAACCAGATGTAACAATTCTGAGAAGATCTACATAAGAGAAGAAGATATTTGAAATATTGGTTACCGACTTCATTTTGTACACAGATTCGGGAGGAGAGCCTAAATCCCTTATAGAAGCGACGCAAGACAGTACTAGCAAGCAGTGGGAGCAAACTATGAATAAAGAAATGGATTCTTTGAAGAAGAACCGTATATGGGATCTAGTGAAACTACCCAAGGGTCGAAAGGCGTTGTTGAATAGGTGGGTGTACAAGATCAAGGATGAGGCTGATGGCATGAAGCGGTACAAGGCTCGCTTGGAGTCAAGGGATATATGCAACAGCATAGGATAGAATATCAAAAGATCTTTTCCCCGGTGGTGAAGATGACTTCAATTCGGGTGATACTCAGTATCGTGGCGATGGAGGATTTGCACTTAGAGCAGCTAAATGTGAAAATGACGTTCCTTCATGGAGATTTGAAGAAGAAGATCTATATGATGCAGCCACCGGGATACGAGGTGAAAAGGAAAGAGAACATGGTTTGTAGACCGCGAAAAAGTTTGTATGACCTCAAGCAAGCTCCAAGACAGTGGTATCTCAAATTCGATCAGTTCATGTTGGAGACAGGATTTGCGAGATGTGATTTCGATCACTGCGAGTATGTACAGACTATTAAGGATGTCAATTACATTATTTTGTCACTCTACGTGAATGATATGTTGGTAGCGGGTCCGAATTTCTATAAAATTCAAAATCTGAAGAAGATGATGGCTGATAAATTCTCCATGAAAGATTTCGGAGTAGCCAAGTAAATTCTGGGTATGAAGACTATGAGAGATAGACAGCAATGAAAACTATGGTTATCATAAATAGACTATGTGTAAAAGGTTTTGAAGCAATTCAATATGGACAAATCAAAATCGGTGAGTACGTCTTTAGCGAAGCACTTCAAACTCAGTAAAGAGTTGTGCTCGACAACTCAAGAGCAGAAGGATGACATGGCAAAAGTATCATATGCATTTGCGGTGGGGAGTTTGATGTATGCAATGGTGAGTATGTGACCAGATATTGCACATGCAGTGAAAGTTGTAAGCAAGTACATGCAAAACTCGGGGAAGGAGCATTGGAATGCGGTGAAGTGGATATTGAGATATTTCAGGGGAACATCCAGTCATTGTTTATGCTTCAGTGTAACGACTCTGAAATCCCTATACAAATGTAAGTTGTTCAATATATAAAAAGGGTATTTCAGCCTGACTAGGAGTTATAAGTTAATATTGTCCAATAAAAGCAAGAAACAACTTGTAACTCACTGGTTAAATCTTTACACTGCTGTGACATAGCCTGTGTGTTCAATTTCCATCAGTCCTAATTATTTTTAATATTTTTTCTTTTAACTTTTCGGAAGCCCAAGAGTTGCACATGCAATACATGGAGAATCGAAAAGTTTTAGAAAAATCAAAAGGGATAAATGAGGAGTTAACACAGAATATACCACATGGCACAAAACTCGAGCCACGTGGCTCTCATCCAACCGCCGAAAACTCCCCCCAGCCGCTACCAGCGGCCAAGATGAGCCCAAACCCCTCCATCTTTTGCCCATACACCCCTTCAGCCCCCTCTACTCCACTTTATTATTTGATTTCTCTGCAATTAAACAGAGAGCACTCCACCCCTTTATCTACTCATTTACGCGCTCTTTATTTAAATTTTTAATTCACCATATACCTATATTCATCCCTATAAATACCACACTATTCCCTAGTTCTCCCTTATTCTGAAAATTTCTCATAAAAATTCTCTAAGTTCAAGAAAGGTTAAGGCCAGTCAAGTGGAGTTAGCAATCAAGGTTCGTTCCATCGAATACCGAAACCACTCTCGACGCTACCACGATCTCCAAAAGCTTCCCCTCCCTCTTTTCCTCTCCTATCAACACTCTAAAACCCTAAGTCCCTTCCTCTCTTTTTTTTTCATCTCAAACTAATCTCTAAAACAATATCGACACAAAGTGGAGTTCACCATTTATTTTTTTTCTTCAAAGAACTTTTGTCGCCTTTGCTATGTTTAAAATTTTACTCTAAGTCTCTAATATCACCTTCACATATTATTCACAACTTTTACCTTTTCATGTAATTAGAATTTCATATGATATAAGCATATAATGAACTTTTTCATATAAATACCATGCACTTTAAATACAACCCTTTTAATCGATAACTAACATACATCCCCCTAGAAAACTTACGGGGTAATGACCTATCCCATCACATACATTATGGTTTCATAGCACGATCATACTTGTAGCGTTGTTTTAAAAGAAATCAATTTTCAAGAAAATATAATCACTTTATAAAAATACGTTTTTAATCGATATTTTACATCCTTTTGCAACTAAGCATCTACAACTCTTTTTAGGGGACCTACTTATGGATGGTGTAGATTATCGCATGTTCTTGAGATAGTAAAGCAAGATGCAGAGCTCCTTACGGAGAATTCGGTTTCGAAAGGAATATGAATACGATTTAATGAAATACGACTTTTTAAAACAAATTAAATTTTGGAAAATTAAATATAAATTATAAATCCGTATTTTCAATAAAAACAAATTGTAAAAATCATATTTTAAAATCAAAAGATTAAAATTTTAATAAAATACGACCAAGTTCCTAAAATAGTAGTTTTCAGAAAAATACCATAAACTTTTAAAAGCTAAGTTTCATCACTAAAATACCACCTAAAATAAAATACATCTTTATACAAACTCTTAATATTATAAATCACCCTTAAGGTTTATTTTTAAACAATATTAAAGTATTTGTCATAAAACTCTCTCGATAAATGCAAACAATGTAAACAAACAAGAATAAATCTTTAAGGACTCTAGATTAATATAGGTTTAAGCGATATCATTTCTCTTAAGCCCCAGGAAGCCGTAGAAAGTGAGTGGTTGCCCACTCATGTTAGGCAACATTGCAAATTAACGGAGTCATCAATGGCAATTGTCTTGAAAAAAAATATAAATCCTGCCGTCCATATGTAGCAGTTGTCTGATTACTCCCGAACTTAAGAATTTCAACAGTTAAATCCATTCATAAGAAATGTCTATAATTCGAATACAAACTTGAACTTAAACTCGACTTGAATCCAAACTCAAACCCAAACTTGAACACTCGATCATGAATCTGAACACTTGAACTCGAGTATCTAAAACTTGAACTTGAATACTTGATTTGATCGAACCATGAATATAACTTGATATGAACTGGACATGAATACCCGAATACATGATTACAACTTGAACATGAACTTGTACTCTTTTATTCATGGATTCGGTTAATACCTGTTAATTTGAACTATACACTACAATACGCGGGGATAAAGAGGTAGATTGGTACAGACGTATATCATGGTACGAGAGATCACTTTAAAAGACATCTACATGAATTCACATGCCGTTGTCTCGTGGGTTATGATGGGGCCTTATACTATATGTTACTATAGTCCACGGGGTAAGATGTACTCCTCTCGTATATATGAATACTTTATTTATTAAACTACATACAATCACGTTAGAATAAAAATCTTATACTTGTAAATGATGATGCTTAAATACTCTCATATATAACTTTACATGTTCACTCTTACTTGATGTCTATTCATTTTATATACCACCAGTCATCTTCATTTGCTTCTTTTAGGGACTTACCGAGCGCTAGTTTGCTGACGACATTCTTCTCTGTTTCTTTCTTTGGAATGTTCGTCAGGAGGACCGGACACTAAGGAGATAGAGCCAAACCCGGAGGACTTAGACCAGTTTGCTGCTTGGCCTGATTACGAGCTCCTGCCTGTACTTACTTTCAGTATGTCATTGTTTAGGCATTTGTTTTTGTCATTATATATTTTTATTCCAGATAGTTGTAATTAAAATTGAATGTAAATAAAATTGTTGTTTAATTTTATTACTCTTATTATTCTTGTACATTGATATATTGCTTAATTACGCTTAACGTATTCTCATAGTAAATACGTTGCAGGCTTACCACGTCACCGTTTCTGTCTACTGGGAAACATGGCGTGGCCTTCGGGGATGACTCTCTCAATGTGTAAGGTTACGTTGATGCGGACTACTCAGGTAATCGAGATAGTACGAAAAGCACAACGGGGTACGTATTCACGGTTGAGGGAACAACAGTCAGTTGGGTCTCTTAGTTGCAAAAGCATGTAGTATTGTCAACAACGGATGCCGAATATGTGGCTATTACGGAATCCAGCAAGGAGATGATATGGTTACAAGAATTACTCGAGAAATTGGGTAAGAAACAAGATTTTAATACCTTATGGAGCGACAGTCAAAATGCGATACAATTGGCTAAAAACACTGCATATCACTCTCGGACGAAGCACGTCAAGATGTGGTACCATTTCATACGCATAGCGTTGGAAGATGGCGACTTGACACTGCAGAAGATCGCGGAAGAAAAGAATCTGGCGGATATATTCACTAAGGTCGTAGACAGAGATAAGCTGGATCTTTATTGCAGGTTGGTGACCCTCTCCATGAAAATTTGATAAGGAGAGAGCAGATAGCGGAATCGTGTAAAGTATATTAGTTTGGGAGTCAAGGCGGAAGAATATCCAATTTAGAGAATGTTACAATTATGAAGAATTCTTCCGCAGACGTCTGAAGAAGGGGGTTCAGAGTCTGGTCGTGCACCAAGAATCTTGTCAAAAGAACTGAGCAACGACAAACATCTGAAAGAAAGGATGTAGATGTTTGGAGAAGATCCTTAGCCAACAACAGAGCGAATCCAGACTTCTATGGCAGACGTCTAAAGAAGTATGAAGCCCACTCCAGAGCGTAGGAAGTAATCTGACCAAGACGTGCAAATGTCTGCCCAAGGAGCGTAGGAAGTAATCTGACCAATACTTTTTCAGACGTCTGTCATCGGGATATCTGGGCGAACCGAATATTTTAAATTTAGGTTTATCTCTTATTTTAAATAGGATTAGGGCTTGCCTAGGACAGTCGGCCCTATGCCACTTGATGAACACAGGCCAATCCTCACCCTCCGGTAGCCCGACGAAGACAAACTTCTCCTTCCATTCGTGGATGGATGAAGGGATAACCACTACCCCCGACCCGGCCACCCTACCATTATGTTTTTTGAATGAAAGGTACACCCAGCTCGGTTCGTCCTTACTGGTACCAGGGTGATTTTTATAGCAAAGAAAAGAAAGGAGGAGGCTCAAATCAAAGGGGATTCGATCAATCTTCAGCCGGACTAGAAAGCCGAGGAGGATTCTCCATGAATTCGGCACTGGCTGGCCCGGAGAGAGACGGAAACAATGGAGCACGGCATAAACTTCAGGTGAGAAGGGCAGATGCATCCCAGCCCGAAAGGCTTCTAAGTACAGGGCAATCTCTTTGCCCTGCACCTGGTCTTACCGCTCGCCCTCCCTGGCCAAACGGAGTGAATAGCCAGAGGGGATATAGAAACAAGCCCGGATGTCGGAAAGCTCATCCAGACGATTCAAAACCGAGGGCGCATTGCGAGTATTCCCGATGCGCACCTTGGGGACTCTCTTTGCCCCTCAACGATGAGGGACAAGGGCGTCGTTCCCCCTAGGGGGAGAGCACGACAAAGAAGATGAAGAAGAAGAAGAACTCTCTCTGCTATCGGAAGCCGAGGAGGATGAAGACCCATTGGACTCAGCTTCAGAAGCTGAAGCCTCATCGCCCGACTCAACCCCTACCACATCAATAGATACTTCGGAGGAAGATATCTAACCTGATTCAAGAAAGGATTGGCCGTGGAAAGTTTTTTTAGCTAAAGTTCTGATCTAAGCGGATGTGCGTCTGGCAATCTTCAGACAACAAGAGACGATTAGGGCAAAGTGTTTACCATGGGATGCCCCCTCCCCTATTTATACATTTAGCGAGAAGGCATCCAACGGCCCAAATCCGTTCCCGCTGAAACGAAGCATCACACCTAGCGGCAACTGGGACTCCACGTGGCGAATGTCCATTGGGCACGTCCCCTCACACCAGGATTTGGGTGAAATCCCCTCACGTCCCGCCACCCGGTGGGGGACACGTAGCGCGTAGTCTGACCGTCTGAGTGAGCGAAACGACGCCCCCTTTTAAAGCGCAATCATTTCACTGATCCGCTGACATCACCAAAGATACGCGCAGGAATTAAAGCATTTCATGAGCCGCCGCCTGGACCCAGGACCCGAGAGGATTAGCCGCCAAATGCCGCATCTTCCTCGGACAACCCGTTGCGGGGAAATCTTAGGCTGAATCGTTAAAAACCGGGTTTACCACTCTCGACCTGACCCATAAATAGATTAGGGCGAGAGTGGAGGGCTAATGATGAGGCTCGCAGAAAGGAACCCTCAGATTTACGACATGTAGCAGATGCCGTATCGTCCACATACGCCAACTAGATTCCTGGGGGCTACGGAGCTAGAATAAGTATGATGCATCGGGGAAATTTCTCGGCGCCTCGCCTCCGAGGTTGCAACCGACCTTTTAGAAGACCTCCCCGGAGTACGTTCCCTCTTCGGGTGACCGCCAGCTAGTAGCTTGTCTCCGAGCTATCCTATAGTTGAGATTTCTCAGCGTCCCTGCTTGGCCGGGAGTACGAAGCCCGAGCGCCCCTGTGTATCTCGCCATGACGAGATCTCCGCCACTCCACGTCCCGCATCTCACGCTAGCGTATCTCGCCATTAATGAGCTTATCCTGCCATCAATGCGAACGTGATGTAGGGACGTAACGGACGGCGAGAATCTCGCATCAGCTCGTTCCGTGCGACCGTTATATAAACCCCCTCCTCCAGATGATTCAGGTAACTCGAACGGATTCCACTACGCCTCTATCTTGCATTTATTGCTCGGTACTTATTTGATCGTCGGAGGGTCCTACGGTGGTTACTCACCCCGGTACTTTCCTTGCAGGTAGCTCGGCGTCAACGACAACCCATTAAGATCCACACATTCAATCTTTACTCCCAATCTCAACCGTTCAGAACCGCTTGCAGCCAGATCGATGGAGGACAACTACTGAGAGAGATTTGTACCTCCATAAAAAAGCTTTCATTTTCTTTCACCAAGGATTAAAGACCATTGAAGATCACTTTGGTTTCTCCTCTCTGAACACACACTCTCTTTACTTCCCTGAAATTTGATTTCAGAAGCTGTACTCCTTCACCTTAAACAAGACGGTAAGCAATCGACAAGCCTGATTTTCCATACATTCTATTCGAACTCTTACTATTTGATTCCATACAAAGTAATTAGTTTGCTTTTATGCTATCGGATTGGAATGGGCGGGTTTAGGAATTCTACTGGAGACCTCGAGTGGATTGAATGTAGTAGAAGTCCCATAATTTTCTCCAAGATGTAGCGTGTTGACTAATAACCACTAATAACCGATTACTTCTTTTAATTTGTAAATATTGTATATTTGATTCTATCCATAAACTTAATTTTTTCCTATGAGTTTCCATAGTATAGTAAGAACTTCAATTTTTTTATTTTTCATATGTTATGATATGAATATACTATCTCGTTCGTTATGTATGGGTGATAGGATTCTATAGAGCCAAGTCAATTGATAAAACATTATTATTGGCATGCATCGAGCAGGAATTGAACCGGTCAATTATGAGTTGTGTGTTTTCTCTCTGAGCAGGAATCGACATGGTGACCCTCTGCACCAGAGAAAGATGCCAAGAGAGAAACTCTCTAATTTTATTAAACCAAAGAGTTACAATAAGTTCTCTTACATAAGAATAAACTACTCATAAGCCTAATAGGACTCAAATAAAATGAAATATAAATTTTTTAATCTACCTTACCAAACTAAATAAGTTATTCTCCTAAAAGAGACTAAATAAAATATATTCTAAAATTAACAAATAATTAACTAAATTTAATATGCCCAAAACAACAACAACAACAACTGAGCCTTTTATCCCAAGTATATGGGGTAGGCTACATGAACCAACATGAGAATTACGCCGGGTCCAACACATGAATCCTCTGCCTCCACTCACTCCTATCAAACAATATACTTTTCATTGAGGCCTTTGACAACCATATGTTCCTGCCAAATTTTTTGGCTAAGAGCTATTTGTTCCTTTATAAAAAAAGGGGGAGAGAAAAGAAAGAGGAAAAGAATCCTCATAGTTTGGAATCACGTGTTAAACACGTGTGCGTTTAAGCACTGAAAATAAATAACTAAAGGCCAAACTGGCCTCATGTGTTAAACACGTGAGTGCTTATATGCAAAGCATATAAGCACTGAAAACAAATAACTAAGGGCCAAACTGGTCTCACGTGTTAAACACGTGAGCGCTCATATGCAAAACATATGAGCGCTGAACATAAATAACCAAAGGCCAAACAGACCTCACGTGTTAAACACGTGAGCGCTCATATGCAAAGCATATGAGCACTGAAAGTAAACATACTAAAATCCACATTAGGGGTTACGTGCTAAACGTGTGAGTTCTCTTGCCACATTCTTCGGCAGCACTCACATGCAAAGCATGTGAGCACCTCAATTTAAAATACTCCTATCTAATAGAATTAAATTCTATTTGGGAAATATTTTTTCTGATCTTTCTAATATGGAAAGATCTTTCTCTAACAGAGAATCTTAGATTTAAAATCCAATTGTGATAAAATATCACCAATTAAACCATTTGATAGAATTAAATTCTATGTGGGAAGTATTTTCCTGATCTTTCTCAAACTAAAAAGATTTCTCTGTTAAACAGATGACCCTTGGATCAAAAATCCAATGGTGATTATAAAACCACCCATTGATCATTTGATAGAATAAAATTCTATCTTAGAAAAATATATTCCTAATCTTGTTAAACTAACAAGATATTCATATGATAGAATAAAATTCTAATCTTATTAAACTAACAAGATATTCATATGATAAAATAAAATTCTAATCTTGTTAAACTAACAAGATATTTATATGATAGAATAAAATTCTATCTTAGAAAAATATTTCCTAATCTTGTAAAACAAACAAGAAATCTTCTCTGTTAAACAAAGAGTATTTGGATTAAAAATCCAACGGTGAATAAAATTCACCGATTGATCTAAAAGATCATTTTGATTGATTATAAAATTAATCATGATCTCTCAATAAGAGTTTTCCTCAACAAATTGATACCTTTCTTTCTCCTATAAATAGGAGCAAAGAGATGACAAAAAAGGGGAAGGGGAGGAGAGAAAAAATAAGGAGAGGAGACCCCCCCATAAGCTCCTGTAAAAATACAGAAGGTTCTAAAAACAACAGAGAATTTAATTCTCTCAAAGAAGAAGATCTCCCTCCTAAAAGCCCTAGGTAAAGAAAAAAGAAGAGATCAAAATATCTCATTTACCTATCATATCACATCTAAAGGTTTAACCCTTTTAAAAGAACTTAGTTCTCTCTCTGGATCTGAGATCCACAAGACAAGTCTCCCACAAGTTGAGAATTTAATTCTCATCGGGAAGATCTTATTCTTGAAAATCAAAGATTCAGAGGAGAACATGGATACAAGATCATGAAAAAACATGGAGTCTATAATGCTCCAGGAACTTAGTTCCTTCAAATCAGAATATGGAGTCCATAATACTTCAGGAACTTAGTTCCTTCAAATCAAGAACTTATTTCTTAAAGAACATGATCCATGATCCCAAAATAATGATCTTGGTGGTCGTTAATGGTCAAAATACCATTAATAGAGATTTAAGTTCTCTAAAAATATCAATAGAGATTAAATCTCTAAAACAACTTCTCGCCTCACGTGAAAAACACGAGAGCGCTCAATGCCAATGTCACGACCCGAAAGTACGGAACGTGACCGATACTTAGATTACGAAACGTCTAGAGGCGCAACGTAACCTAAATAAGCCGAAGCCCAGAAATCTAAACCATATAAAAGAAGAAGAAGTAAAAGAAAACATGAAGAAAAACAAGTTTAAAAGCATCAGCAAATTTTCCCAAAAATTTCGGCAGAGTCTCCTCTATAAAAACTAGCCCCAAACGGGTACAACAAGTACAATATACATAAACAATAAAAGCATCCCCAAACGGGAGCTAGCTCAACGCCAACAGGCGGAAACAACCACAACAAGCACAATAATATACAATGCCAAAGGGCGAGGCTCAAAACTCAAAAGAAAACAAATCCACCAAATCAGAATAATACACGCGACTCTAAGGTCGAAATAAATAAATGGTCCAGTAATCTATCAAATAATACAAGTTTGGTTGATGGAGATTTCTAGATACAAATGAAATAATAAAAATACAACGGCGGTCCAGATACAAATGAACCAACCTATCGTGCAATCACCCGGAAAGAAATGATGTGCCAGCAATCTGCCAAGGAACCCTGTACATCAACCTGTAATAAAATTTGGCACAACGGGGGTGAGTTGCCAACTCATGAGTAGAAGACATCTACGAAAAGAAATCGAATGCACGACGCTATCCTAGGTCATAATAATATACTAATCTACTACTAGTCATCAAGTAAGACATGATAATAAGCTACGTGTAAATGCAGATACTCCATGCTCATGTCAGTACCTCGAGTAATAATATATCATGTGAATGAATATGCATGCAATATGACTGTAAAACAATCAATCTTGAAATCTAGATGTATCTGTATAAAGAAGATCTTTAGCTTTTATCATGGTAAAGAGTGTATAGAAATCTGAAACATCAACGATGAAATCCATGAAAATCCGTGTCAAGCATCGACAAAAAACACGTAAATCTCAAATCTCAATACCTCATAATCTCAATGTCTCATAGTCTCAATATCTCGGGCTCCGTCAGTCCGGATCGGCCCATATCATCAAATCTCACGACAACGGTCGGTATCCTCCGGATATCCGCTGCGCCAGACATCACCGGTAGGTAGTCCTTCCCCTGCCAGGCTCATCGTCTACAACTCGATCTTCTTTCCCCGGGGTACCATACCGGGCCCACTATGTACCCGAGACGGTTCATCCACTCCTCGAATCGGGTCTCGAAATCCAACAGAAAACATGAAATCTCATGGTGGACGACACATACATCACGAGAAAACCGCACCTTATGTTTTAAAAAGAGAGGAGGAGAGAGAGAAGTTTTATATATTCTTGCGGTTTTCCCCAAAATCCAGAAATCTCATAGAAAACCAGAATCCCAAAATCATGAGTAAGTATATGATAAGTGTCGGCATATGCCCATAATACTGCATGATAATATGGAAATATGAATGCATGAAATGTCTAATTAATCAATGCCATGTCTATACTAACACCAGAGAGTAATCACAATATTATACCGATCTAGCTGTTTGCTGATTCTATCAATAAAAGATAATATGATCTAAAGTATACGTGACATAGCAATTACCGATGATGATGTGTGTGAGCCGGCAAATAAGTGCGCATGGAATATGCGCATCATCGGTAATGGTGCTGGTGTCCTAACAGGCAAGGTTTGATTCTGATTAAAGAAACATTTGTAAGAACATGCAACATTATGATTACAGTATGAATGTAAAGACAGATGTGCAGTAACAACTCATTTGATATACAAATACAACTACAACTATATGTCTCGAGCCTAACTAGTGTCCATCTAACCTCCTAAAGAATTAAACCTAAGAACTAGTCGATAAGAAATAAGGGTACACTTAAAGTCTGAGTCCATATCTCTAATAGTCAGCGATCCAGCTTCAATAGCGTCACGTACGTAGTACGGTTTCCTCGAAACAAGAGTGCGGATCAATCATCATATCTATGCTTCGTACGGTAACATCCATCGTACGGTATCCCAATATCGGGGTACGGGTCAAGTATCTCCTAGGTGTCTCATTATTCGTATAATATCATCATCAACACATGTCATGATCAAGGTGCTATACTGTAATCGCATACATCATTCATATATCATTGCCACATATATCATATTTTGATCAAGTCATATATGTCAAGTCGTGATTAAATCGCCTATAAGATATCGAAATCAAATTACACCTTTATGATATCGCAATCAAGTTACATCTATATGATGTTGTAATCAAGTCACACATATAACATATCAGAATATCAATCACATGTTACGGTTCGGGTGCTATTTTAGAGTCCCATGTACCTCTATATCATCACCACCCTTTATTATCTATATATACCTATTCATTATATCATTTTTGTAATGATCCGCTAACATCATAATACGACTGTATAGTCAAGAATCACGGCATCAAGCCCAGCTATACTGTTTCATTCCCGTGTATCATATCACATCATTATATCCCATATACGTGTTGTGTGTGTGTGTGTGTGTGTGTGTGTGTGTACCTACACCTAGTCCTATATATATATACACACACATACATGTATACACCACATCGAGTTTCAGTATGCGTGTGTGTGTATCTACCTGAAACCTACAAATCTCTTCCAAGGTATTCATCCTCTGGTATGGTCTTCCTAAATCAGTCTAGTCCAGCCTAGGGTCATTACTAGGGTCCTACTTATTAAGAATCTAGGGCCACATCTGGCTTCCTAATGTCAATAAGTACCGTTCCTATTCTACGTGCGGGTGTGCTAAACGCCATCCACCCGACTTTCCCCCGTAGATATTCATCTACTCACCTGGTCCTTGTCTGCCGAAGACGGTGTCGCCATCATCTTCTTCATCGACCGCAGTCCACGTGAGGGGTACCTATACGCAAACATATATATAGTATCGTAAACTGAATCACATGCAAAAGTCAAAACGACGCACGGAACAAGCATAGGTTAAAACCTATGTCCCGTTCACGCAAAAGAACCAAATATGGCTCGATATCGGCGTACAAACTCCGATGGATCGAGATAAACATCAACAAATAACTCATAGTTTTAAAACTCATTACTTATATTATAAAACATGATTAAATCCATCGAAACTCTAAAATCGATCAAACAGTCCGATTTCGAAAAACCCAAAAATGCCAATTTACCGTTTTACCTCAAAACTTGGCGTTTAAATGAAACTAATGGTTATAATATTCATTAAAAAACATAACTAAGTCATAAAAACCATTTCTATAATTTAATCCCATCAATTTGTATCAAACCAAAATTTCTAGTTTGCAATTTTATCAAATTTTAACATTTTTTACAACAAAATTCACAATTCCATAACTAAACTTGGTTTTGCACGAACTAAATTATTAAACTGCAATTTAAAATGTTCATAATGTCATAAAAACCCTAATTGGTATTTAATCTCAATTACTTTGTCAATTTCCCCAAAACCTAGTTTGCAAAAATAGCATTTTTCTCACAATTTCTTAATTATCAATAAAAACTAGTAACTAAATTAAGTTTTTCATTGCACTAACATGTTAATATTCTCATCAAAACCACAATCTAGTGATAAAAACATTAATTAGAATTTATCTCACCCATATGTATAATATATAAAAATCTAGTGTGCAAAATTGCTTAATTAAACCCATTTTGAATGAACAAATTATAACATATCAACCATGCTAGATTTTCCAATTCTAAAAATGCTAAACTACATAATATAACCTTACTCAAATAATAGAAACCCAAATTTCATTTTGAAACCCTCTCTTGAATTATTCATCTAGCAAAAGAACCAAATTAAAAACTAATTAAACACTTAATTAAGTTAAATTAAGTAATTTACAAACATTCAAACCAAAGGGCTTAGGATTATACCTTACATATGAGATCCAAACATGATAATTTGCCTCCCAAAAGTATGGTTTCCAACTCTAAGATCCATGTAAAAATGAGCAAAAAATATTGGATGAAGGTTAAAGGATGAATTTGTGCTAAAATATGTTGATTTTTGATGGATTTTGGAGGGTTTTTGAAGAAAATTGAAGTGGAAATTGTGTAGAATTGGGGGGGGGGGGGGGACCTGGTTTTGGCCAGAAAATGAGAGGGGAAAAGTGAGGGAGTGAGGGTATGGAGGTGTGTGGAAAGTTCACTCATAATTTCTTGCTTTATGTCTTTTCAAGTTTAATTCATTTTCTTTTTATTTTTCCATAAAACCAAATATCTAGAAGCCACTTGAAGCATCAAGAGAGAGGGGGGCTGCCAAGGCCGGCCAAATGTGTGAGGAATTAAAAAGAGAGTGTGGGTTTTGTTTGAGAAAAAGATAAAAGTTGTACCGCACTCCATTTGCACTCATTTCACCGAAAAAAGCCTTTTTCTTCGATATTTTCTAACACCGGTTTACAACCCCATTTCAATTCAAAAACTACATGATAAAATTTTGTTTAATGTATTATGATGCACAAAATTTGTTTCAACTCATTCCGGTTTGTAATTTTCCCTAATTAAATGTATTAGTGACGGCTTAAAATAATATTAAAATAATTAATTTCGGAAAAAAAATTTCAGAAATTTTGAAATCTCACCAGTGGCTCAATAAACACCAAATACTAGCAATTACATAGCTAGAATATTTATATTTAATTTTAATGTAAAGATATTTGTATTTTGACTTTTTTACAAAAAAGCCCCTCATTTTACCGATTTTCCGAAATTGCACCAAAACGATTTTCAAAACGTTACAGCCAAGTATATAGCGCCTCACGTAAAACACACGTGAGCGCCGGGAAAAGTTAGTGCTTAACACTATTGGAGCGCCTCTCGTGAAACACACGTGAGCGCCAGAAAACAGAAAAGTTAGTGCTTAGCACCAGTGCAGCGCCTCACGTGAAAAACACGTGAGCGCCAAAAAAACTAGTGCTTAGCACTGTTTCAGCGCCTCATGTGAAACACACGTGAGTGTTGTATAACTGAGTGCTTAGCATTGCTGGATATTACAGAAAACCAATCTTAGCCCAAACTGGCTAAGCATATGTTTATGATATCCAAACTGATCTTAGTCTCAAACATGACTAATGATCTTTCATCGATGATATCCAAAATGATATTCATCTCATATCTCCTAAGCTAATCTTAGTTTCAAATATGATTAACGATTCTTAGGTCCATCACCATCCCTTCCCTCAAATACAAGATTTGGTTTAAGGGTACATCTCTTCACACCTCTGATATATGTCGTTGTAATTCCTCAATGTCTTCAGAGAGGTGGCGGGTCCCGACGACCAACAACTCATTTCTCATCCCAACTTGATATAAAATTTCATCAAGATAGGGAATGATACATCCCATACCGATGCACTTCCAAATTGACGTGCACACCTCAAATCAGACCGCACCCCGAATTAGATGCATTCCATGTCACCATTGTTCACTCCGTCACGTAACAAATACACGTGTGCGCAAGATGAATATTTGACCGAAATGTCCTTAAACTAACATTCATCCCAAACAGGGAATGTTGGACCGCGACGTCCTTAAACTAATATGTTTTGCCCTGCGGACTGTCTCCATAATGACTACCGTATACTATCCATGGGCTATTCATATATGATCAAATGATCAGTTGAGTCCCTATGCTCACTTCTCATAAGTCGATCTTAGTCACAAATATGGCTAATGATCCTTAGATCAAACCTAAATATCCCATGAACCGATGGACCTCACAAATGTGAGATCTGCGTCCTAAGTTCATTCCCGTTGGCAAACCAAGCTACCAACGTGGGCCCCGTCAAGCAAAATTCTTGATCTAAATCTAAATCTAAAATATACATATTTGGACTAATCCGCGCCCTACGGGAGACGACATAAATTAGTCCCCGTATACAATCCACGAGCAACCCAAAACAAAACAAACACAACATGACACGAAGTGAACTGCAGAAGCAGGAGAAAGTGGTTATCGCAATGCGGCAACGTAATTAACTGCAGGGGCTTGCATCTGCAGGGAAGAGCGTCCTCACAATCAAAAACCCCTCACAAATGAGGGGGAATCTGATGAAGTCACGCTACAACAGTCGCGTCTGTCTAATCCTCCTATATATGGTGCCATAAATCAACTTGGTATCTTCGGAGAGATGGATGGATATGTTCAAATAGCATCTGCCCCCAGAATTCAGACCAGACGTCCCAACGTCTCGGTCCGGTCTTTCGGCGGTGAACAGATTCTGGCATATCCGGTGGGACCTTTTCCTCTTTCCACTCCACACTTCGTGTGTCATGTTTTTTCGCGATCAAATAATCGTGGTATAAGTAGTTGCCCTTGGGTCATGAGATACTGAAGCTCAGCGTTTCGTCTCTACCTACAATGGCGTTTGCTTCCACTCACCGCAACTCAGGCTCTGTCACATCTGGTGGAGTCAAGTATGGGCCACTTGCAGCCTCAAATCTCTGCAATCCGGCTCTTAAAGAAATAAATGGGCTTCTCTTTGGGTCGATGCTCCCACCTCCCACCCTTGGTACCTCAATGCCGAAGGAGGAATCCCAAAAGAAGCTGTCTTCCACAGGCTGGCTCCTCAAGTTTCTGCTTTATCGATGGAATCGGTCTCCAAACAACTGGTACCTTCCAAAGGCTAAGGTCGACGCAAGGGGCAGAATAATCAAGCTCTCAAAGAAAATAGGGGGCAGGCTCAGCAGAATCCAAAGGCTAATCAAATTCCGGTCGTAAGACATCACTGACGTCGATATCGGCATCAAATAAGACAAGCTGGGGGCAGTTTTCCGTATGGTCCTATTTCAACCCCACTGGTGAATGCTGTTGTTCCAACCGGGAACAGTTTCGAAGTGTTACGAAGGGTCAGAAAAAATTCTCCCACCATAATATTGAAGAAATCTCCACAGTCCATAGAGATCCAACGAAAGCAGAAAACATTTCGCTCTCCGAGAGATCTGTCCTCATATATATATAAGGTGTGGAAGCAGGTGAACAACTCAGTCATCGTTTGCAGCTCTTCCTCTAAGCGTCAGCCATACTCAGACAACTCCCTTTCCAAATATAAGGAGACTCATCCCAAGGCGGTTCCTGCTAAAACGGTTCCTCCTAAAGCCAAAGCAGTTTCTCACAAAAAAGAGAGGCCAGATAAAGCTCGAGTGCCTGAGGCAAACTCCAAAGGCCAAAAATCCAAACGCCCCAAGTCTAGAGGCATGGTAGTTCACACAGTCTATATGGTGGACTCTAAAGAAGAAATTCATGCTTCTACTAGTTACGGACCGCATACTCGGTCCCTAACAAAGGCTCAACTGCAACGTGAAAAGCTACAGTAGATACTTGCTCAGGCGGCAGCACTCGCTAATCTATCATCTAAGGCAAATCCCGAAGACATACCTGGAGAAAGAACAGAGCAGGAGTCGGATATTGACTTCCTAAAGCGTGCTCTCAAAAAGAGAAATGAAGAAGCGGTAGAAATGTCCACTAAAATGAACCAAATGGCCCTTCTGATCCAGAATATGGCTGGAATGATGGTTCAATCGGAACCACTGGAAGATGAACCGTTGATAGTCGCTCATAAAGAAAAGCGTGATATTTCAAATCCACTGCAAGTCTCATCAACGGCCGAAGAGGAAATGATTCCAAAAGTAAAGCTAGACGAATATATCGCTCAACAAATCAAAGCTCACTATGTCAGTGAAGCTGCAAATAGGTCAATCAAGACTGGTCGACCATATCCGGCCCGGTACAATCAACTACAGTACCCGCCAAAGTACACACTTTCAACGTTCCACATGTACAAAGGAACTAGGAATCCTCGCCAGCACATTACGAGATTTAAATCTATGTGCGGCAACACTGGAGGAAATGCCATATTGCTCCTCCTACAATTCGTCAGCAGCCTGACAGGCATCGCCTTCGAATGGTACATGAGACTCCCAAATAATTCTGTAAAGACCTTCGACGAGATGGATATATTCTTCTATCAGAGATTCGCTAGTATGAATAAACACACTACCGAAGCGGCGTTGGTCAACGAAATGGTTGGACCGAATGAGACCTGGGTTCAATATGTTACCCGATGGCGAAATCTTTGGTCAAAATGCGAGCAAAGTATCAACGAAGCTCCAGCCGTGGGAATATTCATAGCCACCCTTGACCCAAATTCAAAGGTGTTCCTATATATAGCCGTCTTCAAACCAACGACCTTCCAAGAGCTCATAGATAAAATGGCTCGATTGGATCAGATGGGTCAAGATCCTTCCTCATCCGATGAAGATGAACAAAAAGCAAATGCAAGGTGGCGTTTGTCGCCAACGCTCAACAAGATGAGCAGTTCTGAAGCAATCTATCGCTAAAATAGCGACGGCGTAGGTACCCGCCCTCCCGAAATATACACAGGGGGCATATTCCTCACTGGCGGCAGAATCTCTACGTGAGATGGTCCTTTCTTTTCAAAGAACAGAAAGGATATCAAAAGACTTACAAACGGGTCCTACAATCAAGTGGAATATCCCGCCTGAACAAAAAAAAGTCATGGGAGGGATGTGAAATCCATGTCCCACTCCGAATCAGACGATGAGGAGAAAACCCCCAAGTCAAGTTCATTCTTCCAAGAAGGAGGAAGACTCAACAGAAGGAATGAGGTGATATCTCGAAGACGCTCCATCAGTATCGGAAAGCGACATTGATGAGTAGGGGGCAGGTGCCGTTTAAAATATCCGGTATTTTCCGCAAAACAACTCGATTGCGGTGATGGTAAAATAAGCAGTCCAATAAAGTGAAGACAGCCTAAGGCGTGAAGTGTCCATGCATACAAAAGACATGCAACAGCATCCCGGCAAGCAAGCGTTGGAAAAAATGAGTTATGTAACTCTCCGACCAAATGATAGATAATGGACCGAGAAGTCCCTAAACTAATGCGTCGTCCCAAACACGGCGATGTTGGACCAAGAAGTCCCTAAACTAGCATTTCATCCCGAACATGGGAATGATGGACCGGAATTCCCCTAAACTAGCGCGTCGCCTAAAAAATGGCGATAACGGACCGAAATGTTCCTAAGCTAGAACTATGCCTCAAACATGGTGATATTGGACCAAAATATCCCTAAACTAGAGCGTCACCTCAACCATGGCGATAATGGACTGAAACGTCCCTAAACTAGTGTGTCGTATCAAACACGGCGCATCGTCTTAAAAACGGCAATAACGGACCGAAATATCCCTAAACTAAAACTTTGCCTCAAACATGGTGATGATGAACCGAGAAGTCCTTAAACTAAAAAGCCGCCTCAAATATGGCTATAACGGACCGAGAAGTCCTTAAACTAACAATCTGCCTAAAAAACGACGATAACGGATTGAGAAGTTCTTAAACTAACAATCCGCCTCAAACATAGCAATAATGGACCGAAAAGTCCCTAAACTAAAATTTCGCCTCAAATATGGCGATATAGGACCGGAATGTCCCTAAAACTAGCAGATTGCCCCAAAAAACGGCAATCCACTCCCTTAAGATCTATATTGCAATCGAAATCTCAATGGCGAGGGTTGCAACTCAAGTCCCACTGGCAACACAGCTACTCTAGCGATGAAGCCATCCCCAAGTCCCACCGGCAAACAGATGGGTCACCTGCGGTGAAACTACTTTCGAGAGTTCCATCGTTCAAAAAAACGGTTTGTCAACAAGCAAAATGGGCACGGATGAAAACCTAAAAGGGCGCCGTGAGTAAAAACAGCAGGACTTCCGGCGAGTTTGTGAAAACACGAAAGAGCACAATCTCGTTAAAAAAAACGATATGTCCACAAGCGAAATGAGCATGGATGAAAACCCAAAAGGGAGACGTGAGTAAAAACAGCAGGACTATCGGCGAGTTTCTGAAAACCCGAAAAGGGCGCAAACTCATAAAATAAAAAAATAAAAAAGTTCATGTGCACTTGCAAGGTCCTCTCGACATTGTGAGAAGAAAATACCTACATGAGATCCTTACGACTCACAAAAGAGAAACACACTTATGAGATCCTCATGAATCGTAAGGAGAACTCTCCTTATGAGACCCTCATGGCTCATAAGATTCAAAAGCCTTAAGCTACAGGGATCTGAACATGTTCTTTGTAGGGTGTTTTTCGTCACCCCATTAAAATAGGAATACGCGCGTGCTTGTCAGGCGTATACAGATTCCCCATGCCTAAGGTAGGCCGTGGTTTATTGATCGTGGGGATCCGAATCTCCGGCAGCCACGGACTAAACTGCCGTTAATTATCTCTCGCTTTTGGAGCGAGGGAACCTCCGATTGACGGATCAAACTGGTCATACAAACTCAAAGTGTCGTGTGCGTGTGTTGTGTTTTGAAAGGGTTTTAGATATATCGGGGGCCTCGCAATGTTTACGGGGGTCCCGCTTTTCGGATGGCAGGCTGGGAGTTAAGGGGGCTAGCAGCGCCCTTATAGGTGCGGGGCAGCGCCCCGTTAGAAAAATTTTCCCAACAGAGGACGTGTTTTGGGTGTGGAGTGCATTGGAATGAGGGGTGAGGAGTGTTCATCACAGAAAACTGCATTTTATACCGCCCATTCTTATGCTCGTTTGTTTATAGGCAGGTGCTTTTAATCCGTGTTTGCTACATATTTACAGGCTACAGGTTCCTGGTCCAAAATAACGCAAATGATACAAAATCTCTACTGTTACGCCAAAATCCAGGACATCTGTTGCCAGCAGAAAAAAGCCGGGTTCTGATCATCCGTATCCGTCCAGTGCCGCGTACCTGTTCCAGAGACAAGACAAATGACAGTGGTCATTCATGTCTCAGACAAGCACAAAGCACGAGAGGGGCAGCACAAAGCACGAGAAGGTCAAACACAAAGCACGAGAAGGACAAGCACAGAGCACGAGAGGGTATGGTGCATTCAATGCATAAAGTGTTGATGTGATTCAAAAATTCAAAAATTCAAACTTCCCTCCAAATTTTGGATGCATTCAAATTCAAATTAAAGGAAAGGTCTTGTTCTTTTGCCTATAAAAGGAAACCATTGGGTAAGTGAGAAAGAGTCCAATTTTGCCATACATTGTATCATTCTTTTGCTTAGCTTCCCCTTGAGGTCCTTGCCTTCTCTTGATCTTTCAACCTCTTCATTGAGCTTGAAGGTTTAAGGGTTGGTTATTGATCTCAAGGGTTGTATCATTATGGAATCAATAAAGCTCTTCTCTTTTGTACTTCATTTCACATGAGTTCTTTACCCTTCTCTTGACCTTGCAACCTCTTGATTGAGCTTGCAAGTTTAAGGGTTGGCTATTGATCCCATGGCTTGTCTTGAGTTCTATGGTTCTTAGTATTACTTTCTTGCTTATCTCTTTCTTGCATTTTTCATTCTTGTCTTTTATTACTTGCAATTTATTACCATGCACTTTAATTACTTGCTTGTAATCTTTTCTTTTCTTTGTTCTTTTTTGTTCTCTCTTTTTGGTTCGTTTTTTTGAATGATTGTAATTATCGTTGTTAAGAACAAATACGAATGATTGTAATTATCGTTGTTAAGAACAAATACGGTATTGTAAGTTAATGTTTCTTTGCTCATTTTCTTTTCCCGTTATTTTCCATTGAACTCCGCCCAAACGTTACGCAAGCGCTCCGTTAGGCACCCTACCCTACCAAGGTAACGTTGATTCCTAACCGCGACCGGTTGCGTTCGGTTTGGCCGGAGGCGAAAGCAAGAGACAAGAACGGAAGGACAAGGGTAAATAAGCCGGATTCCACGAATACCGTGCTTAAATCCCCTAATCCACATTGTTGCCGATTGCTCTAGCTTCAATTGGTCAAGACTCGGCTCAAAGGTTTTGAGTACGGATTTCTTTAGCTTACAATTTCGTATCTTTTTCTTAACAACTTTATACTTGCATATAACACATAGGTTAGAATCGAACAAACATACACATTCTTTATTGATTCGTCTAAAACTCGAACGGACATACAACCATCTCCCTGTGGATCGACCCGTGCTCAACCGGCTAGCTGCATAGCGACACCGTCCTGATCGCGGTTATACTTCAGAACTTTGAACATCCGACACGCTAAAAGCGTGCGATCAAATGGCGCCGTTGCCGGGGAGACGGTAGCGTATTTTCTTTCTTGTTATTCGGGTTAATATTCTTTTTGTATATATTTATAATAAAAAAAAATCTTTTTGTTATTTTTGATCATTTTTGTGGGCAAGAGTGCAGATTTTTGCGGATTTGCAAACTGCGATTGTGGGGAGCAAAGTGTACGTTCAAGGCTAAGGTGTCTACAAAGTACAGTGCCAAAGATCCGGGTACTTTGACCCGCGCAAGCGAACTTTTCAAGCTTACCGGATTTGATTCAACGGGGGTTTCCTAACCCAAAATCTTAACGGTACGTAATTTACTAACACCTTCTTCTCAAATCCGACGCATCCAATATACTATTCTTTGCAGGATTCTTTGCAAGTTCGCTAGCAAACGCTAAAAATTGACTAACCCGTATTTGTTGCAGTGCCGCGCTTAAACTAAAAAAACGATTGTTTGATTCTTTATAGAATTTTTATTGAATTGCGCATTGCATATATTAATACGGACTTAAGGGCAAGCGAACCCCACAATATACGGTAAAGGATTTCATCATCTTTTCCGTGGCCCACAAATCATGAACTTGAGCATAACGTTTACCCGCACAAAATTTAAAAGAAACTAGACTTTAAGCCTTAAGGACTTCGCGCTCACTAGGAGAAGTTAACTGTGTTTAGAACCTCGCTTAACGGTATATTGTTTACGGGGTGTCTAGGAAAATGTTAACGGCGAAACCGCCAAAAGAGAAAGGGTTATTTAATTAAGGAACTTCGCGAAAGCGTTGGAAAACCTCCCCTTATCTCTGCACTTACCTGGCCTCGTGATCAGTGCATCTTGAGCCCGTTTCTCGACACAGTTTTACTTCGACAATCAAGTTCTGGAGCAGGTCTAGTTGACCTAGGTGAACCCTAGAACGATTAGGTGTGTGGTATTTTTGTGTCGTGATTGTTTTTGTCCATATTTTTTTTTGTGTGTATATTTCATTCTTTTAATAACTAAAAAAAATAAAAATATCACATTCTTTTTCCCCCTCCTTTTCTCTGCCTTTCTTTCTTTCTCTCTTCATATCATGGGTGCTCTACCTTGCAAAACTCTTGCCGAACTTTGGTACCCACAACCAGACATTACTTCTTACGGTTCTTGCTTTGGCCGAACTTCGAACGATCCATCCATACCAAAAATTTCATTGAGAGATCGGATAGACGCGTCTAGGACAAACAATTTGACTCCGCAATCCACTTCATATCAACCATTTCAAACATTCACCCCTTCTTACGTTGATACCCCTTCTTCAAGTCATGTTGCAACTCCAAGACCTATGTCTATTGCAGAACGTATTGAACAATCTCGTAGCCGATCTTTCACTCCTGTCACCACTTCAAATTCTTGGGATCAACAATTTCCTTTACCTTCTTATCCAAATGTTGATCCTACCCCTGTCCAACCATTCAATTCCTACCAGTCCTACCCAACTTTTGCACCTTCCCTAGACATTGCTTCTACACAGCCGTTTGGGAATTTTCAGTATCCAAACAATTTTGAATCTTTTACTGAAACCCCTTCACAACCCATGTCTAGTCTGGAACAGTCGTTGGAAGACTTTAGGGTAGCGTCAAGCCAACAGATGATGGATATGAATGCGTCAATGGCCGCCCTCATACAACCTAGTGACCCGGTAGCCAGTTTTCAACTAGCTCCAAATTTTTCAATGTATGAAGAGGCGGTAGGACAGGCTGAGAATTTGAGTGGAGAGAGTGAGATGTACCCCCTTCCGAATCAAGCCTACCCGTTTCAACTTGAATCCCACAACTCCAGTTTTGAATATCTATCTAGTGTTCCCAACGATTCACCAATTGAAGATAGAATGATGAATGAGTTGTGCGACTTTGTAGTGTTTGATTTGCCAGATTGTGAAGGGACCTTGCCAAGTGAAACCAATCCCAAACCTTTTGACCTCTACACCTCCATCTTAGAACTAAAATTGATTGAAATCCATGCTTTTGATGAGGTGTCTGAGAAAATTGACTTTCACTTGATTAAGGATATTGACGCTGGGACTATTTTGGATGATGAACCCGTAGATTTGACTGAGTTTTTCTCTCCAATTCATCATCCCGAGTCATTAAATGTTTTTCCCGAACCCCATATGCATCTGGACTTTGATGAAATATGCATGGATGAGCTTAACTTTGAGGAGAATTCTGAGGATAGTTTTGAGGATGAACCAGTTATAATTGATGAGTCAGATTTTCTATTTCATCCTGTTCCTTTCATTGACTGTGTACACCCTCCTGAACCTTTACCTGATACCCCTCCTCGATCACTCCTCTCCATCGTTCCAGCATTGCAAGAACCCGTATCATTTTTACTTCCTGTGTCTGGTTTACCGAGTTCGGCTTACCCATGGTTTCTTACGAATCTTGAGGGATTTGACCCAATCTCTCGACGGGTAAATAGATTAGCACAATCGCTTTTTACACATCGCTCATCACAAATTGTGCTAATCTATTCACTCCATT
Organism: Agapanthus africanus; assembly: GCA_030015575.1. NCBI lineage: Eukaryota > Viridiplantae > Streptophyta > Magnoliopsida > Asparagales > Amaryllidaceae > Agapanthus > Agapanthus africanus. The sequence continues at coordinate 162,759,787 of JASDDO010000019.1, forward strand.
TCCTCCCTCAAGTTCGTATTCCACTTCTTTCTCCCTTCCGCCATTCTTCTTCTCATATACCGAGACCGTATCCCGCTTCTTCCTCCATACGGTCTCGCGTAGTCTCCATTTCTTACCTCTCCGCCTTCTTTCACCAACCCGCATATTACAGAGATAGAATTTTTGAATGGTTGGTGTTAACTTTTGGCCTGTGTAAGGCCTTGTATAGCTTGATACTGTTTTCTTTCCCCCCTAATCCTGAACTTCAACGCTTAACAGTGGAAACACTGTTTAAACTTAAGTTTGGGGGGGACTCCGTTTTTGTATATATTTTTTGTTTTCCTTTTTTGTTTTGTATATAATTTGTTTTTAGGGAGCGCAGGCAATTTTGACCCTCTTGGTATAGCCTGACAGTGAGGGCACTGTCAAGTTTAAGTTTGGGGGTGTGCTCGGTAAGCTTTCTTCCTTCGCATTCATTTGTATATTTTGCATTTGCATACCCTATTAAAAACCCACAAAAATTGAAAATTTTCCAAAAAATATAAAAACTTTGTCGTCAAGTTAGCTAATAGGGTAACTTAGGTTTTTATTCTGAAAGTTTAGTTGATATGATAGAAATAACTAAATTCTAGGCTTAGGATTTGAAAACCCTAAAAATAACCCTCATTTTGTCTAACTTTGGTAAGTATACGTCCTTACAGTTTTTTTTTGAGAAATAGGTAATCTTGAGTTCAGTTCTTGAGTTAAGTCAAGATGAAGGGAAAGTATTGAAGCTTTACTGAAGGATAAGTCTGAAAAATAGTTTCTTTTCTTGAGTTCAAATTTAGAAAGTATATACCCTACAAACTGCACTTACACGCACCTTGAAACTTGGGATAGTAGAGGATACCTAGAAATACTCTTGCCTGAAAGCCTAGTATGAAAGAAAAAACGGTATTTAAAGCTAAACACCAAAAGAGCATATTGAAAAAATATCCGGTCTTGAAAAAGAAAAAGAAAAAGAAAAATAGAATAAAGTCAAGACCTGAAAACTGCTATTTACGCTTTAAAGTTCACACATTCAGTAATCGGTCGTTAGTGCCTCAAGAAGCATTAATAGTCTCATGAAAGGTGTGTGAGCAAATCCGTCCATCCTTAATGAAAAGAAGTAGTATTATGTATTAGGGCAAGGGTACTATAGCTTGAATTGAATTCTCGAGTGTAGGGGTGCAAATTTACACACACGTAGGGGTATACAATCGATATTTGAATAAAAGATAGAAATGAAGGATAAGACTTATGTCTTCTGTAAAGTTGATAAAAATCCCTGATTTGAGGCCACACTTTAGAAGGAAAACTCAGGAGAAGCAACATCTTTCTAAACTTTTTTGGAACGTATAGGACCTAAGGTTAAATAGATAAGAGGTGTGAAAAATAAGGGTTGAATATTTCTAACTTAGGATGATAGAGTTTCTAACGTAAATACTAAACTGTAGGAGTAGAATCAATATTAACTTATGAGACTAGCTTGACAGGATTTTGTGGGTAGTATCCGCTGAAAACCCTCAGAAGACAACACTCCTCCTACTAGGGACACCTAGAGGTTTAACGGCTTCTTGCACACGCTCAGTGCAATCGCGTTCCCTGCGAAAGTGCGGTTAGGATTCTCTTTTGTGAATAAATGGTTTTGCTTGGGACGAGCAAAAGATAAGTTTGGGGGTATTTGTTCATCACAGAAAACTGCATTTTATACCTCCCATTCTTATGCTCGTTTGTTTATAGGCAGGTGCTTTTAATCCGTGTTTGCTACATATTTACAGGCTACAGGTTCCTGGTCCAAAATAACGCAAATGATACAAAATCTCTACTGTTACGCCAAAATCCAGGACATCTGTTGCCAGCAGAAAAAAGCCGGGTTCTGATCATCCGTATCCGTCCAGTGCCGCGTACCTGTTCCAGAGACAAGACAAATGACAGTGGTCATTCATGTCTCAGACAAGCACAAAGCACGAGAGGGACAGCACAAAGCACGAGAAGGTCAAACACAAAGCACGAGAAGGACAAGCACAGAGCACGAGAGGGTATGGTGCATTCAATGCATAAAGTGTTGATGTGATTCAAAAATTCAAAAATTCAAACTTCCCTCCAAATTTTGGATGCATTCAAATTCAAATTAAAGGAAAGGTCTTGTTCTTTTGCCTATAAAAGAAAACCATTGGGTAAGTGAGAAAGAGTCCAATTTTGCCATACATTGTATCATTCTTTTGCTTAGCTTCCCCTTGAGGTCCTTGCCTTCTCTTGATCTTTCAACCTCTTCATTGAGCTTGAAGGTTTAAGGGTTGGTTATTGATCTCAAGGGTTGTATCATTATGGAATCAATAAAGCTCTTCTCTTTTGTACTTCATTTCACATGAGTTCTTTACCCTTCTCTTGACCTTGCAACCTCTTGATTGAGCTTGCAAGTTTAAGGGTTGGCTATTGATCCCATGGCTTGTCTTGAGGTTCTATGGTTCTTAGTATTACTTTCTTGCTTATCTCTTTCTTGCATTTTTCATTCTTGTCTTTTATTACTTGCAATTTATTACCATGCACTTTAATTACTTGCTTGTAATCTTTTCTTTTCTTTGTTCTTTTTTGTTCTCTCTTTTTGGTTCGTTTTTGTGAATGATTGTAATTATCGTTGTTAAGAACAAATACGGTATTGTAAGTTAATGTTTCTTTGCTCATTTCCTTTTCCCGTTATTTTCCATTGAACTCCGCCCAAACGTTACGCAAGCGCTCCGTTAGGCACCCTACCCTACCAAGGTAACGTTGATTCCTAACCGCGACCGGTTGCGTTCGGTTTGGCCGGAGGCGAAAGCAAGAGACAAGAACGGAAGGACAAGGGTAAATAAGCCGGATTCCACGAATACCATGCTTAAATCCCCTAATCCACATTGTTGCCGATTGCTCTAGCTTCAATTGGTCAAGACTCGGCTCAAAGGTTTTGAGTACGGATTTCTTTAGCTTACAATTTCGTATCTTTTTCTTAATAACTTTATACTTGCATATAACACATAGGTTATAATCGAACAAACATACACATTCTTTATTGACTCGTCTAAAACTCGAACGGACATACAACCATCTCCCTGTGGATCGACCCGTGCTCAACCGGCTAGCTGCATAGCGACACCGTCCTGATCGCGGTTATACTTCAGAACTTTGAACATCCGACACGCTAAAAGCGTGCGATTAAGGAGCGTCTTAAAGATGCGTGCCTGGCGCGTGGCGCTCGTCGGTCAAATGCCAGGCACCGGGAGCCGGGCGGCCGTGGGTCACGTGCCCTGCACTCGACCGCTGAGCGCCCGCGGATCCAGTGAGGAGCACGTGTGCGCTAAGCGCCTGCAGATCACGTGCCCTGTGTTCCCCTCCGAACGGTGGCCAGGACTGACGTCTCGCCTGAGGTTCGGGGCAGATGCTAATTGGTGCTATCTGTCTACCTCTCCGAAGATGCCAAGATGATTTATGGCACCGTATATCGAAGGTTTAAACAGATGCGTCCGATGTAGCAGATTTCGTCAGATTCCCCCTCGCTTGAGGGGTTTTTGATTGTGGGGACACTTTTCCCTGCAGGCGCAAGCCCCTGCAGTTAATTACGCTACCGCATCGCGGTAACCACTTTCTCCTTCTCCAGATGGTCACTTCGTGTCGTGCGTGTTTGTTTTATGTTTGGTTGCCCGTGGATCGTATACGGAGACTGAGTTATGTCATCGCCCGTAGGGCATGGACTAGTCCAAATCCGTATTATCTTAGATTTGGGTTTGGGGGTTTGGGTTTAAGGATACGTTAGCCTCATTTGGGACTAAGATCGACTTAAACGTTTGTTAAGGATACGCTAGTCTAGTTTTTAGACTAAGATCAACTTAACGGGATCGTTTAGATCCAACAAGAGAGCAATAAAAAAGGGGACTCTGTTGTTTAGTTTAGTGACATTACGGTCGATAGGTAGTTTAAGGACATTGCGGTCCATGGGTAGTTTAAGGACATTGCGGTCCAATGTTAGTTTTAAGACGTTGCGGTCAAGGTTAAGGACCTCATAGTCCGTGGATTTAGGGATTCCACAGTCCGTAGTTAGTTTTAAGACATCCCGGTCAAGGTTAAGGACCTCATAGTCCATGGATTTAGGGACTCTACAGTCCGATGTTAGTTTTAAGACATCTCGGTCAAGGTTAAGGACCTCATAGTCCATGGATTTAGGGACTCCACAGTCCGTAGTTAGTTTTAAGACATCCCGGTCAAGGTTAAGGACCTCATAGTCCATGGATTTAGGGACTCCACAGTCCGATGTTAGTTTTAAGACATCTCGGTCAAGGTTAAGGACCTCATAGTCCATGGGTTTAAGGACCCCACAGTCCGTATCAATGTGTGGTCATCGGGACCCGTCACCTCTTTGAAGACGTTGAGGAATTACAACGCCAAGTATCAAAGGAGTGAAGAGATGTACCCTTGAACCGGGGTGGATTAAATAGTCTTTGGCCCAATTTGGGATCAAGACCAATTAATTATATTATGAGCCCATTAGCCTAGTTAAGTCTGAATTGAGGACTTATGGCCACCTTGGGCTAAGTCCAATCATGTTTGGAATATTGGCTTCCTGTTGGTCCATTGAAGGAGAGGCTTTGCCTCTGACCATTTAGCCAATTGGGCTAACGTTAATTCAACAGTGTTGAACACTAGGATCAAGTTAGTGTTTTAACACTAAAAGACAGTTGGTGTTAAACACTAGCAACAGGGGGTTCAAATTAGTGTTAAACACTAGAGAAAATCAGTGTCAAATACTAGCAGCAGAGGTTTTAAATTAGTGTTAAACACTAAGAATAATCAGTGTTAGACACTGGTGACAGAGATTTTAATTTAGTGTTGAACACTAAGGGAGTTAGTCTTAAGCTCTGCTAACAGGGGTTTAATTTAGTATTAAACACTAAGAAGTTCAGTGTTAAACCCTGCAAATAAAGTTCTTCGATTAGTGTTGAACACTAAGGCCAAACAGTGTTTTAACACTGGATTCAGAGGTTCCAATTTAGTGTTAAACACTGAGGCAAGAGGGGTCACGTGGTAGCACGTGAGGGCGCCCTCCCTTCATTTGTTCTGCTGAGAATATTGCATCTTTTAGAGCATCACGTGCCATCATGTGACGGGCATTTAAATGCTTGTATGTTAAAGCCTCTGCCAAAGGTCACGTGGGTCACGTGAGGCACTGCCTCAAAGGCCCTTCTCTGTGGATCTTTTCGGGGGTCACGTAGTGGCACGTGACCCTACCTCTTTATATGTTTTTTAGAAGATCTGTTAATCCCTTTTTTAAGAATTAAATTCTTCGTAGGGTTGAACCCTAACGATAAATTTAAGAGGAATTCAATTCCTATTCCCTTGTGAAGATTTATATTCTGGGATAGAGTTGAACTCTGAATTTTCTGTAGGAATTAAATTCCTCATATATGTGAAGAACTGAATTCTATCATAGGGTTAAACCCTAATAAAAGCTTTGAAGGAATTAAATTCCCACTCTCTTTTAGAGAGGTATGAAATTCTGTCAAAGGCTGAAACCCTAATTTCTTCTTTTTTAAAGGAATTAAATTCCTGTTATTTTTCTAGGGTTGAACCCTGATTCTGTTCATTCTGAAGGAATTAAATTCCCATAACATAGGGTTAAACCCTAGTTTTATTTTAAAGGAATTAAATTCCTATAGTTCTGTGAGAATTAAATTCTCAAGCTTCCATTCCCTCTCTATGCTCTCAACACAAAGAGAATTAAATTCTCAATTCAAGGGGAGATGTGCACTTTACAGATCCTCCACTAAAGAGAGAACTATGTTCTTCTGTTTTATATCAGAGTTAAACTCTGTTGAGAATTAAATTCTCTTTTTTTCTTTCAAAAAGCCTTCCCTTTCTTACCTAGGGTTTTCTTTTGCAGAAGATCCAAATTCCTCCAAAGTGTCAAGGCTCTCTCCTTTTTTTTATGTATCGATCCTTTTTTCTCTATCTGTATGTCTCTCCCTCTGTCTCCTGGCTCCTATTTATAGGAGAAGCAGCAGAATCAATTAGTTTTTGGTGAATCTTTCATTGAGAGATTTGATTTGTATTCACCATTCTTTTGGACCTTTGGATTATTAGGTGAATTTTATTCACCATTGGATTTTAAATCCAGAGATTTTCCTTTGTTATTTCGATCAGATTTTAAGGGGAAATCTTTCCAAATTCAAGATTTTTCCATAGATAGGTGATATTTAATCACCTTTAAATTTTTAATTCAATCGGTTCCAAATAATCATTTTCCTTTGGAAAGATTTGAGTGATCTCTTCAGAATTTGATTCTGTTGAATAAATAGGCTTTGAAAGCCGGTCACGTGTGGCCACGTGACCCCTGGTCACGTGTGGGCGCGTGACCCCTTGGAACGAGCCCTCTTCTTCTTTTTGCACTCTGCCTTCTGGCCGCTGCTTAGCCATCACGTACCACCACGTGACCCCTGGTCACGTGTGAGCACGTGACCCTCATCTGGAGCATTTTTCTTGATTTAATCAGAGAATGAGTCCGCTGTTTTTAAATGTCACGTGCCAACACGTGATCCCTGGTCACGTGTGAGCACGTGACCTCTTCTGAAGCCTTTTCCTCGATTTGATCAGGGAACTGATGTGTCTTTGAAGCAGCTTTTAAATGTCACGTGCCAACACGTGACCCTGGTCACGTGGGAGCACGTGACCCTTTCTGAAGCCCTTTTCTTTGATGTAGTCAGGAAACTGAATCTGCCTTGCCGATACTTTTAAATGTCACGTGCCAACACGTGACTGCTGGTCACGTGTGAGCACGTGACCCTTTTCTGAAGCCTCTTCCGTAGGCTTTCCTGATTTTAAATCAGGAAACAAATGCCCCCACAGCGTTGTTCTCACGTGTCTGCACGTGAGTGCAACGCTGTCACCTTTTGTGACCATCGGATCTGTTTTGGGAGTAGGGTAGATGAATTGTCCTTTCAAAAGCGCCTTCACTTTTTCATCCTCTTCTTTTCAAACCTTTCTTTTAAGAATTTGATTCTCGTTCTCAGAGCTTAGTTTTCTGTTGTGTCTGTGCAGTGCCACTTTATCTTCCAATCGAAGGCTAGTGCTCACGTGTTGCGCATGCAGGGATCTGCTTGATGGGGGCATTTCATTTCCCTAACATGATTCCAATGCGTCGTTGGATTTCATTTCCAACGCTCTCCCCTTCTTTCCGGGCTTTGAGAATCGTCCCACCATGCACAACATTTTTTGTGCATAGCATTAAATGCTCCCCTTTATAACCTGAACCCATGCCTTACTTCTTTTCTTCACAGAGAAATCCATTCATACCTTAAGGTGATTATCTTTGAGAACCCGATCAATCGCCATGGCTTGCAATCGTCCCCATGCTCGTCGGCAACCATGGGATGTGCCCATTGAGGAGATAATCCCTCGCTTTGCTGTACGGCTGGCAGATCCCCTTCTCACTGACGCTCAATGTGACACGGTGATATATGAGCTACTGACTCGTCGGGGCTCTCCTCTTCCCATGGGCTCCATTTGGCTCCGGATGATCCTTATGTCCGTGCTTGCCGATATACCCCCTCATCCGGCGGAGATGACTTCGGCGATCCTTGACGTGGCGGAGGACAAGCTTGAGTGCTTTCATGAGGCTTGTCTAATCACTCAAGCTCTGAAGGATCACTCAGTTCATATACTGAGTCAGATAAGAGCCCGTCGGGCTGTCATGTCTGCTTTCGCTGATGAGCACGGTTCCAACCGATAGGAAGCGACTCCTCGCGAAAACCGTCGTTTTGACGTGCTGGAGAAAGCAGAGAGGGAGCTGGAGAATTTTATGTTTTGCTTTGTTAACCCTTGCATTTCTGATCCCTTGTTCGGTGATCTTTTCCCGGTAGTGTAGTATGTTTGAATCAATGTACTCCTTTTATCATTGGAGGTTTGCATGCTTTCTGTGGAATTTTCAAGTTTGTCAGATAGTCGTACGTATGTCTTGCTTGCGTAAACGAGCTGCATGTTTTTTTTCTCATGGGAATTTTCTTTAATTGCGAGCACCATCGTTACGTTGCATGCGCGTCAGTGCCTCGGGTAACATTTCCTTTTAAACATTCGTACAGCTGCAAATGCGTGCCTGATAGGATACAGATCAGAAACTTTCCTTGTTATCTTCCGTATCGGGTGGTTTGTGCTGGCTTTAGATCGAGTATTGTTGTCGAAGGGGGGGTTTATGAATGAAGACATATTTTTCTCTTCAATGGTGTGTCCCCTTTTTGTTGAATGTGTTCTGCGGAAAATTTATCTTGGCCTACTTTCAGGGCAGCGGGGGCTTAGGATTCAGGGTTAAGATCTGCTTCCTAAGACTTTTGCACTTTATGAGCCTCGAGGGTCTCTTAAAGAGTTTTTTCTCCCCATGGGTCGAGAGGACCCCATAGGTGTAAGTTCTTCTTAAGAATCATGAGGATTCTTAAGCGGGCTGTCCCTTGAGAGTCGTAAGGATCTCACAAGAGAGTTTTTCTTCCTTACAGGTCGTGAGGACCTGCAAGTGCTGGATGTGGTCACCCTTATTCGTGTTTCACGGAGTCAGGGGTTTCTCGAGGCATCGTAGTTTAAAGACATCTCGGTCAAGGTTAAGGACGTCATAGTCCGTGGATTTAAGGACTCCACAGTCCGAGGTTAGTTTTAAGACATCACGGTCAAGGTTAAGGACTTCATAGTCCGTAGATTTAAGGACTCCACAGTCCGATGTTAGTTTTAAGACATCACGGTCAAGGTTAAGGACCTCATAGTCCGTGGATTTAGGGACTCCACAGTCCGATGTTAGTTTTAAGACATCACGGTCAAGGTTAAGGACTTCATAGTCCGTGGATTTAGGGACTCCACAGTCCGATATTAGTTTTAAGACGTCATGGTCAAGCTTAAGGACCTCATAATCTGTGGATTTAGGGACTCCACAGTCCGATGTCAGTTTTAAGACATCACGGTCAAGGTTAAGGACCTCATAGTCCGTGGATTTAGGGACTCCACAGTCCGATGTTAGTTTTAAGACATCACGGTCATGGTTAAGGACCTCATAGTCCGTGGATTTAGGGACTCCACAGTCCGATGTTAGTTTTAAGACATCACGGTCAAGGTTAAGGACCTCATAGTCCGCGGATTTAGGGACTCCTCAGTTCGATGTTTGGTTGCAGGGACCTGTCACCTCTTTGAAGATGTTGAGGAATTACAACGCCGGGTATCAAAAGAGTGAAGAGATGTACCCTTAAACCAAGGCAGAATCCGTAGGGAATCGGGGTGGTTGATCGTTAGTTTTAAGACATTACGGTCAAGGTTAAGGACATCATAGTCCGTGGATTTTAAGGACTCCACAGTCCGGTGTTTGCTCTGGATGCTTCACACGGGTTCACTGCCGTGCTTGGCGAGGACCAGGCTCCGCTCTGGGCGTTTTCCGCAGGGTCAAAGAATGACGTTATCCGCGTTCCACGTAACCAGGAATTTTGCACTAGATGCTTCACAAGGGTTCACTGCCGTGCTCAGCGAGGACTAGGCTCCGCTCTGGATGCTTCACATGGGTTCACTGCCATGCTCCGCGAGGACCAGGATCCGCTCTGGACTTTTTCCACGGGGTCAAAGAGTGACGTTATCCGCGTTCCACGTAACCAGGAATTTTGCACTAGATGCTTCACACGGGTTCAATGCCGTGCTCGGCGAGGACTAGGCTCCGCTCTGGATGTTTTCCACGGGGTCAAAGAGTGACGTTATCCGCGTTCCACGTAACCAGGAATTTTGCACTAGATGCTTCACACGGGTTCACTACCATGCTCGGCGAGGACTAGGCTCCGCTCTGGATGCTTCACACGGGCTCACTGCCGTGCTCCACGAGGACCAGGATCCGCTCTGGACGTTTTCCACGGGGTCAAAGAGTGACGTTATCCGTGTTCCACGTAACCAGGAATTTTGCACTAGATGCTTCACACGGGTTCAATGCCATGGTCGGCGAGGACTAGACTCCGCTCTGGATGCTTCACACGGGTTCACTGCCATGCTCCGAGAGGACCAGGATCCGCTCTGGACATTTTCCACGGGGTCAAAGAGTGACGTTATCCGCGTTCCACGTAACCAGGAATTTTGCACTAGATGCTTCACACGGGTTCAATGCCGTGCTCGGCGAGGACTAGGCTCTGCTTTGGATGTTTCCCACGGGGTCAAAGAGTGACGTTATCCGCGTTCCACGTAACCAGAAATTTTGCACTAGATGCTTTACACGGGTTCACTGCCGTGCTCGGCGAGGACTAGGCTCCGCTCTGGATGCTTCACACGGGTTCACTGCCGTGCTCCGCGAGGACCAGGATCCGCTCTGGACGTTTTCCACGGGGTTAAAGAGTGACGTTATCCGTGTTCCACGTAACCAGGAATTTTGCACTAGATGCTTCACACGGGTTCACTGCCGTGTTCGGCGAGGACTAGGCTCCGCTCTGGATGCTTCACACGGGTTCACTGCCATGCTCCGCGAGGACCAGGATCCGCTCTGGACGTTTTCCACGGGGTCAAAGAGTGACGTTATCCGCGTTCCACGTAACCAGGAATTTTGCTGATTGTATCCGCATTTCACGGGATGGAGGTTTGACTGTTGGCGATATGTATATCACCGAGCCATGGATCTGGGAGTTGCCGCTGTTCCGCTTAGCTTAAAGTTGTGTCTGTTGTTACTAGAAGAGTGCTGAGATGATCTCTAAGTCATTCGCGGCCCGTCGAGATTTTGCTTCTTCTTATGATGAAACTTAGAGGTGAAGTATGATCCCTTTTTGTTTACGCCCTTGGATTGTATACAGGGTGTGATGGAACATCACCTGTAGGGCATAAATTGAAACTTTTTTTTATATTTTATTTCTTTTTCCGCGATGCTCTATCATTTCAGCTTTTATATCACGAGGGTCGCGATTGTCCCATCATTTCGGCTATTTTTCGCGGTGCCCAATCATTTCGGCTATTTATTTATTTTCTACTCGCTGCTTTTTATTGCGAGTTGCCCCATCATTTCGGCTATTTTTCATGCATACATTTTTACTTGCTGCTTTTTATTGCAAGTTGCCCCATCATTTCGGTTATTTCGTAGGCATGTGTGGCTTGCTAGCCTTTTCGCTGCAAGCTTGGGTTTTAGACGCCTCTTTCGGCATCAGCATCGCTACCACTGGGATATTGTCAGGAGCGAATCATCATTTGCCTCTGTCGATGTTGAACAAAGGTGGCTTAGCAAACAGGGTTAGGGTCCTGTCGACTAAAGCTTTTGACTTCGTGAGCCGTAAGGGTCTCACAAAGGTATTTCTCCCTACAAGTCGTGAGGATCTTGTAGGTGTATTTTCTCCCTAAGAATCGTGAGAATTCCTAAGTGTATGTTCCTCTGCAAGTCGTAAGGATCCTACAAGAGGGCTTTCTCCTTATAGGTCGAGAGGACCTACAAGGGTTGCTCACCATATGGACATATCCCTAGTCACGGGTGGGACTTTGCTGGGGAAATGTTTATTCGCGCCCGTGGATTGTATACAAGGGTCAATATGAGCCGCTTGTAGGGCAGTGTCGAAGGGTATGGGGGATTTTGCTTAAGCACAGGTTTAGGTCTCTGTGACTTAAGACTTTCAAATCTTATGAGCCGTGAGGGTCCCATAAGAGAGTTCTCCTCACGAGTCGTGAGGATCTCGCAAGTGTATTTTTTCCTTAGGAATCGTGAGGATCCCTAAGTGTGTTGCTCCCTTGTGAGTCGTAAGGATCTCACGCGGGTGGTTTCTCCTTGCAAGGTCATGAGGATCTTGTAAGTGTCTTTTAACGAGGTTGCGCCCTTTCGGGTTTTCATAAACACTCGCCGGTAGTCCTGCTGTTTTTACTCACGGAGCCCTTTCGGGTTTTCATCCGTGCCCCTTTTGCTTATGGACATACCGTTTTTTTATTCTTTTTCTCTTTTTTTTACAAGGTCGCGCCCTTTCGGGTTTTCACGAACACTCGCCGGTAGCCCTGCTGTTTTTACTCACGGAGCCCTTTCGGGTTTTCATCCGTGCCTATTTTGCTTATGGACATACCATTTTTTTATTCTATTATTTTTTTTATTTATATATTTTTTCTTTCTCTTTTTTTATTCATCTCGTCAGCCTAAGGATGCTGCGGTAGTAGTTTAGGAACGTTTCGGTCCGTCGTTAGTTTAAGGACGTTTCGGTCCATCGTTAGCTTAAGGACGTTTTGGTCCGTCGTTAGTTTAAGGACGTTTCGGTCCGTCGTTAGTTTAAGGACGTTTCGGTCTGTTGTTAGTTTAAGGACGTTTCGGTCCGTTGTTAGTTTAAGGACGTTTCGGTCCGTTGTTAGTTTAAGAACGTTTCGGTCCGTTCAGGGGAAGATCGGCTACTGCTTATAAAGTCTGAGTTTAGGAAGATAGCGAGCGGACATAGTCGTCGTCATCTATCATTGACCTAGGCTGTGGCTCATTAAGCGTAGTATTTCTTTAGGAAGTGGCCGTTTATTGGCCTGAAAGGCCTTTCACCGTGCATGTCCATGAGCAGATAGGCTCCACCCTGATAGACCTTGTCTATGATGTACGGGCCTTCATAGTTCGGCTCTAATTTTCCCCGCTTGGCATGATTGGGGATCATAGGTCTTTTGACCACTAGTACGAGTTCGCCTTGGCGGAATGTCCTCAGCCGGGTCAATCTTTCGTATGAGCGCGTCATCTTTGCTTTGTAGGTCTCTAGATTTTGTTGCGCTATGAGCCGGGTTTCATCGAGGGCATCAAGCTCCTCAAGCCGAAGGTGAGCATTTTCTTTGTCCGTCAGCTCATAGTGGATTGCCACTCATAGAGAGGGTAACTCTATCTCGAGGGGGAGCACTGCTTCCGTCCCAAATATCAACGCATACGGCGTTGTGTTCGTGGCCGTCTTGAACATAGTTCGATAGGCCCAAAGGGCCTCTTGCAGCCTCTTGTGCCAGTCTTTCTTATTTCAGGACACCGTCTTTTTTATGATCTTTGTCAAGGTCTTATTGAAGGCCTCGGCCAGACCGTTAGCTCGTGGATTGTAAACTGAAGAATATCTCCAGTCTATATTGTGCTGCTGCGCGAAGCGGCTAATCTTATGGCTTCTGTAGGCTGGCCCGTTATCGGAGATAATCCGCCGTGGAGTTCCAAACCGATAGATGACGTGCGTCTTGAAGAAGTGGAGGATATTCTCCGTCTTCACTTCCCTCAGCGGTACTGCTTCTGCTCTTTCGGAGAAGTAATCAGTTGTCGCCAGGATGAAATGATGTCCCCGGGACGATGCTGGTTCGATAGGGCCGACTATGTCAGTCCCCCACATTTCGAATGGCCAGCTAGCTACCGTCGGATGTAGTGGATTCAGATGCTGGTGGATGAAATCCCCGTGGATTTGGCATGAGTGGCATTGCTTCGCATATTCGAGGCAGTCCTGGATCATCGTGGGCCAGTAGTAACCCATCCGTTTAATTTTTAACTTCATCTTCGGGCCTGCTTGATGAGAGCCACAGATTCCGCCATGAACTTCCTGAACGACTCTTTCTGCTTCGTCAGGTCCTAAACATCTCAGCCACAGAGAATCAAACGACCTCTTATACAGAGTATTATTGACGAAAGCGAAAGATAGAGCTCGTTTCATGAGCTGATGTCTTGAGGACGCTTCTTCGGGGATTCGGTGGGACTTAAAGTAGTCTATGAAGACTTCCCTCCAGTCCTCAGCCTTCTCACGGTCTTTTATTTATAGGGTCGTCTGCTCAGTCGCTCCTTTTTCTTCGTATGATTCGGGAGATATTTCTGCTGGGGCGAGCACTCGACGGCTTTGTACCATGATTTTGACGTCATCGAGGTTCTCGTCAGCCAGTTCTTTAGCAAGCTTAGCTAGCGCGTCTGCTTTGCTATTTTCCGCACGTGGTATGCTTTCCAAAGTGTAGGAGGGAATTTGGGTCAATAGTTGTTGCACCTTTTCGCCGTACTTCACCAACTCCGGTTTGCACGTTTGGTAGTCACCATATACTTGACTAACGACCAGTTGAGAATCCCCATATATAAGGAGGTCTTCAATTCCCATGTCAATGGCGATCTCGAGGCCTGCTATCAAAGCTTCGTATTCAGCTTCATTGTTCGTCCTCGATTCCGTTAAGGAGAAAGCAAAGCGCATTATCCCTCCTTGTAGGGTTACGAAGATAAGGCCTACTCCCGATTTGATTATGGGGGTACATTGTTTGCGCTTCTTCATGGAAGATGCACCATCAAAATAGAGTTCCCATCAGGTATCACCGCCGCCGATCGCATCAAATGCATGTTCGTCCAGCAAATCACAGTTCAGAGGAGAACCGGCAGGTACTGGATGCTCAGCAAGGAAGTCGGCAATGGCCTGGCCTTTCACTGCCTTGAAAGGTCGATACGTTATCGAGAACTCCATCAGGAGTAGAGCCCATTTAGCGAGTCGACCCATTAATATAGCCTTTGACATCAAATATTTAAGAGGGTCCACCTTCGAGATGGATGGACTTCGTGCGCCAATGCATAATGCCTGAGCTTTGTTATCGCAAAGATCAACGCCAGGCAGTGTTTTTCAGTGGGAGAGTAATTGCTTTCTGCCCCCAGCAGAACTCGACTTAAGTAGTAGAGTGCCCTTTCTTTTCCCTGGTCATTCTCTTGCGCCCATAATGCGCCTAAAGAACCTTCTAGGGCAGTTGTATAAAGAATGAGAGGCTTTCCCTTAACCGGCGCAGCCAACACTGGAGGGTTCTGCAGGTAAAGCTTGATCTCGTCCAGTGCGCCTTGGCATTTGTGATCCCAGATGAATGGAGTTCCCTTCTTCATCAGGTGGCTGTAAGGACGGCACTTGCCTGAAAGATTGGCGATAAACCGCCGGATGTATGCGAACTTCCCTTGGAGAGACCGCAACTGTTTGAGGGTTCTTGGCGGAGGCATTTCCATGATCGCTTTGATCTTAGATGGATCTATTTCAATACCTCGGTGTCGGATGATGAATCCCAGGAATTTACCCGAGGAGACCCCGAACGCGCATTTGAGGGGAATCATCTTCAAATGATATTGCCGAAGGCGTTGAAATACAGTCTTCAGATGCTCTAAATGCTCTTCGTATGACATGCTCTTCACTACGAGGTCATCAATATAGCACTCGACGATGTCGTGTATGAGATCATCGAAGATCTTTGTCATGGCCCTTTGATAGGTAGCACCGGCGTTCTTTAGACTAAAGGGCATAACCTTGTAGCAGAATATACCCAAAGGTGTCCGGAAAGCGGTGTGCTTCTGGTCTTCGGGATGCATCTTTATCTGATTGTACCCTAATGAACCGTCCATAAAGGAGAAAACCTCGTGAGTGGACGTGTTATCTATCATTAGCTCGGTTACCGGTACTGGAAAATCGTCCTTCGGGCAGGCTTTATTGAGATCCCTGAAATCCACGCATATGCGCACCGTCCCATTTTTCTTCATTACCGGGACGATGTTGGCAATCCAGTCAGGATATTGGACTTCTTGGATAAATCCAGAATCGATCAGCTTCTTGACTTCGGCGTTGATGCTCATCTTAAGCTCGAGCCGCATTCTTCTTGGCGCCTGCTTGACTGGCTTGATATCCGAGGATATTGCTAATTTATGCACAGCAATCTCCGGATCTAATCCCGGCATCTCGGAATAGTTCCACGCGAAGCAATCTTTATGTTGTAGAAGCACGTCCTTTAATGCAGCCACCCTTTCTTCAGATATCCGCTCACTGACGAATATCGGTCGCGGATCGTCTGCCGATCCCAACTCAATCTTCTTGAGGTTATCTGCAGTAGTATGTATGCCATCTTCCAGTTCTTTCGGAGCCGGTGGAAATTCTGAGATTACCTCATTGTCATTGTTTTCGAAGCACCAAGGGAGCTCATCTATGTCTTCGGGCTCTTCTTTTAATATCGTAATCATGTAACAGGTGCGAATCCGCTTCCAAGACCGAGGTGGATCCGGTTCTGCTCTTGCGGCTTTGGGTTCGTTCTTTTGTGGCGGTGTTACCCTCCAGCCGTTGGATAAAGCAAATCTGCCCTGTTGGTACTGGTCCTCGACCCAGTTCTTGAAGGTGAAGCAGTCTTCGATAGGGTGTCCTATGGCTCGGTGATAAGAGCAATAGCTCAGATGAGAAGCCTTGTTAGCTTGCTCAGGGTGCTTAGACTCTGGAAGCGCGATCATTTGATGTTTTATAGCGAGCTCGAGTAACTTCTCCGTCTTGTCTCGGGGGAAGGAATATGCTCGACTCATCTTCTTTATGAGGGACAAATCCGGACCGCGCAATACCCGATCACATGACTCTCTAATCCTGCGTCGTTGTTGTCGGCTCCTTTTTCCGCTTCTTGACTTACTTCTGCCTCTGCGTCGGTCCTTTTGCACAACGGGTTGACAGGGAGGAGCATCTTCGTCTTTTGCAGCCTGTTGAAACAGACGTTGCTTCCTGGCCTTCTCGTAGATGGCCATCTTGCGGTTGTGGTCTTCCCGAGCCTTTTGACCTGCTTTCATGATAAGCTTGTCCACCTGTTCTTCAAATGACAGACTCGGCACTTCGATTGCGGGATCTAGTTTTGATGAAGGGTTGGCATTACTGGACAGGGCGTTTTCCTCCTTATCGAAGTTATATACGGCGTAGCTGCCGTGGGCTCACTCCCGTTTCTCGGATCTCAAATATCCAAGCCCAAGCATTTCCATTCTCCCGTTGGGCAATTTGCGCTGAGTCCCAGGGACATTCCAAATCTTGTTGTAGAACCGAGCTTGTCGAACAGTCTGTTTTAAGGGTACTCCTTGGCGTTTCAATAGCCTCTTTAGTCCATTTGTGTAATATCGGGGCAAACGGATGGGTTGGAGCCTGTCGAGTGTAGCGTCCGCGCCATGCCATATTTCTTTCTCCACTCTCGTCTCTGCGGATTGGTAGAATAGGATCACCTTTTCACCCTTTCGCCTGGGAAGGACGTAAAACGTCTGCAGGTCCTGCACATTGTGAGCTTGAAGTGCGTCAAGATCCTTGTAGTGTTTCCGCGGCACCATGGTGATTTGCAAACTTTGATCATCGCTAGGGGATGCTTGTATTGACGGCCGACTGGATAACATGGCATTAACCTCATCTTCCGAGTCACTTCCGAAGACCAACATGGGGGCGGACGGTCCCAGGTTGTTGCGCCGAGACGGACCAGCATAAACTATCTCTTCTTCTTCTTCGGTATCGCTCCCGAAAACAGGGATGGTGGCGGCGGCTTTGTTCTCCGGCTTGCGACACTTTTCTGTGTCCTCGAAGTCTGGCAAAAAGTACTTTGCATCTTCATACTTGCGGACTTCGTTCATGGAGAATGGGTTCAGCTCGCCTGTTACGGTATATTCGAAGCCGTCCTTAAAGTACTTCATACACTGATGCTGTGTAGAAGGGATGATGTTGTACTCGTGTAACCAAGGACGACCGAGCAAGGCGTTGTAGCAGGTCTTGGCGTCAATGACGTGAAACTTGATGTCCGTGACGAGTAGTCCGAAGCCTAATGTCAATATTACGGATCCGAGAGTCCATGACGATTGGGAGTCAAAACCAGAGATGGTAATTTTGTCACGAGCGAGGTGCTGCACGCTCATGCAAATTTCCTTTAACACCCGAACGTTAAGAAGATTGATGGAGGATCCATTATCTACCAGGATCTTGCCTATCTTGATATCATGGCAGTATCCAGAGACATATAGGGGACGATTGTGGTCGCATGTCCCGAGGAGGAGGTCTTCGTCACCGAAAGTGATGTCGGCCGTATGCACTTCTTCCAGTTCATCCTTCATCCTTTCTGCGGTGAGGAAGGCTTGGAATTGCTCGGGTTCTTGTAACGCCTTAATTAGTGAATCTCGCGCTTCTTTTGATAATAGGAGGGCATCGAGAATGCTGAGTTGAGAAGGTAACTTCCTTAGGTGCGTTAGGATGTTGTAGTCTACCTTACCCTTCCTGGGAGGGTCCTTGGTAGTCAGCTCTTTCATGACTTGGTCATCTAAAGTGATATCCTCGGTGACCTTTTCCTTTCCCTTATCTTTTCTATTTGCGGGCCCGAGATTCTTTTCCGGGAGCGTACGATTGCGCAGCTGAATGTTTTCGCAGGCCTCTGGTTCTTCCTCTTTCCCCAAAACGGATTCTTTAAAGAGAGGGCCCAGAGCCATTTCTTCTTCAGAGTCGCTCCCAAAGGTGAGAACTTGTAGCCCTCCGGCGTTAACCATGTAACAGTTGCCAGTAGTTCTGTTGTGCCCGTCGGCAGTACTTCTTCGTTCCCGACGAGTCTTGCGTTTCATGCGCTTAAAATGTTGCCGATGAGCAACGTATCCCTGCCACCATATCCTAAAGGCGTCGCACTCCTCCGTAGGGTGTGAAATTTCCCGATGATATGCGCAATAATTAGGGTGCCTCTCCGCCCCCTCGAGCGTGTTTTCTTTTGAGGGCGGTAGCTTCATTCCTATTGACATGGCTTTGGCAAACCTTTTCCTCGTCTTGAATATCTTTTTGTCTGCCTCGGATGCCTTTCGATCTGGCGGGAGTATTTCAAATCTTTCGTTTAGTCGCCTGCGTTTGGATCCTTCCGATACGGCCATCTCACGCTCCTGATCTGCTTTACTCTTCAGACAAATCTCGTCTATAAAGGCGTCGATCATTTCATCTGTTGGCCGCACAAGCTCTGGTTCAGGCTCTTTCCCCAGTTTCTTAGTGCCAGGAGTTTTTTCATTGTCGGTAAACGAGTGGGAGATTACGTTACAACTCGCCACATATCCCTCGGATTCCTCCGACGAGCTCTCTCCATCATCTTCCACTTGAAAGATGTGGTTGAGGAACTCTTGCAGCGTGACAGGAGTTCGCGCCTTTTGATTGTACTCTTCCAGCGCGTCGATTTGCTTCTGCAAGTTCGTGCGCTTGTCTCCAGGCGTCACGGGCTTCTTAGATTTCTTCTTTTTTTTCTTCGAAGATTTTGACGGTAGGGCATGAATACTTGAGCCATCACCACCGCTCTTTGTAGTTGGGCGCGGCCTCAGCATTCCTTCAATAATCTGGGGTTCCAACGGGTCCTTCCATTCGACTGCCGGGGAAACCTGAAGGTCCTTCAGCATTCTTTTGGTTTTAGTTGACAGCACGACCTCCTATGGAGCTTCCTCAATAAAGGAACAGGTTGCCCTCGGTGTATCTGCTTTCTTAGGAGTATGCGGCTGTGGTGGGTTCACCTTCCACTTTTCGGACAGCGCAAACTTCCTCTGGAGGTATTGATCTTCAATCCATTCTTTGAAGACGAAGCAATCCTCAATCGGATGACTTACCGTTTGATGGTAAGGGCAATAGTTAGGGTTATTCACCTCAGTGGGTTGTGGCGGTCGCCTTGGATTTGGCAGGTTTATAAGTCTGTTGCGTACTGCCAGCTCGAATAACCGTTTCGTCTTGTCCCGTGGGAACGAGTAGGGACGCTTCATTTTCTCATTATAATACCGGTGTCTTTCTTCTAGTTGATCCGCTAGCTTTGGGGCATTGGGTTGCTGCTGGGCATTCACGACGAAGGTTGCCTTTCCTTTACCCTTGTCACCCCGAGGCTCGGGCTTCGGGGGAGACGGTCTATGACCCATTTGGTCCATCTGGGCCAACTTGTCGATTAGAGCCTGGAATGTGGTTGGCTTAAAGAACTTCATAAACTGGGAGACAGTCGCGTGAGGGTCTAGGGTTCCCACGAACATGCCCACCGCGGGCGCTTCCTCAATGCGTTGCTCGCATTTCGACCATAAATTTCGCCAGCGTATAGCATACTGGACCCATGTTTCGTCTGGTTTCACCCTGGCATTAATCAATGCCATTATTGGAGTGCTTCGCTGGCACTCGCAAATCGCTGAGTGAATAGCAACTCCATTTCAGCGAACGTTTTGATAGAATCGTTCGGGAGTTCCGAATACCATTCGAACGCTGTTTCTGATAAGCTGCCCACGAACTGGTAAAGCAGCAGTTTATCATCACCGCCGGTGTTACCGTAAAGGGCCCTGAACTGGGCAACATATTGATGGGGATTGCCGGTCCCCTTATACACGTGGAATTTTGGTATTGTATAACCCGGCGGGTATTTGATTTGGTCGTACCATCTTGGATACGGCCGCCCCGTTTTTACGACTTGACCAGCTGCCTTAGTCGCATGATGAACCCGGATTTGCTGGGCTATATAGTCGTCCATGTCAGCCTTAGAGATTGTCTCCTCCTTGGCTGTTGAGGGGGCCGGCGGAGGATTCGACGTTTCTCCCCTATCGTCTTCAAGTATGGTCGGGGGATCTTCAGCGGGAGGATCTTGTTGGATCATCATTCCCACCATGTCTTGGAATAAGTGGGCTATCTGCTTTATATTGGCCGCTTGTTCCGCTGTCTCTTTATCCTTCTTTTCCAACATCCTCCGAAGGAACTCGGCGTCAGTTTCTTGTTCTTGTTGCTGATCTGAGGAAGCCTCGGGGCTTTCTTTCGGCCCAGTAAGCGCGGCCATTGCAATCATCATTTCCTGGAGCTTTTGCTGTTGCTCCTGAGCTTTGGTTACTGACCATGTAAGCGGTCTATGGCCTGTAGACGCACGGCTGTCTTCCTTCCCCGACGCCATGTATACAGTGTGGACCAACCTGCCCCCAGCCTTAGGGCGTCTGGGTTCAGCGCTTTTAGCTCTCGTTGCAGGCCCGGGGATCTTCTCCGGACTCCTCTTTTTATGAGCAGTAGAAGTTGAGGGGGCCGTTGAGGTGGGCACCCAGACAGCTTTTCGTGGCTTAGCCTGGTGACTGGCTTCCTGTTGGATTTTCAACTTCTTGTGCTGGCGGGAGAAGTTTGAATCGATCATCGAGTCTTGGGCCTGCCGCCAGACATTATAGATTCGGGAGGACAGCCGTTGAGGAGACTGGGGCTGTTCTGGCTTCACTTCTATAGCCCTTTTCAGCGGATGGGGAGATTTCTTTAGCGCCGCGGTAGGAGAATTCCTACGCACCTTATTTAGCATCTCAAAGTTGTTCCCAGTTGGAACAGCAGCATTAACTTCTGCCATCGGGGCTGGTGGAGTTAGCCCAGAGGGGGAGTTGCCCCCAGCCTTCCTTACTCGGAGCCAGTAGCGACGTCGAGCGTGTTGAGCGGACGGCGTTGGTTTAGCGGTGAGGATGGCTTCATCTTGCCCCCTGTGTAGGTGGGGGGTTGCTGCTGGTGTTAGCCTGTCAAAGACCGATGTCCTTTGGGTAGCAGGAGCGGGAGCCGTCAATCTTGTAAAGACCGACTTTTTGGCAGGGGAAGCCGCCTTGACGACTTCAGGAGCAGGACCGGTCACTTTCTTAGAAGCAGCCTTCTCTGGGATTGTAGGCCCTATTGTGGGTCCACAGGAGTTCTGGCCCAATCTAGAGAAGACCGAGGCGCTGGTGTTGGGCGACCCGTTGAGAGGGGCCGCGGCAGGGGTAAGACGATCAAAGACCGACTTCTTGGGAGCTTCCTTTGTCAGCACCGGAGCGGTGAAGCTTGTCGGCGGGAGCATGGTCCCAAAAAACAATCCTATGATGGCTCGAGTGACTTGTTCCACGGGCATTGCAAATAGCGAAGCAGCTTGGGGTCCGTAGGCTATACCTCCTGGCGAGGCAGAGCATTGGTTGCAATTGCAGTCCGAGCAGTTGGAGCATTTCGCATAAGTAGAAGCCATCGATTCTTTGCTTTCTACAATAAGAAAGACGCCAAGTCTTAGTATCTTGAAACCCAAGGGCAACCGTTAGCGAACCGCGATTGGTTCGCAAATCACGACACACGAAGTGTGGAGTGGAAAGAGGAAAAGGTCCCACCGGGCGTGCCGGAATCTGTTCCCCTCCGAACGGCGGCCAGGACTGACGTCTCGCATGAGATTCGGGGCAGATGCTAATTGGTGCTATCCGTCTACCTCTCCGAAGATGCCAAGCTGATTTATGGCACCGTATATCGAAGGTTTAAACGGATGCGTTCGATGTAGCAGACTTCGTCAAATTCCCCCTCGCTTGAGGGGTTTTTGAATGTGGGGACGCTCTTCCCTACAGCCGCAAGCCCCTGCAGTTAATTACGCTACCGCATCGCGGTAACAACTTTCTCCTTCTCCAGATGGTCACTTCGTGTCGTGCGTGTTTGTTTTATGTTTGGTTGCCCGTGGATCGTATACGGAGACTGAGTTATGTCGTCGTTCATAGGGCGTGGACTAGTCCAAATCCGTATTATCTTAGATTTGGGTTTAGGGGTTTGGGTTTAAGGATACGTTAGCCTCATTTGGGACTAAGATCGACTTAAACATTTGTTAAGGATACGTTAGTCTAGTTTTTAGACTAAGATCAACTTAAC